>JBBEEQ010000006.1:3750000-4375000 GCA_037950945.1 Hypolimnas misippus | reverse complement strand
AGGAGACATGCCAAGCATTCTGTAATCCACGCGAACGAAGTCGCGGGCACAGCTATGTAATATATAGTTGAAAGTATATCATTTAAAGTATTCAATAGAAGTTCCTTAAATTGTCTTATTTTAGGAGTGGTGTTAAAGGTCTTTATCAATTATCACGATCCGTGATGTGGATTGTTGCAAGTTCCTCAGTTATACTATTTGCACCAGTAATATTTGAGGTTGAGAGAGCACAAGTTGAAGAAATGCAGAAATCGCAACAAAAACAAGTCAGTATTTCATTGCCTAATTTTTTATTTTTTAGGAAAATAAATGTTAGATCATAGATTTAACTAAATTAACTACAGAAACAATATGTTGTTTATATGCATATCTAAAGGAATGATAAATACACATCTGTAAATATTTAAAATTCTGTATGTCACAATCATCATCATTATGATCACATGCAGTTTTTTTTTGCACTACTGTAAATTTACAAATTTCGATTTATGCTGTGTTTGAACTCAAGGTGCAATATAGATCATATAGTGCAAGGAGCATTCATTTAGTTATTTCATCCAACTGTCCCAGAACGAGGATAGTATTTTTCAAGTATGTTTGTATTTAGCATGATTATCTAAATTTTGGTAAAGATATGGTATTATATTTTTTATCATGCCTTTCAATTTTTCATTTCAGTTCATATTTGTTAAGCTTAAGTAAAAATAATTATAACAATAAATAATTTAATTATTTTATGATTGAATTTAGTCAGTTATTTATTAATTTTTAATAGTTAATAAAAGTTTAAATGCAAATTTTTTACACATATTTTTATACAATTTATTTTTTATTTATATTACCTATAATTTATTTACAGAATATTATTACAATTTAATATTATTATTACAGGTGTTGCTGGGAACAAACACTGCCATGCCAGGACCTGCCCCTGGCATGCCACCAATGCCACGATAAACAATAATATACCAAATAAACTATTATAGTTATCGTATAATTTTAATTTACATGAGTATGTATTTTTTTCAAATGTCAACCTGAATGCTTTAATATTAGTTTAGGTAAAAATAGGTTCTTCTACTATGTCCTTTGGCATCTTACCATGATCTTCTGCATCTATACGCATTTCCGATTTTTATGTTTATTAGAGATAATTATATTAGTATATATAATATGTATCATACAACAAAATTTTAAAATCAATTATTTTATCTCGGTTAAAATTTGGTTTGTACAGTTTGAATGGCAATTGGATTAGTATACATATTATTTTGAGAATGTAGATATTGTTTTGTTAAACATCTAATAGGAAAAAAATAAACGTTAAAAATAAGTATAGTATTTTTTTTTATTTTACATTAAATAAACACCCTCTTATAACCGACTGTGATAATTAGCAAGTATTACAATAACTCTCAATGAGTAATTTATATTTTCGAGAAGTATTCTAAAATTTGTGCATGTAAGTTGTGGGTAAAATAAATGAAAATTATTTACCAGAAAAATAAATAGGTTATTAAAAAAAGTCAATACAAACAATCATTGACATCCTCCTTTATTGAATATATAAAAAACTACCGGCCCTTTGCGGTTATGATTACTGCTTCGCTCCTGAGAGTCGTAGGGTGATGTAAGATAGCCTATAACATTCCTCAATAAACATACAGGCTATCTAATTCTTAACGGATTTTGTGTGATTATATACTCTTTGCATTTTCTCAAATCGGATCAATAGTTTGAGAGATTACCCCCTACATACAATCTTACAAACATATTTTTCCTCTTATAATTTTAGTATAGATCTTAAAAAAAATATTATTATGTAACAAAATTGGGCCCAGGAACATATTACATCAATTAACAGAATGTTTGCTTATGTTATAGAAAATGGCTATGAAAAGATTTATGTTGTTATCTGTTATTTAACTGCCATAATTGTCGTTGTCATACTGACATTTCTCATTAAATCAAAGTGTTTCATGGAGGATAGACGAAACCAATGTTTTAAAAGTTTTATATCGCTAGAAACATGGCAAACACAGGCTTACTGCCTTTCGTACGAGGTGTCGATTTTACATGCAATGATTTTAGTGTAAGTTCGAGTTGTTTTGTGTATTTTTGTACAGTTATGATATCATCACTAACCTCTTATGTTATGTGGCCTAAATGTTACTTTAATTACAGGGTGACAAATTTCCTGATGCAATTCGTTACATGACCGGGCTCCAATGGCTCAGGCTTGATAAAACAAATTTAGAGGAAATTCCGGAGGAACTAGGAAAGCTTATGAAATTGGTAAATAATATAATGTTTACCTTTTATCAGCTTTGTCATTATCTAAACAATGGTTTTGTTATTCAAATTATTTCGTAAATTTTGTAGGAGAATTTATCTTTAAAGAAGAATAACTTAGAGAAACTATTTGGAGAACTGACAGAATTAAAATGTTTGCGTTCATTGAATGTAAGGCATAACAATGTGAAGAGCTCAGGAATACCAGCAGAATTGTTTCGTTTGGAAGAATTAACAACCTTGGACTTATCTCATAACAGACTAAAAGAAGTGCCTGAAGGATTAGAAAAAGCTAAATCACTTCTTGTTTTAAACCTTAGTAATAATAAGTAAGCATGTCTTTTGTTTCTTTATGCAGGATTGTCATGAATTGTGCTTAATAAATATTACATATAATTTAACTATATTTAGAATATGAATTAGGCTTGATCTTATTAAATTTTATATGCTTTATTGTCCAATCATTAAATAATATTTAAAGTGGTACACCTTATCTTAATGCATATCCTGTTTTAGAATTGAAAGCATACCACCAACACTATTTGTTCAGCTGACGGATCTATTGTTTCTAGATCTTTCTAATAACTCACTGGAAACTCTTCCTCCTCAAACTAGAAGACTGGCGAACCTTCAGACTCTAATTCTTAATGATAACCCTCTAGGACTATTTCAGTTGAGGTAATTATACTTACTTGATTTAATTGTATAATTATTGTTTTCATAGAAAAATAAATTCAAACAGAACTGTTATTGCATACAATAGGTCATTTGCTGTTAGTTATTTAAGAGCATCATTATCTATTTTTTAAGATCTCTTAAATAGCATAAGACTTTGAGAAAATCGTGACCACACAAATTTACATACATATGGTTGAATACAGAACCTTCTTTATTTAAGTCTGTTAAAAGGTACTTAAATAACATCACATTTTTCATTTGAATGTACTTTGTTTTTAATATAAACAAATAAAAATAAAAACAATTATAATAAATTAACCAGAATCCTCAAAAGTGAACATTTAAGTCTTAAAAAACATTTTTATAAAGTAATTTATATTAGGACCCTTGATGTTTTTTTAAAAAATTTTTGGAACTGGTATAACTCAGACTTGTAAATATGGTTAAACAACATATCAGAAATATATAAATATTTGTTTATTAGAATAATGTTGTGGTTTTGAATATCTTTACAGTCCATTTTGGTCACTTTAGTGCAAAATCTCTTCCAACACAATTTATATAAACCCATAACATTCTTGAAATGTTTATTATGATTATTATTAAAAAAAATTGTACAATAGACATATAATATTTTTAGACAGTTACCATCGCTACAAAGTCTGGAGACACTCCACATGCGTAATACACAGAGAACCCTTGCCAACCTACCAACATCGTTGGACACACTTTGCAACTTATCAGATGTGGATTTGTCAAAGAATGCTCTCACAAAAGTACCAGATGCACTCTACTCCTTGCAAAGCTTGAAGAGGCTCAATTTAAGTGACAACGATATCACCGAAATTTCGACAGGTATGATATTTTTATTTCAGTTTTACATTAATATTACTATTGCCATGTCTTATGAATAAAGTGATAAACTTGTATAACGAAACTCAGACTCCCACACTGTGGCTTCCCTCTCACTAACACTAGACCCACGTTAGATTTACTTTAGAATTTAAATTATAATTGTATGAAGTTTGACTACAGAACATTGAAATTTAAAAGTCAGCTGTTTTTGTTGGTCTGATTAATGTAAGGTTACCAAAAATAAAATGATGCAAGTGATGTCTCTATGCATTATGTAAATAGTTAGTTATATAATATATATAATGTATATAGAGTTACTTTTGACACACTTTTCGCTCATGTGTTTCATTTGAAACCTGCCGTGTAGATCAAGGTTTCATGTTACTAACTACTAAAATGAGATTTAAAATAAAAAAGATGTTCATTTTGATTTTATTAAAAGTGAATGTTTTAACTATTAAAAAGATAATGGAATGATTATTTTTTCTGAATATTTTATTGTTGCATAATTTATGTATTTAATACTGATAGCAAAACTAAATTCATTAGTTCTTTCTAGTGATCAAACGTGTTACATACTTGCATGATTGCTCAGGCAGCAATCATGCAAGTATGTAACACGTTGTGTTTGTAATATGTCAACAAAGTGTGTCCAAAACTTCATGATGATTAGTAGTTGAGTAGTAAAGGCGTGAAAGCGTAACAATAAAACAAGCTTACTATCGCATTTATAATATTAATTAGGATTTATACTGACAACATATACAAAGATGAAAATTACTTCATACTTTAGACAAGTATTATATTTGTAAGTCTTTCTCTCGAAAGTGATATCAAACGACTCTGTAACCTTACGAGAGATACGTCGTAAGTAGTTACGAAAGCTGTGAATATTAAAAATAAGGCACTGATAGTAAATTCTTTCAGGTGTAAAGCACAAATAATTTATGAAAATCTTTATGAAAGTCTCAGAGCAAAATTTATAAGTGTAATTCTCGCCTTATAATTATTCTATTATTTTAATGATTATGTAAATGCCAATAATTTATGAAGTGAAATATAGTACGCAACGCTCACACGCATTACGAGTGTACGAGTCAGATAGATATTACATTAATAGTCTAGAAACGCATGAATGTTTACGCTCCAATAAAATCCTTTAAGAGCAAACAAACTACATGGTGTGGGTTTCCAACAATTTACTCTGATGTCGTCAACGAGTTTTTAACAGTTCTAAACAATAGTACTATATAAAGTTACCAGTAGACAATAAAAAAATGTTAACAAAACGTTCTTTTTTGCTTTATGAATAAAATAGTATTATTATAACTTAAAAATTATTAGCGTTTTGTCGTATTTCTTAATAGGATTACAGTAATCATTTTAGACAGTTTAAGACACTATGAGTATAAAAATTCAACCAAATGAAATGAAAAACATATATATCATGTTACCGATAATTTATTATGTCATGTAGACGAAGTCGCGGATATCAGTTAGTTATCAACAAACGTGAAGTGTGAACACGAAGCCTCAGATCTCACTTTTGTTATTCGTTCACGCATGTAGTAATCAACGAATACCATTAAAGCTGCCAAACAATTTTTCTCCTGAAACTGTTTTCACTTATGTTAATTTATCGCGCTTTTCTGTATAATTAAAACAGATTAAAATCTTAATAGAACGTCTTGTAAACACAGTATTAGTTGAGGTTATAGAACTCATAAATTAGTTGTTTTGCGATCACATTCACACGATAAATAAAACAGCTGGTGTTATTTATAAGACATTCTCTTAAATTAATCCATTTAAATAGTCGTGACGATAACGACATTATCGGAGTATAAAAATAAACGTATTTATATTATAATATATTTATATTTGTTTATATTTTAATTGCTTGTAAAGAGACTAGTAAATCAATTTTGTATAATGGAAAATTCTAATTTTTAAGCTAATAATGTGTAATGAGAATTACGAAATCTGTAAAATCGACAATATCTCTTGTAGCAATGGATATCTGGCAGAAACTCGAAAGTCTAAATTTGTCTCGAAATAAATTAACTGTACTGCCCGCTTCGCTGTGCAAACTGCAAAATTTGCGGAGACTTCATGTGGATGACAATAAATTGGACTTCGAAGGTATACCTTCCGGTATCGGGAAGCTCGGGAACTTGGAGGTATTCTCAGCTGCTAACAATGTTTTAGAAATGATACCTGAAGGGCTGTGCAGGTGTGTACTTATATAAGCTCATTATAATATCATAATTTATCTTTTCTATTTTGGAAACAAAATTTAAAATAATGTAAGTGATGTTGAGTGCATAGTTACCTTTTTCCCAGATTGGTAAAGCACCCGCGATTTCCCTAATGTTGCAGATGGAAATAGGCAACAGTAAACACTTAACATTAAGTGGAACTGCCTTTTTATACATTAAATATATGGTAATTTATAATTTATGCAATAATCAACAGTTTTAGTTATATTTAGAATAATAGTTTTATCTACGTAATTAGTATAACCGGGTTGCGACAAAGATATTTTGTGCAAACTTAAAGTTCATAATTGTAAAATATCGTTGTTCTTGCTCTAGTAAGTTCGAGTTTACAATACGAACAAAATTGTTCTTCTATGTGTTATTTAGAAAATAATCACATTCTTCATAAGGACTTGGGGAACTTTAAAAGTCTTTTGAAACAATTAAATTTATTTATTTACTTTATTGCACAACTACTTAAAATAAATTGAGTAAAAGGTGAGCTTAAGGCTATATAGCCTTATCTCCCAGCCAACCTTAAGGCATGTAAGAAAGAGCGTTGAGTAAATGCATCAGGCAATTTACCTAAATATACATATACTAAAATACATACAAACATATATAAGCTAAATTTAAGGGGATAATATCAAATATCTTCTCTACATAGATGCGGATCCTTAAAGAAACTCAATCTAAGCTGTAACAAGCTGATCACGTTACCGGACGCGATACATTTACTGAGCGACCTCGAGAGTCTACAGCTGCACGGCAACCCGGAGCTCGTGATGCCGCCGAAGCCCGTGGAGAGGCCCCGCGGCGCCGGCCTCCAGTACTATAACATTGACTTCTCGCTACAAACCCAATTGCAATTGGCGGGTGCTGCTACGCCGGAACTTTCGGCGCCATGCTGTGAGTATTGGGTTCATAAAATAATGATGTTACCATTAAAAAAAAATTTGGGAATAAAAAAACTCGTATACTAGTAACAATTTCATTATGCTCGGTGACCATAATGATATCGTTATGCTAATCACGCACGATGATTCGCAGTATCAGACACACAAGAAATGTACCAGGACATAAATCATTTTGAGGGTCATTCTGTATAATGCCTCATCAACAACTCATCTTGTCCATATAAACATAACAAACTTGTAAATTGACGATACGAAAGAGCTTATAAAGGCTCTTTGAATAAAGTACATATATTCTGAGCACCTACGGGCGCAGCTTTAAATTGGGGGTGGGGTAGGGGAGACTAATAATAAAATATAAAGAGTGGATTAGACTTTATTGTTTGCTCTCAACCAAGTTTTTTTTGGCGTAGAAAATAATTTATCCGACATCGCACCCCTTTTAGGATAGTTTGGCAGAATTTTCAGAATAAAATAAAGTTTTCGTTTAAGTTTCTTCTATTTAGCGTAAACGATTTTTGGGCAGGTCATGTCCTCTGTGACCCACCCCTTCGAAGCGCGCCTAATTGTAACTTTGTCCGGTCAGTGTTGAGCTTGAAGTCGGACCCGATTGCGCTCAAGCTACGGCTGCTGGCATAATTTTCGTTAAAGGTTAGGTGGAATTTAAGGGGAGTCATGTCGCTTGGGATTCCCTTAGCAGCCCTAAGTTTGATCGCTTGATTCTGAGCTGCAAGTTTGTCCGGTCAGTGTCGGGCTCGAAGTCGGACCCGATCGCGCGCAAGCTGCGGCTGCGGCGCGGGCGCGCGGAGCCGGAGCAGCGCGACTCGGCGCTCATCCTGCGCGGCATGCAGGAGCAGGCCAACACGCAGCACGCCGTACGCGCCGGCGACCTGCCGCACAGCGAGCTCAAGTTAGTGCGATTGTCTGCCTCGTAGCGATTACTATTTCACTTGACCTCGTATGCTGTATCTAAACGTATATTATTGGAAAGGAATATTTAAATTCGATTAAGAAGTGATGACGAAAAATTAAGTTAATTAAAAATAAATGTAAGTATTTTCTAACAGGGTATCAAAAATAAACTACGTACGAATGATTTTCAAAAGAGTTTCTATCGAGTTTCTTGCCATTTCTCGGTAGAAATTACGTACCGAATCGGTGGTAGATTTATAAAAATCTAAAACAATTGAACATGTAACTTGACGATTCGAAAGCGTTTTAAAAGGGGCATTTGAGTAAAGTATATTTTGAGCTTGAGCTTAGCCATTGTTATGTGATATCTGAGGTTCTAGTCACTAGTTTAGTAGTAATTATGAATATATGTATTTGTGAGAGTGAAGTAATCAACGAGGTACCATAGACAAAATAGAGTATTATTAACTTTTATTATATTATTCCTAACAACCATTAGTAATTGTTTTTGCCTGTTACTATTTTCTTTTTTAAATCGTTAACAATATAAATGTGTTTGTTTATCTGTATATTTATCACACATCGACATTGTTGATGCAGTATCAATTGGTATCGGCATTGAAAACAACAGTGTTTGATGATACCTGACGTTCTACTCTTATAAGTACATTACTTGTAGGGGAATGCAAAACAATTAATGCTCTTTTGTAAATATTATTACAAGTTTTTTAAGTGTTGCATTATAAGAATATTAAGAAGAATTTGAATTGAAATTTATGTTTCATTGTTATCAGACCAAAACGTTGGGACGAAAGCTTGGAAAAACCACCGTTGGACTATTCAGAATTCTTTGACGAAGACACCGGACAGACGCCAGGATTACAGATTTGGGAAATCGAGAATTTCATACCGGCCCCTGTTGATGAGGTAATTTGTATATAAAAGCGAAAGGTCACTCACTCACTCAACATGAAATTTCAGTTTTACATTTTGCATGAGGGTTTCTTTTTAGGACGTAGGTGCTCATTAGGATGGAATTTTGCATAATTTTGCGACCCCTAAAGTGGTAAAATGGGTGTTGGAAATTTGTGTGAAAGTCTATGTTAAGCGCGAGTGAAACCGCGAGAGGCCGCTAGTATTTAATAATTTTTAATCGACTTCCTAAAAAGAAGAAGATTCTCGAGATTTTTTGTATATATGTATTATTCGAAAAGGACTTGACAGATAAGGTTAATTCTTTTTGTTTGAAAGGGTATACTCGCGCATTGGTCCGTAGAATTTTCATCAGAGTCGGTTTAGAAGATTAGTTTTTAAATCGAAATATTTGAAATAAGGACGTCATCCAAGAAACAAAATTACGTATTTTTTATTTGTTTTTGAAGTCTGTTGCTCTTTTCAAAAAATTTTGTTTTGTTTTTAGATTGACTTATTATAAATATTTATTTATCTTCTATTATACCAGGTTGCGCATGGTAAATTCTTTGAAGGCGATTGCTACATTATATTAAAGACGTCCATCGAAGAACAAGGACAATTGTCTTGGGACATACACTTCTGGATCGGCTCTAAGGCAACTGTAAGTACAAAATTTTTTAACTTCAGTACTTTTACCTTATTAATTTCACTATGTTTATTGACATTCCACAGTTAGACAAAGGCGCCTGCGCAGCGATGCACGCAGTAAATCTACGAAATCTGCTGGGAGCGAAGCGAACACAGCGTCACGAACAGGGGGACGAGTCTCCGGAATTTCTCGCCCTGTTCCCTACACCGCCTGTTTATATCAATGGCAGTAGGACACCGTCCGGCTTCTTCACTGTGGATGATCCGGTAAGTCAAAATATCCATATGGTTTTAATTTTATAACGTCTAAACATGTCAAACCTAATTTTAATATTATACATAATATGATGCTTAATATATATAGTTTTTTTTAACCGACTTCGAAAAAGGAGGAGGTTCTATCGAGCTGCCGCAGGCGGGCAGCGCGCTGTATGTATTTTTTTATGTTTGTTCACCGATATTTTCGGCGTATGTGAACCAATTTTGAATTTTATTTTGTTTGAAAGAAAAAAAAAATATTTTCCACAACATTTTGAAACCGACTTTACTTGTATCAGTTTCGAAGTCGGTTTGTTTTTTTTTATCAAAAAGTTTTTATTTAAATTATTATTTAATTGATTGTTTTGATTGAATTGAATTAATTAGAATTATGGGAAATTATTCAAAATATCGTATAAGTATTGCCGAATCGAATACGACTGCTCGAGTCGAGCTGCACGCCTAGTAATCCTTCACATTGCAGCACTACGTGACGCGGCTGTACCGCGTGCACGGCGCCGGCAGCAGCATCCACCTGGAGCCCGTGCCCGTCAGCGCGCGCTCGCTCGACCCGCGCTACGTGTTCGTGCTGGACACGGGGCTCGTCATCTACGTGTGGTACGTTCGACGACACGCGCCGCACTGCACGCGTGTGTGCTCTGACGTGGAATGGTTTCTTTTTTATGAGAATAGCGGGCAAAGGCAGCACGCGGCGTGAGCACGACAAAATAAATTAACAATTGGACGCTAATTATCAATAATGTGTCAAGCCATAAGGAATTTATTTTGAAATAATGACATCTAAAGATTCTATGATGAACTCTATTCTCGATTAATATGTTTGACGAAGTATATATGCGTCATTTCTTCTCTATTTCAATAAAAAATAAAGTGAAATAAAAATACATCGGTTTAATTAAAACTTTTATCTAACAATAAGTTTTTGAAATATATAAGATTATTGTATAAATTGCAAAATATGAAACGCACTTAAAACTCGAAACATTAAATTAAGAAACTTTTTTCCATAATTATTTAGTTCAAATCACTTGAAATTGTTTTGAATAATGTTCCATAAATGACGCATTATCAAAATACATCAATATCTCCAAATTTGACTTTGTGGGTTGACACATTATTGCTTATCATCCAATTGTAATTGATTTAAAAATTTGTTCGAGTATATCGTTTATGTACTTACCACTACGTAACTTGATATAATCGGTAAAGAAGCGTAGTGCATTCGCCATACGTAAATTTTTATCTATGGAAGCCCCGCCTCTTCGTACCTAGTTTTGTATACTCTTTGCATGAGTCGACATCAAACAAACTTATTAGAGATGCGCCGAATAGTCGCTTCACCGAATAACCGAATACCGAATAATATTCGGTTTAACCATTACCGAACCGAATATTCGGCCGAATTATTCGGTTTGCCACTTCAATTCTTTGCCGCGTAAACAGGTTCTAACATGTACGCTAGGTGTCTCTGCTAGCTATTTTTCGAGCGAGCCGTACCGCACCGCGCGCCACCCTCACTAACCGCGCTATCACTTTGCTTCAAAACATCGCACGATTAAGAAGTGATTACCCACAGTAACACTTTGATCAAACAAGGACCGAAATTTCAGAAATATGTCCGAATATACCAGAAATGGTACAAAAGCTACTAAAGAGTCGTTTGCGAAATTTGGAAGAAGACAAGTACTACAGCCTGTCTACCTTGTTTGACCCTCGATTTAGAATGAGATGTTTTGCTCCCGAAAATAGCAAAGTGGTAAAAAGAAGGCTTTTTCAAAAAGCCATTTAAAGAAGCGATCTTCATGCTTAAAGCTTGAGCGAAGATGAAACTATAACAAACAGGGAACCTACAGAATGTTATAAATTTTTTAAAGGAATCTCATGTGGCATTTTGGAATTGTTATTAAGAACTTGCCTAGACGAATCTTGTCATTTCCGAAGATTCTAAAAGCGAAATTACTGTAGAATTAGACAGCTATGCAGCTGAAGGTCTTTTACCTAGAACCCAGAGCCATTTTGATTGGTGGGCAAAGCATAAGTCTAAATATTCACATTTAGCTAATTTAGCCAGAGTGTTTTAAGTGTTCCTTGTAGTAGTGTGTATAGCGAACGATAATTTTCGGAAGCAGCAGGGAATCTATATAAAGAAAAACGCAGCAGACTTCTGCCGGAGAGGGCCGAAAGCTTGGTGTTTCTACACCATTATTTACTGTTAATTAATTTTAAACATTAGAATATGAAATCGTGATTTAAAAATTATAGGTTAAAAATAAACATGTTGACTTAAGGTTTTAAAATGAATGTTGATTTAAAGTTTAATTGCTTTGTTTTATTAGCTTCATTCAACACATTCTTCATAAAATGTCTTTGATTTATAATATTACATAAATATGACATAAGACGAGTTGTCTTTCATTGCTATACTGTGTCGTGTAGTCAAGAAAGTAGAAATAGTCGACCCGAATATATTCGGCATCAATACCGAATAATTCGGCCGAATACGAATAGTGAAAAAGATGCCGAATACACCGAATATCGAATACGGAACGAATATTCGGCGCATCTCTAAAACTTATACGGACGTACATTTAGCGTTCAAAAGAATAACGATTAAATTAATATTTTTAGTTAAATTTTTAGGCTATCTTAAATCCTTTGTGTGTGATTATTTTTATTTTATTTTCAGGAACGGTAAAAAATCAAAGAACACGTTGAAATCAAAAGCGCGTCTTTTCGCGGAGAAGATAAATAAAGAAGAGAGAAAGAATAAAGCGGAACTAATATCGGAGCCCACTGGAAAAGAATCGAAGGGATTTCTGCAGATTTTGGGATACGAGGAAGAAACACCCTTTGTCGCTGAGGTAACCACAATCATATGATAATAGATCTACTGATATCTTCAAGTAAAAATCAAACATATAAATTTTTGTCTAAATTTTAATGATTATTCCCTTTTTAACTGACTTCCAAAAAAGGAGGAAGTATTCAATTTGCTGGGGACTTATTTTTATGTATCTTTACCGATTACCCGAAAATGGCTTGACCGATTTGGATAAATCTTTTTTTGTTTCGTATGAAACTCGTTCTGTTGTCTCCGCAACTGCCTAACGCACCTGACCGAGGTATGATCGCGCGCGGCAGGAGCACGTGGCGGAGGACTTCGCGTGGGCGCCGCCGCGGCTGTACCGCGTGGAGCTGGGCATGGGCTACCTCGAGCTGCCGCAGGCGGGCGGCGCGCTGGAGCGCGGCGCGCTGGCCACGCGCAACGTCTACATCCTGGACGCGCACCAGGACCTGTTCGTTTGGTGACTATCGCTGATATTGACACAGCACATCTTCAACCATTTAGATTTGTAAATCTTTACATGCTTATTTTTCCAGTAAAAGAAAAGCAGCAGTCTGTAAATGTCCCACTGATGGGCAAAGGCCTTCTCTCCCATTAAGTAGAAGGTTCAAAGTTTTTTCCACCACGCTGCTTCACTGCGTGTTGGCGGAATATACATGTGTCAGAATTTCTTCCGGACATGCTGGGTCCCTCATGATGTTTTTATTCACTGCAGAGGACGAGATGAACACAACACAATAAAAAATTAACACTTCAAAATTTTGCGGTTCTAGCCGAGATTTAAATCCATAATTATCATTTGAGATGACGTATTCTAATCACTAGGCCATCTCGACTCTTTAAGTTTATTAAGTTGCCAATCTAGCATTTTTCAATAAGTAATGTAATTGGAGTATTGTATTGCTAAATCCCTAGTTTCCGAGTTTTTTCGACCCGTTTTAATAAGAGTCGGGTGCAGGTTCGGCAAGAAGTCGTCGCGCCTGGTGCGCGCGGCGGCCGTGAAGCTGGCGCAGGAGCTGTTCGGCATGGCGCCGCGCGCCGCGCACGCGCTCGTCACGCGCCTGCAGGAGGGCACGGAGACGCAGGTGTTCAAGACGTACTTCCAGGGCTGGGAGGAGGTCATCGCGGTGGACTTCACGCGCACGGCCGAGTCGGTGGCGCGCACCGGCGCCGACCTCGCCTCCTGGGCCAAGCAGCAGGAGACCAAGTGAGTGCTGACTTCCTCGTATATGTGACTGATACTTTGGCGCAGTGATCACTGCAACTGACCGCTAACGGTCGCGAGTTCGATCCCCACTCCTGGCAAAAGTCTGTATTGCCCATACGGATGTTTGTCGTGATCTGAGTGTTTGTGCGTGTTTTTGGACCCCCAACAGAGGATCATGATATTCTAATGGAGGTTGTGGAGTGTGTCAAAATATATATATGTATATATATAGCTTTCCAGAGTAGAAATACTGTGTATATAGTTTGTAGCAAAAGTATTTTAAAGCATATCATCAGAAAAATAAAACCATGCAATTAAACCGTTTGTTAAACACAGGACGGATCTATCAGCGCTGTTTACACCGCGGCAACCGGCTATGTCAGCCACAGAAGCTAAGACCCTGGCAGACGAATGGAACGAGGATCTGGAGGCCATGGAGGCTTTCGTGTTAGAGGGGCGACACTTCGTCCGCCTGCCCGACCAGGAGCTCGGCATCTTCTACAGCTGCGACTGCTATGTGTTCCTTTGTAGATACGTGCTGCCTGCTGAGGTTTGTGGTGACTTTCCCGCTAATGTTACATCAAGTAGTGCGAACGATTTGACTATTCGCTATCACTTTGTACTAAGTTGTTATAAGGAAATGTCACTAGAGCAAATTTTCATGTTTCCAGACCAAGCAATATTAGCTTTGTGTTGGCCAATTATTCACCTTCTTCTATTTCTGAAGGTAACCCTAAGATAATAAATCCCACCAGGACCAGAATGAACAGGTGGATATGGAAATATCCACTTATCTACATATACCGATTCTTCTATCTAATGGGCTAATTACATAAAGCTTATAGATGTTAAAAGCCAAGTAACACTGGAAACCCCTCAGGCGGAGGATGGCAGCGACGGCTCCGGCGAGGCGGAAGGCGAAGCCGACGGCGAGGCTGAGAGCGCGTCTTGGGTGGTGTACTTCTGGCAGGGCCGGCGCGCGCCCAACATGGGCTGGCTGACCTTCACCTTCGGCCTCGAGCGCAAGTTCAAGCAGCTGTGCCGCCGCCTCGACGTGGTGCGCACGCACCAGCAGCAGGAGAGCCTCAAGTTCATGGCGCACTTCCGCCGCCGGTTCATCATCCGCGACGGCAAGCGCAACCAGAAGCCGGTGAGCGATATGACGCTGATTGTTGTAGATATTGTTGCTATAATAAAATAACAAAAATAAAAATATAATTATCATAAAAAACGGGTGCTACCAATACGCGTAATTAACATTCAAAGAGTGTTTAACACAATTTTTTAGTAAAATATTTGTGTTAAATTAAACGCTTATTAAAATTTTAAATGAAAGCTTGAACCTGAAACGATTTAAATAAATATTTCAGTATTCGATACTAATTTAATTTATGGAAAATTGTTCATATAAGGTAGACAATTAAGGTAACATATAATTCTAGAAATCGAAGTGTATAATATGTGTGACGTATCGTTCAGGAGAGCGGGCGGCCGCCGGTGGAGCTGTTCGAGCTGCGCAGCAACGGCTCCGCACTGTGCACGCGCCTCGTGCAGGTGAAGGCCGATGCCGCCAACCTGAATAGCGCCTTCTGGTAACTGCACTGTAGATAACTAACAAGAAAAATCGAATTACAGAACTTTTTTTATTAGATTTATTTAGTTATTGTACGGTGATTTTGTGTATCGCTTGTAGCTTGTTGCTACCAAAGACACTTTATTATTGTTTCACCTCATTTGCATAATTTTTTTTCTCTGCAACTTCGATTTAACCTATTTATACAAATGGAATTTAACAAAAAAGAAATAATAATTTAATAGTTACATCCTGAACGTGCCACTGGAGGGCTCCAAGGAGGAGTCCTCAGCGATCGTCTACGCATGGATCGGCAGCAAGAGCGACTCCGACTCCGCGCGGCTAATTGAGCAGATCGCTGACGAGAAGTTCAATAACCCTTGGGTTAGCTTACAGGCAAGTGAAAACTATATTCTTACAGTCTGTAAATGTCCCTCTGTTAGTTGAAGGCCTCATCTCATTTTAAAGAATTTTAATATAGGTGTGCTTTTCCGATTTTTGTGGATATGATTTCCGACTAGAAAAATAATTACAAAAAACAAATTATGCAGTTTAAGTTATCATCAAAATCAGCTCCGAAATTCCATTGAATATTTTTCGCCATTTCCTACAGTTTCGGATATGGTCATTAACGTATACTTACAAGTATAATGCGTATACTTAAACATACATTAATTGTATCAACTACCATTTTTTTTTTCGATTAGGTATTAACGGAAGGCAGTGAACCAGATAACTTCTTCTGGGTAGCGCTGGGCGGACGCAAGCCATATGATTCGGACGCCGACTACCTCAACTACACGCGCCTTTTCCGATGTTCCAATGAAAAAGGATACTTTACTGTCTCCGAGAAATGTACAGATTTCTGTCAGGTATGAATTTATGACTATATGAAATGTCAATCATTCAATAAAAAAATTAAAAATTTTGTATATCCTGATGCAGCCTTTTTAACTGTATTTGTCTATTCGTAATTACTGTCTGTTAATAGATGCTTAGTAATACCAATATTGATGCTACAATTAAAAAATAAATTGTACTTTTAAATGTTAAATAATATAATTATGAAAATAAATTTTAATATTGTTTGTTATCACAGGACGACTTAGCAGACGATGATATCATGATCTTAGACAACGGGGAACAAGTGTTTCTGTGGCTCGGAGCACGGTGCTCGGAGGTGGAGATCAAGCTGGCATACAAATCTGCTCAGGTAAGTAAATAAAAAAGTTTTTATATCCATTTATTTAGCAT
Source organism: Hypolimnas misippus (assembly GCA_037950945.1). NCBI lineage: Eukaryota > Metazoa > Arthropoda > Insecta > Lepidoptera > Nymphalidae > Hypolimnas > Hypolimnas misippus. The sequence goes on along the minus strand of JBBEEQ010000006.1, from coordinate 4,358,370 downwards.
TGTAGTATGGTTACTTATACCATTGTTTCTAATTATATTTAATAACAATAATATAGCAATTTGAGTAAAAATTAGATAGACTTTATAGAATATTATTTAATACTCTTGGGTCTGCCAGGCTTTAAATTAAAAGTATGATGCTTTTTTGTACATGGCATATTGGCAAACTCAAGTTAATCTATAGAGTATTTTAGGCTTAATGTTAAGATTATAATCATTTTGCTCATAGTTATTCATTAATAGGTATATATTCAACACATGAAAACGATGCAGCCAGACAGAAATCGGAAACTGTTCCTCACACTGAAGGACAAAGAATCGCGACGGTTCACCAAGTGCTTCCATGGCTGGGGAGAGCACAAGAGGCCTCCAGAATAAATATATTTATTTACTCTACAATAATAAGAGACCTCTATTATGATATATACAAAAGACTAATTGAGATATTGCAAATTTAAATTGAAAATTGTCATATTATTTAAAAATAATACTGGAAAGTTAATATCTTATCTACTGATAGGGAATAAAGATTACATAAATCCGAAATTATATATAAATAGCATTAAAATCAGTATTTTGTTAAAAAATTCATAACATTATTATTTATTAAAGATGGAATTGTATGTATAAGCAGAGTTGGTATTGGCATTTCCCTTACCAAAGCCCAGCACCTGTTGTATGAAAACAATGTAAATCTATCAAATGATTTTTTTAAAAAGCTCCCACTAGCCATGTCTCATTTTTAAATTAAAATATCACATTTGGAATAGAATGTCTAGTTAACAACACCTACTCAAACTAGACTTACAACCATCACCTTAATTTTTTAAAATTACAATAACCACAAAATAGAGCAGGTGTGTCATGTTTAAAGATTACCGCTGCCCATGAACATTTGCAGAACAAGAAAAGCCACAAATGCATTTCTGGGTTAAAAGGGAATAGATAATAATAGGTATAGGGAGAGTTGGGTGTGGGCCTCCAGCATTCTCACTCACCACACGAAACAAAAGTATATAAGTTACTTAACACCAATTTTTTGTCAGTGTGGTACTTCCTTGGTCAAGCCAACCTGAGTAAGTCACGCAAACTGTAGTCATTGGGCTACAGCTAGGGTCTAACACAAAATTGTTAACTATGTACGATAAAAATTTCTTCCAGCAGTATTGCTTTTGAGACATATTGTAGATGTTACAATAAGTTTAAGTTTTACTCTCGTATTTGATATAAAAAAACTACCTATGTTATTATCCTTACAAAAGCTGTGGCTTTCAAAATTAAGGCATTGACAGTAAATTATTTAAGCTGCAAAGCGATGACAAACAACTTTTGTAAACCTTTATGGAGTATGAGAGCAAAACTTAGAAGTGTAAGTCTCGCCATATGTTGAGATGCAGAGATCTCTCTCTACTAGGCTAAATATGTATATTTTAATTAATTAATAAGAATGTATAAGAGTGTAAACAACATTTGTGAATAGTATGTTTATTTATGGCCTTACCCACAATGTATAGCCAAGTTTTTGTATGCCAAATTTCACTATACATCTTGTGTAAAATTTTATTAGTAACACCATTAGTGTTTAATAACATATTACTCTATAAAGGTTATTTTCTAATATTAATAATAAAATCATCAATAAAAAGGAAAAATATGAAAACAGTATAGGAACATAATTATTATGATTGATTTTTTTATAATATAAACATATTGCTTACAAACTCATTAAATAAGTCTTCCACAAGAGGATTTGAAATAATAAGAATTTTAAAAATAAGACTGAACATGCCATTTTCAGAAGTCATTTATTCACAGTTTCTTAATTTTAAGCACAAGTGCAACGAGATATTTTAATAATTCATAATAACTAATTTATGAGTAACATTTGACTAGGTTAGCATAAATTGCATGATTTGTTACCCGAGATTTTATGAATATTGTGATTTTTATAGTAGCAGATTAATCTGTTAAGATTAATGTATATAGACTGCTTTTTGTGTATAAATAATGTACTTATATTTACAATGTAAATAAGTATGACGTAGAAGTTTTTAAACAACTAAAATCATGTTTGAGTGAACACTTAATAATAAGTTGTTTTTAATAACTTAGCACAAAGTCATTAAATACAAGATGTGGTTTTGTAATGCAATACAATTTTATTTAACAAACTCGTAATTTTATTGACATACCCGCATTCAATTAGATCTATTATTAAAAATAAATAAATACTTTGCAGCAAACATTATCTTCTTTAAAATACATTCTCGTTGATGTATTTAGTCATCGTCGTCGTCATCGTCAGAAGGAACAAACAATTCATTCTCTTCCAGAAAATTAGCAATATTTTTACTGATAGCAGCTCCGATTAGTAATCCTGGCACGACAGCACACACAATGCTTAAAAGTCCAAAAGGTTGTTTTTCTGGTTCAGGAAGAATTGCGCCAGTCGGAGTGGTAGTTGCTGTTCTTCGTGGGAAAACTTGTTCATGTTTTGATATATTCTTAGACTGCACCACAAGTCGGGTCAATCTAGAAATAGCCATTTTTGGAACAACTTATGTAAAAGAATGTAAAATTATTTTTAGCAGCTCAAATAAATTAATATCAGAAATGACAGTAACTAATTTGACAGATAACAAAATCAGAAACCAACCAATATTTCGATGTTGCTAATTAAAATAAAAATAATTTTACACTATATAATAAAATATCCACTGCTTAAAAATGAATACTTAAATTAACACAGAAAAGGTTGAATTATACATAATTTAATATAGATGACAATAGAGAGGCTAACAATTTTTTATCGGAATATTATCAATTCGCTATTTAAGCGTAATGGTACAGCCACACGTTTGGCAATATACTTGTACAAGTGAGTGACTGTGTGACATACTTATATGTAAATTTATGTATTTTGTGTGAAGAATAAGTGCACTTGTTTGTTTGTCTGCTTATTAATATTATATTACTTGATATCTATAGTACATATTAATGACCCTCTCGTGTTAGTTTAATTGACTTTATACTTGCACAAGTATGGATATCGTTACGAAAGGATCCGTATTTTTCTTTATGATAAATTACAAATTAAGAATTCACATCATAATAGACGATAAAAAACTTTGTAATAGAACGACAGAAGCAATTCATTATATTTAAGTTAAATTACTTGTTGAGTTAGATACAATTTTTAATATCTAAAAATGAGAAATGTTTATCGGTTTTTATTAACGATTTCATTACCTAATGATTAATAATACATCTTTCAAAAATGTTTAATGTCAGTCAGCAGTGATTGCGAATAATGAATGACATATAGCGAATAAAATTATTTTATAACAAATACTAGTAATAAAAATAGTTATTAAAATATTTACAAAATGAACATTACGCTTACCAGCTTGGAAGCTTTGATTTGTAAGTAAATAATTCTATTAAAATCTTTGTATATCGAAGTTATGTACGATAACAATATAATTTTTTTCTTAGTAAAAGCAACTCATGAATCTTTGCCACAACCTGATGCCGCGGCTTTGGAAGCATTTTGTGCCGTGATGCGGGATTCTGCAGATGGTTCACAGCTAGCGGCACAGGCGCTAGCCGCTCGTATTCACTCATCTAATGCTCGGGAAGCTCTATTAGCGCTCACAATGCTAGACAGATGTATGCGTCGCTGTGATTCTAATTTTCACGCTGAAGTAGGGAAATTCAGATTTTTAAATGAGATGATAAAGTTAGTGTCTCCAAAATATTTCGCCGACAGAACTGCGCCTGAGGTTCGAACAAGGGTATGTTCATTATGTCATATCTTTATAAGTCACTTGTTAAATTTAATAAGGAAAATTGAGTTGATTGATAAAATTTGCTTTGTTTTAGGTTCTTCAGTTGCTCCACGCCTGGTCTATAGAATATCCAAAAGAAACAAAATTTAAAGTAGCATTTGATATGCTTAAAAACCAGGGTGTAATTAAGGAGACTCCACCACCATTACCCCCTGAGGAGACTCCAGCTATTATTAGGGCGAGAACCAAAAGTGCAATATTTGAAGATGAAGAAAAATCTAAATTATTGCAAAAACTACTTCAAAGTAAAAAACCAGAAGATTTACAACATGCTAATAGATTGATCAAAACTATGGTTCGAGAAGTAAGTTTATCATTTTAACATTAAAAACAATAATTTGACAAACATAATTCCATACAAACAAAAATAATACATTAATAAAAAAACATAACATAAAAACATTTGTAACCAACAGGTATATAAAAATGTTTTATTAACCAATGAGTGTCATTTTGTAACAGCAAATCTATTTTATTTAACATACAAAATAATGTCTGGATTCTTTTTCGTTACAATTTGTGTCTTGTACAATAATATAAAATAAAAAATTTTCATCCACTACTTTAACTTTCATTAATTATATAATAAACATAATTTTTTAAACTTATATAATACATAAATATGTTTAATGAAATAAACATAAATAAGGAAACAATTATGTTATTATCATTAATAGGTATAGTGGGCCTTCAGGCTAAACTACATTTTCTGCTACAAACATTTCTGATTGCTCAAGGTGACCCTGCTTATGATTAACTGCTTAAACCCATATTCCTCAGTAGAGTTTATATACTAATTCCCTTTTCTAAAAACAGGAGGAAAGACGTACAGAAGCAAATAGTCGTCGAGCTCAAGAGGTCAGTGCAGCCCTGGACAGTGCTGGTCTCTTGAGAGATATGCTGGAACATGCAGAAGATGCATCTTCTGATGAAGAACAATTGATTCATGAGTTGTACGCTAGTTGTTCCCGATTGCGCCCAGTGCTGCAGCACTTGGCCTCTACTGACACACCAGCAGAGAATCTAAGTAAAAATGATTATATTTATCCCTTCATTAAATAAAGAAGAAATTCCTATTGTCGAAAATATTTTCATAATGCATAAAAAAGAATTTCTAGTAATTGTGGTTACTGGCAAAATAAACACATGTCACAAAAAATATAAAATTTCATGAATCACAAAAAAACTTTGTTACAGGTGACATATTACATGCTAATGACGTACTTGACGAAGTGTTTGAAAAATATAACAAGTTTGTAAGTGAAACAAAGATTAAGTCTAAAGGATGTAAGAGGGATGTACAAAATATAAACAGTGACAGCTTACTAGACTTTGCTGGAGCTAATACTAACAGGAGTGAGGCCGAGAAACCAAAGAAGGGAAACAATGCAGTGATTGACGAACTAGGAGATATTTTCTCAAATGAAAGCACCACTAGTAACATAGCAGAACCTTTGAAACCTGTTAATTTAATGTCTAATGGTAAGACGTATATTTAGAGATACCTATAGTATGAATCATTTTATGTTTAAATGCTTCAGCTTAAAGTAATCTATAAGTAAATAATGATTATTAAAATTTTAGAGGATGCAGAGTTGTTAGGAGAAAAAAATAAGAAAGTTGAAGGGTGGCATGAACTAGACTCGCTAAGTGAGCAGTTATTGAAACAATCTTTACCAGAAAATGCCAAACGGTTAGACAATTTTAATAAGTAAGTAAAATTTTTGTGTTTGTTCTGGTGTAAATATTTACTTTTATTAATCAAGTCTTAATTTCATGTATTTTTAAATCAAATGCAATAGTAAATGTACAGTATATGTACATTTCATTATAAATGTAATTGACATTTCATTTATAATCACATCTTATGATTTTTCCTTCTTTAGTGGTTTAAATTTAAAATTTTAATATCAAAATTATTTTTTACAGTAAACATACCAAAAAAATTCCAATGAATGCTCTGGAGAAACTCTCACCAAAACATGAGATACCATTACCAAATAACAGTGCATTATTAGATTTGGATTTTTTCACAAAAAAATCAGAAGAACGGAATAAATTGTCGCCCTTGGCTCACTCTTCAAAGTCGATTAGCCCCAATGACGATGTCATGGTAGACATCAGTTCTGACGAAAAGAGTACATCACCAAACATTTTAAATAACAATTTCAGTTTGAAAGCTACAAGCTCACAAGACAATATATTGGACTTAAGATTACCTGTACAAAATGACACAAATGTCATCACTAATTTGTCAGTAGAATGTAAGGAAAATTCGACCACTGAACAAAAAGATAATGTAAAGAGCAAAACTAGTGATATAAAACCTTTGACAGATATTAATTTGACTCTACAAAGTGTTCATCCAAGTAAAATACCTCCACTTACTGTATTTGAGGAAGACGATGGATTGACAGTGGTGCTACATTTCTGTAAGGATAAGCCAAGGCCTGATGTTAGTGTTATTGTGGTTTCAACTACGAGTAAAAATAGTTCACCTATAGAAGACTACAAATTTCAAGCTGTTGTTCCTAAGGTAATTATTATAGGTTTATGTGTTCAACATTCTTGTCTTTCACATATTCATGGACTTATTCAATCTGTATGAAATTAGTAGAATATAGTAGTAGTATTAGCAGTATTTGAATCTAGGTACGTTTTCTTAACCATTATGGAAATAAAATTAAAAAATATATATATTTTACTTATATATATATATTGAATAGTAGCCCTTCAGTATAATTTTATATTACACAAAATGTTCAAACAAGTGCAATATTCTGAGAAACTCTTACTCAGTATGATTATGAGTATCTGAATGCATAAACTGGCAGGCAACGTCATCCTAGGAAACCAAAGCATTGTAACCTACACTCTTGCCGGCAGGGCTGCAAGGTGCGGCTATTGACGGCGTCTGGCTCATCGCTGCCGGCCTACAACCCGTTCCTGCCGCCACCCGCGCTCACGCAGTTGCTGCTGTTAGCCGCACCGGGCGCGCCGCCGCCGCTGCGCTTCGTACTGTCCTACTCGCTCGCCGGCGACGCTTGCTCCGAGATGGGAGAAGCCATGTTACCTCCGCTCAACGACGCATGCGCGCTCTGAGCATGACGAGTGATAGTTGTGCACGTTCATTGAGCGTCTTGCACGTCCACTGAGCGTCGTGCACGTCCACTAAACGTCGTGCACGTTCATTGAGCGTCTTGCATGTCCACTGAGCGTCGTGCACGTTCATTGAGCGTCTTGCACGTCCACTGAGCGTCGTGCACGTCCACTGAACGTCGTGCACGTTCATTGAGCGTCTTGCATGTTCACTGAGCGTCGTGCACGTTCATTGAGCGTTTTGTACGTCCACTGAGCGTCGTGCACGTCCACTGAGCATCGTGCACGTCCACTGAGCGTCGTGCGTGTCCACTGAGCGTCGTGCTCGTCCACTGTGTTTCGTGCACGTCCACTGAGCGTCGTGCTCGTCCACTGTGTGTCGTGCACGTCCACTGAGCGTCGTGTACGTACACTGAGTGTGACACGTCTCCATTAAGCATTGCGCATGTTTAGTTGGCATTGTGCATATTCACTGAGCGTGGCAGGTGCCAACTGAGCATTGCGCACGTTCACTGAGTGACTCTTCGTGGCGTGGCTGCATTGAGCATTGCGCTCTCTTTACGTAATCGCTTGCATTTATGCTGATTGGTTCTAGTCTGAAAATTAGGTGTCGACATTCCGATACTCCTTTTTTATTTAATTATAATAAACGTGAATCTTAATCGATCTGAATTATTTTAAAACAGTATTAAGACAGAGGGACGGTTCTAACGTAGAATTGTTGTTATTATAGATATATCACAAAAATGCATTTATTGTGTACAATTTTTTTATTAGATACATATTCGTTTATAATTCGTTCGCTGTGCAATACACGATACTTAATAGAAATATATGACTTAAACATAATATTATTTATATATATTAATGGAAGAATAAATGATATCTGCTTAGTCCAATGTTTTATTTAATGACATTTTAATATAATTTTTCAAATTGTCTATGATATTCTGTAAATGTCACTTAAAAAATCTTCTTAAGTAATAATGTATACATGAAAATAAATGAAAAAGCAATATTTAACTTTACAGTATTTATTCATATACAAAAAATATTTACAAGTATATCTAAGTGTATTATTTACACAGTAAATGCATCGAACACGAGTCCATTGTATTTACAACGGAAACAACTAAAACATGGCATCAACATCAACTTGGTTATTAATCCAGTTCCTACAGTCCATTATTTATATTATATATTTAGCCTTTCGAGTTATACTTTTTGATCGAATAGTTTAAGGGTCAATTTACGCTAGCGCGTAGTCAAAGCATCAATCTAAAAGTTAACATAGGAAATTCTTACGACATATAAAAAACTGCACCTGAGAGTGATTACCTTCGTGTAACTTATTTGTGAAGAAATGTTTGATATTAAATGCGGTTTGACTCTGCGCTAGCATGGATTAATCCTAATATAATAATTTATACAGCTTGGTCTCTGAAAGCAAGCGCAGTAATCGGCTTTTGGTGACCGCAGTATTCGCGCTCCAGCGTGCCCTTCTCCAGATCCCAGAGGCGAGCATAACTGTCGGATGAACCTGGACATACATAGAAAATAATGTTAAAACTAATGTTTTCTTTCAATGCCGAGCAAGAGATGAAGTTAAACACAAATTTAGCACTTGAAAACCTAGCGGTCCTAGGCGGGGTTTGAATCCGCGATATCGGTTGAGATTGACGTGTTCTAACATGTAGGCCATATTGATATTAGTTGAAACTTATTTTAAATAAAATGGAATTGTTTACTCTAGTTGAATAGAGCCTAGCTGTATTCCACTGCTTACATAACAGTTTGTATAAAACCTAGCTCAACTGGAGTCGTACCACACTCTCTTAGAAAATCGAGGTAAAGTAACTGCGCTATGTACGGTGAGTGAGATAACCACATGCGAAACAGAAATTAATTATTCAAAAATAATCATGAAGTTTAAAAAAAACAACATATAATTTCCAAATCAATTCGTCAGCCTCTGTGTATCCGGTGACATTGCAATAATATGTTAGCGCGTACCGGTGAAGAGATACCGCGAGTCGAGCGTGAAGGCGGCGTCCCACACCCAGCGCTGGGTCTCGTGGCGCAGCTCACGCATCAGCGACCAGTCACTCGTGCGCCACACGCGCGCCGAGCAGTCGCCCGACGTCGTCACCAGCATGCTACCACGAGAGAGTATAAGTCAAATAAAAAAAACAGTTATAAAGGATTAATCAACGGGGTCGGTAATCTATCATTTACTTAATTCCCATCACCACAAAGTGTTGTTGTATTTAAAAATATAACTGACTTAAAACAAGTGTTGTTGTATACAGATCACAGTAGTTGCAAGTCATTTGTGGGTTAGTTATTGAAGAGTTTCATTATCTATCTCCGATGATCTTCATCGGGTCCTAATGTGTAATATATCAAATCGTTCCTTGAAAAGATTTATATAAATAACGAAAAAAAATCGAGGCTATACAATCTTACATACGGATATACGGGTCAAATTCAGAACCTCCTTATTTTGAAGTCGGTTAAATATATGAATATGTTCAAGATCATTAAACTTGCACAATTGTAATCACTTGTTGAAATTCCAAAGACTGTCTTTTGTGATGTATTTAAATGAGATAAAACATTCATTGAGCTGTCCTATTAAAACCATTTGAGTTTAACAAGAGTAACAGATTTGTAACATTTTGTCATCTTAGAACTCAAAAATCAATTTAAAGATCTTTTCAATCTACTTATTGTTTCCCCCTCACTTATTGGTAATAACTAGAGATGCGTCAAGTAACACTTTTGCCGATTAACGAGTACCGAGTTTTCCTCGGCTCAAGTTTTTTTCAACCGAGTACTCGGCCGAGTAACTCGGTTCAATCGAATTCGCATTTCGCGCGCGTAAACAAGTACAAACAGGTTTGCGCCGGTCAAGACGTCGGCTCGCGCTGATGCACCCCTCACGCCCACGCCCTTCAACTACTAGTCACTTGATTCTCCTAATTTTGTCTCATTACTCCTAAATCATGAACATTATTTTGATTTTATTAATTCAGATTTTGAAAGATTTCCTAAATGACTAATAAATAGTTTTTGATTAACAATTCTTTTAATTATATCTATATATATATATTACTTTTCTTAAACAAAGTATACTCGTTACTCGTTCTCAAATAACCGAGTTATTCGGCCGAGTACGCAGAGTAACGAGTATTAAACGAGTACTCGGCCCATCTCTAGTAATAATAAAAGATAATATAGTAAATTAACATTGTTACTTACGTAGAATCATAGCTGAATTTACAGCGCAGTGCATATTTCTTGTGTGCCTGTAGGTGCTTGCGGGGCACGGGGCGCGGTGGGGAGCCGCCCAGGGACCACACGTAGCAGTTGCCTTTATTGTTCACAGCTGCCATCATCTTGCCCTCAGGGTCGATGGCTATATCTTGGATACTAGTTTCTGCTTCTGGAATCTAGTGATTTTTTAATTAAAATTATAATAATAAGCTTGATGACTACATATCTATACATAAAACAAATTAGTTACACCATTGATAATTCAAACATAGACCAATTTTTATATTAATTTAATTGTTGAATTTGTCTCTGCCTTAAATAGCATAATTACTTATAATATGTGTACAAAAATTATTACATTTTTACATTACATTTTCTAATAAATTTTATATGGAACTGCTAATAAGTTAACATTTATTGATTGAGGCAATACTAAGTATTTTGGTTCAACTAGTATATTATCAAACATAAGAAAATAATCATAATGGGACTGGTGGTTATCGCTTATGGTGGTGGAATAAGTAATGAATGTGGCATTCAATAAGCCTGCACTAGGGCTTACTACCACCAGAATAATCAAAAAATTAAAATACAATATCTAACTACTCTAAGCTTATAAAATTAAAATCATTATTACTAGTTGCTCATTATGATCAGTCTTCAAGTCCCAAATATGGATGATGCCACTCTGTCCTCCGACCATGATCTGTGACTGATCAGGATGAAGCACTACAGCATTCACTGGTGCAGGCACTTGGAATATACGCTGGCATTGAAATGCATGACCCATTCTAAAAAACAATACCAATATTTATTAATAATATTGTGGTAGAGTCAAGCTGTAGTCTACTGACTGCAGCTCACAGAATATCTATGTGAATTAGTTAATATAGCGGTTTTGTAACATTTTTGAGTGCCAATGGCCAAATTTCTCTCCCATTCCTTTCCTTACTTCCTATTTCCTTTCATACCTTTTAAGCTAGCAACACATTTCTAGCTCCACTTGTGTGTAAATGTTCAAGGGGGGCAGTGATTACACAAACATAAGGTGTCCCCCCTGCTTGTTTGCAGTAGTTATTATATGAAAAAAAAATCTAATATAAATAGAAATGTAATAAATAATGGGTTTTTAAATTAAATACTAAACATTAGTTGGCTTAGGTGCACACCTACCTTATGTCCCAAATTCTTGCAGTACAATCTTCTCCACCTGTGTACATCCATTGCCCATTTTCCTGAAATAATGTATTCATTAAAAGATGAATATTTTAAAATTCTACTCATAACCATATACATAGGTAATTAAAGTATTAACTTCTAATGGATCATACCTGAAAGCCTACTCTAGAAACATTCTTTACAACACCCTCATAGTTCAAGACTGGATCAGGATTAGCGCTGGCCAGGTCATACATTCTAATGTGCTGATACCCACAAGCAGCTACCATTTGTCCATTTGGATTTATCTCCAAATCATTGACTTGCTATAGCAAAATAAAGAAAAGATTCAATTTTTTTCAATATACAATTAATTTGAAACTTTGAAACACTATTAAACACATTTTAGTATTGATTGATATGATAGTTATTAGTGTATACAATGCATTTTTTTATGTACTATTATTTATTAATATAGATGTAGATTGTTTATGCAATAAATAAGAATCTAATATTAAAAAAAATAATGAAACAAAATTAATCAGTCAAAAACCCTAAACACACAATTATAACGATCAAAAAACCTTTAAACTATGTTTTATTTATTATATGTTAAAGAAGTATAGGTTACCGAGTCAGGATGCTGCATAGTTCGTAAACAGACGCCACTGTGAGCCTGCCATAATTTAATGGTATGGTCATATCCCCCTGTTACAAGTGCCACTTGAGAACCCCCAACTGCACTTGCTCCTTCTCCCGACATTTTTCAAGAAGAATCTTTATTCACATCCAACAAACGTTAAAAAAGCAATAAATAATTGTATTTTACTGGATATACTATAAAATTTTTCATCTCTTAGTGAATATAAACTTCAGCTTGCACATAAGGCATATTTTAACTATCTTTTTATATAAAAAGAATTTTATGTAAAAAAAAATGTTAAAAACGTTTACTTTAATTGTTTATAGATTTAACATAACCTTCTTTTCGTACATTGCATTTTGACAAGAACTTATAAATATTGTATACTGTACTAGTGATTGACAATTCAGAAGAGAATTTACGGTAAAGAAAATTTACTATGTAATAATATACTTTTGATATAAAAGTAGTAAAATTTTAGTTACGGTAAATAGTGCATTATTTATTTATGTTTTTTTTGCCTAACTTATCTAAATTTAAATACGTTCTTCAATAATAGTTATAGAAAAAAATCAAATGGCAACATCGCCATTGAAGAATGAACGGTTAAAATAATTTGACATTGACAACAAAGAAAATAGAATGACCGCATTATCCCTCTTAGCGTCACTCTTAATTTATTATGAATAGGATAGGTTTACTAGTATTGATTTTTATTATAATTAATTAGCCTTCAATATTTTAAAGATGTTTCATGTAATACTCCTATACTAATACCAATTACTAATTAGGTTATTAAGTCATCAAATCTTGGGGTTATGACGTAGTTAATGTACGGTTATGAAACGTGTCACTCGATAACTGTACAAATTATTCACGTGTAAAATGACGTCTTGTAATTAATTTTTTTCATAAAGTAAAATAAAAGGGGTAGTATAGACAGAATAAACAAAAAGATAGGAAGAGAAGAATGAAAAGACAAATTGAAAAATAGAATCTTATATGAAATTACTTTATTGAACATGTAAAATCCGTATTGACATGAGGAATGCTAATTCTCATTTACAAAATAACACAAATGTAAAATTTCAGAGACTAATCACATTGAAAACCTACCTATAACTAACTAAAAATACAACATACACATCAATTTCCTAAATTTAAATCGCTCAGTGCGGGCTAAGTCCCGAACTGTCCATTCTTAGCTTAGAGTTTGGTACCATTATAAGCATTGAAATTTACAATGAGAGGTAGGTTTAATTAACAATAAGCCGACACATCATTCATGAAATTGTCTCTAATTTTACATGTTGACATAGTTCGACCAAAACTCATGTCTAGGGGGCAAATAAAAATTATAGCGTAAATTATACTTATGGCATATCAAAGCACAGCTTTACGGCAGAAGGTTTGTTGTAGACATTCAGTTTTGATAAAACCATTTGAGGTACATTACAAAGGTGAGCATCCAGTAGTCACAGCGAACTTAACGAGGGAGGGCTAACTGTACAATTCCCCAGTGTATACATGCTAACACTTAAACATTATTTTTTTTTCAAAGGCTTAGAAACCTAGAGACCTTAGCCTGTGGTGAAACTTTCCAAACTCTGCACACTTAAAACCTATTAACTATTCAATACTACAGTAAGGTAAATAAGTATTAAACAACACCTGTCAAATAATCAACAATTTCATTATGTCGATCCAAAATTTTATAAATACATTTTAAAGTTTGTAATTAATCATTCTTTGAATTAAAAAAAAATATCTAATACTTGTATAAAAATTAAGACGATGCAATACAGACTTTGGAAAGTCAGTCCCATTTTACTTTGTAATAAATTAAGTCCAAGTAAATTATTCAATATGAACAGAAATGCCTATAGGTTGGGAGATCATTCGCTTTCCTCTTCCTCCTCTTCACCACCCTCCTCGTCTTCGGACTCATCCTTCTTCTTCTTTGTCTTCTATAACAGGTAAAAGATAAGTTATAATTAAATGCAATATAATTGAAACAATAAACATATTGTAACGAAGTTGTTTTACGGAATGTTAATTTATTATAATTGAGTAATTTTGTATTGTTATTAAAGTTTGCACATAAACAAATGTTAAAAAAAAAATAAATATGTGAAAAATTGATTCTTACGGCTGGGGCTGCTGCCTTCTTGCCCTTCTTTCCTCGCTTCTGTGCCTTTTTGCCACCACCTTCACCACCACCTCCATTAGCATTATATGACTCAAGGTCTTTTGTGTATTGCTCCTTTGCCTTCGCAGCTTTTTCCTCCCAAACCTGATAAAAAAAACAATAAACAATTATAAAATGAAAATTAATGATAAACCTGAAACAAAGGTATTTTTAAAAAAATAAAATGAATAAACTTACACTCTTATCTTTCATTGACCTCCATATTTCGCCTCCTTTTTTAGCGATTTCGGTGACTTTAAGCCCCGGATTGTCGGCTTTTATTTGTTCTCTTGCACTATTAAGCCAAAGCATATATGCTGACATAGGACGCTTCGGCTTGTCCGACATTTTAACTTTTTTCCTGAAAATTATTTATTAGAATTACATAGGAATTAATAAAAATTATAATACGATAGGTTATAAGACTCAAGCACGGCCTGTTTTTCGTGCTAACGTGCTTCCACGCGACTACGAAGCGTTCTTAGGAGACATTTTGGCGGGAAACCTATTTACGGCTCAATGCATAAAAAATAATAAACGCGGTTAAATATTTAATGAAAATCCAATTAAAATAAGCAAATTCCATTACGTTAAATGTATTAAATCGATGAAATTAGTTATCGCCCCTTACAACGAGTTCACTGGCCTATGCTGAGTCGAACGAGCCATTTTGTTTTCTCATATTGTGTTGAAAATACGCATTATCTCTAGATGACATAATTACTAAATAATTCTAAATGTATTTAACTTCGAGTTGTAGAAGAACTGTTTCAGTCGTTCAATGGAAAAGATCCGAGAAATTAATTATTTAAAATAGGGCGTCCTTTCTTATACCCACGCGTACTAAGGAAAGTACGACGAAGCCTATAGCCATGTTTGACTCGGAATTCCAACGTGGATTGAAACATATTTTATTAATTCGCAGGCTGACAATCACTAATAAGCTTATTAAAACACATAGGATTCATTAGAAAATTAATATGACTAACCTGATGGCAAAAATTTTGAAATAATTTTTGAACTGGTACACAACCAAACTGCAGACGTAGAGAACCAGAAGAAAATGTATGGAGCTCGAAGTAATGTTCCCAGTGCAAGCTAGCTTGGGTCAGTCTCGCGTCGCTACTAAAGCGCCATCTATCTCGTTCGCTATTGGCTAACAAAGTCAGTCATGCCAACCTTTGAAAATTATATCGGCATCTTGTACTACGTATATCCGTGACTCACTGATTACGTAAATCATATTAATTTGAACTCTATTGCCTAAAAATAAAGTTTACTTTTCATTGTGCATTTTTCTTCCGTACATTATTATCAAATAATGTTTTCGCCTAAAAATAAAGAAAATTGCTTAAAATTGCACAAAATAACGCACCAGTGAAATGATTAATAAGCATATAAATATTTTCTAAACATCGTTTGAAGCAATTAATTTAATAAGTATGTCAAAATGTGGTCCAATCCTCTTTTAGGTTTCCCTTACGAGACTCTACAAAATACATCGCGCCGGATTTTAAATGCCGCCAACGTTTATTTCGAAAATGTAAAAAGCGCGGCAAACGCCGGCAAGAAAGGGACGCCAATAAAACATAACGTTTGTGAACGCGTTTGTTTACGATTTGATATTTTGAAGGAACTTGAGAAATAGTTTTTATTTCTTGACATATAAGGACGTAGCACTTAAGATGTTAGTAATAAAATACATTCTAGATCTTCGGTTATCAGTGTACCATGGGTAAAAGCTTACTATACTTAGAAATTAGAATATTCTGATACCATTGTAAAGTGCACTCTATATAGTATGAGGTGAAAATGTATTATTACTACCCATTTCCATACTATAAATATACTCTTAATTTATGTCATAATTCGAAGTCACGTTTTGACGAAAATTCCATGGTTTGAAGACAAGAAACTTATAAATACTAAAGTACCACGTTTGGCTAATATATGTCCAGCTAATGTCAAATATAGAGCAATTGGTTAAACAAAATTCTAATTAGTTAATAAACAGAGTGAATAAATTCCATAATTATAATTAAATGAGGAAACTAAACATATTCATTTGTGGTAATTTTGTTTAGTATTTACGTTAAAGGATTGTTATTTAAAATGGTACTGATGGTCAATACACTTAAAACAAAACAAATTTTACCGTTACATAAACTAATAGACCATTATTTAAATCTCCAGTTAACAGTTTTGTTTTTAGGGGCCGTTGAAATATTTGCGACTATATCAAAATCATCATAATGTTAATATCTACCTTTATTATTATTCTGTTTTACAAATTAATATGTAACGTCGGTGTAATGATCGATTATTATTTACGAATCTTGATAAATTTTATTATAGTCACGGGCCTAATTCCAGCACAGTCTTATTTTTTTTTATATTTGATAGTTCATTTTTAATAAAATAATTAGTTTGTTATAATCGTAATGATTTTACACAAATAACAATTTATTTTTCTCTTTAGTATGAGGATAAACAGCACTTTTTAAAACTTTGCCACTAGTGTCTAGTGGAAGGACAATCTAGTGACTAGACGTATTTGTCCTTTAAAAGGGTGCAAAACCGTTTTATACGGAGTTTTAATAGAAATCCTTACATTATTTATGATGAGATACTTTAAGAATAATGCCCGGGTTGCGTTTTATAAATAAAAAAACTGTCATCGAGGCCGACACATTTAAAAAGATAGAGCGGTGAAAATTTGTTTTTATATCATCCTAATAATTATTGCTAAAAAATTGTCAAACAAAAATAACATAATAGGACTACCAATCGCATAACTGTAAGAGCAATCGTACATATGACCGTAATAATAACCGTTTGTATAGATTAACCTTTTTTTTGTATAGATTAATGAAACGAAACGAGCTCTAACACGATACTTTTGTTGTAGGCTGGTGGAACTTTCAAACATAAAAAAAAAACCTTATCAAAATTGATCTATTCGTTAGGGAACTTTGCAATCGTTATTATTTTATATCTTTTGCTCTATTTCTTTAGAGTGATTTTGTCTGTTCAAAGTATGAATACTATTATTATAAAATAACTTGTATAATCAGAGGCCTAATTTCGTACATGGGGTGAATACATCAATTTGCAGTTTCAGAAGTGAGTCAATAGTGTTCAGTCGAGTTGTACTTTTAAAGCGAAATGTGAGTCACACGTGATGACGTTTTGTGTCAGTTAAATGTAAAATTTTGTAATTGTCATCGTTTCATACTAGTACATCCGCTTTAACGTTTTTTTTATTAATTAGACAAAAATCGTTACGTCAATAAATCTTATTTGAATGAGACTAGATTGTCATATGACGAATTGGCCCAATTTCAAATATTATAAACCTTTTCTGTATTCATTTCCAAAGATGAACTATACTATAAAAGTTAAATAAACAATTGCTATTATAGTTATACGATAAGAATTAGTAGTCTTTAATTTTGTTTATGTTAGACATTTTAATTCGGATAAATGATATAAAATCATAGTCACTTTCACTCAAACTTGCTTGTTTTAATAAAAATTATAAGACTGTAATAATAAAATATACTAATACGAAGTTAGAAAGATCATTTGTCACATTTGAATTTATCTTTGAAACAAAAATTCAATACAATTTTGAGCATTATTTAATATGTACTAGTTTCGTATAGTATTAGATAAAAATAAGATTTTATAAATACTATATCATAGGTAGAAGATTACAGTTTCAATA
The DNA here is from genome assembly GCA_037950945.1 of Hypolimnas misippus. Taxonomy (NCBI): domain Eukaryota; kingdom Metazoa; phylum Arthropoda; class Insecta; order Lepidoptera; family Nymphalidae; genus Hypolimnas; species Hypolimnas misippus. Next base: position 4,340,431 of record JBBEEQ010000006.1, on the reverse strand, counting down.
ATATCACATACATATATACGCGTCGAATTGATCACTTCCTTTTGAAAGTCGGTTAAAAAAGTTTATAGTCTCTATTTTTCAATCTGTGGGAATAGCCACAAAACATTCTTTTATTTCTAAAACGCTACGAAGACGTTATTCTTAACACGTATAATTAACGTTTTTTATTCCATCTTTATATCTATTAAATCTTTACATATGACGGTATTGCTCCTTTTCGAACATCAAATCTGCTATTTGTATTGAAGAAAGCTAAATTAAAGATTATAGCTAAAACTAAAAGTTTAATATATTATTTGCAAATCATTTTTTTTTTCAAATACGAACAAATGTAAAAAAAAAAATCTGTGCCAGAAAAAGGTCACCTGGCTAGACAATTTTTACTATTTTTTAAAACGAAATTAAATTAGAATTTCTGTTAAAAACTAGCGTAAATTCACGTATTTAATTTTTTGGGCGGTGTTTATACAATTATGTCTCCGATAACTCAGAAACACTTAGTCGTGGAATGTTAAATGTTAAATTTTGTGTGTTCTCGTTACATCTAATTATGTACTGCCTTCATCGATAGACGCGAAAATGGATATATGGTATCCACCTGAAATTTTCTGATTGTATAATTTTTTTTTAAATTTATAACAAAAGAAATGAATATATTAATATTATTATATTTCCTCGCAAATTGGTGTATCTAAAACTTGTGCTCGATTTGCGCACAACAATTATAAGCCAAGGAATCTTCGTCTCCTTAACCGACTCCATTTTTTTAAATAATATTCTCATGGTCATTGATTGATTAAACACTTAGAATTGTTACTTCAGTATATTAGTTCGTTTCTTGTGACACTACCTACAATGGCCTAGAATATAAATTATTATTTCCTTTTATTTGACAGAGTATAAAGAACCCGAAAATGTTACCACATAAAATTTAAGACTTAGATAATAATAGTTTTACGAAATATTAAAAAGGAATAAAAAAAATATTTATCTCGTCTAGGAAGTCGTTAAAGCTTCCCACCATAACAGTAAAAAATGTAAAGGTAATATATTAAACTGCATCGCATTAAATGCACCTCATTATAATAATAATAGGTAACCATTGTGCTATTGTAAGTTATTTAGTGCGAGCCCTTAAAAAAGGGAGAGAGTTAGCGTCTGGCGAATTTCGCGCGGTTTTGCTATTAAAAAAATCGGTTCACAGCAATTTCGACTGACGCATTGTGGGTTCTGTGTATTAACACATAACATTAGAAAAAATTGAAGAATTTTTTTCATATTATTTATATATTTTGATTTTTAATAAAATTGAGGTACACAAGGTATATTTATCATATTAAAAACAAAAAGTAATTAGTTTATCAAAGCTAAAACATAATAATGAATTATGCCCATTCCGTATAATAATTTTCTAGTTCCCTTATTTTGCTCTTAAAATTCTGTTTTCGTTTTTACGTCAATCACGCTTTGCGAGGAACCCTATAAGTTTCGCTCACATCTGTAACACAAATACTACACAGAATATACATTGTGTGAATCGGTCTCGATAATAAGCCCATAGTTATTGTCTCCAATTTGTTTTTGCCTCTTTACTTTTCCATTCATTAGTTTTTCACGGTTATTTCGTAACAATACGCTTCTTTCTACTTAGCTATTATTAGTTGTAATATAATGTTTTATAATAACATTTTTAAACGACTTAAAAAAAAGACGGTGTTTCTCAATTAAGAAAAGAGATAGTCAGATAGTTGTGTCGGTAACAGAAAATTAAGTTTTAGCTTCAATACTATCACCTTTATGCCATACTAGCGGCCCGCCCCGGCTTCGCACGGGTACATACACACACACACACACACACACACACACACACACACACACACACACACACACACACACACACATACACCTTTTTTTTGCGTCGGGTTTCAAAAAAAAAAAATTATAAAAGAAGTTTGAATTTTTTTTTAATGATTTTTTTTTATTCATAGTTTTTATTAATGTACTCGCGGCACTTTTTTTTATTACATTGACTCCCCCCCGTACCCCAGTGACGCTTACATGGAGCCTACGTCGCATGCTGGCTAGCGCGGTGAGCGGCCACCACGCGACTTTTTTTCTAATACTTGCATTTTTAAACTCGTGATATCTTCCGAATGAAATGTCCGAATTGAATAATTCAAAAAGTTATAAAAAGGTGAAGTTGTCCTGAATATAAAGTAATTTATTTATTTTGATAAGGATTAATATCTAGGTACAAATAAAGAACCTTTTCAAGCAGCGGCATATAAATTCAATTTTTTGAACAAAAAATCGCTTACTGTGACATAACTATAATATTTACACATATGCTGTCGCGACACTTTTTGTAGATAATGATGAGTTCTGCAAAGTCGTAGTAAATGATTTTGTTCTATCATCAATAGAATAATTTTCGCAGCGCACGCGACGAAATTTTTCAGAATTTTTCAGGTCATTTTTTTACACCTTGGGTTACATTATTAGAGTTTTAGTAAGGATCCCTAATTTTTAAAGAAATATAATATAGCCTATGTTACTCGGGGATAATGTAGCTTTCCAAAGGTGAAAGAATTTTTGAAATCGGTCCAATAGTCTCGGAGCCTATTCATTACAAACAAACAAATCTTTCCTCTTTATAATATTAGTATAGATATAGATATAGACTAGCAGTTGCTCGCGGCTACGCCCGCGTATATTTTGGATTTCAGCTAAATAAATCTACCAGCGAAATTGTGACCGTTCCAGGATTTAATGCCCCCTAGCGTCACTATAAAGGATGATTTTGAAATTCTGGGATACATATATTAAGGTATTCTCCCTAAGTAATGTTTGTGCTGCATTTACCTAAGGATAATCGACCAAAATAATAATAGTACCCCGTTTTATATTTTATATTTCATTACTATTACCCAGAAGTATGTGTATTAAGTTTTAAGTTAATACGACCACGGAATAAGATTTTGCATACAAACGTTTTTACCCCTTTTCACCCTCTTAAGGATGAATAATCAAAAAACCCTTTCTTAGTGGCTGTCTGCAACCTAAAAGCCACCTACTGCCAAAATTTCAAGTTTATAGCCCCAGCGGTTTAGGCTCTGCGTTGATGAATCCGTCAGGACAAGTGATTATATATATATATATATATATATATATATATATATATATATATATATATATATATATATATATATATATATATATATATATATATATATATATATATATATATATATATATATATGTATATAAACAATTTTCAAGGTCAAATTTACAACATACTTTTATTAAGACTGGTATATATGTCATTTAATATTCGCTTTAATGTTTTTTTTTGTATTCTTCGACTTTATAACTTAATTACATGAAAATTGCAACATTCTGCCTGTCATTAAAAATTAATGTGGCCAGATTGTCATGTGACGAATTTACACCAATTCAGACATTACAAACCATTTGGTATTCGTTTTTTTTTTTCGTTTATCCACATAAACAAAGGAAAAAGGTTTGTCTATACAAATGACTACTATAAGGGTTATTACTATAAACGATTACTCTAAAAGTTATACGATAAGAGTTATTAACCTGTTATTTTGTTACATAAGTCGCAGTGTGATGCAATATAGCGTATAACCTTCCTCCATAAACGGTCTATCTAACGCAAACGTATTTTTTCAAATCGGATCAGTAATTTCCCCCCTACGCACAAAGAAATTTACCGCTTTATAATAATAGTTTAGAATCATAGATTAATATATATATATAACCTTTGCGTCAGCTGGTTTTGCCTCCTTTTGAAGGATAAATCCGTCTAGTGGCAGGGGAAAGAACTATTATCCTAATACTGAAGAGATCTAAATAAAATATAATAGCTGAAATTAAAAGTTTAATAAATTTTTATTTGTTTAAAACCATTACATTTATAATTGTTTTGTTAAATATAAACGTTCTAAATTAAAAACTAACTTTATATTATTTCTTTTTTTTTGTCTGTCAGCCCGTCGACGTCCTTTTATCCGTCGCCGTCTTTGTAACCGATTTTAACGATTTTTCTTTTTTTTCATATATGCCCAAGTTGGCGCCAAATATAATTTATCAATATTGGTTCAATAACTATTTATGAAATTAATAAAAATTATTGAAATATTGCTAAATTTGTAGTTGTCGACTTGATTATTTGCGAAGATAGATAAAAATCTTTCTATTTCGTAATGCGTATTCAAAATATTGAAATTATTATTTTGGTAATTCCTTAAAAAATACGAATAAGATTTTTTTAATCAGAAGGAAATCATCCTTCACAACTATTCCTAATATTCGCCTCCACAAAATGAAGATAAGCTGGCATGTTCAGTTACATTTAAATTCTTTCCGGTGATTATTGATATAGAGATACAATATCTTATTTTTTTTTATTCGTATCGTAATAATGTGTCGCGTCAGCTATATTTTTTCATATGTTTCATATTTGCAGATTTAATTGAATGAAATAAAATTCACTATTTTATATATTGATATAACGTGTGTGACGTAACGAGTCACTCCATGATCGGATCGTATCTTTCAATTTTAAATGTGAAGTATAAATTGAATTAAAACCTGTCTCGGAGAAATTAACAGTCTTAAAAAAGTATAAACGTAACTTCAATAAATATAAATGAAAACTATTTTCAAAATTAATATACAATATTGCTATAAATATATCTATATGATGTTTAGAAATAAGTATAAGTATTGCTGTATCCTTTACATGTCCTGAACAAGTAAAAGAATGTCTTGAATGGATATTTTTATTAAAAAAATTACATATAAACTTAACCACACTAAAACAAATTTATTGTTACAGTAGTATGTACAAAAAAAAAATTAACAGGGACATCATAATTTTAACGAAGCGGCGGAAAAGATCTCCTAAAATCAAATAATAATAGTAGTAATAGCAAATTTTACTCTCGTCTAATGAAGTTAAATTTCTTGTGGCGCCGTGTGTAGTCAGCCTTATCTACCTTACGGACAGTTAATTATTATAAACTGCAAGATACATACATTTCTTTCATAACTAAGTAATTTTGTCTTCATAAAACCAAAATGAAATGTTTTATTCAGTAAGATAATTAAAATATATAAAATGTTTTAATTATTCAATGCTTCCTATACATAGTTATATTTTAAACCAATTATAAACTTTGGGATATCAGTCACGTTACCTATATACTTTTAATGTTGACATTCCGTATGAAAATGAACATAGGAAATAATGAAAAATTTTAATAGAACGTGAGAGTGCTGGGGATCGCCTAGACCTAGAGGGTTTTTAACTGGAGGGCGACATAGCAGCAACGACTATAAATATATTTAAAATATTTTTAATGTTTTATAAAAAAGAAAAACATAAAAGCGAAATTTAAGTTAGTTTAACTTTATAACAAACTAGCTATCTTTGACAATTCCGTGCGGTTCATACAGACAAAAAGACAGTCCCTTCTCTAAGTAACTCAGATACATATTTAACATATTATTGTATTTATTTATAAAAACCAGACATATAAAACCCACATAAGCATTTTTATTTTATTTTGATGTCTAATATTTTACTAACAGCGCCATCTTTTGTTAGCATGATGTATCATCGATAGTTCCTGTGTTCGTATTTCGTGCGCTGCACACTTAGCTTGCTTGCGTTAAAGACACCAACTAATTATGTCTTATTACGTGCATTTTGCATCGTGACGGACTCGTAGTTATTTTATTATTTGTATGCGTTCTTATTTTATTATTTGTTACACAATGTCAAAATTACGCAAACAAAGAGAAAAAATGGGCACTGTTTTTTATACGTTATTACACGATGAATTAGGAAAATTGCCGAAGAAGTAATGAGACTATTTTGAAAAGTAGTAAATTTTATTTCAATGGATTATTTGTAGAGCCCTATTAATTTTTGTCGCATGTATTTTTATTTTGACGCGAGTTCTAAGTACGCCATTATTATTGTTTAATTTGTTTTGCGGTCTAAGGTATTTAACACTTTGACTATGAAAGTAGTGGGATATATAGAAATTCTTCACTGTGAAAGTTTTCAGGTGTTGTGTGTGTAAAGAAAATAAAGTGTTAAGTTTTTTATAGTACCTTTCGGTGATAAAAAAAAAACCAAGTGATTTAGGCCGTTGTAGATCTAATTTGAAATTTATATAAACTATAGGTAAAACTCAATCTTAAATGAAATAAAAAGAGCATGATTCATATCATTCTCACTGAAATATTAGACGTTTGGATTTAATTTACAAATAATAGAACAATCTAAAAAATTCTGTATAGTTCCGTACACTCACAACTCACGACCAATATTTTTGCTGTAAACATTATTTAAAAATTTTATCACAATCAACGGTTTCGAAATGGCGAAAATATACAAACATTGATTTTTTCAATAAGATATACAATATTTTTGTTGCATATGGCGTCATAAAAATTTTTTACCTATAGGGCTATAAAAATCATTTGCCCTCACATTACAACAATTCGTCTAAAACGTCTATTTTACTTGGACCGCTGGCGAAGATATATATAAATTGTCAGACTCAATAAAATACTTAAATTACGGTTGATGATATAATTTTATAGTGATAGTTATACAAAAACTCTTGATGGATTGTATAGATATACACTTTGCGCGACGTAGTAAAACATAATTACAGTTTAAATTTTCCGCTTGTACTTTGACTTTTAGAAGAGCTTTAATATTCATAATACGACATTTTTATCCTATGAGATACGATAAGAACGAAAAAATTCTAAAAATAATGTTTTCATGATAAGGAAACAATGTTTATTATTTGTTTACTTATTGAACGAGGACATTTCACATACTTAATTTATATTACATCTATTCATACATAACGAAAACTTAACTAAACATATCACGATATCGTACTTGTAGTTTAACTATTTAATTAATCGCTCCCGCTCCCGCTTCCGCTCGCATCGGAGCCCGATGACGCGGCCTCTGACGATGAATTCTTAGCTTTTGGCTTCTCTTTCTTTGATTCTTTAGTCTGAAAATAGAGATAATTACCAGAATTTTAATAATTAGCAACAGATTTTCCAACGTTTTAGTTTTTATATGAAAATAAATAATCAAAAAGTGACAAATAAACAAAGTGATATCGAATCAAGAAATGTCGAAGATGCATAAAAAGTATTTTATTACTTTGTAAATCAATAGTATGATAAGAGTTCTAGTCATAACTCTAGTTTATCACTATTCTCCTTATCAAAATGTAACGATATATCTCAATTGGTTCTATGACTTTAGTAGTCATTTAATGCTCAAATAATTATTATAGGTAATTTTTTCTAGTTTAATCTATACATACTTATTAGGATAGTAGATATTGTTTTGTCAAAAACTGTTTTTGGGCGGCATTTTTCCAAAATGGCGGCGCATCCGAAAAAGATACGAGGTGACATAGTAGAATTTCGAAATGAGCATGTCAAAATCTATAAGATGACTTATTTTCAAATTTCTCAGAAAACTTTCCAGGTAAAACTACTAAATGCATTTACTATTAACATAGATTTTTATTTAGAAAAGGTTATGTTATTGATGGTGCAAGACCCGTATTTTCTTTCTATACATATAAGGGGATGTCCATTAATCACGTGATGTTTTTAGAAACTTTTTAGAGCACCCTAGTGTTGCGTGACGAGGTTTTTATACTAAATACACGATATCTTAATAACACCTTGTTATGTTTAGTGATTTTTAGGACCTCTCTCCCTTTTGGGCCTCAGGTGATTAATGGTCTGCGCCTAATATATAATATGACTTTACTAACATCTTTGCTATCCTTCTTATTCTTCTTGTCATTGTCCGAGTCGGAGGAGCTGTCGTCGTCTTCAATGTACTCCTTGCTGGTGAACTTCGCGGAGCTGGGGCCGGCGCTGGTAGCCTTTGCCTTTTTACTCGCTGGAGCTTTAGCCTTCTTGTCTGCGGCTTTACGTTCCTTCTCAGCTTGCTTCTTCTTTTGTTTAAACTCATCTGCTGCTCCACTTTCTTTGTATTTCTTCATCGCTTGATTGTATTCTTCCTTTGATTTGTTGGCCTTTTCTTCCCATTCCTGAAAATACAAATTGTAAATAATCAAACTTACATAACTTCGATTGCCTGGGCACGCAGGTTTCAGTTTGGTGCGTTGAGCATTGTTATAGACATTGTCATAAAGTTTGTGTAAGTTGATAACTTTGGGCTAGGACGGCATGAGGTGGTAAGATTGCAAAGTGGTTAGAGCTCGATGATTTCAACTGACGATTGCGGGTTCAAGCCCCGGCTAGTTAAATTTCAAGTACTTAAGTTATATTTAAATTCATCTTGTGCTCGGAGGCGTAGGAGAACGTCGTGAGGAATCCTGCATGTGCCGCGAAAAATTCAAACAGACTCGCACAGCGTGGAACAGCGTGGTGAATTAAAAAACCTTCTCCTTAGTAGGTGAGGTTTTTGCCCAGCAGTGGGATATTTACGGGCTGTTACTACTGCAACGACATTCTGTTTTAAAAAGCACTTTACATTTCTGTGGCAGCTCTGCGTGTTTTTACAAATTTTGGTTGTTCCGAAATACAATCCGCATACTAACCAGAGCTAATGATATTTCGAATTGATATTTTAATACGTCTCTGGGATGTAATGAGACTGATGAGTATGCTGGATTGATAATGTGATTATGAGTTATTATATATAATCAGTTCATTTGAAACTGAAATATGGCGTTATACTATTCGATGCCTAATTAACCTAGACGATAAAATATGTTGAAAGGTTGACTAAATAAACTAACATCGCCGTCTGTTACTCGAAACTGAAAAAGCTACAAATTAAAAGTTAGAGAACTTGTCCAAGAAAAACCATTTAATTGAGAGATATACTCTATCCTATCTAAGAGCGCGGTAGGAGCCCGTTGGGCACGCACCGACTTGTCCTTGAGGTCGCGCCACAGCTCGCCGCCCTTCTTGGCGATCTCGGTGACCTTGATGCCGGGGTTGTCTTCCACGATGCCCTTGCGGTTCTCGTTGAGCCACAGCATGAAGGCGGTGGCGGGCCGCTTGGGCGCGTTCGCGTCCTTCTCGCGCTTCTTGGACTTCTCCTTGCGCTTGCGCGGCGCCTCCGACTGGATTGAGAAAGTGTTTTACACATTTAGAAAAAACCTTAGACAATGGTAAGTTCGATTTTGAAAACCAATAATTTATTAGTATACACGTACGTAACCTGTATAAAGTTGATTCTTGAAAATGGGTAATAGGTCCCCCTATTACCCATTTTCAAGAATCAAATGTGACACTATAAGAGCTAGAGAATTTGTTAACAGGAACAATGTCATCGATTTTGAACTTGAAAAAAATTATATTAAAAAATTTACAGAAAAGCTATAAGAAACACTCAGGATCTTTAAATTAGGGCGGTATTACTACTCCGTGTTTTATAATAAATGGAAAAAAAGTTAATAATGTAATTAACTTACAATAGTGATAGTCTTTTTAGGTTTCTTCTCCTTCTTCTTTTCTTTCTTACTATCACCAGATGCACCTGAAGCATCGGAATCTTCGGAAGATGATGGATTGGTGTCGTATCTGTAAAATAAATCGAATTATCATACCACTATTATCTTTTAAGCATCCAAGGAACAATTGCAAAACTAATAAACGAGATATTATAGTGCGTACGAGCACATCATCAGCGTTGCGTCCCTAGTGCGTCCAAGAAAGAGAAAACGGGATGGAGGGAGGCAGGGAGAAAGAAAGAAAGAGAAAGAGAGAGAGACAGAGCAATGACTTACTCCTCGGCCACGTCGCTCTCCTTGGCCTTGTCGGGGTTGAAGTCCTCGTCAGTGCTCTCGTCGGAGCCGTCGCTGTCGTTGGAGTCGCGCTCCTTGGCCTCGGCCTTCACGCGCTCGAGGTACGCGTCCGGCTCCTTCTCAGTGTCCGAGTCACCGAAGTCGTCGTCGTACAGCGCTTTGTCCTGTCACATAAACGAAACATGTATTTTCTGTGCTAGTGTTGTTAAATATATTGCTTGAAGGGTACAATCTTTGGAATTCCTGTTAGGTAGGTTAGGGAGTCCTGTTTGGAAACCAGGAGTCACAAATGCAAATTATAAATCATTGACTATGCGTCTATCCTTCACTTTAACTCTTATCTTTGAAAATTTTTTTACTAAAAAAATTAAAACTTATATTACATTTGATTTCTAGAATCATGTCATTAATGTTCAGAAATTAGTCATATGTTTTATTTTTATCAATATTTTAAATTAATTTGTATGATGTGGAATATTTCTTTATATATTTTAAATAATTTATTATTTTTGAATCTATTTTTTATAATATTTTATTTTATTTCACAATGTTTGGTATTGGACGTATTTCGAATATAAAAATAGATACTTACATTCTTTCCAGTGTTCTTGACATGAAGCTTCTTAGATGTTATGTAATCGAACAATTTGTCGTATTCCCCTTTTTCTATACTGCTAAATGTGTGAACGCTGCCAGATTTCAGTTCTATTTCGAAGTCGAAAGATCTGTTAAAATACAAGACTGTATGAGATTATGATTTTATTTAATGTAAATGTTGTTGTTACTCTCTTAGTAGAAAAACATTTATAATAACTTTTAACAGTTCTCATTTTGTTAATAAGTTATATTCTTCATCAATTAATTTTTCACTTTGACGTGGAATATTTATTTTAAATTTAAATAGGATAAATCTTGAGTGTAACTTCTTTAAAAAAAATTCTAAAATAGGTTCACAATACACACTCTCATAAAAAACAGTAGTATTGATAATCTCCTCTTTAACTTATTTTTCGAAGTCACTTGAGAAAAAACCGTTTCTAACAGATTGAAAAAGGAGAGGATGTTATGTGTTTAAGCATAAGTTTGCAATATTAACAGTTTTGGTTAACGGTATCATAAAAAAAGGGTTTCGTCAGAATATAGAAAAATTATATAAGTTATAATCTGTCAGCAAAATTTTATTCATTACTGATATATAATACTGTACTTTTAATAAGCAATGCATGAAAATATATTTTATTGACAGTAAATTTCCTTAATTTTACACACAAATGACAATCGTATTATAAAATGTGAGTGGATGCAAACATCTGATCATCGAAGTCAATTAACTGAGTTGTGAAGTTAGCGACAACTATAATGAGTCTCACTTGGTGGAGAATTTATTATTCTCCACCAAGTGAGACTCATTATAGATGACATCAAAGAGTATACAATAGTACGTAAGAAGACACAGGACTTCCATAGATGAAAGCCTATGTATGGCGAATGCACAAGTTCCTTCACCAATATTGAATGTTCACGGATTATGTGTAGTTGAAAGAATACACCGTAATGGCTGCCCCACTCATACACAATATATCAAGCAATTTAAAAATCAGTTAGATTAGCAAAACCATAACAATAATACATAAGTATATATAGATATGTTTTACATTAAAGTACCATTGTCATTATTGTATATAGTGTCTGTCTGGCACACTAGATTTAGCTTTGTTTCTTGGCTAGGAAAGCTGCACCACTCTGGAGGCGGTCTCTTCGAATACTGTTCGCCTTAGAACTAAGTTGTGAAGTTAGCCACAAATAAAATGAAGAGCCGAGATGGCCTAGTGGTTAGAACAGGTCGATCTAAGCCTATGATCGCGAGTTCAAACCCCAGCCAGCACCGTTAAGTTTTCGTGAGCTAAAAGTGCTAAAGTGGTGGATTGAACTCTAAAAACTTCTCTTTAATAGAAAAGGAGGCCTTTTGGGAGATTTACAGGCTGTTACTACTTTACTTATGTCCTATAAGGAGTCTCACTTGGTGGAGGAGGCGCCGCCGCGCGCGAAGTTGACGGAGGCGATCTCCTCGAAGCGGATGTGCACGGGCGGCTTGTGCACGTAGATGAAGCCCTTCTCCAGCGGGTACAGGTAGCCCGCCGCCGCCTTGTACGAGCACGCGATGGCCGGCGTCTTGTGGTGCCTGCGGGCGACGCGAAGGTAATGGATAATCTTTTTTTTTTCTGGCAAATGAGCAGGTAGGGAACTTGACACCTGATGTTAAGTTATCACCATCGCCTATGGGTATTTGCAGCATCGAAGCACAGCAAATGAATGAGAGTTGATGAGGATGAGATTAGACTTCAGACTCTCATTCACAGTACGAACCACAGCTATTTAGCTACTTAACGCCAATCTTCAGTGAGAGTGAGGTAATGCCCCGGGTCGAGCCAGCTCCTATATGAGCAGCTACGGGTAGGTTCTATCTTACTTCTCTTTCATTACCATGAAATCTCATGCTTTTTATTCAATACAATTTATGGTTTAATGGTTTTTAGTTTTGTCATATGAGCACAGATTTTTTTTGTCAATGTTTCGTAGAAGCTCATAGTCTGTCAATTTAGATGTAATTGTATCTAATTTAAAATACTTTCAAATGAAAATTGTAAAAATGAAAAAAATATATAATATTCACCCTAAGAAATCTCCAGGTCCTGTAACCCTTCTGTTGATAATGACTTTCATTATTTTAGCAAGCACTTCATATGTTGGTCCAGATAATTCCTTTGTAATTTTTCCCTCATACTTCTCTTTTAATTCTTCTCTGAAAGATATGAAAATATTTAAAAACCATGGTAAATTAAACATAATCAAAGTCCAAGGCGAGAATTACACTTATAAGTTTTGCTCTCATATTGTCAGTGCCCTTATTTTGATATTCACAGCTTTCGTACTTACTTACGACGTATCTGTTATTAGATTACAGAATAGTTTTTTTTATCTATATCTCAAAAACTTACAAATGTAACTTTCGCCTAATAAAGAATATAATATGAATCTTAACTTACTCAGTAAAAGGCAGCTCCAGGCTGGTTTCTTCTTCAATACCAAATAGTAGAACTAAGTAGTGGTACCTAGTTTGACCTTGTTTTATGGGAGGATCCAATGAAACTACGAAAAACATTTGCCGTGTGTCTTTGTGTGGCAGCAAGAATAGTCGTAGAACTGTTGACATTGGGATCTTGTAGTCGAATGTTTTACCGTGAAGTTGGAAAAATGTTTGGAACACCTTGATGTCGTAGCGACCACTGAAAACAAGATAAAATAAATAGTTATATATATATATAGTAGTAAGATTATTTAATCCTTAATTTAGCGTAAGATAATAATATACCGAATTTACAATGATAAATGGAAACGAGCGGTAACTACGTAAAAATAATTCGCATAAGTCGAGATATAACTTTGCATATACTTAAAACGTAAATACATATGAATTAATTTTTGAAAGAAGCAAATAATGGAAAATAAAAATATTTTCATATTAAATCTTTATATATAAGTGAGAGCATCTATAATACATTAACTAATGAAAAAATATGTTAAAATTAAAAATCGCAAAAGTAGACATATTGAGCAAGTCGAAGTACTATACAGTAATAAACAAGTAAATAATCATACCGAGGAGTAAGACACTGTAATTCCCTAAAGATAGCAATAGCGTCTCCGGAGACGGAGATGACGCTCGCTTTGTTCATGACCTGCTGATGGAAGGCCTCCACCGCGTCCATGTCGCCCGCCAGCTCGTTGGTTGGAATGTGGAACCTCATCTCCATTAATGAGACTGGTGTATCGTCATTCTAAAAATAATTTTATGTTCATAGGTTATTTTCAAATGGTTGTTTAAAATGTTTTAATAGCTAGTTTTATCTTAAAGAGAAAGTCACAGGCACTGGCTTGTATTCTTAATATTTTACAATTATTTTTTGTTTTCTTTTATTCCAACTTAGTAGTAATGGAAATTGCTATAAAAAATTTTATACAAAACTCTTACAAAAGTATGAGATATATGCCAAAACTTTCTACAGAATATTTGTAGATCCAATAATAGTGATTTATTAACAGAAACAGAATTATTTATTTGTACTATATTGTACATCACAAATTAATAGGAATAATAGGAACACAGAATAATAGGAAAAATATTACAATAGTAGCATTATCGCCTTATCTTCCAGACAAATGTGGTGATTGAGGAAGAAAACCGATGGATAGATAGTAGTATCATTAATTAATGTTTGGAATGAGATGTATTATATTTTACCTGATGAAACTCAAGTGTGACTTCATTCTTGCCAGTATTGCACTGTGACACATAGTGCAAGGGTATCTCAAAAGCAGTGTTGGTACCAACATTGAAGCTAAGTACAGCGCCATTAAACTTAGCCGTTCCCCAGTTCCATCCTTTGAGTGAAAGTTCCTTTTCCAGCATATCTTTATGATAGTTGCTCTTAAAGAACTTTGCTACTTTCTCTTGTTCCTAAAAATAGATAATTATGGTTATGAAAACAAAGCTATTTTTTATAACAAAAATAATATATAAATTAACCAGTCTTTTCTATAAAATAGATCTTTTAAGTTTTTATTTTTAACAATGAGAAGAACATTTAAATAAGAATTGAAGACTGATAAACAAACAAAGAGGCCATTTGTACCAAATAGGCAAACAAGTAAATTTTACTTATGTAACTTTAAACTTAATTAAAGTACAAGCAAAAAGTTAATATTGTATCATATGCAAATTAATTCCACATGTCATAGTTATTCAAGTATATTGTCTTGTGTGTGGCTATCATAAGATGTTTTTAAATAAGCTATAAATATGACAACACTACCTATCTAGCAATACTTTTGTAACTATTTATTCTAAGATACTATTTGACTTGTAGTTGTTATATTTTTGAAACACTTAATACATTTATTAGTAATGATAAACTATACAATTGAGAAATGCTTGTTCCAGTATTGGCCAAAACTTTTAGTACAGTAAACTTTTTTTTATGTTTAAAACTCGAACACTAATAATTCTTTTATCTGAATGGAAATTGAAACTGGAAACATAAATACAAGCATATTTAAAAGAATATTGGTTAATCCTTGGACAAAAGATAGTTAATTCAAAAATGTTTATATTTTATCTTTACCCCATCCTTGAAACCGCCATATCTGTGCAGAGTACCATTTTTCAAAAACACTCTCAAACCCCATGATCCAATGAACTTTTGAAAATTGACAAGATCAATATCATTGGCTGATATTTGCTCCACTTTACCAGTTTTACTGTTTTTGAATATTATGTTTTGATCGGTCATTTTCAATCTCCCAGGTACCTAAAAAAAACATTTTATATTAATATCAAATTTGATATAACTTTTACTGTAACATTATTTTTTGATATGTATTTTTTTGTGGTATAACATCTCACATTAAACCAAGTAAGCTGTTTGGCGTAGAAATTGTTGCCTAACATTGAGTAACAAAATAATAAAGTCAATTGTCATTACTACATATAAGTTGTTGTATTTAAGCAGCATTTTTTTAAAATAACTTTGTATATAAGTAATATTTACATAAGATATGATAAAATTAATATTCAACGGTGTTTTTAAGTTAGTACAAAAAACATATAGAGAATATGTTCAAACATTACAGCAAAACGAAATGTATAACGATAGTAGTATTATTATTTCAATACATAAATGAAGAATATTTTAACGTATTCAGTATTATTTTATTTCATTAAATTATTGTATTTAGTACGAAAAGGACATTTTATAATTCATCTAGGTATATTTAAAATCCCGATATTAAATTCATACAGCTGTGTGGCTTTATAATTTCGACCAATAACAAAATATTTTATACGTACCATAGTACCCTTAATCTCTGCAGTTACATCGTTATATTCTAGGAATTCCATTTTTTATGCTGAATATATATTTTGTATTCTTTTTTATTACTTTCGCAAATCAAACTTGAAACAAAATTCAATGTTTTCCACGCGCGATGCCGGACTCGCGTTCCGCGGAAACAGGATCAAATGACATTGACGTTAGTTGACAATCCTCAAACACGATTTAAAAGGGCCATTCACATTAGGCTGGTGCGACTTTTAATGAAATAATAATTGATGACAAGTTGAACGGACGATTTGTTTTTCAACTTAAAATTACATTAAATTGAACTTGTAACATTACAGCAAGAATTTGTCAGATAATTCGAGTAACCGTCCTAACGTGAATGGATCATTTAAAATTTAAGTTGTCTACATTTAAAACCATTTTACCCCAGATTTTACCCATAGGAAAACTACTAAACCATACAGAGAATTTTAAAACTATTATGGAGATCGATACGACGACGATGATGTCGAGGTAAAGACTACTCAAAATCATAATTGTGAACGCACAAGGTGTGATCATAAGGCTGTTATTTAAAAAAGGTCTAAGGCTTAAAACGAATACTAAAAAACTGTGTAAACCATATTTTTGTATTTTGTGTTGTAACAGCCTGATAATGTCCCATAGTTGGGCAAAGATCCCTTCTATTAAAGAGAATAATAGGAGCTTTATCCACCGTACTGCTCCATAGTGGATTGATGAGTACACATTTGTATGAATCTTTTCGGACGCTTTCAAGTTCACCATTAAGCCATTATTTATTATTTGCAATTATTAACAGTATTTTCTGATAAAAAATATATGTTATTGAACTTGTAAATACAAATGATATTTTTAACTATTTAAAAATATAATGTAATCTCTTTCCAATACCAGTTGTAATAAAATAAATATTTTTATTAAAATGTTTTTAATGAAGAAGCTTTTCAGATAGTTTTCATATACATCAGTGGTAGTTTTGCCTGCATTCGTGTAATTAGGAATATCTGTTGCGGACAACACTGCCACAGAGTATAATAAATAATTTAATAATAGTTTTTATTAGTGCCTCTTTGTGAGTTGACGTCTA
Source organism: Hypolimnas misippus (assembly GCA_037950945.1). Taxonomy (NCBI): domain Eukaryota; kingdom Metazoa; phylum Arthropoda; class Insecta; order Lepidoptera; family Nymphalidae; genus Hypolimnas; species Hypolimnas misippus. The sequence goes on along the minus strand of JBBEEQ010000006.1, from coordinate 4,323,560 downwards.
TCGTTGTCCTATTCCAAAAACTGTCAAAAATACGAGATTTTACTTTTTATTAATATAACATAAATAATAAGTAAATATTTCTAGTTTCAGTGTTTGTAATTTTGTGTACACCGTTTCAAAATTTCTTCGAAAAAATTAAAATACTGTTCCATATAAACTAAATCTGTGGTCCTTGATATTAAGTATTTCGTAGGAGTCTTGCATGTGCAGTTCATATGGCGTCATTATCTCTACCACGAGTACTGCAATTAAAGAAGAACAGCTTGGATGCTGAGCGTGAGCAGTTTGAAAAGTTTCAGGTAGGACAGAACTCTCATGTAGATACCTCCAAGTAAAACAACTTTGATATAATGTTTTTGAACTTTCCTAGAAATACAAATTTTACAAAGTGTGTCACTTTTATTTATCTAGTATAATATTTGAAAAGAAATTCTTAATAGCCTCATTTTCCTTGATCAATTCAATAACACAAACATAACACATATAAAGGAATGAAGTTTAGGCACAATTCTAAAGCTTTATAAAAATTATGGATACTGTTTTTATAATAATGTAAGGTTTTTATGATTTACATTTCATATGAATGTATTTGCTGCCCTTATGGCCATTCATGCTCTTAATTGCTATGTGAAACTTTTAAATTTAGGCAATGCAATTGATGCAACAAAATAGAGTGGCAATTATCCATATTTTACACAGATTTTTACATTTTGTATGTTATATAAGTATTATTAAAAGATTGTTGTTTAAAGAGTTTTTCTTTGGCTTTTTATGAGTGTCTGATGTTCGTTAAGTGGTAAATCCATTTGAACATATATGATATGATATATTAAATATAAAAATTATGCATGATTACTTTTATGGTAAATTTTAGTGATAACACACACATATAAATTAATGCTGCAAGTTTTACAGGCTGAAATGGCTAAAGACATATTATTATGCATTAAAATATTGGGATATCCTTATGTCACTAGTAAAATGGTGTGGCACAAATCAAATCAAATCAAAAAAATACTTTATTCAAGTAGGCTCTTACGAGCACTTTTGAATCGTCATACATGAAAAAAAAAAAAACATAAATAATGAAGCTACCACCAGTTCGGAACGCAGATTCTACCCAGAAGAACCGGCAAGAAACTAGATTAGTAAAAACTCGACAGTTAGTGTAAACAAATAATTATTATTAGTTTCCGATTCTACAATAAAAATATAATCATCATAGTGGCATAATAATCATATTGTCATGAAATACTTCTGTTACAACACTGTTATGTCACTTGATTTCTCACTTGTGTATACAAACAATGTAGTTTGCAAGCATCTTATTATGTAAACAAGTAATCCTGAGGCTTCATTATAGTCTCACAATTTTATTATCACTATATTTTATATGGTGTACTTTATAAATAAGTGTGAAATCCATTTTAATTGATGGAATAATGTTTTTTTTTTTTTATTTTTTAAAAATAGAGTCACTATTTCTTATGTGATTCTATTTTTGTCATAATTTTGACGTACAATCTATTGTAAGAATTTTATTTTAGACTTAATTTGTAGTCATAATGTAAATCCTTGGTCTGTATTTAATAAAAAGTACACTTTTCTGCAAATTAACATTTAAACTTTTACAATCACACACTAAAATTTTATTGTTTGTGTATCAGGGATGATATTTTAAATTTTAGATAAGATTCTATTTTTATCACCCAGTTCCCAAAACGAATACCATTTAGATTTGGTTGTTCCTTTGGGTTTTTCGTAATTTGCAGCTGTTTTGATTTTAAAGCCAATGACTTAACTGATTTTAATAAAAATTCTATGGGGCCGCTCAGAGAGTAGATAGATAGAATATTCTTTATTGTACACCATGAAAAATATACAAAAGGAACTACACAAAATAAAAAGTACGAGAGGCGGCCTTATCGCTAAAACGGCGATCTCTTCCAGGCAACCTTAGGTAGAGGAGAGGAATAGGACGGTAGGGGTGTACACTATATTAGATAAACTCTAATACATAAATACATAAATAAGAATATATAAATATATATTTAAACTATATACATACATAGCTACATATATAAATATATACTAACTAAACCTAGAAGGCTAGATAGTGTTCTTTTACTAATTTTTTAAAGGAAGTAAGACACTTTGCACGTCTAGCTTCTAGGGGACGTTCCATAAACGAATAGCTTGGACAGTAAAAGAGTTGGTATAGAAGGATATATCCTTTTAAATAAAAAAAGAATGAACCAAATCGGACTCGCCGTTTTCGAGTAATCAGTGAACATACAGTGTCTCCGACGAATTGAGAACATCCTCATTTTCGGAAGTCAGTTAAAAAAATTAAATATGTCTAGATATTTTCAAGTACTTTAGGCATGTCAGTTTATTTTCATATAATCATTTGTACCATGAATATAGCTATAATTCATTGTATGTAGATATAATATATAGAAATAGTTCATTATGTCGACATCCTCAAACCAAACCCACTAAACCGAAATTCAATCTAGCGAAGCCGCAGAAAGAAGGTCGTAAATTTAAAACTGTTTGAGACGTTATACCCGCATTTTGCGTCAAATTTCGATACACGATTCAGTATATTTTTCCTATTATCATTCAATAGATAGTAGCGATTGTTGCGAGAACTAAGTATATGATAGATACCTTATCTGTCGGACATTATCCGTTGCGCCTCACTTCTGATTCACCGCTTTTAAACAATACGTTTAACGTTGTTTTTGTATAGCTTTTGTTCGGGATAAAAATTAGGTGAGTTTATTAAAATAATTTTATTAAAAGAAGGGGTGAATGAACCGCGAAGTGATGATAATGGTTTGACGTTGCTCTCGTTTTTAATAGTGTAATAACGGTGTTTCAAAATTCGAATTACTATTTCTATTTTCTATGTCTTATCAAACGTCCATATTAGCTGATTAAACCGTATAATATTAAAAATAATAATTATATGCATGTCATTTTTATACATACACTTTTCAATAGTCCGCTTATACATAGTCTTATCGATAGGAAGTCGTGATTATTTACGAAAGGAAAACGGAATATTTTTTATTCGACGTATTTCACTAGTGAAATATCTATTCAAACCGGCAAAATGATCATCTTGATAGCTCGAGTTCCTTATTATTCAATGATCATGTAGATCGTAGTTGTTTTCCTTTTGTACTATTAGCAAAATCTTTTGCCAAAATGTGGTAACACTAAAATCTGATCACGATGTGTACAGGCTGTTTAGACGTATTAATATACCCTGGAATAGTGTTCTTGTTTTGAAAAGCTGTTTCTGGTCAGACGACGCGATTATCTTCCGCCCACAACGCTCCATTTGTTATATCTGTTCCCGTTACGTTTTCATGCTCAATGAATTTATTTGTGCCGCTGTTTGTATACCTAAGTATATAATATGTTTTACTCGCGATATCATCTCAAAATTTAGTGACGACTGGCGTATTAGTTACTAGCGATCAGCTCCGACTTCGTCCAGGTTATATAAATTTACGACCCTTAGTTCTTCCTCATGGGGTGAAATTTAAAAAAAATCTCAATATACATGTGCATCAGCCATTTAGTATGTTTCCTTACAGTCAGGAAAATTATAAAGATTTAAATTTACAACAAGTTGCTGTTTCTCTTTTTTTGTTTACGCGAACTTTGGACACGTTGATACATTTTTTTGATAACCGTCTGAGAAGTGTGAACTCTTTTATTTCTTAGAATTTAAGTGTAATCTCTGACGAGTACCCAGGCCGGCAGGCAAACAATTTAAAAAAAAAAACTTACATACATATTGCATCGTTAAAAGCAGTAAGTTCGTTAGAAATGGTAGCTTGAGGACTTAGGCTTGCGGGCATTTAAGAACAATGTGAAGTATGATATAGAATTATCTTTGTTTTATACTCAAATATCTTTCTATTATTTATATAAGAATAAATTTTTAATTAGGTAATTTATTTCAACATTAGATACCCATGAGCTACTAACTTTATCACACATCCTTCCGAAAGCTCTTGAGTTAAACGTGTCAACTTGACCAGGTGAGATAAAATTGTATTACAATCGGTTAAAATATATGTACTTATATGTACATACTACTTATATATTTACAGAATTAAATAATAATCTGTATCTGTTTCGTTATAAGAATGTGTACATCATTATTTTAACCATGTTATCCTATTAACGTTATAAATGTGATTGTGAGTTTGTTTGTTACGTTGTCGCGCCAAAACTACTCAATCAATCATTATGAAATTTTGCATACACGTTGTCGGAGGTACAGGAAGGACATAAGAGTTCTGGAAAGGACACCCAGAAAAAAATTAAATATTGTTTACAAGGGTATAGATAAATAACTACTTATGCCAAATTCTTAAATGTAGACAAGACAACGTCTGTTGGTTAAGCTAGTATTTACAAATTGTCGACCTTCCTTGACTCAGGCTGGTGCAGTGGTCACTGTAACTGACTGTAGCGCTAAAGGTCGCGAGTTCATTCTACGCTCACGCCAAACTTCTGTTCTGGCCATACGGATATTTGTCGTGATCTGGGTGTTTTTGATTGTGTTGCGTGTGATTCCGGACCACCGACACAGGATCATGAAATCCTAATAGTGGCCGTTGAGTGTCAAGCGTTTATATATTTATTTAAATTGCCAGTCATAAGAGATTAGAGCATTAAATCATACTAAACAAACTTTTCTTTTAATATGAATTAATGAACGGTTGGAACTTTTCTTATTTATAGATTTGATCTTTAAACATTATTTATGCGGCCGTGTATAATTAAATACGTGGGAAGATTACAACAGATACGGAAAGCCGGATTCAACGGTAGTCGTGCCATTTAGCAAAAATAAAGTAAATGTCGCATCATAATACTTTGTCAGTGTATATTTATTTTGTATATAGTTTTAAGTTTACAATTCACCATAATTTTTATTAAAACATCTCTTGTTATTATATAATTTTTCCCATAAAACTTACATATATGTTACCTGTTATCTATATATGTATATAAAATGACTCCCTCTTTCACTTTGTCATGCTATAACTTTAGAACGTTTTTACCTATTTTGTTCATCTTTTTTTAACTTTCCTAACACAGGTTCTTACTATTAGAAAAATAAACGAGTTGCGCATAAAATTACAAAATTAAAGAAAACTTAGCGACTACATAAACTTTTCTAATCTTACCATAGCGCGCTTGACATAATTAAATTGTCAGATCGTGGGATTTAAACATCATTTAACAATTGCATAAGTATTTTAACGTTATTTATTCAAATTCGAATCAAATATTTATACTTAAGACAGGACGACGTCTGTTGGGTCAACTAGTATTGTATGCATATCAATAATAATACTATTTAATTTTCTTTTTCATAGTAATGTAATTTATGATGTAAAAACTAAAATTTATATACATACCCCAATACATAACAAGAGTCTTGTTATTCAAAATGATTTATATGCTATTTATCATTTGCGGTGTGCGTGCTTCACCTGCGCATGAGTCAGTCAGCACAGTACGCATCTCGTTTAGACCTGAGAGGTATTCTGCTACAACTCGATTGTTCTCGGCATGTGCATAATTACTGCAGGCGGATACTCCCTTGACCTTGTCGTTAATAGTCGAGTTCTCATTGAGTAAACAGTAAATGAAATAACTAATTGTTTATTATATTAATAGCTTCAGCGCGCGGCTTTGTTCGCGTGGTTTGTTGATAAAAGTATCATGTGTCATTCCGATGCGTTAAGTATATAACTGTAACAAAGATCTAACCATCCTCATCCATCATCCCTGTGCGTCTTATTATAGGTATTAATTAGGTGCTGAATTTAACAAAATGTGTTTTTTTTAAATTCTTTATTAATTGATCATTTAAAGTTTTGTTTAAATACAACATGGGCATAAACTGAAAATATAATGTAATTAGCTGCCTCTCGCGGTTTTACTCATGTTTATGGTTACTGTTTCGCTTCGTGATGTAATATAGGCTATATATAACCTTCCTCAATGAATGGACTATCTAACGTGAAAAGAATTTTTCGAATCGGATCCGTAGTGTCTGAGATTACCCCCTACACACAAACTTACAAACATACAAAACAAAATTTTTATTATACCCCTTTATAATATTAGTATAGATGAAAAATATTTGTTTGTCGATTATTATTATAATGTTCCACGTAGGCAAAGTCGACGGTACTGTAATGCTATAAAATTAAAAGTTTATTATATTATGTATATTCAAGATTATTGCGAGTAAATACCATAATTTAAAATTCTAGTATTATGGGGTCAATGTAAACAGAATAAGAATAGGTTTATGGTCAGAGGCGTAACTGTACCATCTGGGACTCGTGGCAAATTCTTTGGATGGGGCCTCCAAGTAGTTACCCAAATTAAAAAAAAACTATTAATAATATTGTGTGCATTTTGCGTAGTTATTTACTCGTTGAAATAGCATTTATGAAACTGTATTGCATAAATCACATGAGCGTAGAAATGTATCGCCTACAAAAGTCTCCCGAATGATGACTTTATTTGTGACATAAACAAGACTAATGAAAAAGAGAACTGACATCAAAAGCATAATACGTTATTTTATTTTACTCGAATGATAAACTTATTATAGTTATTTGGATTTTAAAACTGTACTGAACCGATGTTGATATAAATTCTATGGGGTTTATCGGACAGTATACTCTTTCATACAGTAAATCAAATCGGTCCAGCCACTTTCGAGTAATCGGTGAACATACATAAAAAAAGCCTCAGGCGGATTAAGAACCTCCTCTTTTAGATTAACACTAGCTGTACCCCGTGGCGTCACCCGCGATAATTTGAGAAAAATATATATTTATATAATGTTTACCTCACCTGCTTGCATCGGATATTGTTCAGATGAATGGTTTAAATTTTGTTTTCCCGTATTTTTTTATTTTTTTATATACAATAGTAATTGAAAAAAGAAATATTTAAAAAAAATAGCCTAAGTAACTTCTTATAACATTACCTATTAACTACAAACAGACACATCAATTTTATTTTTCTGTATAGGTAAACACCCTCGTAACTACGAGAACCTACTTCGAGATTTCTTGCAAAGTGCAATCGTAAAACAATACCTCGAATTGTAAACGTGATTATGGTATCAATAGTGCGCTCAGTTCTTCGACCTCAATAGTAAACATTTCATGTACCGTAAATGGATGCATAAGATTCTCACCCGTGATGCATTCTCGAAACGTTAAAATCTGGAACATTGACATTATGGCCTATATGGTATAGAATCTGAAACATATTAATTTAGCATATGTAGGTATATCTAATTCGCAATATAATATATACTTTAAAAGCTGTATGTTATTTTTGTATGAATTCGATAAAACAAATCACCAAAAAATGTTTTCTATTTAAAATGTTAATATGATAGTACATATATATTAAATGTTGTTAAAATTTTGAATTTGCTTTTGTACGCTTGTGATAATGTAAGGATAGTAAATATGATTTAGTTTTAAATGTACAACGTTAACGAATAAAATCTAAGATCGACAGGTTTTTCTTTTTAACCCTCGACCCAAGAAAAGAGGTGTTATAAGTTTTATGTGTCTGCTTGTGGCATCGTACCCCCTTAACGAATGGATCAACTGACTGAACTAAAAATTAAAAATTAAAATTTTCTACACTACGAAACACAAATTTTAACCAAAATTATTTAGTTTTTTAATAATTTTTTTAAATAAGTTGTCGTGCATAAAAATAAGACATACAATATATACCTACGCATATATTAGTATACAATTGTTTTCTATAACATTCATTAACTTTAATACCATAATATAATAATAACTTGCATTGAAATAATTTTAGAAGTTTATATATCTATTGAATATATCATTTTGACTCCTGTAATAGTAATAATAATAAATCGTCCTTGAAATCCAATTAACGAAATCAAACTCGAAATATCAAAATATACCTTTTAATCGTAAAAAATATTTTTAAAATAGGGAAATGCATACTGGTTTGAAAATTAACCCTATAACCTTGTAAGCTCAGATTAAACCCAATTCCTTAAGTGGCTTAGCATAATTTCCGTAAGGTTTCCGACCTTGGTGTGTTGCGAACTGTTCCCACGGTGAAAAAAGAAAGTGCTATATGCGTTACATTTCTTGTTTTACGGTTAGCCATAGTTTTCTCGTTTATCAGTAACTTTCCATCGCATTTTCGTATACACGTGTATATTGGTATAGTCTATTTTTCTTTGCTTGTCTTATTTAGCAGACAATATATTTCTAGCCACACGTAAGAGTTAGATAAAAAATTATCGATTTAATGATTGAACTGAGTCATTTTTAAAAAAAAATTATAATGAAAACAAATTGTTTGAAAATTCGTGATTATCATTCGAGTTATTGTTACCAACTAAAGACAGGTAAAGAAAAATGGACTATAGTTATTAAATTGTACGAAATCGCATTGCTTGGTATATGTGCCGGTTTCACTTTTAATATATTCTATAAAATGATTTAATACTATTACATATATAAACGTAAATAGAGTTCTAAGGTTTATTTGATTTGCATAATATCATGTCTGTTTATTGTGTCTCTCGTACAAGTACATCTCGTACGTACAATGCGTATGAATGCCGTTAGAGAGCATGATGCGTGAAATCAAAGGAAATTATTGGTATGGAACTACAAAGATGTATTTTAAATAATTAAACTTATTCATGGTAGGAAATTCTGGGCTTGGTTTGTATTTGTTTACCAATCTTATCAAAAAATACCTTACTTCAACCAGTCGTAAAACAGCGTTAATTGAGTGATTATGTCCGATAATTGAGTATAAATTCTTATCGGGCAGTAGCTTGTGACCCACCTAAGATATCCCGGACGATAGACGAAGCAAATTATGCGAAGGGCAATCACCGCTGCACGTCCTCTTCCGCGCTCGTACCGCGTCCCGTTGTGTTATAACATAGATATTATGTACTGCGATGATGCAACAATACAATATTTTGTTACCTACATTTGTATATATATACGTGTATTTAAAGTCAAAATAAAACGATTTGTTATACATAATTGCTGTCTACTTATGTAGGTAAACATATAATCTATTTTTCGTAACTATTGAGTTTCTTGTCAGTTTTTGCTTAGTTGAGTTCGAAATCCGTACTGTTGTTAGTTTTATGTTGAACTAAACTGAATCTTGTTAAACGATGTAAAAGAAAAGTATTAAAAGTCCCAAGTTAAGTAAATTTGGATTTTATTATTTTATCTACTGTAGTGAAAACACTTTATTTTGTAGAGTATTTATTGACGCTGATAAGCAATACTGTGTCAAGCCACACGAACTTCATTTTGAGAAAATGGCGTCTAAAGATATCAAACCTGTTCTTAATAAGTTTGTTTGAATAAGTATATATCCATATTTTCTTTTCTTTTTGATAAAAGGTATACTGAATTAAAAGCAGGTAATAAAAAGTTTTTTAATATATGAAATTATTGTATAAATTATAAAATAAGGAACGACTTTGACAAATTTGAAACAATTAACAAAATACATCAATATCTTCGAATTACACTTTTTGTGGGTTGGCACATTATTGCTTATTAGCATCCATAACTACGTCAAAAATGTTCTTATTGATTCAACGAAAGATCGTATTTCGAGTAGAGGTATGTAATTCTGATATGAAATTATTGTATTACATTACTAGTCGGTGGTACGAAATATGAAACGAACTAGATATCCTGTTCACTGGTTTGGTACTTAATTCTAAGAAGTGGTTGTATGAGTATTACTTCTCAAAAAACTTTTCTCTGTCCCTTTAAAATATGTAAAAATGAAATTTAGGGTTGTTCAAGTTAAATAGTTGAATATAAATGTGCAGTGAAGGTTTGTATTTATTTAACAAATATCTATTAAAAAATTAATTTGAATCGAGCCATCTCCATAGTTAGTCTCTCAATTAATATACATGTCGATAATGTTGTAATATTTCGTATAAACATTGTATAACTAATATTTACATTTGTATAACTTCATGCATGCGATTAATAGAAATAGTAGAATAGTAGAAACGATATACTTTTGTGACTGACGGTCTATGGAATATAATTAAATCGCATGATTATAATTTTACTAGCGAAACCATTACAGATTTACAGTTAACGCAAATGTTTTGAGTTTTTACATTTGCCAAAAATAGCACCTATAAAAAGCATTATCACAAAAACTTTGCCGACCGTATCATATGGTGTTGTATGCCACTAACGATAGTATAGTCACAAATTAGTAATTTTGGAAAATATTCATAATATTTTTGTTAAAATCTTTTATACAAATATGTTACGAGTATTTTTGTACTATTGCAAGAATAATATCGATGAAAAAAACTATCGATAAAAGTGCGTTTTCATAGCATCGATATTTTTATAGCTAGTTTTTGCGGTTATGCAATTCTAATGTCATGTGCCGTTATCGACTTTACGCGTAATTTAACTTTGTCCGATTTTCTTCATTGTAACAGGTTGTCGATGGAACAGAATGTAACGCCGATAACACGAGAACAATCAGTGCGTGAACTGGACACTTTGCATAACGATTTAATAAAATTTTTATAAAGGTAATTTAAAAATGATTCTACACATCTGCGTTAAATTTAACTGTACTGTTATTGCATCGTTTATAGAGTTTGTTAAAAGTGACTTATAAAAAGGAAATTGTTACTTTGCATTTATACAGCAAAGCTTTATGTGACGTATTTGATAAGGAAAACATCTGTAGTAAATTAGTAACACTGTAAAGTACGGTTAGTTGTTTCGGGATTTACGCGAAAATTTGTAATATAATTTACATAGATCACGAGAATTTATACTGTCAAAATGTCAAGGTGGGCATTGCCTACATATTTATATATAATTATGTATTTATTTGTTTATAAATATTTAGCCATTTTTTGATGAAAACCATTACAGATACTCTGCTTCAAAATTTTTACCTTTGGACTATTATTTTTAAAGGAAATTAAAGTTGAACTATGTTTTATAAAATGTTATTTTCAAAGGTTTACAAATATTTATTATTAATATTTATTTATTAATATTTATTAGGTATATCTCGTATTAATATCTTATTTTTACCCGATAAGCGATTGCCTTGTAATGAACATCATATTATTACAGATAACAAATCAATAAGTTAATGAAATTCAAAGGGAGGTGGGAGTCGATTCCAATGGTATAGTTTGTTGCTTATTTATAGTTCTTTGTATGCAATATCTGTTTTGCAATAAATCCGCCAATGTCACCGTATCAGTAATGACGGCATGAAGATTGGTGGTTTGTAATTCTTTAAATTTCCTTTGGGCGAGATTGCTCGAATATGCTTTGCATGTTACAAAAAGTTATACGATTTAAGTAACCTTTACGTCACGTGTTAAGATTATCAAACGGGCTAATCTAAGCAGATATAGTATTAAATTTCATGGAAACTTAATACTTAAAAAAATGAACACTTGCATATTTGGCATTTATGCTGTTGTTTCCTAGGATTGCGGATGGTCAAATTATGAGCGCAATATATGGGTGTATAAAAAACTCTTAACTTTACGGTGTCTAAAAATGTTTTCTAGGAAACCATGTCAAACTGTTTCGTTACAAAAGGTTTGAGTAATGTCATTTGAAGATCTATTCCGGCAGCTACAGGACAGGCAACGTCATTCTAGTAATCCAAAGATTGAGATCGTAAAAGTTTAAATCAACATACAACTCGCCTCGTAGTCAGACCAACACACTTACGTGAAACGAGGTGTATCAGCTAGTAAGAACTGTCAGTTAATACTCACTGCCTGTCCGTTCGTTAATAGCGACAATTCTTAGATCACACTAGATGTTATTCACATCGTTACGTTCGCTCAGCGTTTCCTAGTTTTACTAACAACGGGAAACTAGACTGCATTGTGTGAACACAATACGGTTTTTACTAAAAGACTTAGTTCCTCTTTCGTCTTTGATGATCTAAATTGTTTTTGTGCATTGTTTGTTTTGATTGAATTGATTTGAATGCATTTCATTGTTTGTGACAATGCTTAGAGTTGTAATCTATATACATCACAGATCTTCAGAAAATATTCTTTGGTAATATAAGTAATTAAATCTTTATTTGTGACATAAACACATTTACAATTTAAAAAAGTAATAATTAAAAATACAACAATAAAGAAACAAAAAGAAACATAACACCGATTCAAATGTAACAAAATGATGTCCCAATAAGGTATGCCAGTCAGCAAGATGATCACAAACATTTGGAAATATAAGAAGTCACATGCCCATCAGATTACATGTATTGTAATTTAAATACTGTTAATCTATGAATATAGCCGCAAACTTTATTAAGCCTCACTTGTGAAATATTTGTACTATTTATATACCTAATTTCGTGTTTGTTATGGTGTGGGTGTTATTCGTGGGTGTTTTTCCCTACAACACAGAGATAACGTCAAATTAAAAAAGTTTGAAAACATTTATTTAAAAAAATATCACCAACAAAGAATAATTTACGATAAAGAGACGCAATAAATAATATATAATAACAATAACGTATGATTTAATTTAAAATTAACGAAACTTAAAAAACACATAAACGCTAACAATAAAAAACGATACAATTCTCACGTTAATTTAGGTTTTTTTTTTTAATTTAAAAGTCACTATAATTTGCTATTTTTTTATCACAAAAATATTTATAAGGCTTTTATAAGATCAGCGATAATAAGACCCGTGGAAATCGTTTGTTTCAAAGACAATATGTATTGAGTAGAGACAAAAGCCGGGTTGCAAAATCCGCACCATTGTCAAGTTGTATAAAATAATAATGAGGTGATACTTACGTTTATAGTTAGACGAACGCAGTGAATCAGGTGCAGTGGTGTTGAATGTATTTCTAACACCGACGGTGCGGGTTCGATCCCTGCTCTCTTTGTTTCTAGGTCTATATGTATGTCCTTGTGGGTCTCATCACCGTGCTTCGGAGAGCACGTAAAGCTGTTTGTCCCAGTAGTTATCACAATCACCTGATAAATGTCGTTACTCTTAGTAAGGAGATTATTCTAGTATAAATGGTTACTGGCTTGCCTTCAAGGGTTGCGGAGGTCAGATGGCAGTCGCTCTGTGTAAAAAACAGTAACTTGTCAATATCTGGACTAGTTTAATAATCACACCCTGATATTATCAGGAAAAATGCTAGCTAGATGACGATTTGTGTTTATAGTTACCGCTATGTCAGTCTGTTTGCTTATTTGATCATTTTAGGAGATTAAGGGTCTGTTTTCACCGGTTACTGACAAAGTCCTAGATAGTTTCATCATCTTAATATACTACTAATAAATTATTCGTTGGATATCGTTACATGTCGGATAAGTTTATGAGGAAACGGTGAAACAGACCCTAAAAGTTTTATTGTCTAGTCTAACAATAAGTATCAAAAAAAGAAATATTCAGGAATGAGAGCAATTATTTCTTCTTCATTTTAGGTATGTCCTACATAACTGGCCAATATATTTGCAATGTATATTATTTTACATATATATAAGTATTTTTGGTAAATTCGAGATAAGAATAATTCAGTTTCGTCGTTTGTTTTATTCAGTTATGATGAATGAAACGTTTGTCAGATAAAGCTAAAGATGCGACTGTTTCGTGTCTTTTTAAACGTATAAACAAAACATGCGTCGGGCTGCGGGCCTACGGATGAGATCGTAAAGTGATGTTTCCGGATTTACTCGCAACTGTCGGTCGACACGCCGCGTACCTTGTTTGGGCACTTTAAACCATTGTAAAACAGCGCCAATTGAATTTCAGTTCATAATATAAATAAATTGACCACATAAACCAGACTGTAGACTAGACATTTTAGATATTTTACATACATACTCCTATATTTGACGTTAAAAATCTGTCCCATTTCCAATTTCGACTAGCTCGTTAATCAATTAATTTGTTAACCCAAAGATACTTTCGTTTGTTATACTAAATTTCTCGCTAGTTGCTAGGCAACATCGTCTAAAGTGGTCGACATTTTTGGTACCAAAATCCATGAGTTTATAACATATTTTAATGCTGATAAACAATAATGTGTCAACCCACAAAAGTCAAATTCGGAGATATTGATGTATTTTGATACTGCGTCACCTATTTCATATTGTAAGAAAAAAATATATATCATATAAACTAAATAAGTACGGAAAAAAGTTTCTTAATTTAATGTTTTGAATTTCAAGTGCGTTCCATATTTCACAATTTATTAAATAATATCAACTTTTTATTACTTATTTAGATATCACATTAAATATATAAACCTGCTTTTAATTACTTATACTTTTTATCAAAATAGAAAAGAAAAGATGAATATATACTTCTTGAAACAAATTTATAAATAGGTTTGACATCTTGAGACGCCATTTTCTGAAAATGGAGTCCTCGTGGCTTGACACAGTATTGCTTATCAGCGTCCATTTATAGTTATATAATGTAATTGTAAATAAACTCGACATACTACGCTTATTCCTCGAGGTCAAAGAGGAACTGTTTTGTTTAACAAAAACTGTGTCAGTTTTTGAAGATAAGTGCGAACAAATCAAAATCACAATAGTCACTCTTGTATTACGTTTGTTATGTAAATGACAACATGAAAACGTATATGGAGATAATATTCATGAAACTGAACGTCCGTTCGCGATAATACTCTGAATAAATTATTTTTTTCATTCACTAACTCGGTTTGTTTACATTGATTTATATAATTAGCTTGCAAGCGATAAGAATACAATTAAGCTATCGTATTGATAAATAAAAGTGTTAATTAATTGAATTCATAAAAATTTTGGTTTTATTAAATTTTTTATATGGGACGTATGAGATGTAAAAGAAAAATTTAATTAATCCTATTAGTTCATGTAAACGATATCTTATCGCTATCTACTTAATGAAAATGATATTCTACAAATTTCCCAAGTTAAATATGTATATTGCTAACGTGTTTTAATAATATTTATTTTTGTTACAGGTAAAAACAAACATCCACCCTCCAATTATTTGGTAAAATTAATCAGGTGCAGTATGTCTCAGCTCGTCAGATGAATGCAGTGATGATATTAATCGCATTAACCTCTAACAGGTCTCTCGAGGTTCAGTGCCTAACCTATAGAATATAAACTAAAATATAGATCCCATAATGTATCATGTCGCATGTAATTCACAAAAATGCATGTTATCATTCACTTTTATAAGTCTCACTTCTTTAATTCGATCTTTTTTTATTAAAATATTTTTTTTTTTAACTTTTGTATACTATTTCTTTGCCATTAAGCACTTTCTGTCACCAGAGACTTGAATATTTAAATTTTAATAGAGGGTGCGCCCTGGGGTTTAAAAATTGGAGTAGAATACTTAAATAGTTACGAGTTTTCTGCTAAATGTTTACACGTGACTATGACGTCGTGTATAAAATTTAAACGCTTATAATTTTCCATATAAATGAATATACATCTAAGTTGTAAATAAAGACACTATGTTTTTTGTTAAAAAAGTGGCTTGTACCTTTACATCTTGACAATTTGTGAGACCATCGTTAGTCCTCATACTTAAAAAAAAACATTGCTGACGGGTGAATCTTCAATGCGCATTGGCCCCACACTAACTGACTAACTCTCCTCGCCTCATTTCAGCCTGGTACAGCACTTTCTAATGCATGCTGAGTTCGTGTTGCACTAACACCTTGCTATGGCCAATCCTACAGACAAACGATTCCACCAGTTGGTAAGTTAAGTTAATGTACGCATTTTTAATATTTTTTTTATTGCAAAGATGCGTCATATGTTTATCATCATTAGGAGTATAGACATTATGTATCCAATCAAAAACATAAATGTGAAATGAGAGCCAAGTTCAATATTATGATAAGTGCTTTGGTTGATGACTTAAACGACAAAAGAAGTTAGATCAAAATGGGTGCCAAGTTCAATGGTCAGTCCTAAAATTTATTTATAAGTATATCATATTATATTTCTTATAAGACATAAGATATATATATATATATATATATATATATATATATATATAGTAGTATAGTTTTTATAAACTTACTAACGAATTATTATGTTCCATCACTAGTTTGTAACAACAATCCAAATTTTTCGAATTATTAAATAAGAACCGACAAATACTTGTAGGTATAAAACACGATAGCAAAATAAATTATTGTAAGTAATCAAACTACATATTCAATTATAACTAATGCGCTATTAATAAATAATACTTATGCACTATATTGATAAACATTAATTAATATTATATATTATAGTCCACGTGTAATTAATGTTATGAATTTTAAATGAACACGTAATACACACATGCCATATGTAGGTATGTACATATGTGTTTTGTAATGATTCACTTCGCATTTGATTCTCGCTTGTTTCTTGGGACATAAATAAGTAAAGTCAAGTTCAAATTCTTGACTCATCAAAGCAATCAAAAAAGTAAACGCTGTAAGATTTAGTTCCTGGGCGTAATTTTTAACCGAATTCGGAAAAGAGGAAGGTTCTATTTTCGGATTTTCTTTTTTTCTTCACGTCGTTTTTTTGTTCGATATTTGTTTTCTACTGTTCGTCAGACTCAAAACATTTTTATTTTGTAAATGTAGAATTTGTTATGCCAAAAGACTTTCGTTTACTTAGATGACTAACTATTTTCAGTTATATTCATTTAAAAACCAAACTTCCGATTGTGATGAAATTTTTATTAAACTAACCAGTAACTTACTCAAAACCTTTTCAAATAAACAAAAAAATTCCAATCGGGCAATAAATAACGGAGTTCTGAACTCACAAAGATTCAAAAATATATAATACCACGAATACGTAGCATATTATATTCAATTGCGAACCTTTCTGAAGTCAGTTGAAAATAATGTTCCAAATCGTACAGGTCGAACAAATATTTAACACAAATGAATAAATAAACGCTAATGGTTTCCTTAATTTAAATTATTAAAACCTTTTTAATGAGATTAAGTAAATATAGCGGCTACTTGTAACGTTACTATATCTCTTTGCGTGTAACACGGCATTAAATTAAGTCTAGTGGGTCAGACTCGTTAACTGTGCACAGTGCATGTGTTCATTTGTTACACGTAATTACGTCAACATTGACGTCATACTGAGTTATTAATTAAACACTGTTTGATACTGGCAATTCCTTATTGAAATGTGTGATAATAGCTTTTAATATCAATGATATATTGTACATAACGAGTACACTGGCGATAATCTTTGAACAGACTAATTTAGAACTCTGTTTTTACAATAATAGTGTAGACAAACGTCGTGAGTGCGAGGCAAAGTAGTAAAGTAAAGTAACAGCCTGTAAATGTCCCACTGCTGGGTAAAGGCCTCCTCTACTATTAAGGAGAAGATTTAGAGCTTAATCCACCACGCTGCTCCACTGCGGGATATACATGTGTCAGAATTTGAGTGAGAGTGTTTACATACAAAAGTCTGTATTATGTGTACCCACCATAACAGCTCCCGTAGACTAGATATTTTTAGCCGTTACTTTGTCGGATTCGGTAATTATTACAAAGATGTGTTTGAATGCATTATAACCATACGGTAGAGGTTTTATGAGACACATTTGTCTATAATCTGAACTATTGACCAAATATCTATATACTTATGTAAGTAAAACTTGGGCGCATATACACAGAGTGTTTATTTATGACCGTTTTCAAATGTAATTTTGATTAGTTGTGGTACTATTTTGGCATAATCCCCATAAAAATTATATATATTATTGAAACTTAGCATTAGTCGTATCGGCCTATCTATAGCACTTAACTATCGGCCGAATATTTATAGTCTTCGTCATATATAAATAATATGATAACAATGTTTGTTAAAATTAAACAGGTGATTGTAAATCTTTTCCTATGAACTACAAGATTATGAGTCAGTCAAAGCTTTTTAATGATATACGGTAAATTTTTACTATTATGAATCATATTGTTTTTGAAAAGAAACTGTATTAATATATTTTATTGCACACCAATTAGAAGCGGATAAATAAGCCGGCAAATTGACAGTGTGGGGGGGTTCGTCTTCTAGTGCTGAGGCTTACTTAACTTCATTAGCGAATCCGGGGTGGGGCTCAGGACCTTAAGCCTCCCCTTCGGCAAATGTACTTCTTTACGTTAAATACAATTCTGGGTCACTCCCCTCAACCAAAATCCAATACTGGTCAAGCTCTCTCAAACCGACAGCCTGAATCCATTCTCCTCTTTAATTATTTTCGTCACATTTATACAGTATATTATGTCATGTCCTTTTATACATTTTGGTTGAAATTGTAGCCCTTTGTTTGATAGAGGTCGATGACCCCGATTTTATTTAGAAATCTTCTTGTTGTTAAAAATACGATACACGCTCAACGCGGAGTGAACACGTGCGTGTTTTATTTCTGATTTCATTGAAAATAAGATGTATTGCGTTCACGTAGGTGTTTTTATTGTTGACATGCAGAGCTGTTGCAATGTCAACTGGGCCTTTATTGTTTCTTTTTTTAGGCTTGTTTATATTTTCATTTAAATAGACTCTGGTATGTTGTAAAAATAAAATTGGATAAATAGTAGAAAAGAATCAATATTAACTTTTGTCTATCGAAATTGATAGGGTTTTTATATAGCAAGTGTAATGAGATAAGTGAACTAACATTTTTAACAAAAAGGGTTCTGTAGTTTTTATTCGCTTCACCACGAGATAGGTTCACTGTTAGATACCTATCTTGTATTTGAGGGGGTTTCTGACATATTTGTTTTACAAAACATCTAAAGGACATCACTGAATTTAACCAAACTTGTTAATAAAAACAACGTAGTTATGTCCTTACAAAATACCTAAGAAGTTGCAGTGTGAATAGCTTTGTTTTACTTTATATGCATGACTAGGAAACCCTTCCACCACCATAGCGTATATATACAAGTATATACAACTTTCCGATTTTTTTACGAGTGTTTTATATGTACACTTTTAACATTAGGTTTTTTGAGCGAAGGAATTTTGATATTGTTTATAACTATTCTATATCTAGAGCTATAAATCTATTTATAGAGCCGAGATGGTCTAGTGGTTAGAACACGTCGATCACAACCGATAATTCCGGGTTCAAACGCTGGCTAGCATCGCTGATTATTCTAGAGCTAAATTTGTTTCTAAATTCACATCGAGCTCGGCGGTGAAGGAAAACATCGTGAGGAAACATGTATATCCGCCAACCCGCAGTGGAACAGCGTGGTGGATTAAACTTTAAACCATCTCCTTAATAAGAGAGGAGGTCTTTGCTGATTTCTTGACTCGGTTAATTGTCAGACAGCAACTAATGTTCTATTCATAGCTATTATATTTTATATCTAAAACAAAATTATAAAATTCTATTGCAGACTTTAGCCATCCAGAAGGCGATAAATTCAATCGAGACTCCCGTCAAAGAGAAACATGTACGAAGCACGATCATCGGTACTTTTCAAGAGCAGAGTGCGGTCACCTACTGGGTATGAAACTTGTAGTATTTTATTCATATAATTTCTTATAACCGATTATTATAACACAAAATAATTACCAGGCTGTCATGTAATTTAGCCTTTATTTACTTTTAGCTATATAATTATCGTTTTCATTGCCTAGCTCTATGTAATGCATTTATTGATATGTTGTCATTATCTATATTGCATTAACAGCTTCTGTGTAAATTAATAGGTGCATAATTATGCATAATGAGTTATCAATTGAGATAGGTCATAATGTTTACATTATTAAATATTAGAACTACAGGAAATGTAGAATTTTTTGTCACTATTGTCTCAATTAATATACCTATTTTTGAAAAGATTAAGATGCAAGAAATAGTATATGTATTTTTATGTTATTTTTCCATAACAAAAACATCATGATTAAGAAGAGTTATGTTTTTCAAGATGGTGGCCATCAGGCTACCCCTGCAGGACAACAGGATCGTATCGTGGAAGTTCTGTCACGTGACACACAAACTACTCCGAGAGGGCCACCCGGCCTGTCTCGATGACTCGCAGCGTCATATCGGAATGATCGAGAATCTGGGCAAATTGTGGGTACGAGCGAAATTTCACCTTTTTACTCATTAACTCATGTATCTATTTTATATAAAGATTGTGTCTGTTAAAACTTAAAGTATTTTTTTAAACCCCGACGCGAAAAGGAGGGTGTTATAAGTTTGTCCGCTATGTGTCTGCCTGTGGCATCGTAGCTCCTATACGGGTAAACCGATTTGGATGCGGTTATTAAAGAGGATTTTCTAGCGATGGTTCCTAGATATGTTCATACGCTCTTTCCTCAACGTTTTAAATTTTAATTTTATATTTGGGTCAATTTGGCTGAGGAGACTAAAAGTTTTCCGTTGTTCTAGGTTCATCTTCGTGAAGGTTATGGGAGATTAATACATTTATACAGTAACTTATTGGTTACAAAGTTAAAATTCCATGCGCGCAATCCACGTTTTCCCGGTAATATGCTATTGACAGTTGACGAGTTGGACGCCATCGCTGAAAACGACGTGAACAATTAGTGAGTTACTTATATTAACAGCGATATTTAAAATTCTGAGTTCCATTGAACTAAAGTTTAAATTGTAATTATTTTTTTCAGTTTTCAACTTTGTGTGGAACTGTTCGACTATATGGATGACATACTCACTTTACAAGCTGCAGGTGAATATAATTTTTTTACTTCAAATCATTAACTACTTAAAAATCGAGATAATGATATCCCTAACAGATACTTTAAAATTAGCGATTCGGGCAACTCCAAAACTAGATCATGGTCGAAACGTCGAGTACGTCTATGCAAAGTCGATTGAGTCGAGTGACTCAAGATGGCATAAAATGTTTGTTTCAGTGTTCGACAGCCTCGGCAACGCGCGCGCGAACTCGATGACGGCGAGCGGGCAATGCCGCCTGGCCGCGCTCATCCCGTGCGCGCAGGACTCGTCGCACATCTACGACTGCAACGTGCGCCTGCTGTTCCGCCTGCACGCCGCGCTGCCGCCCGACGTGCTCGCCGGACACCGCGAGAGGTAGGCGAGGGGGGCGACGGCGAGCGGGCTGCGTAGCGTTCGAGGAGAGTGGTACAGTTAGCAAGGAGAGCAGGGGGCCAAGAAATGGGGCGAGAGAATGGGAAGAAAAGATGTTAAAGGGAAGTAAAAAGACATAGTCGAAGTGAAAGAAAGTAGGTATAGGTAGGGAAGGAAATAGGAGATAAAGAGAGAGTAAAAGAGGAGAATCGAAATATGAGTCTTCCATTTTACACACGTAATGGTATTAAGATGACCTCTGTTGAATTAAAGTAAACGGTTACAGTATTAACACTACACCGTGACAAATCCACTAAAAATTCATAAATTTTATTATCATGTTCACGAGTATAATTCGCGAATGTTACTTCGCGGAGTAGTCAGTCTCACTGATTCCTGGTCAAGACTACTGTTTATTAACGAATAAAACTTCGAAAAAATTAATCAATAATAAAACTTTTTAATAAATATTAATATGAATAAAATATACAAATTAATAATTTAAACATATTTATTTAACAGATTTCGTCAGCAATTCAAAAAGTTAAGCTCCTTTTACAAACATGCAAGCAGTCTACAATACTATCGGAATTTACTAACACTGCCAGTACTGCCTTCGAATCCGCCTAATTTCTTACTTCAGGTATCGTCTAATATTCTAGTATTTTACTTATAATCATATATGAAAAACAAAAAGGAAAATTTAACTATACAGAATACTGTAGCGGGATTTGTGTAGCTTCAAACAAAATCTTCAACAAATATAATTTTCAGAGCGACTTCGGCACTTACGTAACCCCAGTAGTATCCATACCAGAGCTGCCTCCGGATGAAGTGGACGCCGTGGGATCTCTTATCGACACTTCTGATAGTTTTAGCCAGGTACCTATTAATATATCTTAATTTAATCCTTAAAGATATTCAAATTAAAAGTCTTAAAATCATTTAATTAAAACGCAACATTGTTCTTAATTTACCTATAGTACGCGGCAGATAATATTACAAATTAAATATGGAAAACTTATCTTCGGTTTTGTATGGTGTCTTATCCGTCAATCATATATCCAGCGGCCAGCAAAACTACACTATGGCATCTAATAAAAACGAAAGAAGTCTTTACACGAATACTTAATCAAGCGAAACTATTTACAACATTTTTAAATATGTCGCAAATATTTAAACTCGTCTTATAAACCTTTTACAAATAATTAAAATCTCCAAAACTAATAACCGCATTGTACGCTTGTTATTATAATTTTATTTAGGTCAAATGTTACATAAGTAAAAGAAATTGACACAAAAAAGCGCACAGTAGAAACATGGCTTTAATTTAGTAACGTATGTGTGGACCGGGCCTTGTCAGCAGAGCGCGAGTCCGGAGCAGGTGCCGGAGTCGCGCGCGTCGCCCGCGCCCGACCCCATCCTCGAGCGCGACCGCCTCATCGACCACCTGCAGAACGAGCTCAAGCGGATGAGGTACTCCATCGACGCTTGTTCGTACACGAGTGGCGTTCACACGATACCGAGCAAGAATGGCTTAAGTAACATCAACAATCTGTTTCAGATATGTGTCGCCCTCTGTCGTCTGTCTATGGCGATGTATTGAGCAATTAATGTGGGGCGATTTTGAATTCAAATAAAAATGATTAGTTATGGAGATATTATTTCTGACTCGTTTTTCGAAAAAAATTGTTATGTTTGTTATCTTGCGCTTGGAGCTAGATTTGTTTATATTTTTAGCTTTCTGCACTGGAATAATGAAATATGTATAAAATAATCGTGTAACATTAAAGAATGTTTTCTCAAAGACTTTCGTAAAGCATTATTCGCTGAATGCGAAAATATATATGTATAAATGCCCCTTGAAGTACAATTTCATTAATAATCCATTTTTTTTTTGCCTCAATTTACCACCGTAAGTTAAGCAAATTGGACATGTAGTTTATGATTAAATATCTGTAAATTCAATCCTTAAAAAAAATTGGTGTCAATTTTATTTAACCATTACTCAATAAAAGATTTCATATATAGGTTAGAAGTGTCGCAGATAATACAAGAGAGAAACACAATGCTGGGATCTATGAGAGAGCACTGTACGAGAATGGAATCACAACTGCGCGCAACTAAAGTAAATTTATTCTGCTGACTTACACGTTATCTCATAGTAGTCTAAATATTCTAATAGTTCTTTATAAATAACATTTTTTTTAACTACACTAGCTGGCTCGCGACTTCGTCTGCGATGTCTGATGCCTACGTCATAGTAGCTTTATGTATGCAAAGTCTCAGCCCAATCGGTTTAAAATTGACTAAGTTTCATATAAACTTTCATCCCCTATTTTATCCCCTTGGGGACGCCTACATCATAACATCTACATGCACGCCAAATTTCAGCCCGATCCATCCAGTGGTTTGGGCTGTGCGTTAATAGATCACTATTTCATATATTAAGATATGAATAAAAAATACTAAATAATTTAATTTTCAATTACAGAATGAACTCGAAGAGGAAAAACAGAAGTCAGATATCTTATTAGTTGAAGCTCCGGAAATTAAAAGTATGAATATATTATTTTATATTACGAATAAATTAATCATACGAAATGTATCTAATCCGATTTTATTATGACTGTATATATTTCACAGAAAAACTTACACAGACTGAAGAAAGAGCGAAGGTCTTAGATGAGAAGTTTCAGAAGTTAAAGGGAGCTTACACTCAGTTACGCGAAGAACATATCACGTTAATCAGACAGGTTATTTTTTATATAATTAACGGGGTTTACTGATGAAAATGTTAATATTGTATGTATATATCAAGTAAATTTTTAAAATATAAATATACAAATAATTAAAATATACTTTATGTGTATTATGTAATACTGCATTAATTTTGTGATGGGCGGTTAAATTTCCGAATATAATGCTGCATATCAAACACTTTTGTTTTTAGAAAGCCGAAGTCGACAAACAAACATCAAGCCTAAGAGCAGCCGCGGCGCAACATGAAAGTGCGAAAACTATGTTGCAGCAACAACTAAATGATCGAATGAAGTAAGTCACGAACACAATTTATCCTTAAAACAATTGTAAAACAGGATAAATAATTTTATTAAATATATTTTTTAGAGATGTCGAGCTGTTGCAACAAAGTGCTTCGTCAAGCGAAGAAATTGAAGCCTACAAATCCGAATTAACAAATCTTAGAAGCGAACTCGAACATTCCAGGCAAAAAGAAGTCGAGCTAGAGGCTTTAAGAGCATCTATGGAAGCTTTAGAAATTGAACACAAAACAGCGACCACGGAGCTCGAAGAAAAGTTAACAGTCATGGCTAACGAACTGAAAGAAGTAACGGAAAACAATGAAAAGTTAAAACAGGAGATAAGTGAAAAGGATATCGAGTATAGTAAAGTTAAAGAAGAATTAATATTGATCAGACAAAGGAGTGGGGATGAATACAAAAAGGCCGTCGAGGAGAGGGAAGACGCATTGAAGCAATTATCTGAGCTTAAACAGCAGTATCAACAGGAGAAAGAGGTCAGTGCTTTTCCATATTATTTATACGGTTTGCGAAAAAGGCATGTGATAAATTAACTAAATGCATGGCAGCATGTTATCAATAGTTATCAAAAAGAAGAATGAGCAATAAAGTCCTTGTTAAAGTAATTTTATTTCCTGTAGCAATTGCTCTTTAATTCTCATTTTCCTTTTCTTCTTCTGGTTACGCTCTTGCATGATAGCTTAATTCTGAAAACTATAATAGCTCTTTTATTGTTTTCGAATTTAAAAATACTAACAGTTAGAAGATTTTCTTTTATATTTATATAAAGCAATTGGTTTAGGTAGAAATGTGCATGTGTAGTTGTATTGATTGACAAAAGGTTTATTTCCATTAGGAGCAAAATCGTTATACTAACAATTTAAAAGCTGATTTAGAAACCCTTCAAATGAAATTGAATGACACACAAAGTAATTTTGAGCAGCAATGTAGCAAATTAGACGAAGAATTGTCTGAAAAGAATAAACAATTTGAAAATGTTTTAAAGAGGAAAGAGATTGAAATTGAAGAAGCTGTACAGAAAGTTGTTTTATTGCAAAATAGTCTTGATAATATTAGAAGTAACAATGAAAAAGTAATTGAAGAGCAAACAGAAGAGATAGATACTCTTAAAAAGAACATTAGCGAAATGATGCAAAATAAAGCACTTTCTGACAATACGATTAAAGACTTAGAGCAACAAATTAAAACATTAAATACTCAATTTGAACAAGAAAACAAGGAGAAAACCGAGTTAACTAATTCACTTTCCGAGCGAAGTAAAGAAATTTGTGATCTAGAAAACAAAATTAAATTGTTATTGGAAACTGATAATAATAAAGATGTACAATTAAGAGAACTCGAAAATTCAAAAAATGAACAATTAAAAGAACAATGCACCACAATCGTAAATTTAGAAGAAAGTATTAAATCAAAAGATCATATTATAACGGACCTTACATCAAAATGTGAAGAAGTATCTTTGAGATTTGAGCAGCAATGTAAAGAAATTGAAACAATGAAAAATGAACACGTAAACGAAATAAATTTGTTCGAAAATAAACTTGAAAAATTATCTCTTGAAAAAGACAACGTAGTATCTGAAAGAGATATATTAATAACTGAAAAACAGGTTTGTGTTTTAATGTATAATTTTTAAATACAGATAAAAAACTTATTTTATCGGTATTTAAAAATTATTTCAAGTAATTAAAAACTTTTACCAGGGTCTCGAAACTTTAGTGACGGAGTTGAAAGATATGCTAACAAACTTACGCGATCAGCTAGAACAGAGTCTTAAAATAAATACTGAATTGGAAACGTCCTTAAGACAAGAAATCGAAAAGATAAAATCACAAAATGAATGTACAATCGCAGATAAAGACAATGAAATAATATTATTGACCGAGAAGTTACAGCGCAATGAGGATGATTATAAGATCCTTATTTCAGAAAAGGATGAGTTAAAAACTCAATTATTAGAACTCGAACAATTAAGGGTTAAAGACAAAGATGACCACATACGTGCTATATCTGAAAAAGATTCAGAAGTACAGGTTAGACTAACTGGTGGCTGATTATATGTGTGCAAGTGGTCTGTGAAAATGTATCATTATGCTTTGGTGGTGGAGATTTAGAAATAATTATTGCTAAAAGATACTACAAAAAGTCGCAAAAATAAAATAAAATTGTAAAAGTTACTTATATTTAAGAAGTATTCTTACTGGTGATTGTTATTGATTTCAAAGTTTCGTTCTAAACTATTTTATATCATCATCTGTATTGTCTTTGTTAGTTTACCTTATGTTCAAACCTGTGTCATCTTTTGTAATCTCTGAGCTTATTTATGTGGTTTTAATTTAATGTACTTTTCTAAGATAATAGCTGCATGATATCTAATGGCATGTTTTATTTTCCAACTTCGCTCTATCTGTGCATCTACAAAATCCTGCATGTGGATTACTTCTGGTGCCATATTATTATACGCTTTGGACTTACGGACTTCGCCGGCGTTACGTTAAGTATATTTTTAATACTATAGCTGATTGAAGCTAGATTAGAGCATACTGAAAGCGAACGACTGAATGCCGAGTGTGAATTGCAGGATCTATTGCAACAAAATACAATTCTGGAAGCAGATATGGGCGCGCTCAAAATACAATTGGACGAAGCAAGGCAAGGCATCAAGAAACGTAAGTTGATTTTGCAGTTAGAAATTAGTTACAGATGTACTAAGTCAGTTTTTATCGTTGGAAGTATTTCACTATTTTCTGAATGTTTTTAGAAACGCTAGAGATTGAACCAAGTTTGATAGGTTACTCTTATAATAAAAATTAAAATTTTCAACTTTTGCTCCAATTTAGTGAATTTTCTTTAAATGTAATATGGCAAATGTTATTTGCAAAATGTTGTTTTTTTTCAGAGGCTAGTAGATTGGTGACTTGCGCTGGTGAAACCGCTTTAGAAATGACGAATGGAGCATTATCTGCTTTTGAAAATTCTAGCGCTCAAGATGCCAACAATTTAGCGGCGGAATTGGCGATTAAGGCATTCGAGGAACTTATGAAAAACATGCGGGTTAGATATTTGAATTCAATGGTAATTACTTTTAGGTATTAAAGATAATGCTAATATTTTGTGATGTATTTTAGATTGAAGGTAATGAAGAAGATGTAGCGAAATCGGCGATTTTCGCAGCTCACAACGCGGCAAAACTATCAGCTTACGTTTCGGATCTATCTAACATAACCACAGACTTGGAGCTCTCAGATAGTGAGTATCTTGTTATCGATGTTTTATCTTAACGCCAAATGTATCGACACTTGAG
This sequence comes from Hypolimnas misippus, assembly GCA_037950945.1. NCBI lineage: Eukaryota > Metazoa > Arthropoda > Insecta > Lepidoptera > Nymphalidae > Hypolimnas > Hypolimnas misippus. The sequence goes on along the minus strand of JBBEEQ010000006.1, from coordinate 4,295,988 downwards.
AGATATGTGCACTATAATTGATCGAAATTTTGGTTTTTAGAAAAAATACTATTCTTAGATTGACTGTAATCAAACTCAAACTCAAAATATACTTTATTCAAATGGGCCTTTACAAGCTCTTTTGAATCGTAAATTTATAAATTTGTGATGTCAGTTCCACGTGGAGCTACCACCGGCTCGGAGTGTGGACTCTACTGAGAAGAGCCGCCGAGAAACTCAGTAGTTACTCTTTTAAAAATATTTTTGTACAGTATTGTTTGATACAATTAGCTACAATTATCCTGCGAGAATATCAACGCCCTATTACTATTATACTGAATAGTATGCTTTTTCTATTAGTGATTTTTTTATATTATAATTTTTATATTATATAATAAAAATTGATATTTGTTTCAAATATGAAACCAAAGTTTTTTTTTTAAATCTGATGTTTTTTTCTTATATACTTACTAATTCAAAACTTGGTAATTGCTGTTCATGAATAACATTTAAAAACTTGAACAGATTAAAAAGTATACCTATCAGTGGACCCCACATATAGAAGAGCTTTGCAAAGTTTTGATGACAAGGGCACGTAATAATTACTTATGGCTCTTTATGTTGAGATGGTAACAAATAAAGTTTGTACCAGAACTGCACAGCGAGTGCCGCGAGATGTTGTCGTCGACGGCGGCGTGCCTGTCGTCGCTGGCGGGCGGCGCGGAGTGGCAGCAGGCGCGCGCGCACGTGCAGGCCGTGCAGCGCAGCGCCGCCGCCGCCGAGCGCCTCGCCAGCGCCGCGCGCTCCGTGGACGACGAGCTCGCGGACATGGACCGCGCCATCGAGGCCGCCGCCGGCCAGATAGAGGTGAGCGACGCGCTACACGTAGACGATGCGGTCGCTCAGTGCGAGTCTCCGGGGACGACGTACCCTGTCTATTGGTACTGGACCGCACTATTTAAACTGCCGCTGGGTAGATCAAAATAAGTGGTGTAGTACATAAAAACGATACAGTCGCACAGTATTTATCGGTGCTTGAGTTACTGTACATGTAACCTTCGAGGATAGATTGCATAATATGCTTGAGTGTCCGACTACGCTGCGGTCGTCCTCGTCGGGTGGGATTGAATTACTCCGGGGGCCGCTCTGCTATTTCCTTCTGGACCATGACGGTCTCACCGCACCTCATCAAATTGGCCGCGCCACCTTGCGAGCAATCGTGTTAGCGAGGGTCAATGGCCCAAGCCCTAATACATAAAAAAAACTTATATCTTTTGTTTTCTTTAATTATTCCAGTTTTATTTGACACTTTTAATACGAATATAAAGTTTTATTTGTTACGGAATAATCTATTGAAACATTTTTTTTACAGAAAATGTTAGCAGCAAGTCGAGCTGGTGACACGGGCATAAAATTAGAAGTAAACGAGAAGATTCTGGACGCTTGCACTACGCTGATGGCCGCAGTTAAGATCCTCGTCCAGGACAGCAGAAAATTGCAAAATGAACTTGGCGATCCAAAAACTCGTCAGAAAATGTACAGAAGAAATCCACAATGGTCCGAAGGTCTGATTTCAGCTTCAAAAGCGGTCGTATTCGCTGCCAAACTTCTGGTGTAAGTAAAATTTTAATTTAGTAATATTCAATTTAATTACTTAATTTAATTAAATAATAATAAATTTGTTTCTAATTTTACGGGTCAACATGTTGACTTTGTAGCGTCAGCAGTTTACGCTACATTAGTAATAAAACTAAATTATAAATCAGTACGTAAGAAGCAGCCGCACGTACTCACGGGTCTATCATATAAGCATAATATCAAATAATCTGTCAAATATATCAATATATCATTTGTATCAATTTTTTTTTGTATCAAATTATGTCAACTATCAACCACAGTACAGTGCACGTACATAATTTTTTTGGTCCTTCGAGTCGGATGTGATGAATGAATGACCTCCACGGTCGAGTTAAACCATTGAATTGAAGCGGGCTACAGGCTCCACAAGGCAACACAGTAGTATCTCGACTAGTCTATAGCTAATCTCTACCGCAATAGCATTTACGTCTTCGGATAACGTCACTCAAATTTTTAGTATAGAAATAATATGGTACGGTTTCCTCTAGAAAGTCTTTGCTGACACCGTACCATTGTGGTCAGAACTTGACAGTCCGCAATCTTAGGAAACCAAAGCATTACCGCATCTCGCCCGCAGCACGTCGGCGGACGAGGCGGTGGGCGCAGCGGGGCGTGTGGAGGGCGTGTCGGCGGCGGCGCACGAGGTGGCGGCCAGCACGGCGCAGCTGGTGGCGGCGTCGCGCGCCAAGGCGCCGCCCGCCGCGCCCGGCCTGGCCGCGCTCACGGCCGCGTCGCGCGCCGTGGCCGCCGCCGCCGGCGCCGTCGTGGCCGCCGTGCGCGGCGCCTCGGCGCTCGTGCGCGACCAGGGTGAGTCCGACTCTCTTACTCTTACCGTCTTATGTCACTAGCGTGTGTTGCACGATAATTAATGCCAGTGTCGTGTATAGTGTCGTCCGGAGGAAGATATCATACGTCCAATTTCAAAAAGTTAAAACGAGTATTTTTAACAAAGTCTAAAAATTAATCATTGACTTACTAAAATGTGTAAATAAGAGAATGATTCAACTCGTCGAATAAAAAAAATATATATATTTAAAAAAATACATGTCTTCCTTTGAAGTTAATTTAAAAAGAAATTATCTCGTTTAAACGACCCAAACAAACTGAATCCACTTTCCAATTTATACTTTTTAAAAGGAAATTTATTTTAGATGATTGACAAACGATCTAAAATAAACTTAGTTAAGGCATTTTACCTTCGGACGACAGTAAGCTAGTTAAAAACGGCCATAACGTTGGAGCTAAACATATGTTTCATAAGTGCTAGCGCGCTAGTGAGCTAGTAGAGTGAGCGGTGTGGTTGTGCAGAGGCGCTGGACACGTCGTCGCTGTCGCTGACGGCGACGCGGCGGCTGGAGATGGAGAGCAAGGTGCGCGCGCTGGAGCTGGAGAGCGCGCTGGACGCCGAGCGCGCGCGCCTCGCCGCGCTGCGCCGCCGCCACTACACGCTCGCGCAGCAGCACGAGGTAACCTGCACGGCACGCCATTTGACATGACGTATACCTCAATTCACCTAAGTGTTAGTCTGAACTATGCGCATTACGCGGTGCAGAACACAGATAATCACCAAGACAGTCGTTTAGACATTTCTTTAATTAATGTGATTAAATCATCATTTGTTTTTTAGCACTTTTTATTTCAATTCATATCGAATGTGTTTCTCAAATAGTTGAAAACAGTTGATTTTCGTTCCGGTATGTGTTTATTTATTAAAAAGTCATGTAAAGACAAATAGATTATAAATGTTCTATAAAGACTGAAACTGTTCAGTAAGATTATAACAATATACATTAATATTATATACATTCAATGTTTTAAGTCCTGTTTACTCGACTGTATCATGCGCGAGTTTGTGCCTCGTGTTCATACCAACACACTTACGTAAAACAAGGTATACCGCCGACGCTTTAGTAGAATGTTGTTGCTGATGTTTTAATATCATTATATCCTATACGCTCTTTTAAAGCCCGAGCCCACTGCAAATTTACAAATTTTGATGAAGGCAACCCTGCAGGAACTTATGTACACACAAATTTTATTCATAAAAAATATATTTAATAAATTAGTGACTTCCAAGAAGGAGGAGCTTCTCAATTCGTCGAGAATTTTTCTTTATATTATATTTACTAATTACAAAGAAACGATTAGTTCATTATATTTTTGTTTAAATGGATCCGATCGGTCCCATTGCATTTTCATAAAAAATGGTCCAACAGTTTGGTTTTAAAATCTAAATAATTAGAATAAGTAAACGCAATTACATATTTCCTTTTTAAAAGTCTTGTATGAATAATTATCTATAATAATAAGATGGGAGCACAAGTTTGCGCTAGGATCTTGGTAGATTTGATTTATCATAATCTTATATTTATTCTATTAGTTTATGTAAAATACAGTACCTTTTTATTTTTAATAAGGTACTTTTTACAATCTATGAATTATTACTTGAGGCTATATTTGATAATATAATAATAACATGTATAGAAAAATAAAGATTTTTAGCGGTTATAAGGTTAGTATTTGCCATCTAAACAACTCAAAATGAAACCCCATGTTTTAATATTTTTGGACAACATATGAATAACTTGCCCCTGTTTGTTACAACTTTCATTGGGTTTTTGTTTCAGAACGAGAAAATGACAAATGGCGAAGAATGAACGTAACCTTAGAAACGAGATAGAAAACTACAACACTTCTTAGGAACATGACAAAAATAAACTTTTAAACGCATTTTATTTTGACGATCATTCTAAAGATGCATTTAATTGTTTGCAACGAATTTTTTTTATTTAAAAACCAAAATAAAATCAATGCTCACATACGTCTTCCTTTGGAGAAGGCTCAATTTAACATAGTTAAAAAGTGTTACACCTACATCGTACATTATTTCAAAAATTTTAAGTCATAATTTTTTTAATTCCAAAAACAAAATCATTCCAAATGAAACCACTGCAATTTATTTTCTTATACATGACTAAAAAATAAAGAAAGGATTTGAATGTAATGATAATTTTGACTATTGAAAGATTTTATTTTCATAAAACTTCCTACATGCAGGCTCAGAACAAACTAAACAAAACATTCGTGCAATAACGCTGAATTGTTCACGCTCTTTTTATTTATAATAATAAGCAGTGAATAATGTTGTTTGAGAAACAAAACAGCAAAAGAATGTTGTTTTCGTTTGTTCTTGTCCTGTCTTCAGATTTTAAGCTTTAAGAATGAGACTAAGTTATAGTATAAATGTGAGTTTTCTACATGCTTTGATGACGGTAATGACTTTTCTACGTACCTTCATGTATAATATATTTCTATATTACTTGCTAAGTATAAGTTAATTATTTTATCACTGGTTTTTCATTTATAATATATTGTAAATTTAGTCAGTAACCAAGAACTTGTGTAATCTTATAAACATCACTAATATAGTAATATGGATATATGTATCTCTAAATTTATACTTGCTGTGAAAGGTGATTGACATTGAAGGATTTTTTTAGTTTTTAAGTGATTTAAATATTTATATACATATTGTGTTTACTAATAAAATATCTACAAATTATGGTTTGATAATTATTTACACTATAATACCCTAAATTAATTATTTAATTCACGTTTCCCCCCTCAGGATTACTATTAGATGACTCGTATATTAATATTTTGGTAAAATTGGTCTATACTATTTATTATCTTTTAGGTTAATATGAGTTTTATTATATTATACCATTGGGGCATTCCATAGATCGTCGTTAAGTTCTAACACAAACATACTTTAGTCAAACCAGAAACCAGAAAACCAAGAAAATTGCATAGATTTAGACACCACTATAAATCATTAATATCTTTTAAAAATTGATTAATAATGGTGTTTATGTAAATTTGTGCATTTTTTGTGTTTTCTATAATGTTGCTAATTTTGACTTACATTATGTTAGAATTTAAGCGATTTTCTGTAACTAATATTAATTTAATTTTTCTGTACGATTTTCAACAAAGGTAAAGCATTAAATATTTGGATGTATGAATTCGTCTACATTAAATTAAATATTGTACATTTTATTCACTCTCATCGTCAGTTGATTTTACAGTATTTGCCATTTGAAACTTACCCATTGTTCCTAATACTGCTAGCTCAAGAATAATATCAACTTTTTTAAAGAGAAAAATATTATAAAATTTCTTTGTCGTGCTAAATTACAAGCACTAAATTACATATGCACAAGACATGCTACACACAAACATTAAGATTGTTTTTGCCGAAATAATACTAGATTTTGTATGAATATATTATCGCTGCTTGCTGATTTTATCTTGCCTTGTAAAAGAATTCAGTGTTTTTTTCATTTGTTATGGTGCAATAAATAAAAACCATAAATTTGCTTATACATGTTTTATCATACAATACACTTGTTGTACAATAACTATCATAAAATAAACACGACAAGCATGGCATACTGCTACTACACTTACTATATTTATGTGTAAAATATTACACACTTAAAAAATAATCATGAATTATTGATATATAATACCATCACATGATGAAAATTATTCATAAAAATGCTTGTTCTAATGATAAAAGAAATAATAATGGAACTTATACAATTAATTGTTTTACAAAATAAAAATAATAATACATAAAATGTTATGTAAATTATTTGTGCAAATTATTTCATTACAATAATGATATTAACAAGAACTATGTTCCTGAAATAGTAAAATTAGGCCATACACATAAGTACTAAGCTATCGCATTGTATTTAAATGTTATTTTGTGCAAGAAGCCTTCACCAATCGTTACAGTAATTAAAATTGGTATCAAAAACTTACAAGATGGTAAATCCTTCAAAAATTTAGCACCACTTATCAACTTCTCACTTTTCAAATACTGAATATATTATATAACTTCTGTTCAGTCACACGGTTATTGGACATATTTATGAAATTGAAATATGTATCAAAATACATTTTCTTGACAGAGGACTAGGTGTCTTACTTAAAAAGATGAATAGAAGGGACGCAAAAGATACTGAAGAGTAAGTAAGTTTGTATCAGTACACATATTAACAGCATTACAGTGGTGGTTCATTCCATTTTAAATGCTTCTCTCGGACCAGTTGTACAATTTTAACGTGAACCGCTTGGTACTTCTCAAACTTTGGTGGAATTGGACAGAGTCTGTAAGATACTTCATCTCCTGGCAGCGGTACATATTCACCCTCAATGCTGAAAGAAATTGTATTGTTTTATATATCTAATGTATTGATAAAGAGGCTATTTATATAACATTGAAATGTTTACTATATGCCTAATATCTTTTCAAGGAAACTTTTTGTTTGCTTATTTTATTTGCATGTGTAAAAACAAATACAAAATTTGAGGTCAAATGGTTCACAAGTCAATCTAAATGGCGCATTATTTATGTAATGGTTTAAGAAACTTGATTATTTAAAAAAAATAATAATTATGGAATTACTGTGTTATTCATTTGTTATATTTTCCTTAGATTTTCAGTAGATCGAATATAATAATAAACGAAACTTACTCTGAAATGTGTACAAAAAGGTCTTCACCACCCTTTTCAGGCGTTACAAACCCGTGACCTTTTTCGCGACAAAAAGATTTTATCTTTCCGTATTCGATAGGATTTTGCAGCGCTCTTTCGGACCTTAAAATATAGTTATTATTAAAAAAAGGAACAAAATAGTGTTAGACATTTTAAAAGATTATGAAACTGATAAACTTACGTTGAAGCGGTTCTATTTCTTCTTGTTATTATGGGACTGGGAAGCTGAAGATGAGTTAAAGTTTTATTAGGAGAGTCGTCATTGTTGAAGCCGTTATCGCTCGACATTTTTGTTTTCAAGTAGATGTAATAAAACGCGTGGAAAAGTACAATTAATGGAACAATAATGAATTAACGTAGATTGCCAAATAGTAATCAACACAAGAATTGGGATAAACTGAAACCAACAAGAGTAGGGGGCAGTAGTGTCTCTGAGACTAATGTCATTTGTTGATTTGAGAATTTCTACAGTCGTTTTTTTATGCTTAATTTTACAGAATAGTGATGGACTGGATATGCGACAAACAATGTATTATCGATGTATATTCGATAATATCGAATTATATACCTTTTTTATTGCCTGACGTTTTGACGAAGTGTTATAAGAATTATATTATAAGAGTATATATATGTTATAAGAATTATATTATACAAATATAGATAAGTCATAAAATAATTAATTTTGTCACTAAGAATGACTACCACTTTGGACGACGTTGCCTAGCAACTAGCATAACTGAGTATGACAGAGAGTATCTTTGTGCTAACAAGTCTATTGACTATTCATCATAATTTGAAAAGACTACAGTTTTTTTTTACGTCAAATATATAGTATGACCATAACATCTCTATAGGTATAAAATTTTATTAATTATTAATAGATATTTATGTCACTCTCAGTAAATTAAAATATATCACAGAACGAAGTCGGTTAAAAAGAAGACATACTTATTGTTAATATGGTGAATCTAGATTAAGTTACATGTTATGACACTTGGTTACGCACCACACTTTTCAATATTATTTAATAACATTGTAACGTATAAAAACAAACAATGTTTTAGATTTACCTACCGCATGAAATACATCTACATACTTTATAACTTCTTATTACTAAATACGTATTCTATTTATTTATTTAAATATAATTTATTGTGCATTATCTAACTGTAACTACAAAACAAAAAAATGTTAAGAAATCTGTAAATTAAGAGGGTAACAAAAACTGGCACATAACAATTAGCAGGGAACAATCTTCATCAAGGCCTGGCGGAAATTTAGTCAAGTATTACCATAATAGTTTGATTGAAAAGAGAGATAAAAGGAGGCGCAAGACGTAATTTAGATTCTTGTTCTACCGGTGTAAAAGTCTATCAAATAAAAAAGATTGTGCTTTTTTTCTATGTATTAATTTATCAAAAAGTCACAATATGATATTAAAAAAAAATCGGTCAGGTTACATACCGCCAGACCGGTAGTTTATTATTTAACTATTATCCAAAAAGTGGTAAGGTTACAAGGTATGATTTGTTGTTATTTTTGAACTCCACCTTTTACAATGGGCCCCGCTTGGACTACAATCTGTATTTTGTCATCTTCGAGAACATTATTTATGATAATATTTTATGGAGATTTTAATAGAAGTAATGAATTAATTATGTAAAAATAAATATCTTTTGTAATGTAACTCCATCTTTTTGAAGATTAGATGCGTTTGACCCGTTGTTGCAATGGTTAATTGTACAGATTGGCATTTTTTACGGAGTTCCGTACATAATGAAAACGATTTTGACATTGTTGAAAATCGATTTCTTAGTAGTTTTTATAAACATGTTGCATCATGTGGCAATTAAATTGTTGAGGAAAACGGTCGTGTAAGGCGCGTGCATTTGCTTAATGGTCTAAAGGAATATATCATAAAACTAGCGGTGCTCGCGACTTCGTCTGCGATGTGTGTGATGCCTACGTCATAGTAGCTTTATGCATGCAAAGTCTCAGCCCAATCGGTTTAAAATTGACAAACATCCCCTGTTTTACAGCCCTTGGCGGTAGAAATAATCAAAATCCTACATGCTTAAGTCATAACATCAACCTGCATGCCAAATTTCAGCCTAATCCGTCCAGTGATTTGGTCTGTGCGTTAATAGCTCACTATGTCAGTCAGTCAGTCAGTCACCTTTGATTTATATATATTTAGATTATAATTTTGTCTTTTAACTCTATATGTCCATTATCAGTTATAATAAAAGTGTAACTTTGCCATGCCTGTAATATATATAATTTAATATTTTGAAATATATATTTATTTAACTTTTCTAATAGACATCTGCAGAAAAATTTATGTTTAACTGTGAGTAACTGTACTCACACAAAAAATAAATAAATAGGTGCAGCCTTTCTGGAGTGATGCACTAACATACATTCGGGAATTGATTTTTACTTACATAGCATTTAAATTAAAATTTAATAAAATACAAATATTGGTAGATAATTTTATTTTATTCAATTATTTATTTAAAGTGTATATTTACAGAATATTGCCATGTTTAAATATTATAACTAAGAGGTAAGACAGAGGTAAGATTAAATAATTTTATTACAATATTAAATGTAGCGCCTATGTCAACATTACAAAATAGATAACATTTTATTCATGATATTCAATTAATTGGTTTAGCAGATATATGTTATTTAAATATTTTCGTAATATATAATTTATTTTTCGTCGTAAAGTTGCGGACAATATCTAGTCTCTTCTGGCAAGGGCACTTTAATTTTAGGTACAGGAATACCTTCCCAGTCTCCCTGAAAAAAAAAAAAGCAAAATATAGTAATTGTGATTTAAATAAGGTCTAAAGCCAAGAGTAAAATAAAGGCTAAAGTGAGATATAACTTTTAACTAAAAAATATTAAAGTATGTAAAGTAAGCAGCAGCGAAGCAAAAATATTTTTCACCTTATGACAAGTTGGTTCATTTTTATAATTTAGTTTAATTCACTCTAAAATGTTCAAACGTTTCATATAGACAATTTTATTCTGGTCATATTATTCCATATCATAAATTTGAATACATATTACTTTTTTTATTCAAATTTGAAAATATACTTTAAAAGAGCAGTTAAAACTTTACCTGGAATCGATTTCCATCAGACTTGTTACATTGCATCGATATTGGTGATTCGGTATAAAGTATGTCTAGTGCCTTGACCCTTAGAGGTGTCCACGGCTTAATCGCGAGATAGTTGGCGCGGGGAGCGGCCGTGAACGATATGGACATGTTATCCCATCTGTAACGTACATGTCGAATTAAGTCACAAAAGAAAAATTTTAGATTGACTTAATAATATAGAATTTATAATATACAAACCGTTTCTCAAATTTAAAATAATCTTCCAATGCTTTATTAGAAATAGCACTTTTACAGACTTCGAGTTCTGTAGCCGGGTAGTAGTGCATGTAGTTGACGCACATCTCATCCGTGATCGCGTGACCGCCGATCGTAGCCTCCTCCTTGTCCTTCGTATTGTAAGTGCAAGTCGTCTCTAAGTAGTCACCCTGATTAAAAAAACAGATCCATATATCTCTTGAGATAGGTTCGGATATAAGATTTGCTCTCATAGGGTAGCAATGGTTGCGTGATGTTACATTCCAAATATTTTTTTTTATAAAACTCTGTATATACCTATAAAGTGTTTATATCGCAATCAGTCTTTAAATAAAAATTTTTGTGACTTTCTTGTTACATTTTGTTAAAATAACAAGGCTCGACTTTTGGCCTGGCCTTTGGCCTGGCCTTTAGCCTCGCACTTTGGGCCAGGCACGGTAATGTATTTTTAGCCCTGACCCAAAAATAGGGATGTTATAAGTTTGACGTGTATATCTGTGTGTCTGTGGCATCGAAGCTCAGAAAATGAACGGACCAATTTTGATGCGGTTTTTTTTGTGGGAAAGCTGATATATAATCGAGATAGTTCTTAGCTATAATTTATGAAGATCTGTTCAGATGTTTGAAGGTTATCAGCTCTTTTGTAGTTGTTAAAAGGATCTGAGCAACTACTACTGGTCTTATCAACTCGGAATTTACTATGCTGTAAATAATATCAAAATTATATAGTTGCGTAAGGTTGACCTGATTTTGCAGCAATATCTGGAATCAGCAGGATATACAAGTCGTCCAAAACTTACAGTAAAGTTATCGTGATGCTCGTTGAAATAGTCTCAATGAGTAGATTTATTTCCCTATTCCCATAGAGAAATAAAAACGCTACCGGCAAAATGGTAACCGAGTGTCGTAGTATCACCACCGCGCCCGTCAGGTGCGTGTGTGTGACTGCTGAACACCACTATACCAGAATCACAAAGAAATACAATCGCTACCGGCAGAATGGTAACCGGGCGGTGTAGTATCCGTATCTCCTGGAAGTGCGTGGAGTAGTGCCGGTCCGCGTTGAGCGCGGGCAGCTCGCGGCCGCCGCGCGCGTGCCGCGTCCGCACCGCCGCGCCCGTCAGGTGCGTGTGCAGCTGGCTGCCGAACACCACTATACCCGAGTCGGGGAGACCCTACACGTGGAAACAATAATTATTTGTACTTTAAAACTCAGAAGACGCAACACATTATTTATATCCCAAAGCAACGGAGGCGGTTTAAGGTGGTCAAAATAAACGTCTTATAAGCCGTCCACGCCGTCGCTGTCATTCTATTAAATCGGTCCCAGAAATTTCCTATCATTTTGACGAGGACCTAAAATAATCAATATTTTTTTCTTGTAATTTTAGAAAACAAATATTAAATTATGATAGTACATAATACTGTTGCCTGTGTTGGTGTTTCTGAATAAATAAATTATTATATGCAGTTATTAAAAAAATTAAGTTTATTTACCACACCGGTGCACTGCGGTATACAATATCCTGTTAATGAGAAGGCTTCCTGTCCCCCTGGAATCGCCATTTTGTCCGTGTACTCTAACCCCAGTTCCATGATTGCAGCGTCATATTTACGTCTATTAGCTGTTATGTGAAGAACAATGCCCGAACTGTCCACCCAATCTATCAGACAAATAAAATTTAGTACAAAAATGAAATGACGAAAAAAAAAAAATTAGGCTAGTGCTTTACCTCATTCAACCGCATAGTTTAATAAAAAAAAAAACAATGTATATTTGCAATATTATCGTTGATATTTGTTTACAACTTAGATTTACATATATATGTGCTATTACAATTGTAATAAAAAATATTATTTACCACTTCGTAGTTCAGGGTTATTGTAATGGACTTCAAGCATAACATATTTGTTAGCTTTGGGCCCTCCGAGTGGTAACCCTGCCTCTTCTGGGTAAACGAATGGAGGAGCGCCCATTGCCCAAGCAGCTTTTACCTTAAGATTATTTATATTTATTTATAATCAATTAATATGAAGTCTACATAATAGATTAACAAAATCTGTCGACTAAAAAAATTGAACGCATGATTAAGTGTTCTGCGAATTATTCGAAATTACGAATAATATTGACTTAGTTGATCGCGTATTTCCTTACTTTAAATAACCCATTAAAAAAATAATGCGTTTCTTACCTTGGAACAGACTTTAGTAGATTGGGGTCTTTTTGGTGAAAAGCAATTGCCTTCATACAATGGCATTTCTTTATTGGGATCTTCATCGCAGTAAAACACTTCCATGTGATGTACCAGACCCTCATTACCTTTTGTTATTGTTGATTCAAACTGGAATTAATAAATTAATTATAGTAATTATAGTTATAATCTATGATTATCTAAAAATGATTCATTAATTTTGTAACACTAGGTGGGGGGATTACTTTAGGAGTGCATGAAATTGGCGTCATAAAGCACTTAAAATACTTAAGACTTGCGACGTAATTTAAAAATTAGTTTTTTTTTCAGTTCAAATCATCTACCTGCGCATTGGTTTTTTGCTAAAATTTTTCATAAAAAAAAAACAAAGTATGGCTTTTGATGACTATAATATTAAAGATTTCATAGATGATGACACACCTTGGGAATAATGCGATCGCTTCCAGGCTCTCTCAAAATATTTAACGTATTGTAACCAATCTTGACGTTGTTAAAAAAAAAAAAACTAACAAAAAAAAAAAGTCCCGCTGAGTTTCTTTCGCGGTTTCTTCTCAGGCCTGAGGTTATACTTTTCCGAAACCGTGGTAGATTCATTTTCTTGACGTTCAAAAAGAGAATGTAAATTCCTATTTTGAATAAAAATATTTTGATTTTGATTTTGATTTTGATTTTAGAACAATTATTTATGACAATGAACAGATACCTTTACAATGTGATGGACACTCTCTGTTACGAAATCAGGTAGCCTGACAACTTTGCACCAATACGTGGTATCACTGCCTGGGACCTTTAGGTTCTTGTTAGTGATGCGCAGCTCCTGCGCGGACGGTGGAGGCGAGGAAGGAGGGGTGAGCAGACGAACGCGTATGAAACCATGATCGTGCGCTGATGTGCACGATATGCACAGGCCTTTAGATGAGAACAGTTTATCTGTGCCACGAGCCCAGATCACATGCACAGTGCCATCCTGAGAAAATATGTGAAACGTTCCCAATATTATATCCCATATTTTGAAGTAATAATATTTTAACAAAATAAACTGAATTAATTAACAGAAAAACGTCCAAATTTTTAAATGCTTAATTGTTACGTGACAAAGGCGACGTCTGGCTAACTCATATCAACGTAACATAACAAGTTATAGCCTTCGCAGCGAGCTTAATATGTTAGGGCATTTGCTTACTAAGTGGCTGTGCTCGTTTTCTGAAAGACAAATTCTCATAAAGTAACGTGCTATGTTATGTTGAGTAAGAGTCGTTTAGTCACCACCTTGACTTAAAATTGCTTAGTGTCTTGACCGTAAAAAAGTTAAAAAAAAAAGAAATTTAAGGATAGTAAGTAAGCATTAGAGGTTTTGAATTATATGAAAAATAACAAATTGAAAGATATTAAAAATACCTCAATCACGTAGTCATCGTTATCGCAAGTATCAAAGTAGCGCTCGAAAACAACGCTTCTCGTTTTCCTGTCGACATGGAAGGCTTCGCAGTTTTGTCGAACATCACGTATTAATTTTCCATTTTTATCTCCATGCATATCCTTTAAAACAACAACAGAACCATTTGAAATAGCATTAAAACCAACCATGGTGTATTCCAACTACGTAACTAATCGAACGTCAATTGCTTTTCATAATTTAGCGTATTTTTTATTAAATTTTGCAGTACTTTTATAAATGTATCCAAAGGTAACGAGTTTACCTCAAAATGATCTCGACCAGTGTAGTCAGTCCAAACCAGGCATACATCGGAATTTTCTAAATCTCCTCTATCTGAAAATCCTATGGCAAACCAATTTATCGATGGTGCTCTTTCAGAAAACTCTAAGCAGAAGCGAATTTTTCGAGCTCCGTAATTCACAAGCCATTTCAGTGTTAGTTCGCCTTTAGGATCTAGTACGGATTCGCTTTCGGCAATTAGTCGACCTATTTATAAAAAAGGTAAAAATGTATTTAAAATTAAGTTATATATAAGTATTTAAACACATATCGTTTAGGTCTGCCCTAGAAAATGAAAATATTGCTGTTCTTTCTGTATAATATATCTGGTACCAAAACTCGTGTTTATTTAAGAACCATACGTGTTTAGGCTTAATTTTTTTTCATTAAGATATTTATATTGAACACATATTTTATACACATATTAAAATACAGTCTTCGGCGCCCTTGTTAAAATTTAAAAAGATAGTAAACATTTCTTTTATATCGTCCTATTTATTAATGAAATATAAATGATAATTAATGTCTAAGAAAACTAAATGAACAGGGTAATCATTCTTATCGAATAACCGTAAGAGCAATCGTTGATAAAACTGTTATAGCAATATTAAAAAAGAAACTTTTTTGTTTTTATTGATTAGCGAAAAGAAACACGAAGCCCTTATTGACTATTGTATTGACTATCAAAAATTAAAACGATTACAAATAACTGGTCAAGTGCGAGTAGGACTCGCGCACCGAGGGTTCCGTACAAACTTATAGAAATCTATATAAGACTAACCCATCTACGCCATTTGTGGTCTTCATCATCAGTTCCAACATAATTTACTATCAAAAATACCTAAATCGGTATAGGCTTGCCTATAATATTTGAGGAGTTCCCTCAATTTCTCCAGGATCCCATCATCTGATCCTGACCTGAAGACAATGGGACCACTTTGGAAGTATACCTTTTCAAACAAAAAAAAAATTTGAAAATCGGTACACAAATGGCGGCGTAATCGGCGAACAAACATAAAAAAAAATTAAATACAAGGTCGAATTGAAAACACTCCTTTTTTAGAAGTCGCTTAATCAAATATTATGTAAACATGGATCACGCCCCAAAAACTATTTTGAAACTACTTAGGAGCACTTTAATTTAAAACACAATCATGGATGCAATCCATGGAAACACAAAATTTTATTTTAAGTACTAATACACCTTATACTTTCAAAAAAGCAAAGTTATAGCGCGATTCAGGATACACCCAGCGCCATCTCTTGACAATTTCAATGAACTAACTTGTTCACTTTGACATTAACAACATAATTATATTATATACGTTATAAATCGACGATAAAACTTTTAAATGAAAAGTTAATTTTATTATTTTTAGCGCGTTTAAATAATAATTAAAATAAAAAAAAAAATATTAATCGAGCAGAATTATATCACAGTTAATGTCATAATGTTGTAATAGATGGCATTACCTGTACGCTGCATCGCGCTATCATTTTGTTAGCTGCGATATATAGATTGCATTGCGTTGTTTATAAAGGTTTGCTGCTTTTTAATGTTTTCGTATTGATTCAAATTTCTTCTCAGTGTTTGTAAAATTGTTTTTTGACCATGGTCAACTTCTATGTTAATTTGTTACAAGTACATATAATTTTAATTCTAAGATTAATATATTTTCCGCTTGATCAATTTACAACTTGATACATTTACGCGTTCCTGAGAAAAAGGTTGAAAGACAGACGTACAGACTGACAGACACACGAACAGAAATTTACAGTTTTCGGATTTTTTCCTTTATGTATACTAAAGGACCTTGCTCCTGGCCAAATTTCATAATGCTTGGTCAATGGGAAGTACCCTATAGGTTTTGATTCCCTTGCGAAAACGTTAAAAACGCTATCATACTTAAAATATGTGATATAAATGACCGTATCTTTTGATTGCGTTAACTTAGAAGTTTGATTTTTTCACAGCTCTTAGTAATTACAACTCTGAGTACTTGACATTGATATAAATTTGTTACCTTCACGCGTTTCTGAGAAAAAGGTTGAAAGACAAACTTACAAACAGACAAACATACATACAAAAATTTACAGTTTTCAGATTTTTTCCTTTATTTGTACCATAAGATCTTACTTCTTGCCAAATTTCATCGTGCTAGGTCAATGGGAAGTACCCTGTAGGTTTTGATTCCCTTGCGAAAGCGCTAAAATGGTCAAAATATACGACATATTTTCCATTATCTTTTGATTGCGTTGACTTAGAACTTTAATATTTTCACGGCCGCATGTCATCGTAGACTTGAGTATATGATATTAATTTCAACATGATACGTCTATGCATTTCTGAGAAAAAAGGGTTGACATCCCGACAGACAGACAGACAGACAGACAGACAGACAGACAGACAGACAGACAGACAGACAGACAGACAGACAGACAGACAGACAGACAGACAGACAGACAGACAGACAGACAGACAGACAGACAGACAGACAGACAGACAGACAGACAGACGGACAACAAAGTGATCCTATAAGGGTTCCGTTTTTCCTTTTAAGGTACGGAACCCTAAAAAGGTCAACATCTGAAATGAGGTAAATTCGCCATATGACGCTCTTTTAGCTCTATTATTACGAAGAAATTTTATATATAACTATATTTTCTTGTTGAATCGTTTAAGCGGATATTAAATTACATATGCATCAGTTTTAAAACAATGTGAATTATAAAATTTTACATTTAATTTTAAAAAACGACAGCGTGCGTCATTCACGTTTCACTTTAAAAATTTAACTGGATATTGGACACTGTTTTAGTACACTTTTATACTGATTTATGACACCTAGGTGATATTGTAAGAGCTAGAAACTTATTTTCTATTACTGACTCGATCGTGATGTTATTACTGGGGTTATAGTCTCTAGTTTACTAAATATCATTTATAAATTTATGGGTGCGATGACGAGTAAACTATTTCTACGTACCTCACGTAGTAGTAATATATATTAGTAACTAACTAATCAACGACTTTAATAGACAAAATACAGTATATATTTACTTTTATAAAATTCCTAACGCCATTAAAGCTGTAGGAGCTGTAGCGCCTATTAGTGCGGTAGACGGGTTCACCCCACGGACGGAATTAGGTCCTTTGACTATACCTAACTCTTGTTTTGGACAACAAAACCATGTTTAAAGTAAAATGAGATAAATGGTTGAAATCATAGTAAATAAAATAAAAATTTGACCGCTTTAAGCTATAATTGATTCTTTCAAAAAATACGCCCTTAAAATGGTAAAAGCCAGTAATAGAAAGAACTAAAATAATACATATAAGAAAAAATGCAATTGAAGGTTTCATAAGATAATTTACAATATTGTTTTGAAACCACTTACCAGGTTCTTTGTGTATTGAAAATGAATAATGATAATAAATTAAGGTAAAAAATATAGCCACAATACATTTTCCTCTCATTTTCCTTATTGTCGCATTGGTTTGAAACTAAGAAAATTCACGGTTGCCTGCGTATAGTCAAAAATCTATGTGCTCCCCTCGACAGCTAGAGGGCAAATGATCTTCTTCAATTCAGGCGGCTAAACGGCCTTTCAGGAAGGCTTACGTACTATCTTACATAGAAGAATATAGAAACCTCTGGTACAGTTGGAAAGAAAAGTGTTATAATTTTTTGCGAGGAAATAAAACAAATATTTGTATATGCAAATAAAACACAATTTAAATCTAACTTTAAGTTAAGAACTACACCAAAATATTATATTTTGATAGATAGACACTCATTAAAGTAGCAGCTAAATAGTAGTGATTTTTTTATTGTTAAAAAGCTATCTGAAAACAACGAACCCTGTTATGCCATTTTATACGTAGATTTGCTTTATTTTCTAAAAAAAACATTTATATTAATAAATTAAAAATACGACCACCAAACATCTATGAATGAATTCTAGTTTAAACTTTACCTCTAAAAACGCCCATTTATATTGATAAAGCAATTTGTAACATTATCCTTATAATAAGAGTTTTTCTTTTGACTGTACCTATTTTCAATTTTTAATAACGAATGTCATTCAGTACGTGGAAATATTTGCGATGCGGTGTTGGAGTTCAGTGCAAGGTAGAGAATGTCAGAAGGTCCCTTTATTAAATTCCAGTCGAATTACTCTGCTGCCGCTGCGAGGCGCATTCCATTAATCGTTTAGTATTAATGAATCGCATCCTAACAGAATTTTATATTAACGACTATCAATAAATATGATAAAATTAATTTAAAAAAGGTATTATTATTTGATGTATTATTATTTGCGATTATATGTACATCTCATATATGGATGAATCGCAAATAGAAGAACGTACATACTTTTTTTATTTGCTATTTTAGACTTGGTTAATTTATAATATTTATAAAAAAAGATACTTAATAATATTTTTCTTATCTTTTTTTCATTATAAGTAATCAAATAATTATTAATTGTTTATTGTAATATGGTATGTCACCACAATTTATTAATACGAATAAAAATGTTGATAATTTAATTTAAAAAGAATTAATAAAACACAAACTAGCTAATTTATCGAAATTGCGAAATAATCACTACAATATTCGATTTTCTAATAGATGGCGCTAAACGTTTTTTCCTCGTGGTAATGAAGTGTCCTATTAGTCATGAAACGAAACACTATTTTAACGTTCCTTGTCTCTGTTTAATTTTATAACTAACAGTAGTTCTATTAATCATTCTTAAATTTATATGTAAAACAAAAGGTTTCGTTTATCTCGATTTTAGAAGATAATCATTTAATTTTCAAAGGTATTTCTGTAATTACAAATAGTAGACATATTTATATACATTGTTTCACAAATAAAACATGTTTTAAAAAATGTATATCATTTATTTAAGTAAATAAATATTATGTCGAACAATTTGCATCACTTGTATTGTTACATATTTCAGTATCTGCTGTAATTTCTTCTTCAGTCGTCTTTTCATTGTTTTCTACATTATCAGCTTGTGCTTCAACTGGTTCAGAAGTCTCTTCTGAATTTGAAGAATCCTGTCACAAAAAATATTTTTAATTTAATATATATTAATTTTTATTTTTATACAATTACAGATGTTCTTGACTATTCTATATTTTAAAATATATGCAGGTAACAAGTAATTATACTTACTTTTTACAAGTGTTTATTATATAAATTGGTTATAAGGTCGTAGAGGATATATTAAAATGAATTCTATACTTGATTATATTTTCAATTTATAATTTGCGTTTTATTAATAGTATATTTATATTATAGATTATACATCTATACATACATATAAAGTTGGTATCAGTGGCGAAGACTTCCGTTATTTTATACACTTTGCATACGAAGAGAGCTCTGTTCTATCACCCAAAATATAAACTTATAATAAAATGTACTTTTTAAATACTGTTGTAAAAGAAGAAAGAATCAAAACACTATAAATAAACGCTATTTAAAAATGTGTAAAGACAAACGTGTTTTTATTATTACTTGTTGTAGTGACAATTTAAGTGTTCTTGAGATACAACCAACTGACAAACGGACGGATAGCGGAGGCTTAGTAATAGAGTCCTGTCAGCACTTATCGAGTTCGGAACCTTAACATTTAAATTCGTCATTGTTCTCACTTCCCTCATGAATACTATAATGAGTTCGACGTGCTTAGAGAGCCCGAAATGTCGATGGCTATCACTGGTACGGGTACAAAAGGATTGACGTACGGCGAAGGTTTTGTAATAGGGTCCCGTCAGTTATTGTAGGGCACGGAACCTTTACATTTAAACAAAACATAGTTGGGTTAGCTAGTAAAAAGAATAAATTCGTCATTGTTGTCACTCCTCTCTCAAAGAGTGTGACGAATTCGATGTGCTTCGTAAACGGGAATGCGTCAACGGGTATAGCTCGTACGGGAACAAAAGCACGGACAGACGGCGGACGCTTTGTAATAGGGTCCCGTAGGCACCAATCGGATACGGAACCCTTGCATTTAAACAAGCCATAGTCGGATGAGCTGGTAAAAAATATAAATACGTCATTGTTCTCACTTCTCTCTCAAACAGTATAACTAGTTCGATGTGCTTCGTGAGCGGGAACATGTCGACGGGTATGGCTCGTACAGGGACGAAGGGCGCTCCCCTCAGCATCTTAGAGGAAGGTCGGGACAGGTCCACTAAGTTCTTGATAGCCGACGCCGGGCTGCACGATATGTATATCAGACGTTTGACCTTCTTCGTGTTTCTTAATTGAATGACCGCTCGCATGTCTGTTGAGAAAGAGACAAGTTAATAATGGAACTATTTGGCCATTTTTTGTAGAAATGAGCCTACCCACAAAGATTTTTGAAATGTTTTAAAGAGTAATTGATGCTGATCCCACTAGGAGATATGAACATTTTAAAATAATTATAGTATCTTACGTAAGCCAGCTCTAGGAGGGTCCACTATAGCGATAATATCGTCCCCCGTGACCCGCGCCAGCACCGAGGGCAGTATATCTTCAGCTTTACCCGTAAAGAATTCACAGTTTTCTATTTTGTTCAGTTCGGCGTTTGCCTTCGCGTCCTTTACGGCTTCTGCGATCAGTTCCAGACCAAGAACCCTGTTGCAATGCTATTAAAAGAAATAGATAAGGTTGAATTTATGCATAATAATTGCTAATAAAAATTTTGTTATACATAGAGATATGTGTTATTGATAAAATTTACTATATTCTATTTCAAAAAATCATTTAGTGTTATAAAATCATCGAGAGGATGGTGAATCACCTGAGCGAAGCAGAGCCCAATGGTGCCGGTGCCGCAGCAGATGTCGAGCGCGGTGGCGTCGCGGCAGGCTCCGCTTAGTGCGATGGCTTGTGAGTACAGCACGCTTGCGCCCGCTGAATTGATCTGTGTAGCAAGAAAATATTATTAAATGCATGTTAAAATATTATTTTATTTGACAAAAAGTTTATTGTAATTTTTTATGATTTATTGTATTGGAAATAACGTATTAGTCTCATTTGTGTTGAGCAAGTTGAACTTAATTCATTTGCTAATTTACCTGAAAAAATGCTTCAGCTGATATCCTGAATTGTAGGCCCAGTATTTTATCTATGATGTGCGTTGAACCCATCAGGTGAGTTGGCTTTGAGCCATCTTCACCCACCCTCCTGTAAAATTTCATTAATCAATCTCACTTAACTATTCATATGTAGACTACTTGAGGATCAATCTTAGGTCTATGTCTCAAGCCATATATTCATTGTCTAACCAAAAACAAATTCTTGGTTGAAAAGTGGTTGGGTCGACGATGCTTTTACACTTTGGAAGAGTTTATTAACCTAAAATAAATTAACAAATATAATTTCAATTCATGTAGTAATATTAGTAATAATAAAATGTAATAGTCTAATATTCCACCAATCAAGTAATCTAATTTTTAGTATAGATTCAGAACATTTTATTATTTTTGTTGTTGATAAATTAATGTATCTTTTTCTATAATTTTTGGTATCATTTATATCGTCTTAGTCTGAAGTCTGACCTTTTCGTAAGAACTTCGAAATACAAAGATTTGACCCCACACGCAACTGCTTCCTCGGAACTAAAATGTTCTACTAGTTGTTTTTTTAGTTCTTCCAATTTCTCTGCTGATAGATCCTTTAAAAATACATACAATTAGATTATCAATTAGCCAGCATTTCCACTAAAATACAATGTCAAAGTATTCAAGAAATATTCATGATATACAAGATTTAGTACCTGTGGGTGGATAGCAACTATTAGCATAAGGTCTCCAGAGTATGATGACTCTCGCACAGTGAGATATCTCCAGACGCCAGAATAGTCAGCTGGTGAAAATGGTGCCATATCTGAGTTGCGAACAAACTCTTGGAATATCTAGAAGAAATTATATTTCTTTTAAAAGGTAGGGATCTTAAATGTAAACAATTAGAAAAAAAACACACGATCTCAATTTTATTCAATAAAACTGTATCTCAGTTAAAATAAAGAATAACAAATATGAATTGTTAGAATATTAGAAAATATCACTTATAACACATACTATATTCAAAATTGAGGTTTAATTTTTTTATACTATTATTTAAGTAAGAAAGCAATGAATGCACAATTTTTGCTAAAGTTACTTCCTTACCAAGACAGCCTTTTTAGTTTTTTCAGATATATGTTGCACACCCATAACGGGAGCAACACCAACCGTCCCTGTGACATAGCTACCCAGTCTAAACCCAACTGTGGGCTTCTGTGTTTCCTCATCAATGCCTACAGTGAACTCACATTTATTCCTGTATCCCTCGATAACAGGTGATCTTTCAATTGGTTTTAGTTCAAAACTTAGACCATTATGCAGTTTCCGATTAGACTGGATCTCTTTGCGTCTTTGTTTATCAATTTTCCATACTTCATTATCAAATTTCATGAGAAGATTTTTAATTTCTTTCTCCTTGATTTTTAGCTAGAAATTTAAAAAAAAAGAAAAGAAAAAAGCTGCAAATGTAATATTTTAGCTGAATTTCATATATTTTTGAACCACTTTCCATTAAAATATTTATTGTTATAATATCGTAATTATATATACCTGTTCCTCATAAGGAATGTTCCAGTATGGTGTGACGGCATCTTTAAGTCTTTCTTCCTGAGATTTATTTTCATCTTCTTTTTTCTTCTTACCCTGTGTTATGTCCTCATCTTGCTTTCTCTTTCTTACCAGTGGATCTGGAGCAGGCTTTGCTTCTTCAGCTATCAATGTCTTTCCTATAAAAAAAGAACAATTGAAATCTATGAATATAGGGATGATATTGTGTATCAATAGATATGTTATTATGTAAATCTACAATAAATTCGTTTTTTGGACAACCTGGCTAATAATTGTAGATACTAGTTAAAAAGTCAGGTTAGCAAAGATGTTTAACATGAAATAGTATTAATGTAACATACCTATGGCTACAAAAATTATTGATGAATATAAATTAAATTATTGTCTGTCATTGGATTAGGTTTTCATTATTGCAATTAGTTTTCCTTAATAAATGAAAAAAAGTATACATTATTTTATAGTTATTTTTTCACTCAGTATACCAAGAGTAACCACATGGACAATTCTTCAAGTATGAACAAGACTAAAACTACAAATACTACTGTTGAATAAAAAATAGTTCACCTTTCCACAAATATCCATTTAATGCGGCAATGGCTTTACTGCGCTCTTCATCGTTTTGGAAACAGGCATACAGCCAGTGACTGCCATTCTTCGGTCTTTTGATTTTGCTTGTATTTAAACCTAATTTTTGATTCATCAACTTTTTTAATTCCTGAAAATTACAAAAAATATTTACCTTTCACATTATATCTAGAATCAAAACGAATTTTTAAAAATTATGAAATCTATGGTCTCTCTATATTAATATAAGAAAGAGAAAGCAAATTATGTATGTGTGAAGTAAACTCTGAACCACTGAGCTTATTTTAGAAATTATGATACCATTTAACACATTCACTGTCACTACGTGTTTAACGTACTATAAATGAAAACGCCTAACGTGTCGGCGGCAGTAAATGTATTAAAAATACATAATTTTAGATGTTATAGTCTGTCATATGGATATTATTTTGAAAAAAAATCATATAAAAGTAAGTTAAATCGCGAACAAATTTCACAACAGCTATAAAATAATAATCTTACTGCTATGCCGTAAAACTTAGGCAATCCACGAAGTTCTATCTTGAACTTCTCTGAGGAAAAGCCACCCCGGTCTAAATAAGCATATTCTTCATTTGTACTTGTAGGTTCCTGATTTGTACATTCTGAATTAACATCAGTTACAGTTTCACTGTTTTCAGACATAATAAACTATATATGTTTCATTTAAATAATATTATTTATCTATTTTTGTTTACTGTTTCCCACGTCTTTTAACCTCAAATTGTTTGATGGTAAATTTTAGGTTAAGTGTCAACTTGACATTGTTTTTGTCTAGTGATGGTCATGGTAAATCTATGATACAGAGAATATCGATATTTACTGCCTATGTAAAATAATATGTACATTTATCCACTGGAATAAAAAAAATAAAAATTATACCAAAAGCAGACTTGTGAATAAAATATTTTTGTGTATATATTTAATTTTAAGATAATGACAACCATTATTGATATTTGAGTAAGGAAACCGATATTTGTGTTTAAAAATTATATCAAAAAGAGTTTATTTCGTTTGGATTATTATTATTGTTTAAACGAAATACCTGTAATGTTTTTTATTTATTTATTTATTTATTTTATGAGTCTCCAACAAAAGATACACACTACACATTCACAAATTTGTTATTCTTGATGTATACTTTGATTGTGTGCTCCTTCAATTATAGGAGACCACAGCGTGCACTATGTTACAAAGAAATTACTAAAAACTAATACAAATAAAACTAGAAACAAAAATTACGCAACAGGTTCAGAAAACATAATAGAAAAAATAACACTTCATATGTTGAAAAAAAGCAGACTTAAACTTATCAAAATAGTAGTATAAAAAATAGTTGATTAAGAGTCTACTTAAGAAATATTTTATCAAGACATTTTCTAAATTGAGACAACTTATAGCAATGGATCTAAATCATGGTTACTCTTTGAAAGATCGTTATACTGCCTACAGAGCCTTGGAATAGCAGCGTTATGCCCTAAATTTAACTTAGATGCCGGAACCGAAAATAAGTTGTACGCGTTTATCCGCGGTAAATGAGCGGGTACGTTAAATTGAAATTTTTGAAGAAGATCACTGCAATCTATCAGACCATTTATTATCTCATACATAAATACTAGATCTAAAATTCTTCTGCGACATGCAAAGGAAGTCATATGGTAGAATTTGAGTCTTTCGTCGTAACTTATGATTTTTTTGGCCTTATTATCGCTGAAGCAAATGTGATAAAGAAAACGTTTTTGGATTTTTTCTAGTCTTTCGATGTAGATGTTGTAGTGTGGGTTCCATATGATGCTGTTATATTCCAGTATCGGACGAACTAAGGCGATAAATAATTGTAATTTGGTGAATGTATTTTTAAATTCTTTGCTATTGCGGAGAATGAATCCCAATGTTTTGAATCCTTTGGATACAATATTCAAGATATGGGTGTCGTATTTTAGCTTTGAGTCTAGCGTAATACCAAGGTCACGAATAGTTTCCAGTTGTGAAATTTGTTGATTATGTAGGTAGTATTTGTTTGGAATTGTTTTTTTTATTACGAACGAACCTTGTGGAACACCAGATAATACTCTGTGAGTATCTGAGCAATAACCACTGATAACTGTTTTAAAAATTCTATTGTGAAGATACGATTTAAACCAATTAAGAAGCGAACCGCCAACCCCATATTGCGAAAGTTTGTGTATGACTAGCCTGTGGTCTACTTTATCGAAAGCCTTACTAAAATCTGTATATATTACGTCAACTGGTATACGATTGTCAACATTTTCTGATAACGCTGACGTGAAGCACAATAAATTACTAGTTGTCGATCTAGATTTCACAAAGCCATGCTGGTGGGGGTGTGGCTTTTCAGATACCATGATAATCTTTCAGTAATCAACTTTACAAGAATTTTGCCTAATGTTGGAAGTAATGATATTGGCCTGTAGTTACTAACGAGATGTTTTTCACCCGACTTAAAAAGTGGCAGAACCAAAGCTTCTTTCCATTGATCTGGAAATACTCCATCCCTTAAGGAGCGGTTGAAAATTAAAGTAAGAGGGTAGGCTAGTGCCTTTGCGCATTTTTTTATGAATACTGGAGGAAGGTTATCACTACCAGCAGCATTCTACTACAGCACTTTTATATTAATAAGTTAAAGTTAAAAATATGAATAAAAAAAATTTAATTTGAATGGTATTAGTTTTATAAACATAGTAATTATTATAACATAAATTAGTATTTATCATACAGGAAGACAGTTTAATAAATTATTATTCGCACTAAAAATTATTAAGCAATAGTGTACTCTATTATCTACAGACATTGCTAGTAAAATAAATATCAATAAGTACATTTGCCATTAAAATAATGCTATGAAGTTTCATTATCTTTAACAAATAAATTTTTTAAAGCATCCTTGTCCTTCACACTTTTTTGTTTTCTTAGTTGCTTGATATTTTCTAATTCTTTATCGATAGTTGGGGAAAGATCTGGATTCAAGGTTTTTAATCTTTTGAAATCTTTTTCAGCTGCATCTGGATTCCAAGCTCCTACATTTGCTTTAGCTCTTCTATATAATGCTTTCTCATTATCTAAAAGTTTACACACAATAATAAATAGGTTTATTTTTATGTAAAATAATTAAAAAAAAAAAAAGAGATTGAAGCATACCTGCATCATAGTCTAAAACAGTATTGCAATGCTCTATGACATCATAGTATTCACCCTTGACTAGTTTACACTGAGCGAAGTTAAGTAGGATTGGTAGTTTAACTTTATTCAGGCTGATCCATTCCTCATCGCATTTTCTTTCCCTATGAAAATATCCTTTATATATAATAACAGAAAAAAAAAACTTGTAAATTAGTTATTAATAATATGTTATTAAACATTATTTTATTATTTAATGGGTTTTATTTAAAAAACTTATGGTTGAATTTTCAAGTGCTACTTAATTTTAAGTAACATTTTAGTATCATGTCATCAGTGTGAATGGATTAGCAACACATTTTATAGATTAAATGAAAAATTTCCAATTTACGGTTAAGCCATAAAATGTATTTGAGCATTTGAGAATTTGGCAATAAACTTTTTAATTACAATATGAATTTCCAAGAGCAATGAGTCACACTGAGATCATTTGATTGCTTAAAGTTTCTTGCTTTATATTATAGTATGATTACCATTAAAGTTTGGTAAAGATGTACACAGAAACATACTAACAATAAAATCTCCTACATAGATAACTAGCACCCATAAGTATGTTCTAAATTTCAAGTAAATATGTTAATAAAATAATATTTTACATATAAACATTTTACCACTTTTTATCCCTTTAGGAGTGGAAAACAGAAAAATTCTGCTATTTTAATTTTACAAATTAACTTATAAAATAAGAGGCACCATCTTATTGTAAATTTAATTAGCAGGATTTTTCTATTTTCTACTCGTAAAGGAATAAAAATTGGTAAAATGTTTGTATGGAAAGTACAATTTTTATTTTACCCAACTTTCATGGTAACCATACTATTATACTGTAGCCCAAGCAGTTTAGGCTGTGTTGATCCAGTCAACAAGTAAATTAATTAAGTAAAATTAATCACATCAATACATAAATTATCAAACCTGATCATAAGTTGCTCACAAATAGCTATAGCTTGTCTATATGCATCTTCGGCTTCATCATACAACTTCTGTCCATACAATTTATTGCCTTTCTCTTTAAGCTCCGGCACAAGCTTCAGTCTCTCTTCACTGCTGAGCTGCCACAGTTCCTTTTCATATTCATTTGATGTCTCAACCTTTAATACCTCTACAATAAATATTTATTAAAAGTAATTCAATATTACCAACTGGTGTATACAAATATTATAAATTTGAAGAATTTATATATTCAGAACTAATTTCAGAAACTATGATTCTGTTTGGAGAAATTCTTTCAGCATTAGGGAACCCATTTATTTGGAAAGATTATACTATGTTATAAGCTATACATATTCATGCTATAACCCATAAAAATGAAGCAGTAACCATAAACTTATGTATCATGTTTTCCTATCTTTTAATCTCTTAATAACATACTAAAACCATGATGAATAGATATTAATTTATATTACTATAACAAACCTATTATAAATTCTAAGTCACATGGTGTGTTAATCAAGTCATCCAAATCAGGATATCCAATTCCTTCAGTGTGCAGAGTCATAGTACATGTATGTTTTCTTCGATGTTCTTGGCCAAGTTCACGAAGCGTCTTTGATACAAATGGGTAACTATATACCAACTGCAAAAAAGTTGACAGCAAAAAAGAATAATTGTAGAATATGTTTCTAAAGGTGACAATAACCACCATAAAAATTGATGTAAAATTTCTAGTTGTACCTCTTTTTTCACTTGAAAACTCGCCACTTCTCCGACAGCCATCATTTTGACTATTGTTTCCCATACTTCAAGTTTAAATTTATGTCCAATAACAAGGACCATTGGCTCCTTTTTGCCAATTTTTTTACTGTCATCTATAAGTACTTTTTCCTTTCCTAATTTCCATGTTTGGAAATGAAAGTGCACCTAAATTAGGCCAAAAATAAGTATCAAATGAAAAATATTATAATTTAATGTCTATAGATTCTCCTACCTTACTCCCATCGGCAATAGGAACGTATTTTTGTCCTGAGTAAATAGTATTTTTTACAATTGGAGCAGTGTTACTCATTGTGCAAAAATGAATTCAATTAACTCTTGTTTATCTTGGTTGATAACAGTATTTGTAAATTGTAATTTTATCAATTGGCACTTTGACATGTGACATGTTGACTTTCTTTTCTGTTTAAAAATCAACAATTTGAAACTGAGACACTTGTAGACTTATTAATATTCAATTATTGACATCACTCGAATTCAACAAAACGTACTTAATCATCGATTGTTCTTTTATGATAACTTGTAGATATTTTTTATGAAAAGTAAATATTAAAAAAATATTGTTAATGTGTAGAGATCACTTTAGTGCTACCACAGATAATGTAATAATATAGTAGATAATGACACTAAAAAAAAAGAGAAGTTACCATAAATACAATGTTACCAGGGTTACAAATTTACCATTAATTATTTATTTATAATATAAAAACGTAGTACATTTTGGGAAAAAAGAACTAAATATTCTCAAAATTAAAAATCGTCTCTTATTACAGGGTCTATATAGGTTGTATTTAACTACTTTAAACAAGTATTGAATAAAATATATTTATTCATTTATTTGCGAAATTCAGAATAGAACTTCAGAATAGAATTTTTTAAAATTTTAAAAATTTATTACTGTTATCAATTATTAACTACAAAATAGACTTTATTTTATTTTTGGAGTATTTTGCCACTACGTTATAATTTTCTGGAAAAACGTAATATATTGATATGGTAATACAGAAAAAAAGTGGTTGTTTATGACGCGACTT
The DNA here is from genome assembly GCA_037950945.1 of Hypolimnas misippus. NCBI lineage: Eukaryota > Metazoa > Arthropoda > Insecta > Lepidoptera > Nymphalidae > Hypolimnas > Hypolimnas misippus. Next base: position 4,266,301 of record JBBEEQ010000006.1, on the reverse strand, counting down.
AGTGATTTCTATTCGTAGGCTTTCTTTTCTCATTTATATTTAGTAGTAATAAAACTCTTCTTTTTTAGTAATATACTTAGTGAAATATTAGTTTTTAGATATAAGTGGACATGGCTGATTTTTTGGAATCCGAAGCAGAGGAGAGCGAGGTTAGTATAATGAGAAACAATGCTTGTTTCGTCTTTGATTACGAGTACACATTTCTTTTAATTGGTTGCTCGAGATATTTTGTAATAAAAGAAGTATAATTAATACCTTTAGTTGGACTCAGAAGAGGATGAGAAACCAGCTGAACGCAAAAAGCCTAAACGCAAAGCTGCGGTGCAAAGCGACGACGAAGAAGACGATGAGGAAGGTTTGTGCGTTATCACATTTCTTTGCCGTGTAATGCTTTAAGTTGAACGATTAAACATTATACTACGTAGTTATACATGCAACTTCCACTTAGCTAGACAAATTGAAATTTATAATTTATTTTTCTGAAAAGTAAGCCAAGGTAAATGGGACACGTTATAAGTGATCGCGTTTTATAAGTTTAAAAGTGTATACCGTGGTAATTATCTTTTCCTTGACTGTAAAGATCAGTTATTTTTGTATCATTATTAGGAAAATCACAAAAACAATAATTGTTAAATGTGTCATAAAAAACTATAGTGTTTTTTAAACTATTCTAGATGATGAGGAACGCCTCCGAGAAGAGTTAAAAGATTTGATAGATGATGCACCAATAGAAGAGTCGGGGAGTGATGGGGAGGACTCAGATGCTAGTGAAGGTCCAAAGAAAAGAAAAAAAAGTGATGATGAATTGGATGACAGATTGGAGGATGAAGATTACGATTTGATTGAGGAAAATTGGGGTGTCAAAGTTGCTAGAGTAAGTAAATGTTAGTTATATAAATATCCTACTCTTAAACAAAACATTTTCTCCTGTTAAAGTATAGTTCATTTTAACAACACCATTCTACTAAGGATGTAAATATCTCAATATCTACCAACACATAGTGACTTCCTTATCTCATCAATCCATTTTTCACTGCTTAGTATGAGATGCTCAACATTTTGTATAGTAACAAAATGATTTATAATCTATTAACAAATATGTTAATGTGTTTATTTTACAATACATTTAGATAAAAATATTTTTTTTTAAATGCTGTATAAGTTGTTCAATAAAGAAAGTAGTGAGTCATTGGTTTGATTTGACCCTCTATAGCTACAGATTAAGTCTTACAAAAAATGATTCACAGTATATAGCCAAGTTTATTTGTATAACTCAGCAATGGATCATGTTTTGTAAATGGATTATTAAACAATAAAAAGGAATAACAGTACAAACAGATGACAATAATTAAAAGTGAGTAAAATAGGCTGTTTAAAAAAATGTATCTTATTCTGATAGAACCTGGCTGTACACTGACTATGGTTCATATATGGTATGGTATAGCTTGACAGGAGCGGTACCACATTCGCAGAAAATTTATATAAAATCGTATAGCTGCCTTTCTTACATCCTACACTCATTCCTTGTCTGCCTACAGCCCTCTGATCACTATACTTGCTGTATCTTTATTTTCTCTTTAAACTAAGCAATGCAGTTGCTGTTGTTTTGGTTATGTTGTTGCAAATATTCATGCGCTGCAGCAACAATTTAACACCAGGTGATCCTCCTGCTGACTTGTCGAGTATTATTATAAAAAATTTATTTTCTATTATTTTATAGAATAAATTCAAGAGATTGCGGCGCCTGGAAGATGATGACAGTGACAATGATGGACCAGACGATCCAGAACTTGAGAGGGAGGTTATTGCTGAGAAGTTATTTGTCGGTGGCTCCCATGAGGTAAGGTTAATATGCGACTGGTTTACTGGTTGGTTTATTTATATTTCACTTAATGTTGTATTATTAATTTGATTGACTGCGTAATAGTGTGGTTTAAAAAAATTTATTTCTATATAGGAAGATGAAAATCATTCAGAATCTGCAGCACCAAGGGAAGTCGAGTATGATGATGACAATGAGGACATGGAGTCAGATGCTGATGACTTCATAGTAGATGATGACGGCAGACCCATTGCAGAGAGGAAGAAGAAACGGAAACCTATCTTCACTGATGCGTAATATCCTCTTTCATATATATAAGTTCAAATTTACGGGAAGCAAATGTTAAGTAACTCATAGACAAGAATTACATTTTTAAGTAACAATTCTGTATTCTTGTAACAGATACGTTGTTTAAATAGAAAACTGTTACTGATAGAAATAAAAGAATTGACAGTAAATTTTTCAGGTTAAAGAATCATTCCTTCATCATCTGTAAATATTTATGAAAGTCTGCGAGCGAAAGTGTAATTCTTGCCTTAAGTGGATACTAATGATTTGAAAACAGCTATATTATGAAACTCCACAATTAGATCCACAGTAAATTTTTTTGTTAATTACTAAAAGAATTACTGTATATCTACTGATATTATTTTAATCATAATTCAATTATTTACATTTAATTACCATTTAAAACAGCTCGCTTCAAGAAGGTCAAGACATATTTGGTGTTGATTTTGATTATGATGAGTTTGAGAAATACGGTGAAGAAGATTATGAAGATGAAGAAGACGAGGACCTGGATGAGTATATTGAGGATGAGGAAGAGGAGGGTGAGCTTACTAATTAGCTTAATTAACCTATTCTATATAATATAACAAGAGCTTCTTAGTGGTTTGTTAAGCTCAGGAACTAGTTGTCAGATTAAAAGGTCTTTTGCTAAGTCCTATAATAGTCACACTATAGATGCAAGTATCATCTAATTCTGAAATTATATTAAAACAATGTATAAGGCGTTTCCAAGAAAATGTGGGTTCTTGTAGACTCATATATTTATATGTAATGTATAAAAAGGAATTTTAAAATAGTTTAATTTAGTTTTTTTCACTTTTAAATATCAATTCTGCTAACACTGATGAAATATCCAACACAAGATCTGTTGAAAACTTGTATATTATAAATAATAATGATTTGGTTTTTTCTTAAGGTGAAAGGCGAAGAACTAAAAAGGGCAAAGCTAAAAGGCCTAGCAAGAAGTCCATATTTGAGATATATGAGCCTAGTGAGCTGAAGAGAAGTCACTTCACAGATTTGGATAACGAGGTATGTAAAAATTTAATTTATAATAATAATTCATATTTAAATTCTCTTATATATGTAATTTTTATTTATAAGGAGCAATCCAATAATGTTAAAAACCTAAAATTATTGTTATTGTAGATACGTAAAACAGATGTACCGGAGCGAATGCAAATACGAGAAGTGCCCATTACACCTGTAGAGGAAGGAAGCACTGAATTAGAAGATGAGGCGGAGTGGATATACAAACAAGCATTCTTGAAGCCTCCCGTCTCAAAGGCAGATGCACAAGAGGCAAGAGAACGTTCTAGGCGGTATGTGTTATCAGCTACTAGACTCATTGTTTAAAGACAATCAGAATAGTTATAATATCTATGATGAAAAATGAATGTCGTTTTCATAGAATTTCATGAATTTTTTAAAATATTATTTATGTAAGATTTGACGATTTCTTTGTTAATAATATTGAACAAAATTATATTTTTCTGTGCATGTTCAAGTTGTTAAATAAGTAAAATATGGAAAAATACATACTAAACAAATTGTTGTATTCATTTTTAAATAGTGGCTCCAGTACTGTAGTAAAGATTCGGCAAGCTTTGGACTTTATGAGGAATCAAACATTAGAAGTACCATTCATAGCATTCTACCGCAAAGAATACGTCCAACCGGAACTTAGCATAAATGACCTATGGAAAGTCTATAAATACGACGCTAAGGTAACTTAACAATGTTTCATAATAATATTTTTTTATGCTTAATCTAATAGTTTTTTTATTGAAATTAAAAGCAATGTTTTTTTACTACATTTTAGTATATTTATTAATTATTGCTTGCAGTGGTGCCAGTTGAAACAGCGAAAGGAAAATTTGCTCCGTTTAGTGGAGAATATGCGCGAGTTCCAGCTGGACAAGGTGATGGCTGATCCCGATGCTCCGATTCCTGAAAATATGAGGCTCATAAGAGATGAGGACATTGAGAGGTGAGTTCACCATAGTTAATTCTGTTTTTATATTTCTGAGAGACAGGCAGGCACTAAAGTGACTTTAGAGGTTCTGTTTTTTCAAGTACAGAACAGTTAAGAATAAATGTAGACACAATATAAATACAGTTGTTTCAATTAAATTCTTGCAGAATGAAAAACGTACAGACGCCAGAGGAGCTACGCGATGTACACGCTCATTTCTTCCTTTACTACTCAAATGATTTGCCTGAAATGCAAAAGTTGCAGCGGGTAAAGGAGAGGAAAAAGGAGTTGGAAGAAAAGAAGTAAGTTGGTTGATGTTTGCGTTATTATCATACTTGCGGGAAGTACTAACTTTAATAAATAAATATATGGGGTAAATTCTTAACTGATTGTGGATGGCCAATTAAAACCTGAGATATGGCTCAATATAGCCCTTTTTATTTCTACAACAATAATATATAACTACTATATATAAACATATATACTATATAAAACTACAACCAAATGACGCTGATAAGCAATACTGCGTCAAGCCACACATACTTCATTTCGAGAAAATGGTGTCTAAAGATGTCAAACCTATTCTTAACAAATATGTTTGAAGTATACATCCATTTTTTTTTTTTGATAAAAGATATAATGAAATAAAAAAGTTTTTCAAATATTTGAGTTTATTGTATAAATTGCAAAATTTATAATGCACTTGAAATTCGAACCAATTAAGTATTTTATTTCCGTACTTACTTAGTTTATATGACTTAATTTTTTAAAAATAATGTTACTGTTAGTATGTGATGCAGTATCAAAGTATATCAACATCTCCCAAGTCGACTTTTTGTGGGTCGACGCATTATTGCTTATCAGCATCCATATAGTACATACAACCCGGTGCTCGCAGGCGGCAGGCGCGCGAGGAGGCGGAGCGCAGCGGCGAGGACCCGGACGAGGCGGCGGCCGCGGTGCTGGCGGCGCAGCCCGACGCCGACGAGCCCGCCGACGTCAAGTACGCCGTGCGCTCCGGGCCCTACGAGCTGTGCCGCAAGGCGGGCATCGGTGCGTACCGCGCCTCGCGTTAGAGCATCGACCGTGTATTGTATTCTGATATACTTGTTGAATATTCTCACTTGTATATATTCTCAGGTGACTTATTTAGTTAATAAATACAACACGGAATGAAAATCACGAATTTTCGAATAATTAAGTATACTCGTTTATTATGAATGTTTTTAAGTAAGTATTTGAGAAATATATTCGACATAAATTGCACTAAAGACTGCTATTAATTAATGATTTGAACATATTCATTTCACATGTATGTATATAAGATGCATTTAATATTTAAAATTAATGAAATGTCTACACGACTGTCCCGGTGCCTTATTTTGTCTTCAGACCAACAGACGTGAAACGAGATAAGGAATAGCACAGCTTCTGCTACTACATTAAAATAGCATAAAGATAGTTGAATCCTGAGAATGGATGTAGAGTATGTAATCAATTGAATCTGTCACAAACAGAGCCGTTGGTGAAGAAGTTCGGCCTGAGCCCGGAGCAGTTCGCGGAGAACGTGCGCGACAACTACCAGCGGCACGAGGTGGAGCAGCCGCCCGTGCCGCCGCTCGAGGCCGCCGAGCCGCTGGTGAGTGCGCTAGTCTCAGCTTCTACCGGCACGAATCTATGCTGCCCTTAGTTAGATAATTTAATATACCGGTAACCAGCGTGAATCTATGTTGTTCTCCGTTGTATTATCACCAGCAGCAATCTCTCTCAAACATCGTTCTTCTGATTATGTATTTTAAACTTCCGCGATAACTAATGGTATGGCATTCGTCGTGGCCACGAGCTGATTGAAACGTCAGGCAATAAAAAGGTATTACTATCGTAATGTAATCCTTCCCCTGGCCTCTGAGAAGTCCTTCCGGCGTGTATTGCCACATTGCCGCCCGCAGACGCCGGCGGGCTGCTCGGCGAGCGAGGTGCTGCGGCGCGCGGTGTACATGTGCGGCATGCAGCTGGCGCGCGAGCCGCTGCTGCGCGCCACGCTGCGCGACGCGCTGCGCGAGCGCGCCACCGTCAGCGTGCGCCCCACGCCGCGCGGCCTCAAGGAGATCGACGAGAGCCACGCCTGCTTCAGGTGACGCGTTGCTTGCACACCTCAATGCACGTGAGTGTGTCGGTCTGAACTAGGCGCATTACGCTGCGCTGAACACTAACTTAGGCGCTAGGACAGTCGTTTCGTTATTTTTAATTATTAAATACTTCTTATATAAATATATATGTACAATTGATGTGTTTGAATAATTATTTAATTTTTAATTAGCATTTTTTTTATTCATGCCGAATATGTTTTCAAATAGTTGAAAACATTAATACTGAAACAGTGTAATTAATGTTCAAAGAGTCGTGATTTTCGTTCCGTGATATGTGAAAAGACAAATATATTATAAATGTCTTATAATGGCTAAAAACATTCAATAAAATTATAACAAGATATATTCATATCATATACATAAAACGTTTTAAGTTGTTTTGTTTACTTGTTTACTCGACTGTACCATGCGTTTACGTGAAATGCGGTATAACACACCTCGTGTTCAAACCAACTCATTTACGTGAAATACGGTATAACACGCCTCGTGTTCAAACCAACTCATTTACGTGAAATGCGGTATAACATGCCTCGTGTTCAGACCAACTCATTTACGTGAAATGCGGTATAACACACCTCGTGTTTAAACCAACTCATTTACGTGAAATGCGGTATAACACGCCTCGTGTTCAGACCAACTCATTTACGTGAAATGCGTAATAACACACCTCGTGTTCAAACCAACTCATTTACGTGAAATGCGGTATAACACGCCTCGTGTTCAAACCAACTCATTTACGTGAAATGCGGTATAACACGCCTCGTGTTCAGACCAACTCATTTACGTGAAATGCGTAACAACACACCTCGTGTTCAAACCAACTCATTTACGTGAAATGCGGTATAACACGCCTCGTGTTCAGACCAACTCATTTACGTGAAATGCGGTATAACACACCTCGTGTTCAAACCAACTCATTTACGTGAAATGCGGTATAACACGCCTCGTGTTCAGACCAACTCATTTACGTGAAATGCGTAATAACACACCTCGTGTTCAAACCAACTCATTTACGTGAAATGCGGTATAACACGCCTCGTGTTCAAACCAACTCATTTACGTGAAATACGGTATAACACGCCTCGTGTTCAGACCAACTCATTTACGTGAAATGCGTAATAACACACCTCGTGTTCAAACCAACTCATTTACGTGAAATGCGGTATAACACGCCTCGTGTTCAGACCAACTCATTTACGTGAAATGCGGTATAACACACCTCGTGTTCAAACCTACTCATTTAGGTGAAATGCGGTATAACACACCTCGTGTTCAAATCTACTCATTTATGATACCATAACAGTACAGTTCCGTAACAGTCCAGTTAATACTGTATTAAGTTTTCAAACGCAAACTAGAGTCTCAATTGACAAAACGAGGTTGTAACCTAGGTAGCTGTGACGCGTCTTGATGTCTATGTCCAGCACTAGTCCATAAAAGACTGATGGTGACATTCAACAAAAATTTTTTGTTTATATTTGTCCTTTGATCGTTAAGAGGATTAAGAATTTTTCCTACAATACATAACAATTTCTGAATGCTATTAATAATAATATTTGAAATATCCATAAAATAATATCACTCAGGCATTAATAATAACAGAACAGTTTGTTTACAGTATGAAGTATCTAAAAAAGAAGCCAGTTCGCGATCTGACGGGTGATCAGTTCCTAAAGCTCACCATCGCAGCTGAGGATAAGTTGCTGGAGATTAATATCAGCGAGCAGATCGAGGGCAACACTGGCCCTAGCTATTTAGAAGAATTGAAGCAATTGTACCAAAAAGTAAGTTATTTTTAGTATACACTAAAAATATAAATAAGAAGAATTATGTATTGGTTGCTTTTGCTGATAACTTAGATCTTGTTTCTATTATTTTGATCTCATAATTTTCCTTTAATTTAGGACGAATTCGCAGCAACCGTACAGGCGTGGAACGAGTTGAGAGCAGAAGCAGTGACTCTCGCCCTCACTAAGATAGTAATGCCGGAGCTCAGAAGAGAATTACAGGCTGTGCTTTTACAAGAATCTAAAGAATACATTCTAAAGTGAGTATATATATATATTTGATTACATATTTGTACAATTCTACGACGTTTGGCTGACGTTTTTTTCCTCAAAACAGGTGCTGTCGTCGAAAATTGTACGATTGGTTGAAGGTAGCTCCTTACGAGTCCAGAGTGTCCGACGATGATGACGACGAATGGGATGCTTCTAATGGTATGTAAAATATTTTTGATGATATTGATATGAGGAAATAGATATGTTACTTTATGTAAGATGATCTTCGCTGGTCAAATGTCCACCCCTTATAAATGAATTGCAAAGGTAGAAGAAGACCCTTTACCATAATATTCTTGGCTTGCACACTATAGGAAGCGCAGCTTTAATAGCCATTTACCGTAAAGTTTCTATCATAATGTGGTTCTTAGTTCTAGTTATCCCGTATATTAACTGGTCACATCTCCACGACGAGACTAGCATTATTATTTACTTACAATAAATTGGGGTTGTGCAGCTGTATGAGAGAATAGGCGAAGGAACAATTCCGTTCGGTTCGCTGTATCGTCACCTCGATTTGCCACTTCAGGTCTGCGCGTGATGTCGCTGGCCTACGTGCCGGACCGCGCGCACTGCGCGTTCGCGTGCGTGGTGGCGGCGGGCGAGGTGGCCGACCACCTGCGCCTGCCGCACCTGCTGCTGCGCCGCAACGCCTGGGACGCGCTGGAGCGCCGCAACAAGGAGGCCGACATGGCGGCGCTGCGCCGGTCAGTGCGCGCTCTGTCTAGTAGCTTAGCGCGCGGCTTGTGCTGCGCAGCTTCCGGCTGACTAACTGCACTGCGTCGTCTACGTGCTCAGGGCCGGATACGAGATGCTCGAGACGAACTACAAAATAATTGCAGATATTAAAATTCGTTTCAGTAATATATGTATAAACAATAGTCATTATTTTGTTTTCATATTTCTATATAAGTTTAATTTTTACTGCTAAATACTGTATGATTAATATATTTTTTTACTTAATTTTACAGTTTCATTCTCCACAAGAAACCCCACGTCATAGTGATAGGAGGCGAGTCTCGCGATGCTCTCAACATCAAAGCAGATGTGACGGAGTGCGTGCAGCAGCTCGTTGAAGACGAACAGTTCCCCCGCATTCCAGTAGAAATCGCAGACAATACCATTAGTAAAATATATAGCAATAGTATCAAAGGACGAGTAAGTTCATAAAAAATAAATATATTTCAATTAGGAAATCGATCAAGTATAATATTTCCAGTTCTAAATATATATATTTTTTTCCAGAATGACTTCAGAGAATATCCGGACACGTTGAGACAAGCCATATGCCAAGCTCGTTTATTACAAGATCCCCTCATGGAAATATCGCAACTTTGCGGTCCAGATGAGGAAATTTTATGTCTAAGGTATCACCCGCTCCAGGACCACATAGCAAAAGAAGACTTATTAGAGGGCATCGAATTAGAATTCGTAAATCGTGTAAATGAAGTCGGTGTAGATGTTAATGAAGCCGTTTTAACGGGAAGAGGAACGGAACTGTTACAATTCGTATGCGGTTTAGGTCCAAGGAAGGCGCAAGCTCTAATAAAACTGTTCAAACAGACCAATCAGAAGCTAGAAAATAGAACGCAACTCGTAACAGTATGTCACATGGGTCCAAAGGTATTCATCAACTGTTCCGGTTTTATCAAAATCGATACGAATAGTTTGGGTGATAGTACGGAGTCGTATATAGAAGTTTTAGATGGTTCTCGAGTTCACCCTGAAACTTACGAATGGGCTAGGAAAATGGCCGTCGATGCGCTAGAATACGAGGACGAAGACGCCAATCCTGCTGGGGCTCTAGAAGAAATCCTCGAAGCACCGGAAAGACTAAAAGACTTGGATCTCGATGCGTTCGCAGAGGAATTGGAGAGGCAAGGCTTCGGTAATAAGAGCATAACGCTATACGACATACGAGCCGAACTAAACTCTAGGTATAAGGATCTCAGGGTGCCTTATCGCTCGCCGACCGCAGAGGAAATGTTCGATATGCTCACTAAAGAGTCGCCAGAAACGTTCTATGTAGGGAAATTAGTATTGGTGACTGTTATAGGCATCACGCACAGGAAACCTCAGAGAGAAATGTTGGACCAAGCGAATCCCGTGAGGAACGACGAGACTGGCCTGTGGGAATGTCCTTTCTGTCACAAAAATGATTTTCCTGAGCTGTCTGAGGTAATTTTTCCAAAAGTTTTTTTGTGATATATATTTTCTACACTAACATAAAGAGGAAAGATTTTATTGTTTATTTGTATTATAGAGCTTCCGAAACTACTACTATTTTTTAATTGATCTACATAGATTGATTTTAAAAATTATTGATTGGTTTACTTTAGTTATATAGGCTATATTACATTACACTACGACTCATAGGCGCGAAGCAGTAACTATAAACGCCAGTGAAACTTTAAGTGGCAGAAATTTATAATGTTGGTGTCATTGTAATTGTAAATTTGTAAATATGTAATTTAGACTATGATTTGGTGTTTCTCATGGACTCGTTGAAATTTTTTTAGGTATGGAATCACTTCGACGCAGGCGCGTGTCCCGGTCAAGCGACAGGAGTTAGAATTCGTCTTGATAATGGCCTTTCAGGGTATATTCACATAAAAAATCTATCAGATAGGCACGTTACAGATCCTACGGAGAGGGTGCGGATAGGCCAGACCATACACTGTCGGATATTGAAGATAGATGTTGAAAGATTTTCTGTAGACTGTTCCTCGAAGTCGTCAGATTTATTAGACAAAAATAATGAATGGAGGTGAGTCATTTTATTGCCTATTAAATTTGGTATTACCTAGCTGATTCAGAAATTTTGTACCGCCATTTCGTTTCGTATCAATAATATGTTGTGTTATTATTAGTCCTCCATACAAAATGAATGAAAAAATTGTTTTTCTAAACTTTTTTTTTGTGAATTTTTTCCTTCGTCGAACGAAATCCTAGATACAGGTGAGTTTTTTAACGCGCGGCGTGGTAGGTGAAATTTGAAAGTATAAAAAATAGCGAAATATACTTAAAGGACCCTGGGGGGCCTTTAAATGTAAGGAATCGAACCCACTGATTTAATAAACAACACACTACAACTATATTATTCCACCAAGTGTTACTTATGAGGATCAACTTCTGGGAACTAGTGGTATACGGAAACTAAAAGAAAAGGCTTATTTTTACAAAATACTATCACAGGCTCCCAGGGTCCTTTAAGTATTTTTCGTTATGGCTTATACTTTCGGATTTGGCCTACCATGTCCAGTTAAAGAATTCACCCTGTAAATTCGAATTAACGAGCTCTTTTGTGTATATCATATAATTATAATACTATTTTTTTTTAGACCTTCAAAGGATCCATACTATGACCAAGAGGCAGAAGACAAGGATGTCCGAAAGGATACTGAAGCTAAACAAACGAAGGAGCGCATGCAATACGTAAAGCGAGTTATAGTACACCCCGCCTTCCACAACATCAGCTTTGCCGAGGCAGAAAAACTTATGGAGAACATGGCACAAGGAGAGGTTATCGTCAGGCCCAGCAGTAAGGTTAGTTCGTATATATTTACTATTTTATTATTATGTAGATAGTAGTAGTTACGAAGAAAAATGGCGTTAACAAAAAACCTTGATATTGCAGGGCTCTGATCACCTCACTGTGACGTGGAAGGTGGCAGACGGTATATGCCAGCACATTGATGTGCGAGAGGAAGGCAAAGAAAATGCGTTCTCTCTAGGTTTGTACTCGTTTTACTTTGCTTTTTACTTTTATTTCGCATTAGATTAATTTTAGAATTTTTATTTATGGCTCTGTTTTATTTCAGGTCGAAGCCTGTGGATACAGGGATCTGAGTTCGAAGATTTGGACGAAATCATCGCCAGACACGTCACCCCCATGGCGGGCCACGCGCGCGATCTCATATCGTACAAGTACTACAAGTCCCTCGGCGGCATGAGGGACAAGGCCGAAGAGATCCTCAAGGAGGAGAAGGCGAAGAATCCGAACAAGATCCACTACGTCATATCCGCCGCGAAGAACCACCCCGGCAGGTTCCTGCTGTCCTACCTGCCGCGCGCGCGCTGCACGCACGAGTACATCTCCGTGACGCCCGACGGCTACAAGTTCCGCCAGCGCATGTTCGACTCGCTCGGCGGCCTGCTCAAGTGGTTCAAGGAGCACTTCCGCGACCCGCCGCCCTCCGGCACGCCGCTGCAGCGCACGCCCGCGCCGCGCACGCCGCACGGGCTCGCCTCCGCGCTCTACCACACGCCCGCGCCGCACACGCCCGCCTTCCACACGCCCGCGCACACGCCGGGGCCCGCCTACGTCAACACGCCCTACACGCCCTCCGCGCAGACGCCCTACATGACGCCCTTCGCCGCCACGCCGCGCCAGCCCGACTTCCTCGCGCCCGCGCCGCGCCACAAGCAGCTGCAGCTGCCCGTCTACACGGAGCCGTCCGACTGGCAGAAGGCGGCCGAGGACTGGGTGCGCCACCGCTCCGTGCGCGACACGCCCGCCACGCCGCGCAGCAGCGAGGGCGTGTCGACGCCGCGCGACGCCGGCCGCACGCCGCGGGACGCGCGCTCTACGCCGCGCCACGACATGCGCTCCACGCCGCGCCACGACGCGCGCGCCACGCCGCGCCACGACGCGCGCTCCACGCCGCACGGCCACGGCTCGGGCCGCTCGTCGCGCGCGCACTCGGTGCGCTCCACGCCGCACACCAACACGTCGCCGCGCTCCATGTCGCTCGGCGACGCCACGCCGCTCTACGACGAGAACTAGGCGCCGGCGGCGGCTCGTCGGGGACGTTTTTACATTTATACGACCGAGAGGCGCGGGGCTCGCCGCGCTAATGTATCGCATTTCATGCAGAATTCAATATTACTTTCTCGTCTCGTATTAGACATATCTATATTCTTCACTTACGCTCTTTTACTTGTATCTTGTATATTTCGCGGCGGTGACGAAGCCCGACTGCAGTGTTAGAGATTTGTAAGGATAGCTAAATGAATTGCGACGCCGCGCCCTCAGAGTGAATAGATAGCGAAGGTATATAATAGTCGAGGATATTCATTTCTCTCTAAATATAAAAAAATCGAGATACCGTAGTGAGTGATGTTTTGCCGATGGATGCACGTTGTTTTTTTATAGGTTGAGGCGTTTAATTACATCGTGAGTTACGCCGGTTTTGTCCATTATATACGATTATGAAACTTATTTCTATTTATTATTTTTAATTTGAAGAATTTAGGCAATATTAATAATTGTATCTCTATATTTTTTTAATATACCAAGTAGTTGGTAGCATTTAAAAATGTAATCCTTCCAAATGCATACTCATATGTCAAGTGTCAAACGATGCCTCCGTATGGTTCAACGATGACTCCGGAACAATTACACCAAATAACAAAAAAACAATAGAAATGCCTTATAGATGGTTAGTGACATAACAGACACCTGATGTACTGTTGTTAACTCGCGGGAAAACTAATAAAGGTTATGACAAATTTTATTGTATTTTATTTTATAAACGAATTAGCTTTTAGACATGTCCGCGGATCTTGGTTTTAAAAGCCAAACTAGCTTAAAGCTACAATGTGACAGCAAAAATATATAACCATTGTGTTTTGAAAGATCCTATCCTTCTAACCACCAATACTTTAGGAAAATGCACAACACCCGAATGGTATACCCAATACCTATTCTACTATATGATAAACTCTGTTCTATGAGTTACTAAACCTCGATTCAACTAAGTCTAATGGTCTGAAGTCTACTATCCGCAATAAGTTATCTATATATATAAAATAACTTGTCCTGACTGATTCATCAACGCAGAGCCTAAACCGCTGGGGCTACGAACTTTAAATTTTGGCAGTATGTGGCTCTTAGGTTGCAGGCATCCACTAAGAAAGGGTTTTTCGATCTTCCACCCCTAAAGGTGTGAAAAGGGGGAAAAACGTTTGTATGCAAGATCTTATTCCGTGGTCGTATTAACTTAAAAATTAATACACATACTTCTGGGTGATAGTAATGAAATATAAAATAGAAAACGGGGTACTATTATTCCACACTGGCGTGCAAGGGGGTAGTAAAGTTTGTATGGAGAAAATGTATTGTTTTGACCGATTATCTATACTAATAATAAAATTCTAGCGGGTCGTTGTCTGTACATGGAAGATATATGAAAAAAAATATTATAGGGGGCCTTTACCAACGCAATAGAACCCAAAACAATGATTTTTAGAATTCTTATCTGTTTGTCTGTTTGTCTGTTTATCTGTGCGTTTGTGCACGCTAATCTCAGAAACGGCTTATCCGATTTAGATGCGGTTTTCACTAATATATTGTAGTAAGCTTCACTTAACATTTAGGGTTTTTTTCATGTCAATCGGTCCATAAATAAAAAAGTTATGTCAATTTAAGGAATCACGTTGAACATTTTTTTTATGTTTATAACTAAATACATGAAAGTATATACAGTACTTACATAAAAAAATACATTTTTAAAAATTTTGTCTGTCAGTCTGTCTGTCTATCTGTTTGTTCCGACTAATCTCCGAAACGACTTAACCGGTTCTGGTGGTACTTTTTGCAGTTAGCAAATGTTATAAGGAGTGACTTGGTGCTACTTCTATTTTAGATATTTTTAAATCTATTTATATGAAAAAAATTCTAACGGGTCGCTGTCTGTACATGTAAGATATATGAAAAAAAAAATTTTGGAGGCCTTTACCTACGCAATAGAACCCAAAACAAAATTTGTTAGAATTTTTGTCTGTTTGTCTATTTATCTGTGCGTTTGTGCCCGCTAAAAAAGATATGTCAAGTTATGGGGTCACGTCGAACATTATTTTGTGATTTTCACTAAATGCATGAAAGTACTTATGTACATCAAGTACTGTCAGTCTGTTTCTTACGACTAATCTCTGAAACAGCTGAATCAAATTTGATGGGACTTTCACTCGCAGTTAGAGGATGTTCATTAATTACGTGAGGCCCAGAGAAGGGAGTGGGAATGGAAGAAAACAATCACAAAATATCACAAAGTCTAAAAAGTTCTTAAAAACATTACAGCAGCCCCTATAGCTAATATTATAAGGATTAAATTAGGCTACTTATATTAAAGAAATATATTTATTTTAATCAATAAGTAAAAAAGAGAATTACACGATAACAAAATATTGGAGAAACCAATAAAATAGTGAACATTTTCCGATTTAAGAAGGGAAGGTATACATCTATACAAATAAATAAAATTGATGTGTCTGTTTGTAATTTTAAATAAATGCATATGAAAGTATACACGGTACTGACAGCAAAATTACCAATTTTAAAATTTTTGTCTGTCTATCTGTCACTCGGTTTGTTTCGGCTAATATCTGAAACAGCTGGACCGATTTTGATGAAACTTTCACTAGCAGAAAGCCAATTTTATAAGGAACAAAATTGAAACCAATGAAATAGTGAATAATATCTTATTCAAATAGGGAAGATATATATTAAATTAATATAATCATTTTAAAAAATAATATATTTACTGGGTAATTTTTTTTCTGGATATGATAGAACAAAAAAGAAACTATAAGCAAAAGCGAAAAATAATTTAAGTCACAGAGCCGATTTTGATTAAAACTAAAACTGCATCATTAGTTTTTTAAAAAATAAGTTTTCCTAGCCAGAAACGATTTTGCAAACACGTTGATTTTGCAAAAAAATAACATTCTGTAGTATTGCACCATCTGATATCTTCACACATTATAAAGATCAACTTTAGTGAGGTAACACTATACAGTAAACTGCAACAAAAAGAAAAGGCTATTTTTTTTACAGAATTCTATCAAATTCTTACAATAATTAAATCTTTAGCAACGGGATGTTGTAACGCTAATAGCGGGTGAGTACAATAGCCGAGTCCAGTGAAATGTAGATTTTCAACAAATTGTTTCATCTTTTTAAGAATTATCTAAACCTACTTAGGTAACGTAGAAGGTGACGGGGACCAAAACAAACGTGACATTCTATCAACTTTGTATAACTTACATAGAAAAAAAAGACAAACATAAAAGAAGTTACTGTGAGTAATTCATTTTTTATATTTTCGATTGTATTGTTCACACTCTTCCTCACCTTAGTAGGTGACTAGCATTTTGATGCAATTTATAAAGAAATCGTTCGAAGTAACGCACATTTTTTTCTAAACTTACCGGAACCCATGATTTAACCCACATATTTGATTATGTCTATGTAGAATCGAATACTTAACTTAATTAATGTATAGATTTAATGTTATTTTGTAAAAAAAAAAAAACCTTTTCCTTTAATTTGCCGCTTACTATTACTTTCCAAAAGTTGATCTTTACAAGTTACACTATTAGGTGGTACATACAGAATGTATTTTTTTTAATTAGTGGGTTCTATTTCTGGCCAGGAAAATCATGAAATAAAAAAAAATTATGATGCAGTTTTAGATTTTACAAAATCGGACACGAGACTCCATTTATCCAAGTATCTTTCGCGATTCCTTATAGTTCCGGATTTGGCCTATTAAGCCCAGTAGAAAGAGTCACCCGATAAATAATACTAGGAGAACCTAGGTGCGAACTTACTGTTTTGCAGTCGATATTTTAAAGACTACCACAAAACAACTTTTCTTTAAAATTTATAGTGAAAACCGTGGAGGAATACCATATCTGTCTTAGTTCTATCTGAGTTAGTGTCTGCTTATAAATACAACCAGAAAGTTCCCAGATTCAAAGTAAAAAGCTCCTTTCTTGAGCAGCACTGCAGACTATTATAACCTTGCTTTGCAGGATTCATGCCAATCATTCTGTAATCCACGCGAACGAAGTCGCGGGCACAGCTAGTCCTGAAATATAGCACAAACATTACTTAATCCTGGAAAGATCACAATTTCGCTGGTAGATTTATTTAGCTGAAATTCCAAAATATACGCGGGCGTAGCCACGAGCAACTGCTAGTACTATATATATTTATTAATTTAATATTTTTTTTTACTATATGTCTATGTCTAATCTATCTTGCTTTTAATGTTATAGCTCATTAAAGATAGGTATCATAGACAAAATTAATATGTAGACATTTTAAGTATTGTTTACTTGACTGTGACCCAAGGGCGGAAACATCTTCGCCGCCAGGGGGGAGGTCACCTAGTTTTGGTCAAGTCTCAAGAAGTATTAATTTAAGTTTGATAATAATCGATACAGGTAAAAAGTTATCACTTCTTGTACTTCGGGTATGGGCACGTTTTTATGGACATGGAGAAAGGCCAATCCGGTAAAACGTTCTTCGATCATACAAGTTGTATTCAATTAATTAATTAATGCTCTACCTACTTCTTGGACCTAGGACTCTACCTAGGTCTTGGATCCGCCCTTGCTGTGACCATGTTCGAATTTAGATTCCTCGTACTCAGACATTTCGACTTAAGTGAATCAAACTATATTGAACTTAAGGTCAGTTTATTGAAAGAATAGCCACTAGACGAAGAGTCAAGGGCGTAACTATAGGGTGGAAGGGCTGGCAAGAAGCCACGGACCCCTGACCCAAAAGAGCCCCGGCCTAAAAGAATTTTATTAATCAAAATATTATTAAAGTAAATTTTTATTTAATAATTAATATGCATAAACCTATGCTGTTAAAATAAAACTTATTACATATTTAATTAAAATGCACACAATATTATTTATAGTTTTAGTTTTGGCCTTCTTAAATTGTTCATTAAAATTAAGTTGTAACGATTTTTACTGACTATCCAAAGAATTTGCCACATTTGAAGAGAATAATGTTCTTGTACTTTTATATGTAACAATTTTCTTATGTACTCTTATAATCATACTAAACCTCCCTCCGCTAAATTCTGCGCCTTGTGGCTACACCATTATGTTGTTAAACCAAATTGAATAATAGGGTCTCTTGCAATTTAAATAGTTCGCCCGGTAACATTACAAAAATATTGCTATTAAAATATAATAGGCGCTAAAAAAATCATCAAAAGACGGTCTTAATAATCTTATGCTAATATTCATTTAAATATAATAGATGATCCATGCAAATACTTCGCACAGTTATTAATTAGTTATGTAATAATATAAAATTATTTTTCCGACAAAAAAACCTTTGAATATAAAAATTATACTTACTTAGGTACCTATTTTTTAACACAATATCTTCATTAATTAAGTTGTCCATATGATTAATTTTTTTTGGTGTTAGAATAACTTAATCAAGTTGCTATTATTTACTTCATAATTGAAATAAAAAATATTTTAATAATAATTATGTACAAATTGATGATAGATAACAACTAATAAAGATGCAGACAGTAATGATAATATTAGAAATTTCATTCTACGTCTTTAATGCTTTAAGGTTAAAGCTGACCCTACAAATATAATCCAAGGTAATAATAAAAGTAGCGGTTTATTGAAGAGCTATCCGCACTACTGACTAATTATTAATAAAAACGACTATTTGAATGATTCTATGAAGTTTTATTTTACTTAAGTCTTGACCTATTCATTATTAAAATATAAAATCATTAGACAAAGAAGTGATGTAATTCCTATAATTAATTTTAACATGTTAATTATTTGGTGCAGAACCAAAATGAATTTTTATTACGCAATAATAATTTATTTTTAATAGATATTTATAAATTCAATAAGTAAAAATGACCTCGGCATTAAAAACATGTCAATTGGTACTTACTATTTAACGGACTTTCAAAAAAGGGGGAGGATTACTCGAAAACAGCTTGACTAATTTGGTTCATTCTTTTTTGTTTAAAGGATATTTCTCCCTCCCATTGGTTCCATAGAATTACGTATTTTATAAGCAAAATTACGTAAATTGCTTTTAGAGTCAGTTTTCCTTTTTTTAAAAAGTGCTGTTAAAATTCAAGATTTGTCATATAGTTTTTTACCACCAATTTTGTTGTTGTAATATAGATGACTACAATTATCTGTGTTCATAGACAGGCACAGATCTAGAGGGGGCCAAAAAAGAAATTGCCCTCCCCCAGTACTCATAACCGAAACCGCGACACGTGTGGGTATTTTTATTCCTAAATTGTTCCCCCTTAACAAAATCCTGGATCCGGGCCTATTCATAAAGATAGTCTGGAACACTTTAATTTTCTTAAATGGCATATAGGATACTTACTATCTTTCATGTTATAGATATAGGCAGGGGCGTAACTATAGGGTGGCAGGGCTGGCATAAAGCCATAGGCCTCGGACTTGAGAGGGCCCCGGTCTAAAACATTTGCATGAATAAAAGTCTTATTAAAATTTAATTGTTATTTCATTATAAATTTGTAAAAACCTATGAAAACCTATTAAAATAAAATTAATCTAAATAATAAAAAATAAATAATAAAAAAATATTTAACTAAATACCACACAATATTATTAATAGTTTTGGGTAACTTTTTAAGTGGTTTATTAAAATTAAGTTATAACGTGACGATTTTTACTTGGAGGGCTCATCCAAAGAATTCGCCACGGGCCTCAGATGGTATATTTACGCTTCTGGATATAGGCGTAATGTTACACATAGATGGCAGGAAATTTATAGACAGATACGTCTAGATATAGGCGTAGTCGGTGTTTATTATTTTTATATAAATTTTTGGTTTTCAATATTATTTTTAATTACTTTTAAAATTGTCTCTCTCGGGACGCCAGGATGAAAAATCAGACGCTGGTTATACAACATTTAATTGTACAGAACAAATAATAATCCATCCTTTACAAACGTATAGTTGATATGCATAACGCAATAGCTTTACCACAAACCTATAATATCATGACGACCACAATTATCTAATCATTTCGCCTATACTTAAGATGGCAGTATTATTAGGAAATGGACTCTATGTAGGTGTTTGCCGCTAACCTACTATCATTACAACAGCTAACCTACCTCAGCCCGTAGTGCGAATGAAGCCAGTGGGCTCAGCGGATTATGTCACCAGTCAGCCGGTACCCTCGCAGAAATGCGCGCGCGCAGCGGATGTCGGCACGAATAACAACGTTAAACACTTTCGCGATATCCGCGGGTTTTATTTGTTTGTGTGAGGGCTGAGGATTGTGAAACAGGGTATATCGTAAATAGATTTGTATTTTTTTTAATATTTTTCAATTTTCATTGATGACTTTAAAAAATAATTTAAAAAGATTAGTTATAGCTATTTTCTCCAAAATTGTGTACAGATACTTCATATACAATTAATTTATATAATGGTTTACGTATTTAATAAAAGAAAATATCTTTAAATTATTATTTTACGTTAATTAAATAGGGAATTATTACAGATCAATTGAAAACCAACAAAAATAAATTGTAGTTTACTGTAAAATCTTCACCATAAATTTTCTCTTATTTATTAACTGTGTTATCTCCTTGTAACTCGTTTTGGTTTCTTGCCGTGTGCACGACGGGTTTTCCCTTCGGCAACATCTTACGGCAACCTAAACTGCCAATATATCTATTTATTATTTTAAAAAACGACGAACTTTCACATACACTTTTATTCATATATAGGGAATAATTCAAACACCATTTTTAAAGTTAAGTAACCTTAAACGTCATATGAGGAATTCCTGTGAGTCGTGCTTTTAGACTAATTGAGTACCAATTAATTCTGTATTTCTGTCATTCAGTTCTTGGAGTTTATTCCAGTAGATTATTAAGAAAAAGTGTTGGACAATAGTAATAAATTATAGTTTAATTCAGATTAGATGTTGTTCGATTTATAAATAAATTAGAATTCATGAAATTATTAAATGAATCAATGTACGTAAACACTCGAGATATCAATGATGCCGAATAGGTAAGTCGATATCAAGAAAATACCTAAATGTATTCACAATATAAACATATTCTTGTAATAATTTCTCCTAAAACAAAATACCTAATTGTACCTACTGTTAAGTTATCTCTGGGGTTCTAGTTACTAGTTTATTCGTAATTATGAATATATTTCTGAGAGTAAAGACGAGCAATCTATCCTACAGAGAGGGAGGGTGCGTACTGCCGATATATAATAATAACTAACTGATCAACGAGCTACCGTAGACAAAATACAGTATTATTTACTTTTATGATATATTCCTAACACCTACATATCTGTGTTTTGTTAGTAGTCCCTGACCATGTTACGCGTTTTGAATATCTATTCAACATTATTATTACATACAGTTTCCAAATTTAAAGAAAAAAAAATCACGATAAAAACGAAACTTGTTGGATTTTTTTTTACAAAACGTGTATTTAACTAAAGATACTTGTGATATAATAAATAATATTTTTTATAATAAACTAGAGGTATATCAAAAACGTTTGATCATCCACCATTGCGCTGTCATCAACGACTATTAAAAAAATATACATATAAATATCCCTATTAGGAATTCATAATGTTAGTAATTACCAAACTGTTTTTGCAGTAATAGGATTAAAATTTAGATCCACTTGCAAGCATGCAAAAATATCATTAGGTACTTAATTGTAAAGATGGAAGATTTAATATCGATGGAATTGATTTGGTATCCATTTTCCTCTAAATCAGATAGTTATTTCATTCGTGAGTTATAATAATTAAACAATTTTCACTCTCGCTCTTATTTTTCACTTTATTGTAAATATCGTTATTAAACAAAGGATTTTTTTTAAATTACGTATTATTGGAGTTTATTTTGTAATTTAAAAACCGGTTCAAAACATCGGACATGTTATAAATATTCTCGTTTTTGTAGGTATTATGCAAAACTTGATATAAAGTTCAGTGACTGCGAGTTTATTTTAATGTTTTTTTTTTTGTTATACAAATTTTTGACTACTGCTACTTTGGATAAGTTACAAAAATCGACATTATTCTCTTTGCGTGTAATTCATTGAGCTGTTAAAACAATAATAAAATACTATAACTTAATTTAAAACTTCATCTAAACGCCAATTGGTAAAAATTTTCGCTACAATCTGCCACAACCAATTTTATGTGATTTAAAAAATCATATATGTTTCAATTATTATCTTACTACCGCAAAGATACATTTTGTACATCATGTACATTTTATAAACATTACAAAAAATATATAACCTGTTAATACACATTAAGATTCCAAGCCTGTGAACTTGTGAAGGCTTCTTTTATTAATATTCGGAACGTAACGACACAATGCTTTTTTGGCTGACACGTGTCTACGACCTAAGTTTACGACCTATATTTTTTTGTATCTAGCAAATAACCTTACCAAGTTTTCCTTTACAAAGCATTATTATTCTGAGCACTTGCAGTTAATTGAGTAACAATTTTATTTGGTAAAATATAGAGATAAATAAAGAGAAATTTAACCTACATTTACACATTCTTGACGTTATAAAGGTAAATTTTTTTATAAAATCTTTTACGTCTACATTTATTATTTCAATATCTTTTAATATATTATGTACTAATAGATAGGCGACAACATTTTTAATTTTTATCTACAATTACAACACTAATAGCTTATGCTTTGCAGATAATGCTTATCAAAAATAGAGGATAGTTTATTGCATTTGAAGGTTCAGATAAGTTAAATGTCACAATCAAAAAACATACAAGTAATTAATTGAAAAAATCAAAAACCCGACTGCGCAACAAGTTCCATAGAGAATCGTTACCAACCAACTTTAAATTGTTATAGATTCTAAACGGTAATATTGACAGAAAAATGAAGCAAGAAACCTTAAAATTATTTCTAAATACCTATATAATGATACCCCACTTTACACAGTTCGTTGATTTTCATTTTTTTCTTTTTCACACTAGGGCGTCTAAAATCAGCTATTTTGTTTTTTCCAAAATATTATACATACATACATAGACTGATAAACACATTACCCTCTCTTGCGTCGCGTAGTCGGGTAAAAAAAATGAGCCACCAAAGTATTATTAATTGTAACGCCAATTTTACATATAATTTGATAATCAAACTTTGATGAATTTTAGTTAGTTGTAAATCATGACGTTTGAAGGCTGTTTAAAAAAATTACGAGTACATTTTTTTAATATAACTCTATTTGGTATAATATTTTTTACTGTTGTTTTTATTTTAATGTCATCCGCATATTATCAATTAAGAATTAAAATACCACAATGTTTATTTATGATCGAGGTTTTTTAATTTTCGATTTTAGTATTTTGACCAATGAGTTTAATTTTAATAATTGTATATTTTTTAATAAACATATTCAAATTAATTATAAGGAAGTACCTATTACTACTGTAGAGTCGAAATGGCGTAGAGTAACTTACTAAACTGTTGGTAAACTTTTAAACATTTGATGCCTTACATCAATGGGAAAGAAAAACATATTGAATCCTGTATGTATGTAGAGAAATTCTGATATATCTAGGATGTCGCAGACAGTCCATTCGCAATAAATCAGTGAAGTGTATTGACTTCCGTATCCTTCTCCTAGAAGAGAAAGAAGGTTTTGACCTAGTGGAACATTTTGCATATAAAAAAATGTGCACCGCAAATGTCTTATGGTAGATATATGTACTTCCTAGTTGGTCCCATTGCATTCACGTCAGGATCTGATGCTGGGATCCTGTACAAATCAAGGGAACTCTTCAAATATTATAGGCACAAATATTTCGGTATTTTTTTAGTAACTAACTATATTTATGCTCGTACAAAGCATATGGTAAAGTAGAGCTGATAATGCAACTCTAGGAGAAAGGTTCAAAATTAACTGCACTGCATCAGGAAAAGTGGTGGTAAGCAGTTGACATTCGGCTGTAGTAATTTATGTAAATTGTATTTAAATCCCTGTCCAAACTGTCCCTTACTACTGCCTAACTATAGTCGTAACTTAAAAATGTAAAAAAAAAAATTAAAAACCGTAAAGTAACACAAAAAGTTTTCCTTTCATCGACTTAGACGGTCGACTCAGACGGTTGTTTGGCTCGACTTCAAAATGTTGTAGAAAATATTTATTTTTTTCTCTCGTAATTTACTTACTATTCAATTCTATTTTAAAGTCTGTTAATATTTTTTAAAGAAAAATTTCAACAGTTGCATTAATTACGATATATTGTTTCGGTTTATCCACTTTGTAAAGTTTCATAAAATTATCTTTACGGGTCCGCTGAAATTTATACTAATATTATAAAAAAAGGAAAGTTTGTTTGTTAAGTTTATATTTAGACGGTAATCTCTGAAATTACTAATCCTATTAGACAAAAATCTTTTTGCATTGGATAGCTCGTTTACTAAGAAAAATATAGGCTACACTACACACATGAACTGGTGGAAAGCATACCCTTTTTTAATAGCTAATCCGATTATTGTCTAAGATTTTCTAAGTTATCGATAAGACCGTTTACCATTTTTTTTTTTAATAAAGAACACAAAAATGTATACGTCTGGGAGCGGAGAAGTCGTAATTAATATAAATTCTTTATCATTCCGAAGCTTAATCCTTGGTAAAGGACGAATAAAATATTTGTAGTGTCTCATTCTTATATCCATATAGGTATGTAGCTTAAGCCACACGGATAAAACGAGCTTGATTCAGCTCAAAACAAATTTACTCTTCACGTGTTTCAATAAAGATTCTGTTATTTACATTAAGATAATAAAGATATTAGAAAACAAACGAATTATGTTACTCTGACCTTTTCTGTGATAGATAAAAGATAATGCAATTACATATTACTGTTTAAATATAACTAAAATAATATTTTTTTAATTAGGTTTTTAAAGAAATCATTAATTTATAGTTTTTATATCGTAGACGAAAACTTGTTTTCAAATTATACATAATACTATGACATTTACCTAATAGGTACTCGTTTCTAACAAAAAAAAAGTCACGAGTTTTAAAGATACAAGCAAAATTCGGTTTTATATGCCATGACATTTTTGTAGAATACAATTATGTATATATTTTGATTTTGATTATAAAAGTCTATATATTCACATGAAGGCCGTGTTATCCTAACGACTTCTTTGCATTTGATTATTATACAAAATATTAGTATTCATATCAATTATTTAGGGTTCCGTATCATTATGTAGAATAAAGTATTATGACAAATTGCATCTAAGTATTAGATCTTTGCTTGTTTCTTCTATGTGTCACGTTGAAAATAATCAACAAAAAAAATCGATACAACATATTAAAGACAAAACATGATGTAGATGTATTTATTATGTAAGACATTATAGTTTTTTTTCGCTCGTACGCTAAAATTTCACAAAAAGAGATTTTTATATAAATTTCAGATTTTTTTTTCTAGTTTAATTTATTAAAGAACTGTATAAGAAAAGTATTTTTTATCAACACTATTTTATCGACATGATGGCACGTCTGCAAAAGATACTAGATGATAAAGAAGAAATTTGGTAAGGGTATTTCGAATCTATAAGGTCATTTTGTCAATGTCGTTGTCGTTTAGTGCAACAACGAACTGAATTGATCTTAAACGCCTTCTTTTCTAATCTTATATGGGATACTTACGCGCAAAATATTGAAAACCATTATTTATTCTTATGTAAATTTCAGAAGTAAAATTTAATTAACATAACTTTTGTTTCTACACAGTTTTAAAAGTTATATTGAGTTTTGGTTTTGGTCTGTTTTTGTTTTCTAAGAAAATAAATTAGTAAAATTTTAACGCTTTGAGACTGTAAAAATTACGTTTCGGATGTTATAGAACATTTAAATTAAACTTGGTTTAAAAAAGTGGCCTAAAGAATACTTTTTAGGAATCAATACCCCAATGGTGCCAATGAGACAGTATTATTTTATTCTCTTTTCATACTGAAAAACAGTATACCCTTGAAAGATAGTCCACATCGCAGTCAATTAATCATTACATTTCAGGCGAGGTTGTTTAAAGAAAAATAACATTCTCAAATTATTAAAAACAGAATTAAGTACAACAAGACGTTACAAAATAATCAATTACCGAATAAAATAAATATTTTTAACATTAATCGAACGTTTGACTGATTGTTTCTCGCAATCATACCTGCATTTCCTGCTCCGCTCCAATGGACTGTAGCGTAATGTTATACCGTTTATGCCCTCCTCAATCACCGGAAACTCAATTTCTCAAAAATACAGTTTTTTTTTTCAATTAGACTCTCAAATGTATTCGAACAAACAAACTCTAAATCTTATATATCACAAAACTGTCCCCGCGAAGTCGTTTGGGTAAAAACTTACATTATTTATTTCACGTTTTTGGGTCTGTTATGTATTGTGTTTATTTCCAATGATATAATTAATTTCATTTATATCGGCTCAACTGCTTAGACGTCACAACATATCAAACAGACAGATAGGGTTACTTAAATATCAAAGACCAATGTTTGTTTTTCTCTAATTAATTTTATATCATAGTATGTAAGTTTTAAGGTTTTGACCTTGACTGCCACGATGTTTATATTTTTATCAGGGATTAGTGTGCAGAGAGGTCGTTGTGAAATGCTTATGATCTTATGCGGTTTTATCTGTATATGCTGGTATTATCATCGTATTATGATAACCATTTACAACTCATATTTAAAATACCTTGAAATTTAATTATATTGTTTGTTGTAAAAAGTCGTAATTTTTAGATATGTATACAATTAAAGAAGTAAGTACCTTTAAGTAGATATGGTATTTTGTTGCACTTTGATTACCATAGCACGTGTAATCGTAATTTATTTTTCGGTAATACTTATTGTTGTATCTCTTGTGACTAGGATAAAAAATAGTCTTATAATTAGAAGTAGTCATAGGGAAGTCAGTTCGATATAAAAACCGTATAGGAGGCTTTTTTGAGCAAGGGTAAAATTTAAAGTACTATTTGTCTGAAATTCCATACGCAGTAAGCGATAAAATATGTGTTATTTGTTCCATATGATAATATTTGTTGCTTTTTTATTATAAAAACATAAAAAAATAGAGAGTAAAATAGAGGATTTTTGCGACAATATTTATTAATTAAAAACGAAGGAATTTCATCCGGCACACGATGTGAATCCGGTTTTCATATCAATATCAAATTTGTACGAAGCCGAAACGAGTCGATATTTTAATTTATACACAGTCACATCAAGTCATGCTATCGTAACATTAGCGATGATTTAAAAATTAGACGAACAAAAAATATATTCGTGTAATAAAGTTTTTGCCTATTGTTGAGAGGATTACGACTAAATTGAAAAGTATAACCCTACTTTATTTGATTGGGTTTTTCTATCTTGAAAGTGGTCTCAAATAAATCAAGATTCGATGAAAACTAGACGACCTACAGAAGTACTCCTCAAGGGACGAGGCCAAATACCTCGCGTTTTCAATCGTTGTTTTTGTAGAAATATTTTAAGAAGGACCGGTTTTCATTGGTAGTTAGACATTTATTTAAATAAAAAAATAATATTAACTATTGCTCTTAACGACGTGACCAAGAAAAACAATGTAGCTGTAGTAATATTTTATTTCAGACATATTGACACGTTTTCGTCTGATTACCGTATAATTTCCTTCAAGGTACGTTACCTTGAAAATATGTGGTTCTTATTTGTTTGTACAAAATTATACATACAATGTGTATCTTCTCATGTTTTATAGCGTAATTATATGTTATACTGTTTTATATGATTCAATTTCACTGCTATTGTATGTGTATCATCTGATTAAATAACTGATTGGTTTTTAAATAAGAGGTAAATAAGATTTTCTTTCATAATATCGGTGCCAAAAAATTCCAATTAATTGTATATATAAGTCCTATTCTTTTTTCAAAGAGTTTTTTCTTTTTATCTTGTGGGTACATTTTCGATTAAGTTGTAAGAATATAACATATTAAAACATAATATAATGAACAGATTAGAAGTTTTAATGTTTTAGTGCAAAGAATAAACAAAACAAGACTTTGAAAAAAAGGAGAACCGGTTTCGAATGCAAAAGATGTTGTTTCGTTTACTTTATGGCAACCTTATTTTAGTATTTTCATTTTAAAAGACTATGAGACCAATCTGATGGCTCTCTCAAACTATTTTCAAACAAAAACAGGATTAACCAAATCAGTCAAGCCGTTTTCGATTCGATATATAAAAAAGACCCTAAGGAATTGAGAACCTCCTTCTTTTTTGGAAGTCGGTTAAATTAGTAAATGGTTTCCGTAAAAACATAGTCCTAACAAAAATATAAATGTGACAAAAAATAAACGAAAAAAAAAACGAGATGGATGGTTAGAATACGTCGATCACAACCGTTGGTCGTTGGTTCATTGATATTTTTTTTTTGTGTAAAAAATATTTGATTTTATTCATTCTAATAAAATTTCAGATGACCTTTAAGATGTACAAAATTCTTACAACATATTATTATAGGATATAATTATCCGGATTGGGTTTTGTTATTTGAAAACAATCATTGTTAAAATCTTCTCACGATTTCGTCTTGTGAAGGTATTGGTTTTACCGACCGGCAACACTTGAGCACCATCGAGTTCATGGAAAATCGATAACAATTTTATTATTGTTTCTTAACATAGCTAAATATCTACCATGGAAACATTGTATGTAAAAATATGTTGAAATATGTAATTTTATAGAATCAATAGTATTGTTATTCTACACGGGAGCGATCTTAAGGGGAGGGTGTCAGCCCAAATGGAGGACGTGATCAGCCCAAAATCGTAAACGATATGTTAAAATTTTTTGAAATTTACGAAAATTAAAACAAAAAACAAACAACACACAAGCCGCGATGCATTTTATTCTTAAAATTTTGGCATTTCTTTGCAAAAGCAGTGAGATGTGATATCATTTTCTACACGCTAAGGCGATTAACTCGGTTGAGAGTAAACATGTTAGAAGAGAGGCTTACGGGTAGCTCTTCTAAATATAGACCCCATTAGACGGCCGGTGAGCGGCTAGTTGTTTGCTTCCAGTTTGCCTCCCTATGATATTTAAATGGGGTATAATATAGTGCCTAATTATATAGATATACAAAAATGCTGCGGAACACTTTAAGTTAAATAACAAATATTATCTTCACTCTTTCTAATCAATCGTTAATCTGTATTCAGTTGTTATCGCTCGCTATCGCTAGTATATATGCACTTTGCACAATAAAGGGATAATTTTAATATTCCTAGATAGATAACTATTAAGAGTTACGCATTTTATAGATAGACTATGTTTTTTACCGTTTTGTTTGATACATCCGTGTACATGTCGGGGAAAACAATATAAGTCTTCGTGATTTGAATTGGACGGCATAATTTCATAATTGTTCGTTCGCTATACGCATTAATTTAGTGTTAGCTAATGACTATAATCATTAATCGTTTAATTTTTTATAACAGTAAATAACAATATTGCTCGAAAGTGTAGTGAATGGAATACAAGAATTTTTTAAAATATACATTTTATTTTCATTAAAAGAAAAATTAATCGCAATAATAAAGTCGAAGTGTTTAGTAATTGTGTGAGATTTGTGTGAAGAGTGAAAATGTCGAAAGACCAAGAAGTCGAGTTCAAGCCGCGGGAGACGTGGAGGATCGTTAAAAACGTCGTGATCATCAGCCTCGCGTTTATGGTTCACTTCACGGCTTACAGTGTAAGTGTATTCATTGTATTTGACAGACACGTTGGCGCAGTGGTCAATGCAACTGACTGAAGCACTAACGGTCGTGGGTTCGATCCCCGCTCACAGCAAACGTCTGTATTGGCTATACGGATATTTGTCGTGGGCTGGGTGTTTGTCTTAGTGTTATATGTGTTTCTGGACCTTCGACAAACGGCTATGCGATCTTAATGGACCATTTAGTGTGTTGTGTTTATTTATTTATTTAAAGTGTCCATCAATTATGACGATTTTAATAATAAAATGGTCTAACACGATCTCTTCGTAACTAAATAGAAAGTTTAAAAAAAGATTTACTTTTTTGCATGTAAGGTATGGAACTATTTATCTATATAAATCATAATTGAGGTTTGTCTTCTTTGCGTTCCGAAACCATTGACCGGATTGTGATGAAATTTTGTTAAGGTGTTCGGGGGCGCTCACGAGTATTCCTGACCCTAAAAACTAGACACCTTAGGGGTATAGATTTTAGGGCCAGGCATATTATTTTTATTCATTACAGTCTAGTTTTATTTGAATATTTATTCGATTAACAACATGCAAGAGAGAGAAAGGAACTCTTTAGCGGTGGTAGAAAATCGCGTACATTCGACTCACACTAATTATAAATTGTAAATCTTGTTTACTACTAAATAGTGGTTACACATGACCTCAATTAGTTATATAATATGTAATATTTTACATATAGTTATTTTAACAGATTGGCTTTAATTTAAAAGAAATATGTTACGGGCGAACTACATACACACATCACGAGATGTCGCGTTGTATATAATGTTTTTCTTATTTTTTAATCGTTAAAATATGTTTTGTTCAGTTGGCGTTTTGCTTTGAACGTAAAGTAATTACGGGATTACTGTTGGGTTGTCATAATAGAATGGCCTTGTGCTCAAATATTTAACATAAACGCTTCTTCAAGTAACCGACAGTCGCTAGTATTATAAAAATATCTTAGAGGGAATTACACTTATAAGCTATGCTCTCAAACTTTTTTTTTTCATAAAGATTTACATAAGTTTCTTTTCATTGTTTTACTCCTGAAAGAATATATTATTTGTGTCTTATTTTTGACATTCACATCTTTCGTAACTACTTACGGCTTATCTGTTACTAAGTTACAGATTTGTTTCTCGCACTCGAGAGCGACTTACAAATGTTATTCTCACCTTAGTGATACAATGATCTCACACTTGTTGGTACTTATCTTAGACGTGAATTATACCTGTAAGTTTTATTTATAGGCGAGAATTTTATTTGTTAGTTTTACTTTCGTTATTTATATATAATAATCTGGTAACAATTAACCAGGTAACCTGACGTGAGCTGTAAAATATAAAGAACTTATGGAAATAATTCTGAAAATCTTATAAGTCGCACGCATTGTGCATAGCAATGTGACCGAATTAAAAAAAGTCCCTTTTTTGGGCACAAAACGCAAAATACCTTTTACACTTGGGAATTCGGCGGTTTACTTAGACTTTAATGTCAAAAAAGTTAATAGTATTTTTTTTTATCGCAGATTATGAACCACAGAATTATATGAAACTAAAATTTAACAACTAACTGAGCCAACGCGTTTCAAATAGATTATGAATTCGATCACTTTAATGCTAAGCGTGCGAAGTAAGTCTTGCCTTCGAGATAGATTAATCTCAGACTTATATTTACCTTAGAATTAGAAAGGCCAGGTTGAAATGAAATATACTAGTGTTGTAAATTATTGTAAAAATAGTTATCATTTTTATTTAAATTTTATTCTGTAATTTTCTCTCTCTTCTATGATTTGTATACATAGCAGCACATATTTATAAGAACAATATAGTTATACTAAAATTAATTTAGTATATAGTTTGTTCTGAGCCGAATTCGACGGATCTTTGCCGTGGTCTGGGTTTTACGGTTAATGTGTTTTTTTGTGTGTTTTTTTGTTTTCGAATCCCTGATAGACTATTCTAATTGAAGCGATGTGTGTTAAGAATCTATATTGACACTAGTTGTACTCGGCATGGGTTGCAATGCCACCTAATGTATATAGATTTTCTGGGCTAGCATCTCACCAAGGCGAGCCCAGAACGACCTACTAAAGTTTAATCACAATCCAATCTCATTATACAGCCGTCATGACATATTTGCTTTGGACTTTTTCATGAAACCTCTGTATGCAGTTTCTATTATTACTGTTTAGTATTAGTATTAGCGTTTTTCAATTTTTAATGTTATTTTCTTTGTATGTTACTAATATCGTATTACGTTACGTCAGCTCACGAATTGCATGTTTATTGTTATCAAATTTGTCATCGTCGTCAAAATATGTCTTATTTTATTTAAGTGCATTTGAAATAATATGTATTGGATATTAATACGTTGGGAGGTGCCGATACTCATACACAGGTTGATTCCTATTTTGAGTATCCGTGTTCCTGTATAATAAATAAATAAATAAATAAACAACGCATCACACTCAACGGCCTCCATTAAGATCTTATGACCTTGTGTCGGGGGTCCGGAAACACAACAAACACCCAGACCACGACAAACATCCGTATGACCAATACACACGTTTGCCGTGAGCGGGGTTCGAACCCGCGACCGTTAGCGCTTTAGTCAGTTGCAGTGACCATTGTGCCAACGCGTCTGTCATATAATGTAGCATTGTAACCGAAAAAATTGTAATAGAATAAGACTATTGTGTTACTTTTACTGTAATTTTGGTTTAAATAAATAAATAAATGGTTTCGTTACGCATAGAGGACACATACAAATATTGATTTCTAATTACATAGATTATGCAATTAAGTTTTGTTTACAAGTCAGAATATTGTATTACAATGTAAATAGAGTATGCGTGTTGTTTAGGGAGCCGCAAACCTTCAGAGTTCCATCAATGCTGAAGCAGGGCTGGGCACTGCGTCTCTGGCGGCGGTGTATGCGGGCCTAATCTTCTCCAATATATTTTTGCCTGTTGTTATCATCAAGTAAGTTTTTTTTTTATCATCTGTAAAGATTAAGTTTAGATAAGGCCAGCACTGTGTCTTGCATGCACATCAGGGAGTCATTTGCTGCTAGGTATTTAAAAGTTCCTTTGTTTACCTCCGAAGATCTTTATCAGATCCTAATATTTTGTAGGTATACTAAAATCTTCTTTGAGGTGTATGCATAAAAAGCGAAAACCCCATCCACTCAGTCAATCACTATACTAACTTACGTACATACTTTTGAAGTCGGTTAAAAATTCAAACATTAATTAACATATTGTTTATGTGTCTGGTACACACGTGACCTGGAGAGTTTCCTAGCTTCAGATTTTTGACGGCGATATGTTACAAGAGTTGGAAAATAAGTATGACGACAATGAATCTAATGTCTTATAATAAAAAAGTAATGTAACAGCCTGTAAATATCCCACAACTGAGCAAAGGACTCCTCTCCTATTAAGGAGAAGGTTAAGAGCTCAATCCACCACGCTGCTTAACTGCGGGTTGGCGAATATACATGTGTCAGAATTTCTCCCATCACATGCAGGTTTATTCACGACGTTTCCCTTCACTGCTGAGTTCGAGATGAATTTAAACACAAATTTATCATTTTAAAAACCTACGGTTTTTGCCGAGTTTTAAACCGCGATCACCAGTTGAGATCTACGTGTTCTAACCTCTAGACCATCTTGGCTTTTAAAACTCTAGAAGTTTATAAATGTTGGGAAAATTGGAAACGTTTTTAAGTCGTTTAGTAGGTAACGTTTGCGTTTGATACTCGAAAAATGTTAATATCCTGTTTTTAAGTAACAGATAAAATCATCTCAGTATTTATAAAGAATCACAACAAGGAGGAAAATTTAATTAAGTAAATAACCACAAGGCGAGAATTACATTAATACGTTTTGTTGTCAGACTTTCATAAAGATGAGATTACATAAGTTGTTGGTCCTTGATTTACAACTGAAAGAATTTATTGTCAATGCCTTTATTTTTGACATCTACAGCTTTCGTAAGCTTCGGAATTGTAACGAGAATATACACTTGTTTTATATCAATTACGACACCAAGTAAAACTTAGGTACAGGTGTAAATCTCGCCTAAGAATCTGTAGAAGTTAAAAAATTTTGGTAAAATTGGTAATCTCTTCTCTATAAATACTAAGTAATTTTTGTGAGTATTGTTATTACAGAAATTATCCTGACATATAATAGATGAAATAATAGATAAAGGTTAATAATCACAACACGGAGAAAACTGAAATTAAATAAACGATTATTAGAATGGACATATAAAAATCTTCTTTTTTTTTCTATTTCTCATTGTACCTGGCCAGTAATAAATTAAAGATGATGTAGTGACGTAATTTGTTAACTATAAAAACGCGGGAAAAACTATGATATTTAACGTTCTTATTTTTATTTCTTTCGTAAAAAACTAAATAACTAAATTAATATGAAAAGTACAGTTTTTGTTCATTCCAATTAAATACGAAAATTAGCTTTTAAATATTTATACATATAAAATATTTTAATTAAGACTTAGTAATAAAATAAAAATGCCGAACATTGCTATAAAAATATATAATTTAGCAAACTAAGTTTGTATTTACTTATTTAATTATAAACTGAATGAATCTTTTTGTACAAAAATATAACCGACTTCAAATAGACAAGATCACGGGGCCTTTGCTGTTAGTTATTGAAGAATTGTTTGTTAAGCTTGAAAGATCCTCATCAGATCTTAATATGTTACATCCTAAAACCTTTTGAAGTATTCATTTAAACAGCGAAATCTCGATCCAAATCGGATCAGTAATTATTGAGAAAATCGCGTCCATACAGAGTTACATACTATTTATTATGTCTATACACACTTAATAATAATAATAACATACATCGATCTGTAAGTATGTAAAAACAAAACCTATTGTTTTGAAGTCGGTTAAAAAGAATTGAATTTATATTATAATGTGGTAATAATACAAAAATGTTTCTTTTTCTTCAGATGGCTCGGCACAAAATGGGCGATGTCACTTTCCTTCATAACGTATATGCCGTATATCGCGGCTCAGCTCTGGCCGCGTTTCTACACATTGATACCGGCCGGCCTAATCGTGGGCCTGGGCGGTGGGCCGCTATGGTGCTCGAAATGCACATATCTCTCTGTGGTAAGATGTCTTTTACTGTTAGGCGAGAATTAGTTGTAAGTTTTACTGTCGTAATAAATATTAAACGATTATGTAACCCGGTAACCTTATAGCTGTGAGGGTCATAAATAAGGAAAAAGCAGTGAATTCTTTCATGTGTAAAGCAATGACAAATAACTTAATTAAATCTTTAAGAAGGTCTCACAGCTAAATTTACAAGTGTAATTCTGGCCTTATGATTGAATTTTATAAAATTACTTTTATTTGTTTAAAATAGTTGGCAATCGAGAAGGCAGGACACTTAATGTTAAATGATGACCGCCGTCCATGGCATTTATTTTTATATTCTTCACCTATCTTTTGCGAGAGTGAGGGACTGTCTCGGTCGAGCTAGCCTGTATACGAGCTGTAATCAATAGGCTACACCTCAACTGATCATACTGTGTAAAATATACTTTTTGAAGTGATCATATTATATTTTTCTAAGTACTTAAATTTTTTGTTTAATGTTATAAATAGGATTAGATAAAGAATTAAGATAGAGAATTTTAGCATTCATAAGCAGTCGTTACAAAAACGTGTACCTAATGTTAAAATTAATATTATCTTTTTAGGTATCCGAGGCGCACAGCAAGATATCCAACATATCAGCGGAGGCTCTGTTGGTGCGCTTCCTCGGGCTGTTCTTCATGATCTTTCAACTGAATCAAGTCTGGGGAAATCTTATTTCATCACTAGGTATTTGTTTCATAAATATTTAGAATATTTTTTTCTTTTACTAGGTATGGAGATAAATTGGCTGATAGACCATGTCAACTGATTTTTATAATATTTAAATAATAGGCAAAGGAACAGGTGGCTCACCTGATATCAAGTGATCTTTGACAGACGCGTTGGCGCAATGGTCACTGCAACTGACTAAAGCGCTAACGGTCGCGGGTTCGATCCCCGCTCACGGCAAACGTGTGTATTGGCCATACAGATTGTCGTGGTGTTTGTATTAGTGTTGTGAGTGTTTCCGGACCCCCGACACAAGGTCATGAGATCTTAATGGCGGCCGTTGAGTGTGATGCGTTAAAAAAAAAGTGATCACCAGTGGGAGATTTACCAGCAGGCTGACTAGGTCCGTTTGAGTGATATGTATTATTGGAATATGATTTTGAGCTAGGGTATGGAAGTGTAGGGACGTTAGGGGTGGCAAAATTAGAATAGCCGACTAGCGGCACAGAATAGCTTACAGGCGGCAAATCCGCCACGGGTTATCATCACCGCCCATGGGCATAAGCAGCATCGAAGAGCCATAAGCGCTTTGTTAGCTTAAAACGAATGAGATATAAAGAGGGATAAGAAAAGTAAGAAAAAGAGAGGGGTTAGGGTTACGGGTCTCTCACTCAATGTAAGAAAGGCATATTATATTAGCTACTTCACGTCTATTTTCTTAGACAGTGTGGTACTGCCTCGGTTGAGACAGCCTGTATACGAGCTGTAGTCATTAGGCTTATATACAGGCTGGCTTAACAACATTAAAAGACCGATGGTCATACCGGGCTAGCACTTTAACTTTCAAGAGATTTTGACCGTGAAAGAAAATAGACATAAATAGACATATATACCCCCTATTTACAAAAGGCGGTTTACTCTTCTATTATTCTGTTTAGATGTAGTACTAATAATATTTTTTAAAGCTATTCTTATTTGTGATTATATTTGTTATCGTCTAATCTCCTCAACGTATTCCAGTGATCTCGTCTGGTGACAATTTAGCCGCAGTGACGGCGGTGAACGCGACGATGATACCAAAGTTGTGCGGTCGGAACTTTCTACCGAGTACTGATGCTGGACAGGCCTTGCAACAGCAGCCACCCGAGAAGATCCAGATGATTGCTGGTATGATGTCTTTTTATTAGATTTTACTGTCAAATTATTAAACGTTATTTAATTTTTAATTGATTTTCCAAAAGGAGAAGGTTCTTAATTCATCAGGGACTTAAGGTTTTTTTAAGGACTGGATAACGAAAACGAAATTACCTATTTTGGGTTTGGAGTAGGTTTCCCTTCTTTTAAATTTCTTTAATGTAACCTTTATGTCTCGTGTCGTCTCGTGTTGTAGGGTGTTTGTGAGATACCAAAATTCTTAATGGCAACTTAAAATAAAGTAGTGTTTAATTATTACTATTGATCGTATGAGTAGTAAATGTTACTTTAAGGTTAACTTTTCTGATGGTTTTTCTTTATAACTTCGTTTAATTACAAAAAATATTACATTTCTAAATTTAATTTCCAGGTATTTATTTAGCGTGTATGGCCGGTGCTGCTATTATCGTTGCCGTTGGAGTCGACTCCATGAAGAGGTAAGTACTTTTTTGGCGTATTTTAATATATGCTTTCTATGCTGGCAAAGCAAGCCGATATGGCCTAGTGGTTCGAACACGTCGATCTCAACCGATGATCACGGGTTCAAACCCCGGCTAGCACCGCTGTGTTTTCAAGTGCTAAATTTGTGTTTAAATTCATCTCGTGCTTGACGGTGAAGGAAAACATCATGAGGAAACCTGCATGTGTCGGAGAGATTCTTATACATGTATATCCGCCAACCCGCAGTGGGGCAGCGTGGTGGATAAGCTCTAAAAACCTTCTCCTTATAGGAGAGGAGGCCTTTGCCCAGCAGTGGGACATTTACAGGCTGTTACTTTTCTTTTTTACTTTTTATGCCGGCGAAACAACAAAATAAACAAAGATGCATGTTGAACTTTAATGGACAAAAGAGCATAGAGTTCCACCTGATGTTAAGTAGTCACGATCTAATATTCTATATTGGACTTTCTGTTAGAAATGCTATTTGGTTAAAGTGTTAATTAAACAGATTTTTTTTAAAATACGGAAGGGTTTGGAGTTTTATAGTATTGAGTTTTTAATTTCTTATTTTAACCGCCTAAATAATAGGTCGTAGCAATATTACTGGAATAATTCATGTTGAAAAGAAAAATATTTATTGAAAAATTATAATGTTATCACACATTTTAAATCTGTTTAAATACAAGAGAAAACATTTATGATAGAACCCAGTGAATAAAATAAGTCGTGTTCAACACTCGCGACTTCAAATATATTGGAAATTCATTTTCGAGTGGAGTTAAAAGAAATTCTGAGACGTTCTTATTTTTCTCTTGATTGGAAGACAATATCCAGCGGTGAAATATTTTAGTACAGGCTGATACTGTATATACAAGCTTCTATTCGCGATCCTACGTGATTTCGATTTTTTTGCCTTTAATGTCTTCGCTTTCTTTGTCTACTGACAACGTAGAGTTATTATAAAGCACAATTTTTACTTGACAATCACTAGTTACCGTTTCAATTGTTGTATCTTGATAAAAAATAACTTCTATGTTATTGTGACGTATGTTTACAATAATATGTTTAGCATATATTATTGTAAAATTGTACCAAATTCTGTTTAATAATTTTGGCGTCAAAGAACAACAAACACGATGGATGTATACATCCATCCTCACAAGGTTATGCATTTTTAATTATAGTAAGATATAAATATTATTAGATACAAATCCGGTCGCAATGACTCCGGATCTGGGTTGACGGGGATCGCGTTGTTGGTGGTGACGGTGAAGCTCCTGGTGGAGCCTAACCAGCTCATGTTGGTGATCATCAACATATTCGTCGGTATGCAGCAGGCTTTCTTCGGTGCTGACTTCACGGCGGTAAGGCTTAATTCAGATTTACGTTTAGATTACATATTAATATTCAATTGATATTTGATCACTAATTGAGCCGAAAATACTGTTTGG
The DNA here is from genome assembly GCA_037950945.1 of Hypolimnas misippus. Classification (NCBI taxonomy): domain Eukaryota; kingdom Metazoa; phylum Arthropoda; class Insecta; order Lepidoptera; family Nymphalidae; genus Hypolimnas; species Hypolimnas misippus. The sequence goes on along the minus strand of JBBEEQ010000006.1, from coordinate 4,227,409 downwards.
AGTTAAAGACATTTATAATGATACGTAGATTATTTAAAGGAAAATAATAGAGTATATTTTATTCATATCCTGAAGAAAGGGTATTAAAAATTTTCATTAAAATTATATATGTTACATTTTGTTGCAGGCCTTCGTATCTTGCTCGATAGGTACGGGAACTGTTGGATTCGTTATGATGACGTATGGATTATCAGATGCAATTGGATGTGTCGTAACTGGATATTTGGCTAAAGTGAGTAGATTATATATCTCAGTATTATTTTTATATATCCTAACAATTTTTTACAATATAAATAAATCGTAAAATATCATAACTCAAAAGAGTAGCTTTAAGGAATGGAATGATATTTATTTTATTTTTATGCTAATTAAGAATAACTCAGACGATTATATATTGATTTGTAGTAAACAGTAGGCCTAAAAATAAGACTGTCACTGCTTTTTCAAATTGTTTCCTGTAAAACATTGTAGAGTTTAGTTGTTTACTTAAGAAACTTTAATATTAATCAGTGCTAGAGCAGAGTAGATAACATTTGGAATCCCTTAACAGGAGAAGCATTTCCGACTGTTAACTAACGTACATATAAGACCTATTTTCAAATGGACTTTTTTTTCTAGGTGACAGGTCGCCTGCCTCTTATATGCGTGGCTTTAGTCGCTCACTGCGGGCTGTTCGTGTCTCTGTTGACGTGGAGTCCACAGGCTGATCAGACGTACGTCGTCTTCATCATTGCTGTCATCTGGGGCATTTGTGATTCGATTTGGCTCGTGCAGATTAACGGTGAGAATTGCAACTTTTCCTCCTATAACATTATATTACTTTTAAGTTTACCTTTTGAGGATTAATCAAACACATAAAGTCATTTATATTTTATACTTATAAATCTTCTACAGAGTAAAAAAGGGAAATATAAAAATCATATCACTTAGAGGTTAAAATTATCAATTATAAATATAAAATAAAAAATAATTATTAAGTAGAGGTTACGCTATGTAGTTTGAACTACAAACACACACTGAGGGATTAATTTCCCTTGAGTTTTAATATTCAACACGGAATGATTACTTATAATTAATATATTTTTCAGCATATTACGGTATCCTGTTTCCTGGTCGAGAAGAAGCAGCGTTTTCGAATTTCAGATTATGGGAATCAGTCGGCTACATCATAGCGTACATCATGTCCCCGTACTTCAGAACTAGCGCTAAGACTTATGTACTATTAGGCAGTATGATTGTAGGTGTCTCGTTTTACTTCCTAGTCGAGTATAGGGACAGGAAGTCTAAGAAAGTGGAGGTAATATCAACTCCTCCAAAGTATGTGGGGGGTCTTGATAATACTGCGTATCATAAAGAATGATCTGTTAACTAACATACAGACGAATATGTAAACCGTTTAGATAAAGCCAGGGTATTTCTATTCGTGTTGTGATATAGGATCTCGTCATGCTATAACTACCGATGAGTGTGGTGTAAAGCGATTATTTATTATTTGATGTTAATATCGTATATTTTAGTAGCAATTTCAAAGTTAATTGACTATGATCTTGATGTATTAATAGAAGTTAACAGTATGCAACTTTTTGACGGTGTCATATTAATTTGAGTGTTACGTACGAGAAAATATTGGATATATTAAGATTTATTATTGTATTGTGATTGTAGAGATTAAAGTATAGACCGATTTAAGTTTTATATGTATGTTTCAATTGTGTACTTTACATAGAATTTTGATTTATATAAAATGTTTATCTGAAAAGTAGATAGACAGTTATTTTTTTGACTACTTGATATGGTTTATAAGAATTTTAAACTCTGTATACATTATAATCTCTTGATTAGGAATTAGCTTGCTTATTCATATTATTGTGTAAATTATTGTGTTTATATGTGTCATATAATTAAAATTAAGTTTTTTTCTTTTACGAGCTTGAATAATTTTTGTGGGAAAATAACTCTTTAAATGCTATTTTTTTAATTGTTTAGATAGGCTGATACATGATGCTGGATCAAAAAGCTAAAGAAATTTATTTAAAGAAGCCATTTTGCGAAAACGATAATTATTTAAAAAAAAAAAACAATAATTTTTGAAATTATGATATCTGGCTTCTTACTCTATTACGGTGTATACGATTTATGACCTGCGCAGACTTTTGTCCACGGAGCTTTTATCCATCATAAAATAGAACTGATGTTCTGATGACTGATGATGGACACGGGTAAGGTATGACTTTCAGTCCCTCATATTCGTTATGCGACATAGTTCTCTAATTTCCATTTCAATCAACAAAAAAGTATCCCTAAAATGTTCTTTGTCAGGCCTCTTATGAAGTTACGCATTTAAATATATCAAATAGACATAACACAAAAATTTGCACGTAACAATTACTGTAACGGATAATTACAATTTGAAAGTTGATCACAAGACTTATATTTAAACAAATCTATGTACGCCTGTGAAAATATAGTGACTTATAAGTATTTTTTCGATTTGTATTATTGCTAATAAAAACACTAGGCGCATAATTTTTGGTTGTTCAGTAACTTGCACAAACATAAATTTTTCATCGGCTGTAAGTTTATTGGGGTTCCTACTCAATATGAATATATGAATGTATATTATCAGGATTTGGCGTCGGATAATATTTTATACTAATTAATGATTCGACTACACTATACGCTAATTGGCAGTATGTTGTCGCTTTACTGTTTAAAAATATAGATTATAAATTAAAAAACTTAAGTAAAATATTTTTGTTTTAACAATAAACATTATGGTGATCTATATTTATAGATAAAAAATGTGTGTAATTCTGTTAATAAAAGGCCCCTAAGACTTTTGGTTTGCTTTTATGTAACATTTCTAGTACAAATAGATTAAATCTTAAAATAATTCTATTGAAACATCTTTGAAATGTATCATCTTCAATATTAAAACGCTATAAACCTATTATCGTCCTTGAAAAACTGGCCAGTTAGGAACGCGTAATGAATTATAATCAATCAAATTGAATTTTTTTTTTATTATTTTGTGTTCACTTCCAGTATAACAATGTCATATAATATATTTGTGATATTCTTAATATATTCTTTAGTTTTTAATAAGATTATTGTTGTAATTATTTATGTTACATGCTATAGGAAATCGTTGTTACAATGAAATATACAAATATTTGTCACCACGTGTAGTACTAGACAATTATGCATTAAGGTGTTGTTAAATAATGTAAAATAAATCGAGATGTAATACAAATTATTTGTTTTTTTTAATTCAACTTAAAGAGTTATGTGAGATATTTTTCATCATTGATTTTATTAGAGTACAAAATCGTAAATAATCATGTTATAACGAAATAAATTCTAGTATAAAACTGGTAGTAAATGTGCATTAAACCAGCGTCACTGACAAACAAATAATAAATTACAACACAGTCATTATCAAGACACTTATAAATCGATTGCACAATGAATATACGAATATATAAATTCAAGCTTTATATTTTGATTTATTTGTTTTAAATATTAATTTAATAGCAATAAGGATTTAATTCTACCTTTGTGTTAATAATAAATTAAACCATAGTTCAACAAGGACCAAACAATTGCTCTTGGGCACAAGCCGTGTGCTCGTGGTTATATTACAATAACCGCGTATGTTCATTGACCATTGTCCTACGGCACGGCGATATGAATAAATCCTTTATTCTCCTTCGTGACTTCCCTACACGTTGTTGGCGAAATAATCTGTTCTCATACAGCAAGACTATAAGTACAGGCGAAACTATACCACCTGAGGCCCGTGGCAAATTCTTTGGATGGGGCCTCATAGTAAAAATCGTCACGTGATAACTTAATTTTAATGAACCACTTAAGTAGTTACCTAAAACTATTTATAATATTGTGTACATTTTAGTTAAATATCTGATAAGTTTTATTTTCAATAGGTTTATACATATTTATAATGTAATAATAATTTACTTACGAGTTACGAGTTTTTCCCAGTGTATATATATTTACATATTTTATAGTATGAAAATATATTAAAGGCACCTAGCTAAACCCATTTTATTTTTTAAAAGACATGACTTCGTGAGGTTAAATTTTTTATAGAACAACAAATACCAAATGATTGAGTATCAAGTACTTGTAGGCAAGTAAAAAACGTTTATAGCTTTTTATTTAAAGTATTTTTTTCTTCTTAACGTATCCGTGAGCTGCAAAATTTTTTTCACCAAGATTTTTTTATACAATTACATTGTACATGAAGGCATTTTGAAAGGTGTGTAGTGGAAACGCACCGTAGTGTACGAGTCTCGCAAGCCTGGTCGTGATTTAGTTAGGGTCCTATTATCTCATAGTTCGGTATCGTTTCAAAAGTAAATTAGTAAAAAATGATTATTTTTGGATATTTATGACAATATTTTTTATTGTGGCCAATACTGTACTAGATATTGAAAAAAAAAAAATAGTGAAATAATTTTTTAAGGAAGTTGATCAGAAATAAAAAGGTAAGTTTTTTTAATATTATTTAAAATTGTGTTATTACAAATTAAAACTGTTGAAGTTTGTTTTTAAAAAAATTATGTATAACCGTTAGGAATAATACGTTCAAATTTTAAATCGAATGCTCATGCAGTCGGTAAAACAAGTAAAGTTCTTTTTACGTTAATTATATTTTCTATTAAAAAAAAACCTCCACATAAAAAGAGTTTATGTTAGACACTAGTAAAAAAATGACAATTACGATTTGTTATAATCTTATTATTTTACAATAATCTTTAATAACACTGTCTATATATTAATTTTTTTTTAATAAAAGCCATAACTGTACGCTTTTAATTTTTTAGCAGTCTATAAAACTATGGTACACATTTTTAGAATCTTATCAATTGCATCTGTATCGATTGTGCACACAATTTATAAACAGTTTCTTTTTAATATTATACATAAAAAAATAATATTTTATTTCGATAATAAATATTAACAATTCGTTAATAGCAGTTCCGTTTTTAATACCTATTGCTTTTTCTTTTTACTTTTTTATATTGTCTTTGGTATTAGTAATTTAATTTTATATTCAATTGAATTATGTTTCCGCGACAAAATCATTTGCCTATTGATACTCGATAATTGCATTAAGGATAATAAATGAATCGATCACCTACGCGATTGTTTATTAATAATAACCTTGGCGTCAACTTGTTGTCATTGAAAAATGAAAAAAAAAACTTTCTTTTTAATTTTTTTAAATGTCAATTTAAAATTTCCAACGTTTTTAGTTTATTTCCGGTCACGTCATTTATAAGTTTACAAATAACATTTATGAATTTAAAATATAAATTAAAAATAAAACTTTTTAAAACAAGGAACCGATTCCAAAAATGTTAGCAATTTTGTTTTCTTGAATGATATACTTATAAGTGTTGTTTCGATTTTAAAAGTAATTACTAAACGGATTTCGATGGAATTTCTATTAGACCAATTTGAAGATATACGCTTTAAGAAAAATTAAAATCGATAAATTAATGACGGAGGAAACAGAGAATTATAATAAAGAAAACACCACGAATTAAGAACTTCCTTTTTTGAAGTTGAATATTTTTCAACTTCAAAAAAAAATCTATAAAAATTAACTTGTTCTTAGCTTTAAGTATATTATTTGATAAAATATTCTTACTTAAACTACACATATTTTTCCCATTAATACGTAAGTGGTAACGAGTAAAACGATATGATGTCCATAATTAGTTTTACGATGTGCTTAGAATATATTATTTTTCTTGTAAATAAATTACAATATAATTGTCAGAGGTATATGTTTAGTCTGATTTAAAAATTTCGATCATTTTACACTATAAAGTATTATATAATAGGTATTTTAAAAATATTATTTCATTTATATACGCAAAGTCAACAATAATAGTTTAAATATATTAAGTTAACCAATACATAACATTTTAAATTTCGCATCAATTAGAACTATATTCAACATTGAATCAGGGTTAGTTAGCATCTAATTAAACCTAATTAGTAAAACAAAACAAAGCACTTTTATTCTTTTAACAGTAACAATACTTTGAGTGAGAATTTATACATGTTTTCAACTGTACAATATACTGTACATATGTACGTAAATTGAAATTTATAAATATGAATATGATGTCTAAAAATATTATGAATACTTAAAATAATAAAAAACTTTTTGTAATAATTATTTTTACACCCGACTCGAATAGAGAAGTGTTTGTGTTTGTCGGTATATAAAACTCAAAAATACTCAAAAAGACTTCTAAAAGCTCATTCGAATCGACAATTTACAAGTTTCTTATGAATTCCACGTGAAGCTACCACCGTCTCTGAAAGTAGATTCTACTGAGAAGAGCCGGCGAGAAACTCAGTAGTTACTCTTTTAAAAATATTTTAGTACACACAACTACAGTTATCCTTTGAAAGTTTTCCATGTATTTGTGTATCTGAGTATCTGTATGTCTGTCTGTTGCATAATAACTAACTAACGAATGGAATAATTTTGATCCGTTTTTTTTCGTTTGAAAGCTGAATCGCGATAGTTATTACCTAATTTCTTGAAGACCTCTTTAAAAGTTTTTAGTTGTTGAAGCTCTTTTCTAGTTGTTGATAATGATATCACATTATCTGATGCTGCAGTTAATACTGAATTAGCAGGATACACTACTCCTTATCAAAATATAGCAGAAGTATTGTGTGGGGGCTCGTTGAAATGGTCTCAATGAGTAGATCGTCGGTTTTGTTTTTAATTTTAATTTTTAGATTATATACAATTTTGTGTTGTGCCCATAAATTATATTGTGAATGAATATATTATGAATTCTTAAGTTAATAAAAAAACCTGGCGAACTATCTATTTTTTATTTTATACTACGTATTTATTAATCGATTTTAATACGTACACTTTTATTAAAGTCAACATTTAAGAGAATTTCAATACTTATGTCTCGGACTTCTAGGAGCTTAATTTTAAATGTATGTAATTACCGATGAAAGGAACTTTGTATGAGTACTCTGCTACGTATTATAATAAAAGTGTTTTGTAAATTATTACTAGAAATATTTCATAAGGCGCCAATTTTTTAATAACCTATGATTGAATAATATTATCAGTAGAGTTTCATGCAGTTTGTGTCTTGCTGTCGCGGTCGTTTCGGTGTCGAGATTTATAATTAACCTAAATAGATTAATAAATTTAGGTACCGAGAAGGCGAGAATTAAAGTTATAAGTTTTGCTCTCTGATTTTCATGAATTTACACAAATATTACAAAGAGGAAATATTTCTATTTTTATATATTTGTAATGAATAAACTCAAAAACTACTGGTCTGATTTCAAAAAATATTTACTATTGAAAAGCTACATTCACGTTGAGTAACATAGATTATATATAATGCTAAAAAAATTAGGGTACCTTATAAAATATTAAAAAATAGGGGGGGGGGGGGGGAGTACTGAGACTCGACCTTGAAATTGGGAGCCTCCTTCGGGTCTCGTAGCTTTCTTAAGGTAAGGTACCTAGCTAAATGTTGTTTTATATTATTTTCGAGGGCAAAACTTACAAAAAATCTCGCCTTATACGATAAATATTATTGGCGTATGTCACTAATATCGGACATGTTATCGTTGTTATTTATATGCAAAATCAAGTCCGTCTATATTATGCTATAAATAATATTTCGCGCGTTTTTCTTATCTCTCATTCTATCTTGTCACTTTAGTTTATAAGTATAGATTACGACTTATGTATATTATGCAAATTTATCTATTAATCATATATGTATAATGTTATTTTATATATAAGCAAAAAAAACGATATCATTTGTTTCTTTTTCAATAGGTTTGTGTAGTTATCTCAATTTTAAAAGTAATTGTAGATATTATTTATACTTTTGTTCCGATGCCGTGAAAAGTTACGACGTCGCGTCGCGAAAATCTACGACGCGCCGTGGTGTCGTGGCATTTTGTTAAATAAAAACAAATCATATCATCGTACTACGTAGCGACGTCGTATTACTTAGAACTTTGTCGCACTGCTGCCGGTCCCTAGTAATGCGTTATACTGCGCACGGGCAGGTTATATTTTTCCTACAATTTACAAGAAGTGTTGCAATGTAAGAGAGAGACAGCTACTTTCGTGCCAATATGCATGTAGTCGTATAGAGTACCACGCTGAACGTGAAAGAGATATCTTATTTAAATACTTAATTCTTTATTCTTGATTTATTTTAATTGAATAGGTGTTCACCTAGGTTTTTTCCGCGTATAATATTTATTGTAAGGATTGTAACAGATAAGGATATCTGGTACAGCATTACAATTATAAAATTATGTATTTGTAATTGCTATAACTTTATAAGGCACGGTCTAAGGTCTCTATTAGTAACAATCAATTGTCGTGACATTGTATTGTCTTGACATATATCTTGAATTTGCAGGTCACTAAATATAAAGGCGCTTCCTCATCGGGAATGTAACTATTAGATATTTAATTTTGAGCATTACCTATCTGAATAACGAACATTCGCCTGTAATGGGGCACAGATACAGATAATACAGATTCTATTGTAAACATTTGTCTGCAGTCGAAATAGCTGTTTTTATGTCAGCCCTCATAATATTTGTTGTGTATTGATTCTACAAATTGTATTACATATTTTACAAATATAATACTCTGTAATTTTTTTTTCTGATAATTATATCAGAAAAAAAAAATCGAATTTGGAATGTTACATTATATTAGAATATCTGCGGTGAGGAAGTACCTTTAGCATATTTTTTTGTAAGCGTAGATTAGCCACAAGGTTCCACCCGCGCTAAATCTTGCCAAATCAGTTTATTTATGTTTGCAACTCTATTGTTCTGGTTATAAATCACGTATCGTCGTAGCGTGATGTTTTACTTTTATATTGGAACTTATATTATAGTCCTTCTGAATAAAATTGCGAACCCGTTCAAAAGGAACGAAATTTTTAAAATTAATAAAGTATTAGCCTGTAAATATTCCACTGCTGGCCAAAGGCCTCCACTCCTATTAAGGAGTAAGGATAATGCTTAAATCACCACGCTGTTCCACTGCGGATTGGCTGATGTACATGTGTCAGAATTTCTTCCGACACATGCAGGTTTCCTCACGATATTTTTCTTCATCGCTAAGCTCGAGATGAATTTAAACACAAAGTTAGCACTTGAAACCTCTGCGGTGCTAGTCAGAGTTTGAACCCGCGATCATCGGCTTAGATCGACGTGTTTTAACGACTGGGCCATCTCGTTTCAATTTTAAAACTTTAAATGTACATTCTAACTAATATTACCTATAAATGGATGCTGATAAGCAATAATGTGTCAACCCACAAAATGTCGAATTTGGAGATATTGACGTATTCTGATAGTGCATCATGTATTTAACATTATTTAAAATATTTTCAAGTCATCTATAGTCAATAAATACGGAAAAAAGTTATTTAATGAAACCTTTCGAATATGGCAGTGCGGGCCATATTTTGCTATATAAAATAATCTCCTGTATTAGAAAAAAATATTATTTGATAAAACGTTTCATTATACCAATCTACTTTTAATTCACTATAGATTTTATCGAAATAGACAAGAAAAGTTGGATTTATACGTCTTCAAACAAATTTGTTACGAATGGGTTTGACATCTTTAGACGCCATTTTCTCAAAATGAAGTCCGTGTGGGTTGACACATTATTGCTTATCAGCGTCCAAATGAGAAAGTGAATTTGTTCGTTTTTCTTTATTTTTATAGCTTAATTACTCATTTTATCATCATGGATTTTTACGTTATCACGGGCACAAAAAAGTACTTTTCATTCAGAACTGCATACTATATTACCGAGGGATAGAAAATTATATAAGTTTTAGACAGTCGATGACATTAGAGGATTTGTATTTACACGAGTGAAGCCAAAAGTTAGTATCTATTGATATAATTATTTTCGCAAAATGACAAAGTCAAACTATTTTTATATAAATTTATTCAATAGCAAAATCACAGACTTTTATTATTTAATATATTTTTTATAACAATAATGTAATAAGATTAAAACTACAAGGAACGACTGTTTTCTGATTTTAATTCATTAGTATTTTATAATCGGGTCAGTGACATGATGAGTCAGTAAATTCTAAATAAGCATAAATGTTAAAAATATAATATGAGTTACTTGAATTCTTTTGTTAAAAATATCTTTTTTAACAATTCTCTGATATTAAAAACTCTCTTATTAAATTGCTTTGACATATTTAGTGGTCTAGGCTTCAATTTAACAACTTCAGATGGTACGTAATTCTTTTAATTATCTTATGATCGATAAATTAAAATTTATTTTAAGCTTTAATATCTAAGCCTAATTAAAATTACGAAATTTTTGGAATTTTTATGAAGTGAATTTTACCAATAATTTTATATGTAATATCCAGCTATACGATGCATGCATTAATTTTATGATACTTGAATAGTGTCACGCCTTGCACAATTTTTGTTTAAACAGTTCATGTCATGCAACCTTTTCTGTGAAACTTGTATCTAGGCGACACTGCTGATTTCACGACATTATCATTTTAACGAAACAAATTATACAAGAACTACAAACTTTATGATGTACAACATAAGTTTTCTAATATAAATGTGGTATAAAATGAAAAATTTAGTTTATCTGTGAGGATAATTTTACAGAATAATAGTGGCAATGTTTTATACGAATGTTAAATTAAAATTTTTACTTTTCGCTAGGAGCGATTAAATAAAAATTTCGCCCTTAACCAAAAATTGGAAAGGATATATTTTTTCTGAGTTTTTTAGAAAACTTTAGTAAACACACACTTACACTCATGCCTCAGAAATGTTCTCTTAGAGATAGTAACGTTTATACTTTGGTGCCTACCTAGTAACAATTTGCGACAATCGTTTCTATTCGAGGTTCATTCGGCCTTTTGATATTGAAAGTCAAACTAGTTTGTTATATGGATATTATATTATATTCGTATAAAATAATAATTTACAAAAAAAATGGTTTAGTTAAAAACTTTTTTGGCACTTAGAATACAATTAATTATGTGACGATGGTCAATTTTACTTTTTAAGTTTCGGGAAGAGATTCTTGTCTCTATTCTTAATAAACTGGTAAAACATGATTATGAAATCGATTCTTGAACGGTGTTAAATTTTTGGTTTATATTTTTAGTAATCTAATAGACGCGAAAAAATCATAAAAATATAGATATATACAAGTGATAATTAATTAAAATTTTTGTTTAATTCATCGGCTTTTTAAAAATGTTTTTCGAAAAAATAAAAGACATAACGAAAGGAATTTTCCTTAACTGTCGCTACTTATGTAGACCACATTTTCAATATTCTCGGTAAAGTGAACACAGACAAATAATGTCACGTTTACTGACCACAAGTGGTATTTAACTTATTTAAAAATAACCATTGTACATAATTTTCTCATATATAGGGAAGTTTATTAAAAGTTAGAGTTAATAAAGTCAGTTTCTGCATATAAAAATAAAAATATCGTTGAATGGACTTTAGCTACTAAGAAATGAAATATAATAAAAAAAAAAACAAAAATAACATTAATTTATTTTATACAATCCTTAATGCTAAGATACATGTTTTTCTTGAGCCACAGTTGTAGTATATAGAAAACTTACTACAGCTATTTTACGACTAGTTGCCTCGACAGAGGTGCCATATTCTTAACGTAAAATCTAGGTAATATCGGTATAGTTGTATTTCATACTGTGAATGAGAACACTCTCTTCGAAGGAAAAGGGAATTCGTTTTTCGATCATATTAAGAACAAATTACGATTTGAGAGCCTTCTATTCTTATTTCTTTAAAAGACACCAACGCATTTGTAGCTCCCCTTGCGCTGCAGATGTTAAAAGCGCTGTGATCACAGCGCCTGCTCGTTTGAATGATCTTTTCGTATAAATATTCGGGTTACTTTTAATGGTATACAACTTATAAAGGGAAAAGGGTTTTTGAAAAATATTATACCGAAAATAAGTTGATTAAAATTTTACATTCAGTTTAATTTTACGTTACGTTATGTTACAAGACAATACATTAGGTTTATTACCGAATGTTAAAGTGGTTACAAAATTTTATAATACAACTTAATATATAATAATGTTATTATTATATAAAACAAAAATATATTAATACGCAAATAAACGATAAATGTATTTTAAATGGTAATTGCGATAGCCTTCAACTATTTACTATTCAGATATATATTTAATTCATTTGTACAGCACCCGTTAAACCTGCGAGCTGAACTAGGAACATTTAGTTGGTTTTATTAAGTAGATTTTTAAAAGTAAATCTGACTTAGATATAAATAAAACTGTCGGATACCAACGAGGCCAAAACGACTCAGGTAATATACGACCTATACATTATATATTTACAATTTTTATTAACTTTTTTTATTGTGTTGTAATTGTACAGGTTCTTTTGTGCCTTTAAAAATATTATTTACACTGAGTTTTTATTAATATTCCAACATTTAAAAGATTTATTGTTAGTATGTTCATAAATGTTTACTAAATAAATACATTACGAAATGTAAACATATTTATTACGTTTATAATGTTTTCAAGTTATTCAGAAGGTGAATATTTCTGTACAAATACATATAAATAGAGAGAGAATGAATTTTGAATATGCAGTCCGGAACTACTGATTACATATGTATAATTATACATATTAAAAAAAAATGTTCCATTTGAAAAGTATATTACTCTGGATGGTCATAGGCTATATTTTATACATATATTTTAGAACTAAATGTAAGTCAACGAGAGCGAAGCCGCGATCAAAGGCGAATGCGAAGATATTATATTTAAATATAAAGAAAACTCTAAAACTACGAACTAATACTTATTAAATTATACTTCGTTTAAAAGTACCTAGCAAATATATTGATGAATATTGTAATCTTTTGTTACGGCATCATGGCTTAATCGCACACTCAGAATTATCATGCGATTGTTGCATTTCGTTCTCTTGGGATATACAGGAAAATGAGTGTTTAGATTACATCACGTATGACCTAATTTCAATAATAATAATAATATTTTACATTATACATACATATCATCAATCAATCAGAAAGTCGGAAGCCTAACCTCTATTTCTTTTAAACCTGGCAACGCATTTGTGGCTCCACTGGTTCTGTAAATGTTCATGGGCGGTGGCGGTCACTTATACTCAGAAGATTTGCCTGTTTTCCCCTACTTTCATAAAAACACCTACGGGTACTCATATTTAACGGCTGCAGTAGCGGAATTACATATTTACCGTTAGTAGGCTATTCAAATTTGGCTGCTCCTACCGATCCCAACAATTCGATCCCGTAGTTCACATTCCGATAATACAGAGCATTAATTTCCGCATCGCAACCAAACACGATTACGCAAATTGTAAATAAAAAAATATATGTGGTGAAACTCATTAGCACATTTGGGAGTGAGAATTTCTAAAAGCGGGTCCCTAATTCGCCGCTTCTACTATCTGCTCCATCAGCTCCAGCCTACTCAGGCTACTGCGTAAATCCGCCACTGAAGTACTGTTAACTATTATCACCTTGCTTCATTTTAGTTGCGTCAAATGTACCAATTGAATATCGCCGGTGATATAACATCATCAAAAATTTATAAATATACGCCAGTCAAAAGTTGTCATAATATGAAATCACTTTCATAATATGACAACTTTTGACTGCCTTGAGAATTTCTTATTTCTTGAGAACCTCAACAGCCTGTAAATATCCCATTCCGGACGAGGCTTCCTAGAATTAAGTGTTTAAACAACTGCTCCAATTCGGATTGTCTGGTGTTTTCTATTAAGACGATCACGAGAATAATTTTAGTACAAAATTTAGCACTTAATCTCAGCGGTTGGGTTTTGAGCTTATCACGCGTTAAAATTGACATTATTTTAAGAAAAAAAAAATAAATAAAATTAGAGCTCGTCTTTGAAAATTGAGAAATATTAAACTTTAAGAATCATTAAAAATAAATGAAAATGCTTGTCCCTTTTTTATTCACATATAACGTACCATTGCGAATATTAAAATTAATTTAATAAAACTCAAATTAAAATTCAAAATACACTTTATTAAAGTAGGCTTTTAAAGTGCGTTTGATTCTCAAGTTACAAATTAGTCTTTGAAGTATACAACTACCACCGGCTCGAAAAGTAGATTGATACTCAGTGTAGGTACAAAGAATATTAAATATATGTCAATAAAAAATCCGTTTTTACGATATTAACATAAACATACAATTATATCGTGAAACAATTATCGTTTTACCATTTCAATAAATATTCATTAACGATAACGTGTCTTGTAAAGCGTGCAGGTATTAATACTTTTGAAAAAGCAGCTTTATGACTTTATTGTTTAAAAAAACTGTAACTGCAATAATGAAGGTCCAGATATTAATGTATTTTGTCATTTTTATAACAATTAACAATTCTCTGAACGTTTGTATATTAAGAAGGTTGTTGTAAATATGTAGATATATGTTTCTTAATGAACTTAAAAGATATTTTTAATTCTTTTATAGATAAAAAAAATAACCGACACAAAAACTCTTAAGCTGTAGAGAAAAGATATATATATAAAGGGTAGGACCGATTGTGGTAGAACATATCTAAAAAAAAACCGCATCCCAATTGGTTCACCCGTTTAGGAGCTACGCTTGCTTATGACACACTGATACTTATAACACTCCTCTTTTTGCGTCATAGTTAAAAAAATAGGTTCTCAATTTAGCTATATGTATGTGTATAATGCACATCCATATACATACTACTACTAAGAGGTTACTTATATTAATTTCAACCTGAAATTCAAATTATTTTTCAACTTAATTAAAAATATTTTCAATTAAATTACAGGTTACAATGCCAAGCAATGCGGTTGTATTTGGCACGAATGAAAAATGGCGGATAAATCGGAACATTTTCGTGCTGGGCTTCGCGTTCATGGTGCACTTCACGGCGTTCCACGGCGCCGCTAATCTGCAGAGTTCTGTGAACACTGACGCCGGCGCAGGGACCTTCACGCTGGCAGCTATATACTTTTCTCTGATACTGTCTAATATCTTTCTACCGGCTTTGGTTATAAAGTAAGTATTGTTATATATTTGTACAAATAATACAAGCATTCACTAATTAAGGACATTAAATACCGTACTTTATACATTGAATTTTGATTTTTAAAGAATATTATGTACTCAGTGACGCGTTTTAAGATTAATCGAATAACGCATCTTTTACCAAAATCGGTAAAGCGGCTATGAATTGCGAGGGAACATAGGAGCGGACATACATAAATACATGTCAAACGCATAAATCTTATGCGTCGCCGCAGATGGGTGAAAATTATATAGTCATTAAAATTAGTCAATATATACATATATATTATTTTTTACTATAAAGTAAACACAAATTAGGCAACTGCTTCTACATTCGAGGATCTTGGTTTTTGCTTATGGTTATATGTTTATAGTACAAATGAAGTATTTTTATAAACAGCTGTATATATTCAGTATAATTCTTTGTTACATTATGAAATGATTGTCAACTTATTGCAGAGAAGAAATATTTGGCAAAATGCGACATCGTCAAATAAGCTATAAGTATAAATATAGCTAAAAATACATTTAGTAACATAAATACATGCGAGTATGTTTAGTTATTAGACGACTTTGTATCAGCTTAAATAGATAGCTAGTGTCGTAAATTCAATAAAAAGCATCTTAGCGATTACGATAATAATAATAGTCATGCAATGAAACTTCGTTATAATAAATATGTAAATACCAAAACCTCAGCAATGTTAAACAAGCCATTAATAAAATGAATATTTTAAGTTTTTGTCGATTATTTTAAAAATATATTGACATTATAGGTAACTCGTTTCAAATAAAAACAATGTAAAAACCGTCGGTACTTCCAAAGACATCGTTGTGTTTTTAGTTTAGTTTCATTGACATGTTTTTAATAGTTTGAACCGTAAATTGATCTACCGTAAAACAATCTAAACCAAGATAGACTAAATTAAAAAAAAATAATTCTACAGACAGAAACTGAATGCATTCGGACTAGATAATTTGTTTTCCTGTAAAGAACGTCAAGAAGATTATGTACCAAAATAATTCTTGGAACATAACTTTGATTGCCGTTAATCGAATTGTGAATAGTTTTTAATTTTGATTTCATGCTATTTGTTTATTTGTGTAATTCAGTATATGTAGTATGTGAATTTTGAACGGTACTAAATATAAGATTTCAATGATTTTTATTTCTACAAATTAGATTGCTAAAATATGAACTCTTTTGTATACCAATCCGACAAGGTTAAATTGTTTTATTACATTTTTAGAGGTAATTCATTTAAGTGCTTATTAAAATATGAATTTGGCATGGATTACAACACAAGAAAGTTATTTGTGCGGCTGTTACTTACGTCAATATTTGATCACTTTGTTTTAAGTTATAAAAGATATATCAGTAAAAATATGCGTACGAAAAATCATAGTTTGCAGTTGTAATTTCGTAACCTTCCTTTATTAGGGTTTTGTAAAAGAAAAAAAAACTTTGGATAAGCTTTGGATAAGAAAGCAAACAGCTGTAATTGTTTACAGAAATGAAATTAGCATTTCATTCCTTTTTATCCTTATTTCGTGCTTATCCACGCACGGGGAAGTAGTATTAAATATTTGATTTGATGCTAAAAAAACTTTTATACTTGTCATTCAGTTCGTGCAGTATTGTGATAGTGATCGTTACTAGTATTAGGTCAATGTCATGGCTAACTTTAGCGGCCTAGATGTCGAGCAAAAGACCAATCGATTATGATTGGGACCTGACTGTAGCGAATTAGATCTACATATAAATGAATATTATCTACTAAAAATATAATTTTTAAGTTGGTATTAGTTTTGATCAAGGAAGAAAAGGCTAACATCGATGACTGATATCTGAAACAAAAATGTATCTACGTAACTTTATTTACATTATATTAATAGTTAAAAAAATTGTTTTATTTCAATCAAATTTATCTTAAAAACTTAAATAGGCATGTCTATTTCTGTTTTATAATTGGTTTAATTAATTGATTAACATATGGATGCTGATAAGCAATAATGTGTCAACCCACAAAAAGTGAAATTCGGAGATATTGATGTATTATGATACTGCATCACCTATTTAACATTATTCAATAATAAATACAGTCATATAAACTAAATAAGTACGGAAAAAAGTTTCTTAATTGTTTTGAATTTCAGGGTCGTTCCATATTTTGTGCTTTATACAATTTAATAAACTTTTTATTAGATAATATATTAAACATACCAGCCTGATTTTAATTCATTATACCTTTTATCAAAAAAGAAAATAAAATATGGTTAAAAACTTATTCAAACAAACTTTTTAAGAATAGGTTAGACGCTATTTTCTCAAAATGAATTTCGTGTGGCTTAACACAGTATTGCTTATCAGCGTCCATATATGTTTTACATCGGCACGGGCCTCTTCACGTGTCACATTCTCCTATAAAAACTATTGCGAGGTAGGATAGATATTAATCGTTTTGTGCAAAAACTGGTAGTCTAAAATATCTTCATTAAAGTCATCCATACACTATTGGAAGTGGTAAATTTTAGTCGCTATTTTTGACTAAATTCTCAACTTATGTAAAATAAAGAAATTATCGATTGAACTAAATCATTTCTTATAATGCAAAATTATAATGAATTAAATTGATCGAAAATTCGTGATTTTCACCAAATAAAGAAAAATAGTCATGTGACAACAGGGCAAATGATCGAACATATGGATCTATTAAAATACTAAGCGGATATTGGTAAATGTTTGGATAATATTAGGAAAATTGTATAAACCTTTTTTTCTCTCAGATGGCTCGGTTGCAAGTGGGCGATAGCTGTATCATTCATAGCGTATATGCCGTTCATAGCAGCTCAATTCTACCCTTACTTGCATACGCTGGTACCTGCTGGCATGATGGTCGGATTCGGTGGAGGTCCGCTCTGGTGTGCAAAATGTACATACTTATCTGTTGTAAGTATCTATGACGCTAAGTAACTGTATTATTATTGTATTTAACAGACATGTGGGCGCAGTGCAAGGCGCAGGGCAAATTCGCCATACGTATGTTTGTTGTGGTCTGGGTGTTTGTGTTAGTGTTATGTGTTTACGGACCCCTGACACACGGCCATGAGATGTTAATGGGGGCGCTTGAGTGTGATGCGTTTATTTATTTACTAACCGACTTCCAAAAAGGAGGAGGTTTTCAATTCGTCGGGGATTTTTTCTTGGATGTTTACCGATTCCTCCGTCGATTATGGACTATTTTTGTTTTTTTTTTTTTGTTTGTACCATAACCATAACTAACCATAAATAACCATACTTCCAAGTCACATTGTCATCAGGTCAGAATCTAATGATGGGATCCGGAAGAAATCGAGGTATCTCTTTAAATTTTATTGGCACGCCTATGTCGATTTAGGTATTTTTGGTAGTACCTTGTGCATTTGCTCTCAAAAACAACATCCCATTTTAATATGGATAACAAAAGACCACATATTCACACCTAATGTTTAATGGCTAAGATTATTAATAATAAAATAGTAGTAAGCGAGAATCTTTCTAGGAACTTGTTATAAACTTATAAGATTTCATTAAAGATATAGGGTTATCAATGACCGATTTATACTTTTGACAGGACTGATTTATAAATAATGGCCATTTAAATTCCTCATTCATTCATGAATCAATTCATTGATGATATTGTAAAACATAATCGCAAGTAGGACTTCCTTTATATTTTTTGTGGTCATTAAATTCCAAAACGTAAAAATTACATGTTCAGAATGACTATTAGGCTGTTTGCATATTGATCAAGCTTTGTTATAAATTATTATTACCATAGATAATTTTAGCACGCGTTCGTTTTGTCAATCAAAGTCATGTCCTGAATCCTGATATTTACTAAATCTTGAATTTTAAATAGATTTGACAACGTCTTAAGACATTTCTCAAGGACAATCATCCAACAAAGTGTCTATGATTTGGTTATCATCAAAAGGAAGAAAAAGAGATTATTTATAATAAGGGACAATTTAGTTATCAATCAAGTTGGTTGATTACTTGCTTAATTTACACGCGTTATAGTACTTAACAATAAAACTCTTTGCGCTTTAAAGGGATTCGTAGAGGTTAACATTATTCGTACTTTTGTGCAGGTGGCTGAGCCTTATGCGAAATTATCAGGAGTACCAGTGGAGGTGCTTGTAGTTCGATTTTTCGGACTTTTCTTCATGTTCTACCAAATGGCTCAAATATGGGGAAACCTGGTGTCTTCAGCGAGTAAGTTATAAAAAAGCCTTGATATTAAGCTTTGAGAATAAAGTGATATAGAGATTAAAAGTCTTGACACGTTAAAAACTAATTTGAAGTAATTGATTTTTTTGTATAATATTTATGAATTTTTTATATAATCAAAATAATGTTTAGGCGAAGTTGTGAAAATGTTTTATGTTATTTTACCAAATTTACCAATTACTGTCAACTGAATTGTCTTTCAGTTTTATCTTCATCGCTCGGAGAAGTCACGCGTTATATAAATGAAACCATTACCGAAGCGCCTAAAGCCGAGGCGCTAACGAACTTAACTATTTCTGCGCCAGACTATGGTTCAACTTGTGGAGTAAACTTTTGCAGTGGCAGCGACGCACATGTTAGTTTCGCTACTTATTATCTAGCCTATCCATTGTGTACAAAGCTAGTTATTTAATAATAACTTTTATTAAATATTTTATTTAGCTATGTGTAAGGTATTCTAGGTATCTTATCTAGATGACAAGATTATAAGTTATTTTTGTCACTTAAATAATATATTCCTCTGTTATTATTTTATTCCTGTTAATAATTAAAAAATATATCCATGTCCTAACCTAAATCTCAATCAAAAAAGTGTTATAAGTTTGATGTGTGCTGTTTGTATTTATGCCTGTCTCAGCATTGTAGTATCGTAGCTCAGCAAGTGAATAAACCAATTTTAATGTGGTTTTTGTTTAAAATCTGATCTTGTCGAGGTGGTTCTCCGCTATAATTTATAAAGATTTGTTCAGACGATTGAAGGTTATCGGCTCTTTGGAAAGGATTTGAGCAACTTTTAGTGGTCTGGTCGATTCTTTATACTGTAAATAATATTGAAATAACATAGTCGCATAACCTTTACCTAATGCTAGAACATCATCTGCAACCACCAGGATAAACAATTCCTCACCAACTTACAACAGAAGTATTGTGTTGAATCTCGATAATATGGTCTCAAAAATTAGATTGTCGGTGTTTCAAATTTTTAAATTTTACCTTTTTAATTTTAATTCCAGGAAAACACAAATCTGGAGCCTCCATCTGCGCTTAAGATTCAAGTGATAGCTGGTGTATATCTTGCGTGTATGGCTTTAGCGAGCATCCTCGTCGCTGTTGGCGTGGATTCCCTTAGCAGGTATGGGAACACATGTATATATGTACTTAAGATATACGTGTGTATTGAGAGGATCTTTCTTATGTTTAAGTGTCCGTATGTTAATCTACTACAAGCATCTTAAGAGCTGTCTTTTTATTGCCAATAAAGCCAACAAAATGCACTCGAGTGATAGAAACTTTTTTTTTCAGTAGACTGTCATTTATATTTCATGAATTATGGTTAAAAAATCCTGTAACAATGTATATTTGAATATCCTAGTTGTTCCCCGCGATTTCATCTGTTTAGAATATTTTTTTTTGAATAGCCTTTTTCTTTGAGAAATTATGTGTTTTCATAAACTCCCCCATTTCACCCTTTTTAAGTTTTATTATAGAAAAACAAAGTTGCTTATGTCTTTTTCCGAGGTCCAATCTATATTTATACCAAATTTTATTAAAATCGATTAAGTGGTTTAGATATAAAAATATAACAAACAGAAAGACTTACTTTAGCTTTTATAATATTAGTATGGATTAAGGAAATTGTATCAGTACATTTAAAAAAAGTAAATTGAGATGATTTTAACCATGTTTAAGATATAACACCGGACGTCAGCCGATAGCCCAAGGCAAGTCAGGGCTCCAATTGCTAGCGGTAACGATGCGCCAGCTCAGGCACAAGTACCAATTGTTGTTACTGCCGGTTATCGGGTACATCGGCGCTGAGCAGGCTTTCATGGCGGCGGACTTTACTCAGGTATATCTAAATATATTTAACACTAAGGTGACTGACTGACATAGTAATCAATCGACGCACAGCCAAACCACTGGACGGATCGGGCTGAAATTTAGCATGCATGTAGATGTTGTGACGTAGGCATCCGGCAAAGAATTTTGATTAATTAGTTGAAAATATATTCGTAAGATATTTATAAACGAAGAATACTATTTACTTACACACTCAATGCGAAAACTTCGGAATGAAATCGATAGACTTAAAATTTGTTGGCTTCTTTTGTGAAGTAAATATTAAGTCCACAAGAATATGTTATTCGTAAATCAGGAGAGGGCAATTAAATTGAAACTGCAGTAGCCATTAAGAAATCGTCAAGAGCCTTTAAATAGTCACTACCTTTTTGTGGGTACTTATTGTCATAGATTTTATTGGAAGATTTATATTTCGCTTGACCTAATAGGGGGCTTATTTTTTAGCGATTGAACGTTGATGTATAGGAGTATATGTAATTGAACGAATTGTCCTTGTCGAAATTTAAACAATCGTAAAGTCATTTACGTAACCAGCTTCCTGTCCGAGGTTGGTGTTTAGTATTATGAGTTGAAGGTCGCTCCAGTGTCCGCTGCGACAACCTTTCACCAAGTTATTGTTGCGATTATTTTAGCATTGTAATATATGCAAATTGTCTTTTTTATGATCAAGGTGACCTAAGTAACATTCGTAATACGTATATACGTACGTACGTACTTACGACTACAAAAAATAACATGTAGGATAGAAAGAGTAGAATTTAGGGTACAAAGTATATTTACTGGTTGGGAGGTTGTCACTAACAGCTGGCTGAATTTATTCACATACTATTGAATGTATTTACACACTAGTTGTCCCTTGCGGTTTCACTTGCGTTTATGGTTACTGCTTCGCTTCTATGAGTTGTAGCGTGACGTAATATAGCCTATAACCTTCCTCAATACATAAACTATCTAACGCAAAAATAATTTTTCAATTCGAACCAGTAGTTCCTAAGATTAGCGCGTTCAAACAAACAAAAAAACTCTATAGCTTTATATTATTATTATAGATTTGTATGTGGTACACTTTTTCTATATAAGATACTGTTTATTTCGCACGGGCACTTATATTTTTCGTCCAAAATTACAAATACCGTAGGACTAAATTGAAAACATTTAAAAAGTTAAGTTTATGAACGTCAATCGTTGATTTATAACGGAAAGATAATTATAACCCTTTTAATGTTATTTTCAGGCTTTCGTAGGCTGTGCGTACGGAATTAGTAATATTGGATTCGTGATGATTTGCTTCGGAGTCTTCAACGCCTTAGCGGCTCCGGTGGCGGGTGCTGTTGTAAAACTGACTGGCCGGTACCCCGTCATGGTTACTGCTCTTGTAAGATGACAAAATACATCATAAATACAAGCTTTAAATTAATGTCATGATACTGTTATTGGATATAAAAATATTTTAATGATAGGCAGACTATTTAATTATATTCTTGTAATTCTATCAAATCAAATCAAAATATGCTTTATTTAAGTAGGCTTTTACAAGCACTTTTGAATCGTCAATACAAAAACAAAAGAAAACTAAACACTAATTAATTAATTAATTTACCACCGGTTCGGAATGTAGATTCTACCAAGAAGAACCGGCAAGAAACTCGATAGTTACTCTTTTTAAAAGTTTTACAATGGGTACATACATTTATGAGTTACAAATATATTAAATACCCTGTGTGAATCCAGCTTATACTAAATCCAAGCATGTTTATCATCTATATAATCTTGAACAGAATAATATGCTTTAGCTAATATATATAATAATATACTTTAAATTTCTTTTTTGTAAACTGTAACACTTTCTGCGGAATTTTATTATAAAAACGATATATAAATAGTTAATAATAGATTTACTTATGCCTAAGAATTTGTTCACTAGTCTAGGCCTGATTATTTGTATAAAAGTAAATCGGTATAGACATTGATTCTTCGACTCGAATTCGATCTTATAAGATTGGTTTATAACTTAAATTTATATCTATAAATTACTACTTAAATAGTTTGGTTTACTTTTACTAGACTTTGTATTATATATATATTTTTCTTTCATAGCTTCTGAATCTATGTTTGTTGACATCATTGATATTATGGAGACCAGACCCTGATCAATGGCTTGTTTTCTTCGTACTAGCTGCGATCTGGGGAGTCGCAGATGCCGTGTGGCTTGTACAAGTAAACGGTATGAATATAGACGTATTATTTTTGAGTGAAAACATATTTTTGGTGTTTTAAAGGTTTTAAAAGATTTGTTTCGTATATTGTATAAGTTATATGATATACATATTTAAGTTCCAATTTGGATATTCTACTTATATATATTTTTGTTGCATGTTGATATTAAAATATTTTTAATCTTATTATCAGAGGCTCGCAGCGACAGTTTACATGCAATAATGAGAAAGAGAGCATCTACTATTAAGCTAAATTTAATTACTTCCAATGTATAGTTACACACACAATTAGTGAAGTTCGTTTTCACGTTACTAACACATGGATGTATTTGAAATAAAATATATCATTACTGTTAGTGTTTCTTTTCAGCTCTCTCCGGGATCTTGTTTCCTGGTAATGAAGAGGCAGCGTATTCTAACTTCCGGTTGTGGGAAGCAACCGGCAGCGTACTCTCTTATGCATCTGCACCTTATCTTTGTGTGAGAACCAGGTATGTTGCGACTGGTTGAAATAGCGGTTGTTGGTTTAATGACCGCAGGTTTGTACCCTGCTCATACCAAATGTTTCAAGAGGTCGTACGGGGTTTTGTTAGAAAAGGGTATAAGATAAAGTTAACGCCTTATAAAAATAGATGAGCAAATAATACACTTGATAATAAGTGCTATCATGTTATGATAAGGCGATATGTCGATTTTCGCAATGTTAGAAGTAAGGCGAATTGCAGCGCTTGTACTTTTCTAACCATAAATCAAGAATTAAAGTTAATATATCTAAAGTAAATTAAGATGCAATACGTATATTAATTTGATGGAAGTCGGTAGAATGTTAGATTAGTGAAACTCATCGGTTACTACGTAGTCTCACTGTCATATTTATGTCGATAAATAAATGAACCACGGAAGTTGTAGGCTATAAATGTACAGTGGGAAGTGGTAGACCAAATCCTAAACTATAAGGAATAGCGAAAGATACTCAACGGACTCTCGGCGCCTAGATGAAAAATAAATAATTAGTTTTTTGCAAAAAATAATTTTCCTACCCAGGAATCGAGTTTCCTGATTTGAAAAAAAGATACACCATATACTATTGCACCATCTGATAGTATCACTTATAAGGATCAACAGTATAAGGCAAACTAAAAGAAAACCCTTATTTTTACAAAATGCTATTAAATTAATACATTAGTCACACATAATTCAACTATTCAAGGAAATGATCAACACACAAAAATGGAGATATAAAATTAGAATATAATATTGTAGCGCAACTAAACTCATATTAGGCACTCTAGGAGACTGGTCGAATGAAACGTTACGCCTTGCTATAAAACATTTTCTCTTCGTGAAAGTAAGATACCAATATATTATTTAAAATTCGTAAATGATAAGTAGTGTTATAATTATTTAATTGCAGATTATACATTCTTTTGGGTTTTCTGATCCTGGGTTTCACTGGATACACCACCATAGAACTGATGGAATATCGAGTGAAGCGTCATCATCACGAGGAGAGGAAGTTCGAATTAGTCGCAGGGAAAGGTGATCAAGAATAACATACACATTGAGTTAATAATTTATTGTAAAGAATAGACGAATAACGATTTTAGTATTTCTAAAACAACGAGTGAATTATTTGTATAAGTTAATAATAGATCACCAATAGAACAATTAATTAAATTTAGAGATTTATATAAACGTACATAAGATAGAATTATATTGAAATATTTGTATTTATTGTTTAATCGCAGTGTCTAAACGTCGTCACAAAAATAATGATTTATGAGTGAATTATTTTATTTTTTAAGGATGTTAGTGGGCACAAATGCAGAAAAAATAGAAGCTATGTGTGTTTAAATTTTATAATAAGATATGCAAAGCGTTCTACTAAATAGCAGTCGGATATAGGAAGTTAATAAAACATAAAGAAATAGTAATAAATATCAGAAACCTTAATTATTTTTTTATCAATTGCATGTATTGACGTTAATTTTAAAACATACGGTTAATCATTCTAACTGTGTTTATAGGCAACAAATAAATGTTGGACAACAATAAAACAACAAGAATCGTAATTTAAATCATCAAATGAATTTTATTTACAATTAACTTGAATGGCTGTAATGTTGCTTGTGAACATCGTTGATTAATAAATAACGTAAGCTGTTTCTAGCCGCAAGATCAAATATGGCCTAAGTAACATAATATAAATATGTTTTCATCGTCATTTGGAATCTATTATCGGTCATTAGATCGATGCTACGTCAAGAAATTAAATATTGTAGGCTTTTTGAATATAAATTTTACACCAACAAGAAATTTTTTTGTGAAAAATATTACTTAGGCCCTTTCTTCTTGCTTTTGCGGGCTTTTTAACGCTGCGGATTTTGTGTGTGTTTGTGAGAATTCCTAGGTGGTTTATATTCACAATTGAACTCAGTAGGTGGCGCTGTTTTAGGCAGGGCAAAATACTTCGCGTCCGCTAGAATGTATGAATAATATATTATGCAGGTATATTTTATGAGCATATCGTACTAAATCCTAGTCATTGAAACGTATAACGTTTAACTTCTTCATTGACAGATTTCAAAGAAGTTCTGTAAATCAGGTATATAAGCTTCTAGCGCTCACCCACGGATTCACTCGAGCTTAACATAGGACTTTTATACGAACTTCTAACCCCCGTTTTACCCCTAGGGGTCGAATTTAGCTAAATCCCGGCTTAGTAAGCACCTACGTCCTAAAAAGAACCCCCATGCAAATTTTTAAACTTCTAGCACTTGTAATTTCTGAGATTTTGTGATGAGCGAGTGATCTTTTATATCTATAGGTTACCATTTTTTCTAAATACTTTTAATAAAAAAAAAACTACTATTAGTAATTATTATAGTACTAGGACAATTCCTATACTTCAAAATTCTCACAAGAATTTGATATTCTTAGTATTGTATTTTAGTTTTAATAACAATAACTCATTAGTATATTATCATAAGGATTTAAGTTAACGTTACGTATTAATTCAATTACGAGATAATTTATTAAACTTTGATTTAATTACATCCATTTTGATTCTAATTTGCAGATTTTCTTGTGAATAAAACATAGTGATTTTTACTTTTAATGTATTGTATCTTAAAGTTTGTATTTTACTGAAACAAAAAGAATTAATATAAAAAGATACGTTTTATTCATTTAATATATGAGGAAAGTGACTTAAATAATTTGGATATTGCACCCAAGATAATGGTTGCTAAGGTAGGCAGCAAGAATAAGTCCTACCGTGTCAGAAAACTATGGTCCATTTATGGCTCTTAAATATGCTTTTATTAAACTTCGACAATCTACTAATTAAGATAAATAGTTTTGTTACAGTGATATTTAAACATTATACGTTATCTGTTTAGTTTTGTTTTTACCTGAATGTAAACTGTAAGCTTATAAAAAATAAACAAAGGAATTTTGAATAAATCATTGTTTTATTCTCTTCACATAAATACTTAAAATCGGATTTAATTTATCCGAAATTATAACTAAACAAGCTTAAAATAAAACTAAGTACTTAATATTCTCAAGGAAATTAACAAGTGACTAAAACCTTGTCATACACAAAACCGAACACCACAGCTGTCACAGAATTAATATCGTCACAGATAAAAAAGTATTGAACACAATAAAGAAAAAAAAAGTAGAAATTTATATTTCGAACAAATTATTCTTTTTAATATTAAGTAGCATTCGTAGATCGAATTGGACAATGCGTTATGAATAACAGATAAAAGAAAAAATACGCCGTACGAAAAGTACAGACAATAAAAGATATTGTAGAAATAAAAAAATGATCTCTAACTTACGGCGTATTTATACTATTACCTTAACACGCAAGCCACTTTATATCAAAAAGGAATTAATATTACGAATTTAATTTTTTATAATGCACATGGGTGTTAAAAATTCAATCAACATTTTTTCTCGCATTCACCAGACATTCAAATCAAAATAAGGTACACGAAATTTACACAAATGTAAGTCACTGGTCCACATTAAAGTACATACATTAAAAACGAGCTGCGTTATCGTTTCCTACAATAATAGCACACAGCTAGTAACAAATTCGTCGTTATATCCTTATCAACTATTATTATTGTATTATTATCGTCCGATTTAAAGCATACAACCGTAATACTTTTAGAAAGATTATTAAAAAAAAAAATAAGATACATTTTGATAATAATACGAGGAAGACATGGAATAAGGCACGAATTTTATTAATCGCCTGTAACGTCGAATTAGCACCTTTTACTTATAATTATGCTACCGAGGAATTATGGGGTTACTGGATAAACTCGATATTTTTATAAAATTCAAATTTAATATTAATATGCAATACGTTTTGTCGTAGATTTATCTCTAATCCCATTTTCACACAACTATTTAATTATAATTCTTAAAAATATCGTCAGTTTTTCTAAATAGATTATTAAAATTGTATTAAATTTGAAATAGGTATATTGTTATGAATATACTATTTTGGCAATTAAGGAGATTACCACAGATTATATTTTATTATAATATTCTTGCAATAATCTATATCTTATACAGATTAAAAATATTGTAATATTAAAAATCGAACGTCCATATTTACATAACTTACGTTGCATATGATAGGAATTTATTAAAATTGTATTTATGTGATATATCAAATATTAACATCTGTTTTTACATAACATAGTAACTAAATGTAATAACATATTTGTGTAATTTCAAGTCGAAATTACATTACACTGTACTATAATGAGCTTTCTTCAGGTGTGGCGTAAATAAATGCTATTCATACAGACAACGTTAATACGTGACAACTACTAAATAAAAGTATATAATTATATACAGAGAGTTTGTAACTTTGTGACCCTGTATTATATTAAGACGTAGTAGCCTCGAATTTAGATATTTTTACAGTAAGGCCATTATTTACAAGTAAATCCTACAATATTTTCAAATATTTCTATCAGGGTCTTTTAGCACCGAAACGTTTTATTTGATAAAGTCTTTGTATGTATTGAAATATATTCTATATTTAAAATGAATAAAACGTAACGAAAGAAAAAAAAAAGAAAAAACGACTCCATGAAAATTATTCGTCACGCTTTTTTAGAAACATACAAAAACTTTTTCGATATAATTATTAGAACGACACAACACATTTGGACGGCAACAACTTATTTACAACCCTTAGCCGCTAAGATACTCTAAAGCGTCTTAATTCGTAACTAAATGCAAAATCTATTAACAGGAAGACTATAGTGAACTGAATGACTAAATTTAGTAACGATTTAACAGCTAAAGAAGAAAAAACCACCTCTGAAAATAGTATTTTAACTGGCATTGAACGTTCAAGTTAATTTAATCTAATTTATTTTGGCAATATTCGTATTATAGTTATAAGTATTTACTTGTAGGATTTTTTTGTTATAGTGAATCTTTAATTTACGAAAATTACCAAATGACGTAATTTACTAAGCTTGTAGAAAGTTGTAATATTAAAAAGTGGCTAATTTAATCTATGTGTAATATATATATGTACATGTAAAGGTGTAATTCTAACAGTTTAATTCAGCAATAGTTCGCTATTAGATAGAATAAGAAGTAATCTTAGGTAGACGATGGAAAATTAATAAAAAACAATTATTTAAGAATTCACTGTTCCATTCTATATACCAGCGAACTATTTGCGTTACATAACAAAGTACGTTAAAATCAACATTTTAAGTCCACGTAAAATAAAAAAAATCCTAAATTATACAAATACAACCTTCGCCACGTAAAACTTAAATTGCCCGTTAACTCAGTCTAATTAATGAAACATTATGTAAATTCTAACTGGGGCTGGTGGTGTTGCTTCTGGGCTCCGATTTTAGTGATGTGCCGTTTATTTTGGGCGCGTTAGGCGTGGTCGCGATCGCGGTCATAGTCGTGGTCGCGGCCGCGGCTGCTGTCGCCTGGCACTGGGCACACGGCTCTAGTCTCCGCGCGACTACCGCTCGCAATTTCAGCGCTGGACCCAGTTTCATTTGCAGCATGCCCGTGAGGTGTTCTTCTGTGAGAAGCGGCAGACCCGCTCCATCGATTCTCTGCTCGAGGAAATTCTGAAAAGAAAAATTAATCGTTAATAATGTACACAATATACCAAATCCCTATAATGAGTACAAGTAATTAATTAATTTTAAAAAGTTACAAAACCTAATTTTATAGTACAGTCTTAATCAAGATACTGTGAAGTATGGCAAGTTTTGTATTTCGCAAGACAAGGTTATTATTTAAAAATAAAAAAGTTGGTGAATGTTTTCGTACAATAATTTGCAAAGCAAATGGTGGCCAATAAAAAAAAGTCTAAGTTCGTTCGGCAGGTTGTGGGAAGCTCTACGAAGTTTAAGAGTTTATTAGTGACCGGTTGAAGCCAGCGCACCTGTCGTCGTGTCACGCAGCGACTACAGCGCGACCGGCGCCTCTTGGAACTGGCTTATTACATCCAATTAAATTTTATATTAATTGATATTAATGATGACTCGATAAAATGGTACATAAGAAAACTTAAGAAAAGATTCACTTTGCTATTTCATAATCAAAAAGGATCTTAAAAATTTTATTGCAATTAGTTACGATTTTCTTGTTTAATGAAGCTTCCTAGAATTTGCCATTTGTTTACATCGCAAAAGACCAGAAACGTTTTCACGGTAAGTAGACACTCGTGTGACAAAGCGGGCGATGCTAATCGCAAGTATCAAAACGATTCGATACCGATCTCTCGGGTCGCGGGCGCAGCGTCCAGCGACCTGTCATCTCCGCGGGAACGTTGACAAAAAGCGAGCCGCCTACGT
This sequence comes from Hypolimnas misippus, assembly GCA_037950945.1. Classification (NCBI taxonomy): domain Eukaryota; kingdom Metazoa; phylum Arthropoda; class Insecta; order Lepidoptera; family Nymphalidae; genus Hypolimnas; species Hypolimnas misippus. The sequence goes on along the minus strand of JBBEEQ010000006.1, from coordinate 4,196,979 downwards.
GACGTCCTGCACCCCCTTCCCCGCCGCCCGCACGCCCTCCGAACATCTTCACGCTCGACCACTTTTTACCGCGCGACATTTGCCCGGAGTTCGATCCGTGTCATCCGACGTATTCCTTTTTTAAATTGCGCCGGAGCTCGATTATTTTTATTTTTTAATTTTATATAGCCACGAGAAAATAAGCGGACAGCCGTCGAGCGGTAAAAAGCGATGGCGTACAAAAAAGCCTATGAATAATTAAAGTGAGATAGCTAGTAGCTAGCTCATGGGAACGGAATTATTTAGCGGCAGCGACAGCGCTCCGGCGCCCGCCGCTCGCGTTGAAGGACAGGTCAATTTGCAGGAGTCATGTTGCTCCTTTCACGTTAGCCTTTAATGCCGGTCCTGTGAATTTATTTATATGTAGATCGACGTCTATCTGGCGGACTTTTAAAATTATTTAAAACGATCAATAAGTCAGTTTCGATGTAACCTTGCTAGGACGGTACGAATTAGCTTTAAGGGCATATTTAAGTTTAATAGGGGTTAGGAGGTTTTAAATTGTTTCGGGTCTCTAATGCCCGTGCCCTGAGGTCAAAAGTGACCCGCACTCGGCTAAACGAACTGGAATGATATCGGAGGAAATTGGTTTAATTGAGGATAAAATTGCCGGTTCCAGGAACGATCCTGGCCAAAGCTTTTATTTATTTTTGTGTTTTGAAAAAGAATCGAACGTTGATCATTCCTTTTGTTGTGTAAGATTTTATTTGTTTCTATTTACGTTAATAAACTAAAAGATGAGACTAACGAACTTCTACAATTTATGTATAACGATGCGTAACGACCGCTGCAATTCTGTAGTGATATAGTGGGCAATAAAAAAATCAAACGTCACTTTCTAGTACTATAGTAAATAATTGCCGCACACGGTAATTTCCATCCCTAACGGCTAGCCATAAGTTAAAACACATCCAGGCAGCACTGCACTTACGAAGGCCGTATAGTTAGCGGGCTATAGGCAGCCTGTATCGCCCGTGGCCATGAACCGATGTTTAAATTGCGCCCGTGAAGGCACAGCAGCCGCATCCCGCGAACAGGTTGTGAGGGAGCAAAAAAGGTTAAAGTATGTTCCCCTGGAGGTCGGGAGCGGAGCAGGGCGCGGCAGGGGAGAGGGCAGGGTAATGACAGGGGCGGCGCGGCGCCCGCGGCGGCTACCGCGCAAATTGATGCCTGCGCCCTCTGTGGAACCTTTGCTCCCGGCTAGTGATGCGCCACACGATAATTTACGACGCTCTAGGAACTACGAGCTCGTTTACGGGCAGGTGCGCGGTGGGCGGCTCTCGAGCTGCACGATCGATGATAAATTTTAATAAGTAATCTGTTGACGTTGCTTTAGAATTTTCAATTTGCTTCGTTAGAGTGCAATAAAACATATTTAATTAATTTGAAATACGTTAACAATTTTCCGTCGATGCGAAACATAATCGTTGAAACAATAATTCAACTATATTTTTATGGGATCGTATTTTTAATTACGATATTAAATGTACGAAGAAATTGAATTACTGGGAACGATGACTAATTACAGTTCATCCTGCAGGCAGAGTAACAATTAGTATAACGACTATCGACATCGACAATAACCACTCGCAAGGTCCGTCCCTATCTCATGCATTACTATAAAGATTGCTATTAAGTTTAAAGCATGAACGCACTGGCTTATATTTAAGCTGACGGTTGGAGGCTCTACGCTCTTTCGATAATTATATCCGAGATGGTCGCTATTTCTCATCTCTTCATCTTTTTTTACAAGGCGAGAGGTCATGGGACGCGAGGCCTGTTTTTTTTGTAACAATTGACGTTTTTTCATTTTGTCGGCGCTTTCTAACTTTTACTCGCGGTTCCATTAAAATTTTTCGGTATCTCTCAGCATGCGCTGCTACCGATTGATGTTGATAAGCTATTAAATATAATTACCCATGGAGTACTTGTTTTAGAATGTGCTGAATCACGCTGTTACTTTGTTTAGTATTGAAAGTCGTTGTGTAATAGGTAACAAGTCGCACCAACGTTTTTCAAGGATATTATGAGAAAAAGTGTACCTTGGGAAGATTTTTTTTTTATCAACACCTGTTGCTTATGGCTTCTCTCGCGTGTTCTTGGGTTTGTTCGCGGTTTTTATCGCAAGTATAAAAAATTACAGCAATGTGAACGCTCAAAAAAATCCACGAAAATGGATACACAAATTATAAAATTTGAAGCTAACATTATTAAGTAAAAGGGATCAGGGATAAAATTAAATAAAATGAATAAGAGTTTTATTTTACATTTTTTATTATATCTATGTACCTATGCTATCATGTTCAGTTATAAAAATATTTTTAAAGTTTTATTAACATTATGTTAGTGCGTATCAGAATATGTTATATTTAAATGATGCGACCATTAGAAATTATAGTTTCTATAAAAATGTAACAGATAAGACTGTTACCGTGACCCGAGTAGCGTCATTTATTAAAATAGAAAGCTTATCTTGGGCATGGAGTAGTCGCAAAAAGCTCCCACATAATTGGAAAATAGCCTGACGCCGGTCAGTGGGTGTGGCGTACGCTCCACGCGGCGGTTCGAGACACACTGAGGGAAAGCCGCGAGTTCGATAGAGACGGTGCCATGCGCCCGCGCAGGTGGGCGGGACTTATACACCCGAGAGGCGACGAATGCGCCCGAACGCGCATTCCGAAACCGCCCAGCTGTAGATGTGCGCATTGAAGTAGTTTACTTTGACCTCCAAGTTATCTTTCCAGCGGTTTTAATAACAATGTTTCGATGGGTCATTCTGTATTGGTCGATGACTATTCGTAACAATTGAGCGATAAAATGTTACGTGGATTTTTATGTAGAATTAACTTAGTATGGTGTTAATAAACATGTCATAATTTGTAATCTGTATTAGATATGAGTTAATTTTGTCGAGCAGTGATTGTTGATCACACTTGATATTAGAAAATGTCATTTCGTGGTCAGATTTTTGTTGTTTTTTAACGAAATAACGCAAATGATTCGTCTGAGATTTACCCTGTTTTTTTTTTTCAATACAGTTGGTTGCAGGACGATTGTTGTTAAGTGATCACCGCCGCCTATAAAAATTTGTAATATCAGTTGCGTAAAAATGTGTTGCCAGCCTAAAAAAGGATTTAGGAATTAAAGGAAATTGGAACTAAGGAAAAGAATAGAGAAAAGGGGTTAGGCTTACGGCTCATTCAATCACCGTATCAAATGAAGCTGAATTAGCTAGTTTACCCCAGTCGAGTTAGCCCACGACCTATACGAGCTGTAGTCAGTAGGCTAGCTAGGCTCTACCTCAGTAAAACCCTGTAGAGTTATTAATCAAATCTAAAATGAACGCTGGTACAGTGATAAACACATTTTTGACAATTATTATCTGCTAAATAGCTTACAAAATAATTAAAATTTAATTGATTAAGTATTTACATATAATAATTATGTTAATTTTTCACGGGGAGACGGTTCAACGAAATTAAGTTTTTGTAATATAAATTACATATAATTAACATTTTTAATTGTTTTTAAACCAAAAAGAGTAAATAGTATATAAATTACAATATCTTCGATCGAGCTATGTATTTTACCATTAAAACTACTTTTATAATTTTATAAAAATAAATAAATATATTAAATAAGTTACAAGCAAGTCAAAACTCATCGTTTAGTTTATTAAAGCAACCAATTCTCTCTCCGTTATCCACGAAGCCGGTGACTAATTGATTTAACCGCGAATCGAGATTCGGGTTCAAATTAAACTAGAGGTCAGGTTGTTTAATGCCTTCAGTTAATTGCTTGGTGAGCCTGCGTACACGGTACTAGAATAACGTCATTTGATATATGCTTCGGTTTAAGTGCTTGCTCTAACTGCGAAAAGACTTAGATCGCATACAAAAATAATATCGACGTATACCTTATCAACGAATAACAATTAAAATTAAAACAGACATGATCAATATAATTTTCTAAAACTTTTGATAATTTTGACACTTCTCAAGAGTCATAAGCGATTGTGCCGCCATCTGTTCCTTTATTTTGAATCGTACTAATTAAAGTTAAATAGCAGTTTTACTTAAAATAGTTTTGTTAACATCTGATGTGCTTTCGGCCCACCTCACACACAGCATGCAGTATAAACACCGTTAGTTAAATAAATAACGCTTTTCTGCCCGTAGGCAGTACAATTGCTATACTTTATTGCTGACGCCTCACAGTTATAGTTAACGCTACGCGGTGAGGTGAATGTTTTGTAGTGGTAGTTTTGATCAGTTTAAATCTTGCTGTAGTAAACCTCTTTCACTATTACATTTTTTTAAATTAAATTATAACAGTAAGAAGAGGCGAATTTAAATACTTTATCAATGAATAGTAAGCTTAAAAAATAAGATAATAAATATTATATTAAAAGTAATTACAATTAAGATAAAATAAAGAGAAAGTAGGGACTGAAAACCTCGTTTAGATTACGGTTATTGCATTAAGGAAGTCGCGGATCATCTATAAAACTAAAATCTAATATCAACAATAGAATTTTCGAGTAGCTATCGATATTTAGGGATTAAAAGTTATCGATACTAAATGAAATTATTCGATATTTTATCGAATACATTGTAGCAGAAGTGCAGCGGCGCGGGCAAACAATCTACACGTATATCATCGTCCGATAGTATCGCGGCTCGTGCCACGTCGCTTAATTCAACGTAGTGATGTGCCATGCAATACATTAGTCGAAAGCAAAGCTAGCCTTCAGCACCACGGTGATTTCGAACGAGTCAAATCGAATTATCGGCAGACGATCTATCGATATAAAATAAATAAGTGAAGTTGTAACGGCGCGAGTTGAAATCGGGAAACAATCTATGTATCATCGTCTGATTCTATCGCGGCTCGTGCCGTGTCGCTGTATCTCATCGTAATGACGTACCGTTCACCATCGATAAAGAATTTGTACCGTTTATACCTATTGTGTTATTTTATACTGAACTAGAATTAAAAAAATACATATAAACTTTTTAAAAAATATTATACTATTTCTAGTGTAGTGCAGTTTTGGTTATTTGAGTTTATCGCTATAATACTAAAAATATTTACATGTAAACCATATTTATAACATTTTTTTTTATAATTCAGATATGTATAATTATAACAAAATCAAGTATATTGACAAGTAACAATTCAGAACATTTTAAAACAAAAGTATTATGTTGAATCATTTTATAATTGATATTAAAAATCATTAGAAATAATTAGAGATATCGATATACGTTTCCCGCACTAGTGGTGATGGAGTAGCGGTCGCGTGCCGCGGCCTCGCAAGTCGAGGAAAGTGCGCCCGCGCAGACACTTGATATCACGCCGCACGAACGATTATTATCATGCCTCAACTTTGCCATATTTCCTCTATCTCTCCGCGCTACAATCACACTTTGTTACTTTCAGCTTATAAAATGAATTCACAGCACGAACGCGCTTCTTATAGCAGTAAAACGTAGAAATAAAAACAATTCATGTTATTAACGAACAAATTTCGATGCAAATAAAAAACAAGCGTTCATTATGCTGCACGGCTGTATAATTAAGTGCGCATTAATATTTCGGGTCACAAGGTGGTATAGTTTTCGGCGGCGCCCCCGGCGTTGCTAATGTATAAAGGCAGATGTTACCCAACAATTTTCTGTCTTTCCAATCGTACAGTTATAACCTTAACTTTAATACGTAATCCCTATTTATTAGCACCGTTCGTTGCCGCATTCTTACGTAAAATGGAACAAAGCCTTGTTTATCCGGAGTTAACTTATTTCAACGAGATTGGCTAAGCCAAATGAGTAATTTACCATTTACGCACATACGCACCGCGAAACCGCTTTATAGTTTATAGTCGCTGTCTAGGAAACTTGTAAGACGGTGTTCTACCTCTGAGATCCGATATTCCCATTAGTGAGCGAATGTACTACACTGAGGGGGTAGGCGAACACTGATAGCGATTTAGTTAACAGTTTCCTCTGAATTAGAATTAAACTTGCGAGGCGTATGTTGTTCTCCTGCTGTCGATGTGTGTTGTTGTTTTTGTTTAGGACGTAAGATTCGTAGAATATTAGTGTTGTTGTTAATTGAATTAGAATACTGTATTGATGTAATTGTATTATAGGTATTAATAATAAAGCATCGATTAAGGTATTACCATGAATCAAATAAAATATATTAATATAAAAACTAATTGATTATTTGATATAAAAAACTTATATCGATGATAATTAATCGTTTTAGTCTTCATTACTTACCTATTAATAAATTTATATTCAAATACGTGTTTTGTAATTAAGCACATTATGAAATTGAAATGAAATCGTGGGAAATTCGAAATTTTATAGGAAATAATAATCTTAACATACAAACCGATATCCTGCAGTGAGGCACAGTAGTAGGCTAAGCACGGAACCCGTTACTCCAATAAAGGAGATAGCCTTTAACCAGCGGGGAACGTAATTTTTAATAGTTTCTAGGCACTATAAAACTAATATTATAAATGCGAAACTTTCTGACACACACTGATTAAAACTTATTATGTTAATTAAAATTAGTTAATATCGTGAGATTATAGGGTGTCCATGTTCAGAACGTGAAAATACGAGGCGCAGTTTTTTAACCGATTTTAATAGAAGGGGGTACTGTATTCGAGCTAAATGTTTGTATATAAGTTCATATCGTCGCGATTATTTTAAACCTATTGATCCGATTATTTTTATATAAATCCATATTTTTCAACAAAGCTTTTAGTATATAATACCTACATAAATTAGGATCTGGTTAAGATCTGTTGAGGTAAAGTAAGGAACTCTTCAATAATTAATAGCATCTGTTCTATTTGAAGTAGATAAAATATAATAGTATTTTACTACAGAATCAATGATTTTATTATAGATAAATATTAGATCATCGTCGCCCATAAAAATTTGCAACAGCAGAGGTACCACAATTGCGAGTTGAAAAAGCAATAAGGTATGAAATAGAAAGTAAGGTAACATCAAAGTTTTAATCTGGTAGATAGTTTAAAACTATCGCGGTGTACTTTCCTACTAATATGGTAAACAGAATATATCGTTAACGGTGCACAAGGGCATTTGTCAGTACCGGGTCTTATCGAAATTATTCCGTAGCTATCAGATTGAACCACCCTGAACAATAGCACCGTCGTACACCGAACGGTGAGCTGGTACACTATCAGAGAATTTATTTGCAGATTTAGATAAAGTGTTTATCTTTATTAAGAGCATAAGTTAAGTAAGACAATAAATTAGCCGTGGGGGTATAGATTGTATTATAACCGGGGGTTATTAGGGACCGCTTTCATGCGATAAGTAGTGCGGTGGCAGAATTCATGGACCTTATAAGGCCGGTACGCGGATACGCTTCTAAGGTGACCATAATGATAAAACTAGTGAGGTCTTATCGGTCGGGACAAATTTATGAATGAAAAGTGTTTACGCTTAGGAAAATGTTTAACGGTTGATTTTAGCTTGCACTTAATTAGGTTTGTGTAACATGAAATAGTTTTATTTATTTTATTGGTCCTTATCGTTCTTTTAATTGGTTTTTGTTTTCTATTCTTAATTAACTTAGTAACTACTAACGTTAAGATTTATTATTTAATATTTAATTCAAATAAATAAATGTTTAATGGACGAATAGGTTTATAAACTGGGTTATGTAGACTTATATAAAAAGTTAATTTACAGTTATACAAAAATATATAAAAAAAATTGTTTACCCTAAAATATATGATTGATAATAGTTTTTTTTTACTATATTTTATACTATTACTGTACTTGTGGACACCCTTATAGGTTGTACCTTATTGAGGCACCAAAGGGATATCTGGTTCGTTTGTCTGTTCATACATTTGTTAACACATACTGAATATGCATTAGATGTCTGAGTCTCGCCATTATACATCGCTATATTGTTTTATGACAATGAGACTTATTAGTGCTTATGATTTTTTTTATTTCCATATATATATGGTTGTATGCATACAGGTTTCAATTGTATGATTTCAATTGCGAGTATGGTTCCAACACTATCCACATATAAAACTAGCAGTTTCGGCCTACGTTGTTTTTTAATATAAATTTTTTTCGATAAATCGCCATTAAAAATTGGGGATTAGTGGTAGAAGAGTTGTATGTATTTTTAATATGAAATAATAGAATAAAGTTTTAAAAAATGTCTGAAAAAAAATGCGTCACCGTTTTCTAGTCTATTTTCAGATCTACATACCATCGAACATACGCAAAAAATTCACGACAATTGGTCAAACCGTTTATATATATATCGTATCACAATGTTTGTTGTAATGTTTACAACCATAGAAACTGACTATTTAATTACTGTACAATATTGTATTGTGTTATTTTTTATCGTTTCAGTTAGAGCAAATATAAAAATATATTAACTGTTTTAATTAAGTTATTTTTGCGCAATACTTAAGGCATACGTAAATAAGATACTAATTTAAGAAGACATAAACACAATATTTCATGTTGGAAAATCGTTCGGTAAGTGCAGTCGATCAAACAGTGGCTGTTCGTGAAAGTATGACTATTATCGTCCATATTTCATATCTGTCCCAATCTATAACTACTATATGATCTAGCAATAGTCGTTAATTTCCCAGTTCTACGACTTGACAGCGAGGAAATATTACGAATCACCTTTTAGGGGTGAAACAGTCAGTAAATCTGGTCGATCCACCCACTATGGGACTTTTGCCCACGGCATTTTAAACTCTAATGTTCAGAACATAAGGTTTCACGGATTGATAAGTGTTGCTGGGTTGGTGAACCGATGCTATCGCCACATTGGACTCTTTGTGGTGTCGCAGACGGTAAATGAGGTGTAGCCGGCCAGTTTGATTGTAGAACGCTGATAATTGTATCGTTTTACAATTTCAAATTACGGTGAAGGTAGATTGCTCTGATGTCGGGTCAAAGCTTGAGTCGGGAACGAAAGTTGCTGTGATGAAAAAACGTTTATAACATAAAATATATTTTTTTTTAAAGTTTTATTTAATTTATACGATAGTAAGTTAAGTATATTTTTATTAAAAAAAACAAAACGCGAATAGATGTCAATCAACTTGAAAAAAAAAGAAAGACGATTACACCACGTAGCGGAAAATAATTATAATATTTACATTGGTAACGTAACCATAGTTATTAATCGAAATCGAGCTATTGCGGTCACAGTCGAAGACTTCGATGGTTTTAGTCATCATAATGAGATCGAATCCGATCGAATCGACGTTGAACGATTTCAAATCAACGGACAAAACACACGAGCGCCGCGGCGGGAAAATAATCAAACCTATTACACGTGGGGCCACGATCATGAGCGTTTCCTTTTAAAGCGACCGGTCGACATCCGGCCAGTAAACGGAATCGAGTAGGCCAACTGAGCATCGTAGCCGAGATCTCACTTTAATTATATTGTTATGTCGATCGACCGAGGTCGTGAGGTTACATAAAATAGATTATCTTTATACGATACAAGCTGCCGCTTTGTGAATAGCCTCTTTCATATCTGCTATATCGAATTCTTTTTCGGAACCGAACCGCCCGCGGTCATTATCGCTGGAACGCAGCTGATTGCTTTTTTTTTAATTTTTTGGACATTCGTAGTTGTTATTTGAGGTCGGCGTTTCTATGTCTTTGTGTAAGTTTAGTTCATCGACGGTAGTACATGTCGCTTTCTTATTAAAATTAACTACCTGTAAGATTTTCATTTTACTTAACTTTACACAGCTTAAATACTTGCTATAAGAATATAAATACCATAGTCCCTTTTAAAATGTATTGTTGTATTATTATTAGTATAGATATCATCAGCCTCGTAACTTAATACAATAACAGAAGTAATATTTTGGTAATACAAAATCGAAACACTTAAACTAACAAATTTCGATATAAATTATCTGTGTTGTATAATTGTTGTACAGTATAGGTATCTACATGTCATACATCTTCTTTGTATTGCGTTCTAAGTTTTACTCTCGAGAGCGATAGATCTGTCGTAATTGGTTACGACAGCTCAGTATCAAAATAAGTCACTGACGGTAATTTCTTTCAGATGTAAAGCAATGAGAAATAACTCATTTTTATAAGCGTCTAAGAGCAAAACTTAACATATATGTGTAAATCTCACCTAAGATAGGCTTTAAAGGACCTTTTTCTTAGGAAGCTCCTTCATCGGGAGTAAAACAATCTAAGATTTGACTTTAAGTATTCTCCTGTTATCGAATTAGTTATTTCTTCTGTGACGAGACTAAGCGGGTATACTGTTTAGTTCGCATTGATGTTACAAATTATATCATTATTATAAGCTGCACACTGTCATGCTTAGTTCTCTTCCCCCATTGATGAAATTCTCGAATTTGGACTATGACGTTACAGTCGAATGTTGTCGACGAGGGAGGCCCTTTATAAATAAATCGAAGAAGAATTGAACAAAACAAACGAATGACTCGCAATATATTGTATATGACGGTCCTAAAATGTTTTAGAGATTACAAAATAAAGCTAATAGAAGTGACTGATGTCGTCAGCCATTTGTTCTGCTCGGAGTCTGCGTGATGATGCCATTATCTCACTTTCGACTCGTTGTGACGACATAATTGTATTATTGGCATGTGTCTGTATGTTGAGAAACGATCATTTATTACGATATTTATTTGGTTTTAACTAGCATTTTGACCTAAAATAACATAAAGGTAATTTTAATTAGCTTTGAGGATGAAGTGTAAACTCAAGTTAGGTTAAATGTAAGGAAATTACGAAAGTATTAAAGCATCTATGTAATCAATATCAATAATTGTCATTTACAAAACATCAAATAGCGAGATGAACATACTTTGCAAAGTTTTGAATGGATTTTGCACTAATAAAATTGTCATCCACATTCAATACTACTAAAATATTAGTGCCTATTGTTTCACAGAATTTATACGCTAATAAATGCTTATTGTGAATTACAAGAAAATAAACTAGTTCCCCGTGTGCGGCCACACTAAATTCCGCCACCAGCCTACAGCGCGCCAAAACCGTAACAGACTATAATTTGTTGATTGTTTATCTATGGTACGCATTGATCTACAATTAGCCGCCGGAGGGCAGGAACAGAGCGACCTCGCATAGTTCCATTTGACATTTAGACCCGATTGACCTTTCGTCTATTTTCGGGTCCGCTCGACTCCTACGATGAATTATTATTCATCGTATTATCTCGGGTTCGAGTCCGGCCCACGTTTCGCCTACGCGTTCTTACCAGACGAACTAGATCTCGTCTTATTTATTCCTTAGTTTATTGTTGGGATCTTTTTTTTGTTTGTTGTCGATCGAGTTTTTAGAGTAATCGATTTATTTGTATAGGACTCGATATGTCGTCCATAAAGTTATGCTATCTTACATTGCTCTTTATTCTCGATAGTGTCCAAATTTATTGCAATACATTTACATTCTTTAGTATAAGAGTAGGTGTTTGAATTTGCTAATTTATTTATGTAAATATATGTACGTGAAATCTTAGATAAATAAATAACAGTTAAATTATTCTATAAGATTAACTTATGTGAGGTCTAGCATTAAAATAAAATAAGAATCCTTACCCTCACTTGGATGCTGATAAGCAATAATGTGCCAACCCACAAAAAGTCAAATTCGGAGATATTAATATATTTTGATTGAACATGACCTATTTAACATTATTAAATAAAAAAATAAAGTCACATAAATTAAATAAGAACGGAAAAAAGTTTCTTAATTAATTGTTTCGAATTTCATGGTCGTTGCATATTTTGTTATTTATACAATAATCTCATATATTCAAAAAACTTTTTATTAGATAATATATTAAATATATCTACCTGTTTTTAAGTTATTACACCTTTTATCAAAAAAGTAAAGAAAATGTGAATAAATACTTATTGAAACAAAAGTATTAAGAATAGGTTTGACATCTTCAGACGCCATTTTCTCAAAATGAAGTTCGTGTGGCTTGACACAGTATTGCTTATCAGCGTCCACTTATAGAATAATAAATATAATAAAATAAGAATAATAAATAAAAAATAAAATTTTATTTCATTGGTCTGGTTAAAAAAATCGTTTTTATGAATCAATTAATCAAACCATCTAATTACATCGAGTAGGATAAGGAGCATTATTCGATAAAAGCATCTAACTACCCATCGAGTATATAACTATGTACTCATGGAAAATGATTATTTAATGACACCACGAGGTTTCACGATGTTTGATAGTGTAATGACTTTATTCGAGCCCACAAATCTACCCGTTAAATTGCGTTTGTCGGACGTGAATGGAACGTCTGTTTTACTTTCTCTTGATTGGTAATTGTGGTAGGCCTTTATGTTGTCGTTATAGCTAATAAGATGAGAGTTATTTGTTTTCATTTTACACAATAAAAATACGTAACGTGCTATTTTTAAACTTTCGTAGCTGTATTATTAAAAAAAAAAATAAACATTTTTTAACAGTTTGTTAAAAGTGTTGCCCTTGCCACGTTATATTATGTAAAATGTAATAATAGAGAAATCTCTTTGATTATTTTAATATTGCAAGTCATAAAGAGTTAATTAGGTTATAGACAAGAATATATTAAAGCCAGTCAAGGTAAAAATTAAAAAAAAAACAGTATATGTTGTTATGGAACTGTCGGTGAATAGAATCGTACTCTAACAGCTGTAAGTTGTGACTGTGTGAATTTTTAATATTTTTTTTTTGCATTCGACTTGCTACCCTAACGTTTTATAGACATATATTGACAAATATTTTGTGACTATTCAGCTGTATAAAACTAACTGTATACCATGGTTTGACTTGTATTTTATGTTCATAGCTTTAACCAATAAAACGCATGAATAGAACGCAGAAAGATTTATTCAAAACGAACTTGTAGCTCCAGAGACTGATGAGTTCTAGAAACAAACTTCATGTTTTTTATATTACCACAGACAATAGTCTATATTTTATAGCATGTCGATATTTCTATGTTGGTAACTAATAATCACTCGGTATTTTTATTAATAAAGATTACCGATTGATTGATAAAACGTCTCGTTCATGTGTAGGATGTTTTATTGAGCCGGGTATGCTAAATAAGCAAAAACCCGGGACGCGATGAAAGTTTTTGCATGTAATGACCAACGGGTTTACAGTTAATTTCCTTCAAGTGTAAATTAAGTTAGAAAATTAAAAATATTAATGTCGGAGACACTGGATTATTTATTATCATCGGAAGTCTAGGTAATAAATTATCAAGTGGCATAGCCAGGGGGTTAGAAAGCTATCCATTAGCCGGAGCCGGTGAGTCATTAGCCGGCTATATTTTTACCCGTTATTTTAGAGTTGACGGTAAAAATTTATAAACAATGAAATATTTCGTAGTCATTTTTTTGCGGTAGCTCGTGATTTGAGAGATAAATAGAGTAATTATAGATTATATATATTTAATGTATCAATTATTTACAACTTAAATGCGACATCGGATTTTTATGAGGTATGTGTATCTTGTCTCGTGTATTTTTTTGTTAAGATTTTTCAAATATTTACATTTTTTAAATATTTTTTTAAACTTATCAAAGTTAATGTTTAAACGGTGAGTCGAAAATTAAATAAACGTATCACTCTATGTAATATAAAATAATTTTTAAGAATTGCATAACGTATTATTACACAAATTGTAAAAAAAATTAAGTATGACACTTAACTGATATTTAATAGTATTAGCTTATAAGTAAAGCATATAATCATTTTACCGTAAATAAGTATATTTTAACAATTGTGTCTGTTTGCGGAGGTACGCTGGAAGGACGGCGTACCTCATCGCCGGCGGGCTGCGCACGCGCCGATGTTAGATTAGGCCCCAATAAACGTGGCCGGCTGCAACCTATAACGGCACGTTTTATTGCCTGCTAAGGTCGCTGTAGCTCATCTTACACATTCACTCTACAATTGTTACAATTTATATATAACTATATACGTTTATCGGAAATTAATCGTAAAATACGATATTTTTTTTAATTTTCTTGTTGTCAGTTATTAATATATAAATAAATATAAATTAAAATATACAAATATACTTAAAATATTGAAAACTAAGTTCAAATGTATACATATATGTAATTTGTATACACGATTTCAATTCATGATATATGTAGAGCTTACGATGCTCTATGCTCTGTCTTATCGAAATTGTTTAATCACACACTATTTTCCAATAATATTATAAAGCTGAAGAGTTCGTTTTTTTGCTTGAACACGCTAATCTCAGGAACTACTAGTGCGAATTGAAAAATTCTTTTAGTGTTGTATTGTAGGTAGGTTATTTAGTAAGGAAGGAGCTCAAAGGAGGGAAGCATTAACCAAAAACCCGACGAAAGCCGCCAGGGACAACTGGTGAAAACTGGAACTTATATCAAAAGTTACGCGGTATTTATTGCACTGTTACCGACGATATGTATTTTTTATAGATTAGTATTCCATTGATAGAATAAAACTTTAAAACCAAATCATTTTAATATTTATATATAATAAAATTTTATTACATTAAAAATATTATATTCTATGAATTTTTCATGTAGATAAAAAGAACTATTTAGCCGGATGCTTCCTACTTAGTTATGCTTTACGATCTTTTTTTTATACCTATACAATATCTATAAAACTATGAATTCCTTTAATCTTTTAAGAGCTTTATGGAATCATCCGGTCATTGCACTATTTTATCATAGTTTATCTTTCACACATTTTTTTATGATAATACAACTATTAATATTTTTCGACGTCTTAATTGTAGAACGAAAAAATGAATTATTAAATCGTAATGTTGTAAGCTATGACTAAGGCTTTAATTGGACTATAAATCTTTTTATTTCTTTATTTAAATTTATAATTTATAGTGAGAACTACTGTGACTTATAAAAACATAATAGGTCAAATACTTGCATTCCGTACGTCTATAAAAAAACTACTTTCGTTCAACATAGCTTGTGTTTGGTCACAATTAAATGCAATGTCATACAAACAAGACAATTTAAAAATATTAATTAAATTATTTTTATTATTCTACTAGTTGCCTAGAAATATAGATTATCCTAGATTAAAGGGTTATATAATGCGAAAAAAAAACACAAATTTTACTTTTGTTCAAATATACAATTTTTTCATCTATGAGTCGTAGCGTGATGTAATATAGCCTGTAAAATGTCTTAATAAACTACAACAGATTATCTAACGCATAAAAAAATTTAAAAATCGGTTTAAGTAATTTCGAAGATACCCCTTACATACAATCTTCCAAACGAACTCTACTTCTATATAATATTAGTATAGATGTATATGGTATACAATAAAACATGAAACCCTTTCACTTAGGGAGGTAACAATAAACCGTCAGAAACATCACAACAAATCTCCCGAGACCGCGAAATGACAGTCATTGGCTGACACTCCGCAATCACGGACACTCAAGTGAACGATATTACACAGTGGATATTATAAAGTATTTGGATTGCCCACCATCGCTATCATTACTCTTAGTGGGTGGTTCGGCCAGACAAAGTTAATGATGACTGTTGCCTCGTGTCGTAATTTCATTAAAAGCAAGATCATGACATAGATATAACTCGTACCGTTGTAATAATTGGTCAAATTAATAGTTTCATGACGTAAATAAAAGTTTTGTTTGATGAAAATTACATCTTCTGGTTATTGTTGGTCATTAAGTAATTGTTTTTATAACCTTTATTTAATTACGATTACGATTCGTAGTTATATTAAGTAACTATATACCATTAAGATAAAAAATATCGACCTCAAAAGCAAAATACGCAAATTTGATTCCTTGAATGATATGTTAATTCCAGCTATTTTGATTTAAAGACTAAACTGATTTTGATAATAATCTGTTTGATAGTATACCCTTTCAAATAAAAAAAAGGATTTTCAAAATCGGTAAAGAAATGACGGAGTTCTAAGGGAACTAAAATAAAAAAAAAAAACAAAAACGTACGCTACGAATTGAGAACTTCCTTTTTTTTTGTAATCTGTTACCTCTTTTTCTAAAAAATAATTTTTATATATGTATAATGTGTAAGTTTTAAAAATATCAAAATTCATACATTATTGCGTGGTTTAATCCACATAGAAGATATTTTTAAAAATTTTATAACTTGTCATTTTCGATACAATAATGCTCTACGATTATTATAAAAAAAATTTTGCTATTAAGTCAAAATCGCGAATGTACATTAAGTACATGTATATTATTTAACATTAATTTTATTATTAAATTATAACAAATATATTTTATTTTAATCTTAACACATATCCGTTTAAACTATATCCAAATAGTCTAAAGACAAATGCAGAAGGGTTTTATTGAAGGGGAATATCGATTACTATGGAATATTATAACTCAGGTAGACAACTGCCACCCACGGCGGTGCGTGCGCGGTCGACTGTAAAATTGGATTTGAAATGATTCCAATATTATATCTAGATTCACCAACACACAACGCGATGAAAATACTCAGATATTTACTAGCTATTAAATCCACTATTTAACGTTTGACAAATATTTCATTCACGGAAGGTAGATTGCACAGAATACGAATGCCATATTTTGTTGGATTCGATTGCATGTTTTCTAATTCCAAACAAATCATCCATTGTTTTGCGCTAAAATCGACATCGTTAGAAAAAACTTGAATTTTTTGTGATGAGTAGTATTATAGTAGAGAATAAATATATGTATATACAGTCTTATTCCTCCTACTTGCCAGAATTTGACTTAATTCGTATGGGAAGATATCAACAATGATATAATAGATACTAATTTGCACAAATTAACTATAACACAATTTGCATGAACGCAAGCGGAATTTAAATCGTGATACGTTTTATAATTTATGTTCGCGTATAAAATCGCGAGATTATTATATCAATTGCGTTGCATTTGCCGTGACAGGCAGCAATCTGAAATAATTGAGTACCGGCGACTACACGCGGCTCACTTGTTACGGACAAGAGTTGAATCCAAATGAAGCGAAGACCTGAGTGCTTTTGCAACGACATGCAAATAACACCGCTACTACGGTTTCTCGGTTGCATTTCACACACGCTTTTCACTTTCGATACGAAACGCGATCGCCGGTGTGACTTATGAAAGTTGCAATTAATCGCATTGAATAGCATCGATAATTGAATTCGTATAGCTTAAATGATATAAAAACGGTGTTTTTATTTCAGTTATCTTATATGCATTTTATTGAAAAATAATTCTTCATAGATTTTCAAAGGACTAAAGCAGCTATATTTTATTATAATAAACTGAAACAAGTAAATAAATCGTCTCTGCTTTCAATTTACATAAAGGATATCTGTTATCGAGTCGACTTAATTAAATATCGGAAACTGTTGCCTTTAATTGCGTAATCGTCGGCTAAAGCCCTAACTCAGATAAATAGATAGGTAGTTGTCTGAACAAGTGATCGTGACGAGCTGTACTATAACTTAATACATAAAGAACGTTACTTTCTAAGATGTTATCGTATTCGTTGCTAATAAAGTATAAAATTAATATCCAAAAAAAACTAGACGTAAAATTGATTATTGAAAAAATAATGTGTGAAAATCATTTGTAATCATTAAATTATATCGACAAAACGCCAATAAAATTAGATGTAGTCTAATAGATAGTAGTTAGATATAATTATAATTAAAATACCCATATGAATACATTCGTTCAAACTAGTCGTAGAAGCGATACACGGTTTGAATAATGAGCGCGTTCGAGATAAACCCGTCCCGGCGGCGACAGACGTCACCGCGAGGCGGACAAATGATAGTGGTACGGGAATACTTGTTCTCGTATTAGGATTATCATACGCTCAGTCAAACGTGTTTACGCTATATGTATCTCCTAAGCTAATATGAAATCTAAAAGCGGCGATCTAAATCTGGTTAGATTGAATGGTCCAGAAATTTGTATTTCAATGCAAACCGCTTCGAGTTTACACGCTAACATTGCGATATAGCGCGTGTCGTGTTCGAGGTATTTATACGGAATTATTACCGAGTATACCATCTCCATCGGGTTAAGGGGTTGTAATAAAAATAAATGCACTTGTTTAACTATAAAAAGGAGGATGTCGGAACGGCCGAAATTAACGGACGCCATGCACATTTGGACTTCTGGGAACAACGGTTAGTGTCAAAAAACTTGGACCTTCAACGGGTTTCTTCTTCCAATGTTAAGTGTTATGTGTTCAAAGAAATGTTGGACGGGTCAGTATTTCAGGATGAGGTATACGCGGAGCGCTTACTGCACACTCAAATTACAGTAAATTCTTCGCGTTCGCAGAAAAAAATTGCCTAGAATTTTTTTATTGTTCGACTTCTCACCTCGCAAATGTTTTGTTGATCTTATCAGATTTTTAATGGAAATATTATTTGAGAGAAATGAGATCCTCTTTAAATAACTTTTACCATTAAATTTTCCAGGTTTTAAATGAAACAATTCACTTCTTTACATTTTATGTAAGTCTTAGTGATGAATTTACCCAAAATAAAATCCAATGTTATTCGTGAAATAAAAATGATATTCATCATTAAACTTTAGCTGCAGCTGGAGCAACAATTCAAGCTCAATCGTCCGGGTTGACATTAAGCCGGTTTAAAATAGCAATCATTGCAACAACAACAATCGAGTGGACCTCGCAGCCGACAAACTGTATAATAAAAAACCTCACCAGGAAATGTTCGACAAAGACTGCGATCATTATGGTACCACTTCACCATGATACCATTGGAAAATGTTCTTTAATACGTCGCGATAAGAGGTCACGCGAGGGAGATCGGAGCTAGCTGTACTTTTCACGTTGACATTCCTAGATTGAAAGGTCGCAAACTGGTTCGACATTATTGTCATTACGCTAGATGGCGTCGCTGGATTGGTCGGCCATCTGCCGGTGATTGGCATCCATTATGGCACGCGTCCTACAGTTTCCTCAGAGACGCGAGTAATTTCCTCTCTGCTGATTGTGAGGAGCGTGAAATGACACTATCATCTGGTGTGCCGACTGCTAATGTTGATGTCCGCGATTGATTTTGCACCAGCCGGATATTTGATGGAGGTGTTATTTTATTGATTTTCTCTTCGCAAAAATGAAAGTGCTATGCATTATTTAGTAGTTCATTTGTAATTCTTCTTGCGGCTCTAAATGCATAAATATTAGTGTGCTTTTTATATAAAATGGTAAAAAGAAAGATGTTTATATTATTTTTAGTTGACTACGGCAAAGTCAAAGAGGTTATGATTTTAACAGACTATCTATGTATGTACGTTCATCCATTTCCTCATAGTTCCTAAACTACTTATCAGAACTGGTCAAATAATAATATTTAATAAATAAAATTCGAAGCGTCTTGATCGTCCGCTGGTTATAGGCTATTTGACGTGTCACTAAAACTCTATATACTATAATAACTCTATATACATAACTAAAAATATGGCATCCTCTAACGGGAGTACTCTGTTAAAAAAATATGATAAAAATAGCGTTTCACAATTTTACGTTTTTTTGTGGTCTTGGGTTTTACTTTTCTACTTTTAATTGTGTATTTTACATAACAATATTTATCTAAACTTCTCATTAATAATATGTATCAAACAAAATGTCAAGTTTTGTTAATTTTAGTGGACCTTACATAGTCCATGGCTGCATCCACGTAGATAAAGGAGTATCGGCTTCCGTAATAGGAAATATAAATTGATTCTCAACCCAAGGACTTCCTACGTGACCGATGTAAGATAAGAGGAATGATTTAAGAAAATAATATTTTAGCAATCGATCGTCTATAAAATTGTTTTCATATAATACGTCTCCTACGTGTTTCAATCGTCACAGCTGAAGGAGCGATGACTGCCCTAGACATGTCTCATAGTGAATAACGTTTGTAAAGTTATTTCTGGTTACCACAGGACGATTTCGAATAAAAATATATAGAATATTTGTATAATATTTGTATAATAGAAAAATATATAGAATATTTGTACTTATAGTACAAAAATATGGTGTATTTGCAAACTCAACTAACAATTTTCTGAATAACCTGGGTATGAACGCCAATGCGAATCTTGCTCTTATATTCGGTTGTATTTAATTTAAAACAAATAAAGAATCCATTATTTTACGATAAAACCGTTTGGAGAAACGATGATATTTAGAGACGATTAGTATATATGAATAAGATTTTTATGTGGTTGTAGACGGGAATTAAACTTATAAGTTTTGCTCTCAGTTATTTACTTTCAGTGCCAGTGAGTGATATTCAGTGATTCGGTGACCTTCACAGCTTTCGTAACTACTTACAATGTATCCGTTACTAGGTTACAGAGCTGTTTTATATTGCTCTCGGGAGTAAAACTTACAAATGTAATTCTTATCGTGCGCCGATTTACCAGTATTCGGTGAGCATATAAATATGCTATAGAAAAAAAATGTCAAAGTATAAAAAGATCGCAGACAGCCCAATGCACCATTGGTCGCAGCAAACGAGGCTGGAAACGCGATAGCATCTCGAACCGCTTCAGCTATCTGCTCATCTAGACATCTCTATTTAAATACCCGCTCCTAGTCGAACAGTGAACTAAATTAAATGCTCCGATGCGAAATTAAACTCCTCCTGTTTGGGATATAAATTGGCAGCCAATGGCCGGTTATAACGCGGGCTCTTTATATGGATAGGGCTCGCTACTCAATTATGTTGCCGATATTGCTTGTGTATGGAATTGTTTGTATGGAAATCTGTTTCGCAATATCGTTTATGAGGAACGTACAGTGGGGTAATAAATTACTTTGCTATCGTTTAGTGGGACGTAATGTGTAATAATTTTAAAAGTTATAAGGATAATCTGTTTATTTAGAAAACAAAATGACACCAATGTTCTTTGTCACCCATCTTACTTAAATGTTCATGTTGCTATAGCAAATTGACTTCATATACGTTATTACAAAGCATTATTTTTACATGTAATTTCATTGCTCTATAAGGTAAAAAGATTATATTCAAATTCAAATTCAAAATATACTTTATTCAAATAGGCTATTTACAGCACTTTGAATCGTCAAGTTACAAGTACATTGGTTATAGATTTTATTTTTAAGCTACCACTGGTTCTTCTTGGTAGAGACATGTAATCTCTACCGAAAAGAACAGGCAAGAAACTCGATAGGTACTCTTTAAAAAAAACATTCATACAGTATGGATTTTTATTACATTTTTTTTTTTTGAAATCCTGTTAGAACATCAACGCACATTAGATCCACGCCTCGTTATCGTCAAAATATTCTTAAATATTATAATACGCTTTATTTATTAGTGTAACAGCCGTTTTAAATTTGTTAAAATATTATTACATTATACGACTCTATCTGTGCTAGAGTAATTGTTATATTCATATATTTAGAAAATCATGATAAAATTTAATCTCGAGTCAATCCGCTATATTAATCCAGCTCGTAAATATCTAGTGCTCGTAAACCGCTAACTAACGTTTATAAACTACAAAACCAATACTTACGGAAACTGGAGTAATATAACGCTAATAAATATTATCTTGAATATTTTAACGTTTCGTGACAACAGATACTGACGAATAATTTGCCTTTTTGTTGTCATTAAGAAATGTATACATACAAAAATTAGGTACAACTATTACGTAAAATTATAAAAACGCATATATACATTTTCGCGCTTTGAGAATTATTAGGCTTTAATTTTTTTTTAATTTTTGATAGAAAATGCCTACCAACACGATAGTCCAAAAATTAAAAAAAAAAAAACTAACCACGAAATAATTGTTTAAAATATAAAATATATATAAAGAAATGACCAGCTTTCTATATTTTATTTCAGAATATATCCTTCAGTTTAATCTTAAAAATGTCATATGTCGAAAGAGCAGTTCTAAAAAGCTCGTATTGGTGGTCTAGAGCCTGACCTACCTATTAGCAGAGCGTTTATCTATCACATCGCCACGGACACACACCAACTGCCCCATACTGACCATAGACTATAAACACCATAAACAGAGCTGGCATAAAATTTATTATATAATTTTAATCTATCCTTTTGAGAAGTATCTTAAACTGTATATGAGATTGTGCAACTGTGCATTTGGAAAACAATTAGCTAATTATTTTAGTCTATTACATTTTACATAACTACAGTGACTTTTTTAATTTGTGCTAAAGGCTTAAAATAGTGTCTGTTCGTGTTTATTAGATATATCTTTTTAAGATGTTAGCCACTTTAAGGTTTTTTTTATGAAAGCGGGTTATTCGCATTTATTATGGCTGGAGTAGTTAATGTATTCATATTATATACATATATTAATCATTGCTATTAAAAAACTAAACGCAAACAGTACACAGTATTTTTCCATAACATTTTATTTCTTTTCTGGAATATTCTATGCTCTTCCCCACATAATTAGACGCCTGTTCGTTCGCATTCGATATTCAGTTTCAAAGTGACAATCATCGTGTAGTTCTAGCTGTAAAAACAGTGCCGCAAAGAGGTTTGACATATACAAGTTGAGTTCTGACATGGTTATATTTTAATTAATCTATAGCTATATCGTCGGAGATATTTCAAAACCGCGTATCTAAATTTTCCTATAAAGTTAAAATTTGAATGAAATACTAAATCACATTATTGATAAAAATAAGGCTTATGGGCATATTCCATTGCGCAAAAATGGACCTTATTGTGAAAGTTAGTTACGCGGTTTTGCTCTATCACCGACGATATGTAATTTCTCAAGAGTATTTTCGTTGGAATGATATTTTCTTTAATACTGCATCAAAATTAATGTTCGATAATATTTCGAAGATCGTTTTTCGCTATTACGACGAAAAAAAAGTATTATATAATTACATATATACTATAGAGAGTATCAACTAGGCATGCGTTGGATATTTTATCAGCATTACTGGAATCAATATTTAAAAGTGAAAAAAAACTAAATATGTTTTTTTATTATTTATCATAAATTATGGCTATACTATACGAGCCTACAAGATCCAATGATTAAATTAATTTTTTTTTATTAAAAAAAGTTTAACTCAGTTTTTTACTTTTAAATATCGAATTGACATAATATATTACTTAAATTATTATCACGATTAAAAATAATTACACTTTAAAATTATTACGTAACTTGGAAGTGAAGTATTCGCACTAGTAATCCAATTATTATTATCAGATTTAAATGATAATCATAAACAGCAGAAAGTAGAAACGAGTGGTCTGTATAGTGTCAGGGCGTAGGTCGCTCGATACGGTCACTGTATACGTCTATATAGCCTTTCGTTTAACGATCAACGTACAGACGACAGACTTAGTTAGTAGTTAGTACGATAGAAGTCTTGTTAGGAATGATGCCCGCTATAAACCGCCATTGATTTAAGACATCGCCGTCTCAGGGCTGTCGGTTCGTTCAATTAAAATTGTTTATATTTACGAGTTAACAGAAACCCGACATAAAGTTTTAGTATAAATATTTAGATGAATTATTAAAACATTCGATCCCTGGACGGTAAACTCCTAATATAATCGCTTATTTCGATTTGAGCTGTAAACGTAAAGTTCCTCTTGCGAATGTAGTATTGTTTTTACTATTATTACAACATTCGGAATTACATACGTCTGTTTACAGTCTACGCAATTAAAATGAATAGTTACAAGAACACAGCCGTTCGTTTAAAATAACACATTTAATTGTAATCAATTTAATTATGTTCGAAGTCTAATAAAGTGAAGCTATAGTTTTATGCGTAATTTCAACGATAGATCTTTGAAAGGTTTAGTTGAAGTCGTGGTTTAATTAATTCTGACAAACATATGTACATTTCACTAGTTATATATTATCCTTCCTAATACAATTCTACACAGAAGTTTGTATGGATGTTTGTAACTCTTTCACGCAAAAACTGGAAAATGGATTTTAATGAAAGATCACAATAATATATCAGAATAACACATAGGCTATAATATTTATAATGATATTGAGTAAATTGTCTAAACATAACGATAAGTGTCAATTTTGGTGAATAGCGTATAAAAATAGATACTTTGGTGAGGAAAAAGAACTTCTTGAAGTACTAATATTGCGCAAACGAAGTCCCTGGCGTGAGTTAGTTTTTTTTTTAATTTATATTCATTTTGTTAAAAATAACGTTGATTAAAGTTGATGATAAACAAATTTTAAAACTATATTTTTGTTTTTAGTTTACATGAATTTAGAAAGTCTTATCTATCATCAATTATTTAAATGTATTTTTTTAATTAATTTTGAAAAACGAAATCCAACTTTCGCAATAATAAATTAACTAACCGATTTCAAAAAAGACAAGTTATTATATGCAACGTTTTTTTTTGCTTTTTGGTTTAACCAATGATATCATAACTATAGATATATGATAAGCTCGTAGATTTTGGCACCGATCAAGTTGGACGACGTTGCATAGCGACCAGCTAGCGACTGAGTATGATAGACGACAGTATTCTTAGGACAACAGGTCATTTGACGAACGTGTCAAAGTACGAAATTGGAACAGATTTTTAACGTCAAATCCTTTGAACGTAACCATAGTTTTAAAATATCGTTGTATTTTGTTTAACATATATCAAATATTTATATATTATTTCGATAGGATTTATTTACGTATTGAGTAATAATATTGCAATGACCTATTGTTAAGTCGCTCCGCTAATATGGTTTCACAAGTCGGCTGCGACACAAAAAAATATTAATCTTTTATCTATAGATGACAGGTGTCATACGCTAAATAAATCTTGATGTATTATAACGTCGACATAACGCAAAGAATAAGCTCGAAGAAGAAGTCGTTTGCCATAGGTAGTCGTTTCATGTGGCGTTACTTATTTATATACAATTATAAAAAAAATATGCCAAAAACGAGTTGCTTCTCTAAATAAGATACTAGTAATATTTACTATGCTTAAAAATTATAAATGTTAGACGTCGATTGTTATTATTCGTTAGATTTAATTTCGCGAAACAAATGACGAACAAAAATAACAAAAAATATATATCGAAAAGGATTAACGAAAATATAAATCAATGCTATATTTGGCTATGAATTGTATTTTTAAGTCTATATTAGAACACTTGACGTAACGAACAAAAGTATCAATCTATTACATCTTACGTGATAATTAATCAGTGAGAAACATTATACAACTCGGCGATCGGTTCAGGTGCTTCCAACTAATCAGCTTAGTAGTCCAGTTTCACAATTGCGATGGACCGCGAGTGTCTCGTGGACCAATAAATGTCATCAGTTGGACCGGTATAATAACTTTGTACATCGTTACGTTATTATCAATAACAGTTGATATCGATCGCTTTAAAATGAAATATGAAAATTGTGAGTTACTCTTTGAAGTTTCAAAATAATACCGTAAAAAGTTTTATGGAGAATTATTATTAATTTTTTCAGTTATCTAACGTTTACGATTTATATATAGTGATATATTCAAATAAATAATACATTTTTGATAAAATAATTTAAGACTGAACTTTTAATATTAAACTTCTCTATTACAATAATTTAAGTACTTTACTAGAAATAGGATCACATAACGTACGTTACGTTATGTGATCCTTCGTTCTGTGATCGTACGTTCTTGTCATTGACTAATTAAATTTTTATATAAACGTTTACGGAACAAGTCAAACTAATTATAATTAACTTGATTTATAGTTATTAAATGGTGTATAAATTTTAATAAATGAAACTTGTCTAGTGGTTGCAATTTATCAAAACAAGTTAGAAAGTTCAATGCACTACAAGATCTAATATTTATTTTACGGAAACGCTATATCGAATCAATGCGGAAGAAAATATAAAAGAGATTGCATTCACCTAACTTCATCTTATCAATACGAGATGTGTTAAATCCATCACATCATTAAGAAGCACGAGCTTAACTACGCGTCGAGACCGAATTGACCGTAACGAACAATCATTTTTAGAATTCAGTACTCAAATTTTGACACCAATTATCTTACGACTAAATCGACGCCGTATTGTTATGTATATCTTATGTATGTCTTGCCTATCTACATATAGAAAGTACTAGTATAGTACATATGTAGAAAGTACTGTGTCTTTTAAACCGTAATAGCTACTCAGTTTTTATTTTCAATAAATGTTTATGATTTTAGCTGACATATCGAAGTTTTGTTTGATTATCGCACAGACTTAAAAGTATAACACTAAATAAAAAGAGTTATATATGTATACATTAAAATGTGAGACGGGTGTGGAATGGAACCATTGAAATCATTGGTAATGTATTATTTAAAATGTGACCAACTTCAATAGAACCGTCGTTGACCGTCGAAGGACCAACCTTAAAATATGGTATATTTTAAGATTTATAACTACGTAGGTTCGCTCACAACTATTTGTTTTCAAGTAATTTGAAAAGAACTATCGACATCTTTATGTAAATATCGAGTTTCTCGTTTGAAAATAAACAAATTATTTTTAAGATTAACGTCCATAAATATTTAGCAAACGTTTCTTTTATGTTTTATCGGACGATCATAGAAAAGGAATGTGTGTATAACGTATAGTCTGACTTTATATAGACGAATAGTCAGAATAATTTATTAGATGAAATTGTATCAAAAAGCATTCCAAACCGGTATTGAGTTGAGCTCGTAAATCCTTCTCTATTTACAATTATTGGACTTTTCTATACATTATGATAGATATAATATTTGTTTGTTATTTCATTATTTGAATATAAATGTGAGATCTTCATTTTTGTTACTCTGTTTAATATTTTATTTTAATCTCATTTAAATTCAACATATCTTTCTGTCTAAATAATAAGAATATATTGCTTCTTTATAAATAAAATGATGAAATTGTTTTCCGTTTATAGGATAAATGTGAAAAGATTGATATTTTCAAATAGATGGCCATTGTTAACTCTGGCAGGTTATTAAAAAATAAAAAATATGTAATTATATGGAAAATGTTGTCACATTATTTATAATTAAGAACAAATAAATATAATTTATGTTATATAAAATAAAATTAACGTAAATATTTACAAGTCGTAAACGTTCGCTTTAGATCAACATAACTATAAAAATACTAAGAAGACACTTACATTAAAATTTAACAGATTATAGAAAAAAACATGGACGCTGGACATGTTGAAAAAAAAGCATATAAAAAAAATTTAGTGTGTTTATTATACTTAATATTATTATAACATATTATTGTGAGTATTTACGATAGATATTATAATAAGATATTAAAATAAACAACCTTAAAACATTAAATAATGCATTGCTTAGCCTAAACGTAGCAAAACAAATTACATGCAATGGAACGTGTGAAACTCATTAATAGTACCGAATTATCTCACACCGATGCGATAGTAAATAAATACTTAGAGAATAACACTAAATATAATAAATCGATTCTATTTACAGCTCACGACTCGAGCGTTAAAACGAAAGTGTCTGTACCCCTTTAAGTAGCTAATGATAAACAGGCGGGTTGGGCATAAGTGTTACAATGTACTGCTTATTGCCCATTAGGACCCAGAAGTGATGATCATTACCTCATATATATTGATAATTTCGAAATTGTTATACATTTCGTATAATCTAAATACGTCAAAATTATTACTATTATTAATGAATCATTGAAACATCGTACTTAATTGTATTTATATCTAATCATTTATCTGTCGTCATTAATAATAGGGTTACATAAATATGAAAATTAAAAAAAAAATCGAACTCGAACTCGAACATTTCTGGTAAGTTGATGAGTTGAGTATCTTGTTGATTCGAGATGATGTTGCAGCATTGGGTTACGGAACTATGTTATTTTATCATTCACAGCATATTATAATCTAAATTTGGAGTTGATTAATTCAGTAGAAGTTGTTCAGTACCTTTCAACAACTATAAAAGAGCTGATAATATTGGGAGCTACGATGCCACAGATAGGCACAGGTACACATGTCAAACTGATAACAACAATTAAAAATCAATGTTTGTTGTTATACGCTACTATACTTCTGAATATTCATCGGATCGCGATATAGGGTCGTCAACTTATTATTTACTTGCGCGTAGGCTATAGGCACTAAGGCATGTTATAATTAGATTCCGGTAAGTACTGCGCGTGTCGTACCGTAAATGTATTTAAAGCGCATTCTTAATTGATATCAGACAGAACCACAACACAGCGTGGCCGATTACAGCCAGTTTAGAAATAAAAAATCTAGAGAATTCGAATACGTTTAACGAAAGTTACAACAAAAGCTAATTAATATACGCTAAGAAAGGTGAATTTTCGGTATACCGCGACAAAAACTGAAGAGCTCGCCAGTGAGACAATAAAACCAAAAAGCGGGGAAAGTGAAATCGAATGGCGAGCAATCTCTTTGCGCAACGGAACCGACCAACATGCCCAGCTAATATGACCCGTGACCGTTCGATTTCATGACTCGAAATCATAACAATGTCCATCACGATAAACGGTCATCACGGTAATTATTTTGTCAGTAAATTTGCGTACGTTTTACATCAACTTGGACCGTATAATTATTGTGATAGGGCGTATATTGGTTTATAGATGAGATTTATGAGTGAAATAACATGTTTGTGTGATATAATATAACAATAGCTGAACTTTTGCTAAGAATAAGGTGGCAAAATTTTTCAATCGTTAAATCGGGACAGCATCCCCGCAATTCTACGCAAAAGTAAAATTGTAATATATATTTTTTTATTTTAAATAAATTTTATATAACCAATAATCCTGATGAAATAGTTAATGTCGCCGAAACTGTATATTCCCTTCCCGTTCGCTGACATGCGGTCAAAAAAATCATGTCTTATCGGATCTTATAAAATATTGCGGGACGCAGGACAAATTCTTTATAATAGGATCTGTTCCGTCAAAAGCGGGACGTCTGGCCACCTTATATATGAGTCGTGTATAGCTAGAGGTGATGACGTTTATTGGTTGAGGTGGAGTTTCGTCCAATGTTTGATGGTACAATATTAAATTATAATGGTTGCCTCTTTGGCGCGCGGTATTCAATTGGACAAGTGTAATTTGTTTCTATGGTATATGAATTGTTGATGTTTGTATACTAATAATTCATGTTTTTATACACGAGAAATTACCTTGTTATTACTTAAATGTGATATGTTTCTAAAATATGAAGCATTTTTTCAGATAAAAGGTTAAGACTTCAAATCTTAATATTCTTTAGTGCACAGTAAGCGTGCAATAATAAGTTTCAACATATTTTTATTATTATATAAATTAGATATTATTGCTATTATACTTAGTTCGTAAAAGTACCCGTAATAAATATTTCACAATGCTTTCTAAGAACAATATGATCAAATGCATTGCGCCGATACATTTACACAATCCTCGGCCGGCGTTCGAGACAGGTGCGTTGACATTACGTAATGGTGTATTAAAACAATATAATTGGATAAATTGTTAAATCTCACACAGATAAAATAAATAAGATTACTCGGATAACCAATCTCGGCCATCACAGAGTCGATACGCAAACATGCGTCTTATCTTCGGGAGAATAATGTTATTAACTTATTTAATATAGAAAATACATGCAAGCTGTAATTTTATAGATATAATCAAAGTTCTCTATTAGCGAAGCTCAATAAAGTTTGAGGCTACATAAATTTGCTTAATTTATTTAGAACTTTAGTCGACAATACTTTTAATTGGTATATAATATATATCGCTATCATGCGAGAATTACACTTATAAGTTCCAATTTTCTTGGTCAATAAAGTATTGAAATAAATATAAGTTCTGCTCTCACTTTCATAAAGATTTACACAAGATTTTTGTCATTGTTTTACACCGGAAAGATTTTACCATCAGTGGTTTTATATTTGACGATTATAGCTTTCGTAAGGTCTTTGTAAGCAGATTATAGAGTTATTTTATTTCAATTACAAGAATAAAACTTACAGACGTAATTCTCTCCTAATGATTATTGAAGGCGAGTAGATTATATATTAATCAAGTGTAGGCGATGTCGTGAATCGTGAGCGTTAAAACTCTTACTTTAACGCCGCTATTTGCTGCACATTTGCTTTAGGACTTGATCTAATGTATTTGAAATTGTTATTTTTTTATCATAACACCCGGTAAACGAGATGTCAGATTACCATTGTTAAGTGATCACCTCTGCTCATAAACATTAGTAGCACTAGAAGAACCAGAAATGTTCTGTAGATTTAAACGGGAATAAGAGACGAAGGACATGAATAAGAAATAGGTAGGATACGACCGGGGTTGATTGTGCTAGTAGAGAATCTCTAGTGTAAATTATTCTAAAATACTACATTTATCTGAAGGTCGAATTCCTAATGCATAGATAAAGAATTAATTTGACGTGCCTTAAGTAGGAACAGGTATATGACATAAAATTACTTTATAGTCCAAAAAGATTTATTTTCGCAATCTGTAAAATACTTATCCGACTGTACCGATATGTCGCTTTGAAGATTGCACTACAATTTATACGCTTTATATCGGTCATACATCGGGTATAATTTATATAAATCACGTGTTGTGCAAGCCCAGGTCACGAGCGCACGAGCATTATACAGCATCTTTCGCTATGGTGACAATACGCAATTAGGATTAAGTGCATCTGGATCTAGGACATAGATGACACGATCATAACAAAGTCTGCTGAGCCATTGTAATATTTACGTCTCATAAATAAAGCCTAGTTTCCTCTGAATGTTTTGTTAAGATATTAGTACAGCTAATCGAAGAATGCGTACCGTTTCTTATATGGACTTCTTTGTAACTTCACGAGAACTACATTTTTATCTATTAAATATATATGTCCATTGGCTGAAGCTATGCGGAAAGGACTTATCACAGTAATTGCGATAATTTACTAGAGAAATTTATAATTGTGTGTACTACATGATTTATAGTTTTTTTTTTAATATAACGCTAAGGGTTATTAAATTTGCACGTACAAACCTACAAAGGCACGAAATGAGTCACAAACATCGATATAACCTGTCAATGGAAGTAAAACTAATCGAGATTAATGCATGTATTGACGTTGGATGAATTAAATCCCATTCGACAATAGCCCGCCGCGGCGCGGCGCACGAAATCTTGCGCAAGTGGCGCAGGATTTGACGCACGGGCTGGGATGGATGGCGTTAGCTCGATTTACGATCGGATCGGATGAAATCACGAGTTTCGGTGAAAAATAAACCTAAACTTTGTACGTTATTCGACTCGACTTCGCCATTCACGATTTTCGGAAATCGGATATGTGTGAATCGAGTCAAACTGTGTGGGCAAGATGCCGATTTATACCGTCGTGACGATTTATTTATTGTTTTGAGTATTAAGAAAGTTGATTTTAGACATTACGTATGGTTATAAATATATTAAGACAGGTTTTACTTTCATCAATTTAAATAAATCGATAGATACGATACGAGTATATCCTTCGAAATTATCATTAATTATAAATAGCGATCAGCGTTTACGATAATCTAATTTACTGATGGAATATCGGTGCATTAATCATTAGCTGTAAAGTAAAGTTATTAATTAATGATTAGCAAAGTAATTAATTACACGGCATAATCCGGTATGACACCATCGCCGTAAGTACGGGGCTGGTAACGCGATCTCCTCGCTACTGTACACGAGACACACTGTGAGGTCGATTGTTGAACAGATATTTTAGGTTTTGAACTAAATCATTTACAAATTATATTAAACTTTAAACATCAAAGCGAAAATTGCGCTAATTTTGTTTTGTTGTTTAAAGTTGAATACTAATACCTCGCATATGGATAAACATAGAGATAGATTCAAAAGAGCTTATAAAAGCCTATTCAATAACTAGAATAAAAGTTTCATATACAGTTCGTCATTTGTTCGAAGATAAATGATGATGATATGGTTTAAAAAAAAACAACTTAAGCATTTAATTTATTACGTGATCACCTACTTCCATAGATTCTGAATTTTCTACGTACAATTTTATCAATCGATTAATTAACAATAGATAACTGTCTAATTTCGTTTAATATTTTAATTTTTGATTATAATAAGATAATTATGTGTCTACCGTGTGATGGTTGACGGACGTTATAGATATTGACAGGAAGTCGTTTTTGATATTACTGAGAAGGGATATGGAGATTTCGGTGAAGGTAATAAATTAGCGTTCGTCCGTTGTTTAGTGGGTTAATTTGATTCGGAAAGACGGTATAAGCTATGATTAGTAACAATTATTTTATAAGTAAATTATAAAGAATAGTTAAGATTTCAGCTAAACATTTTCCTAAAAAAATAAGATTTGCCTATATCCTGATAACCTCTTTTAACATTAGATAATGCAATTAAATCTAGAACATTCAAAATGGTTCTGCTCTCGCTCTGTCCGTGTGTATCGCGACACCTGAGCTCCCGTTGTTGCATGATCCCGCTCTCCTTTCATTGTGCAATTTTGATATACAAATATTATGGAAATTTTAAATCCTCACCTCGTTTCCCACGTCTAGTTGGCACAGATATAATATACGATGCCATGCGCTCTTGTGTAAGCCGAGACCGCTATTATGGTGGTTCGCATCACGGCGCGCTTTGTTTATGCCAAAAACGTTCCGTTGCTCAACTCTGTGAGCAAAGTCGGCCTATGCTCGAGCATGTTTATGACGTTCGTCAAATCGTTTAATATATAATACCTGCTATATATTATAATATATATTATAGTGCTTTAAGGATTGGTATATTTTAATTAGACCTAGATACGTTAAATGTTCTAAATCTTAATGGTATTGGAATTATTTCCTAATATTTATTTTTAATTGTATTGTGAATGATTAATTGGCCAATTAAATGTTGTTGCTGTTAAAATTTAGGTTGAATATAGCCAGTACAGTAATTTCGGTAAAAGCTATTAGTATTTTTTACATAGCAAATATGATTTGCATGTATTTATGTTACACATAAGTGAGTGCAACGGTTACCGCCATTTATATTAATATGTATGAAAATAAAGAAGATAATAAAAAACAATCTATAATTAATATAACAAATGTTAATTATTAAGGACCTAAAAGATAAATTAAAGGATTAGTGTTTGTTATAAAAAATTAAAATAATATTGGACCAATCGACAAGGAATTAACATTATTATTACGAAAATTAAAATTATTGTCTTAACATAAACGTAATATTACATAACATCAAAATATATAATATTATTTACAAGAACACATCTGTGTCATTTATGTTAACAAGTCGCAGCCACCCGGTAGCTCCCTTTTACATATTCATCGATATAACAGAACACCCGTCATAAATATAACTGGTAATACCCAATATGTATCTGACTTTACAACCACAGGGTATTATTGCGACAGGGACGGACTTACACCGCGGGGCCGAACGAATAAAATCTTCGGAAGCCAATTCTAACACACGATACATAATCTCATATTTCCTTTAGGCGAGAATCACACTTGTCAGTTTTGTTAACCGATTTTCATAAAAATTTATAGTCAGGAAAGAAAAATGTATAACTGAATATATTAAATATGAAAACTATACCTACATCATAGTGTTCGAAATTGCGAGTTAAGGGTTAATGTCGAAAGACGAAATTAGGCTACCTGACTACATCAATTGTTTATCATTGAGTTTGACCTGTAATAATATCTGTCAATGAGATATTTCTGACACTCAGTGCTTTCTTAATAAATAAATAAACGCATCACACTCAACGGCCTCCATTAAGATCGCGTGATCTTGTGTCGGGGGTCCGGAAACGCTTATAACACAAACACAAACACTTAGACCACGAAAAACATGCGCATGGCCAATACAGACATATGCCGTGAGCTGGGATCGAACCCGCGACCGTTAGCGCTTGAGTCAGTTGCAGTGACCACTGCGCCAACTTGTCTGTCAAAGTCAAGTTTTCTTAAGTTTTTATCTGCTATTAGGTTACGTAGTCGTTTTTTATAGTATAGGAGAATAAACTTACAAGTGTAATTCGCACCTAACACAAGAGACATAATCTCACATTTCCTTTACAACCAGTCGCCATATTTCGTTATTCTGATATTTATCAAGAAATTAGAAAATTTCACAATTACACGCGTATAATCGTTTTGCGTAACGTTGCGTCGTATTAATTAAATTAATGGTTT
This sequence comes from Hypolimnas misippus, assembly GCA_037950945.1. Taxonomy (NCBI): domain Eukaryota; kingdom Metazoa; phylum Arthropoda; class Insecta; order Lepidoptera; family Nymphalidae; genus Hypolimnas; species Hypolimnas misippus. The sequence continues at coordinate 4,162,539 of JBBEEQ010000006.1, read as the reverse complement.
AAAATAAGTATTTGTTACAGGTTTTTGTACCTTTCACTCAAAATCAAATTAATTCTCAGCGATGTGTTAACAATTACAAACGGTAACGTGTAACTGGTTTGAATTTTATTTGTTTTACGAACGTGTTATTATTAATTGGATGAGATTTCTCTGCGTCGGAGTAAACGATTTTGCAGTAACGTTATTTTGATTACAGTTAACGCATACTGTTGTATGAAAAAAATGTGAAACTGATACTATATTATTAGTTAATATTACTATTTATTATATGAAGAGTAACCTACAGGCGAAGAGCAGAGAATATGATAATTGTAGTTTTTTTTTAAATGTGATTTAATTCTTAACCACTATGAAAACTCATCAGATATCGCTGAAAATCGGTTTATCGTTTACGTCCTTCCATATTTATAAGGAATTTCATTCTTTAGGAAATTCCCTATTCTTTTCCTTTATGTTTTTGTAGAAACGAAGAAAGTACATAAGTGAGATATAACAATTTGAGTTAGTATAAGTTTAACGATATTCACTGAGAAAATATGTCTTTCCAATAATATATGATTAAAAATAGGATTAATAATAATTCAATTAGATTTTTTTTTTGTTTTGTTTATCAATATTTTAGTGCGTGGATTTCTACTTATATATCTCTATTGTCATTCATAAAAAATTTATATTGTACACAAAAAAAAAAACAATACATATAAAAAAAAACAATCACTAGGACATATAGACGATATTATCTCTGGTAGTGATCTCACAGACAACCCTGACATATTGTTAATATACCTATTCCAGTTTACCGCTTTCATTAATTTGAAATCACGAGAAATTCATTGGAGATAGCTTCAACGTGAATATAAAGTTTCCATACCGATTCGCGATTAGCAGGTGTGCGATCAGCTAACGATAGGTTCACTATTAATACCGACTCTGCAATGCAGTTGAAAATATTAATGGCGACCACACGCCATTATATCACCGTGATTTATGTGGAGAATCTTAATAGTTCAATTACTAATGTTAATTATAATGAACTATCATTACTACACCGAATACTTTGTATCACCGAGTTTCTTTGGCCGCATACTTTTAATGATAATTCCATTGACTAGATTTTAGCGCAGTAAAAAATTTAAAACATTTTATACGCATAAATTATTTTTATAAACAAGACTGGCTATGACAGTTAAATTAAATGTAAAAAATCAAAGTACTAAAACAATTAAATGGATGTTAAGCAATAATGTGTTCACCCACAAAAAGTCAAAATCAGAGATATTGATGTATTTTGATACTACATAACCTATGTAGCATAATTCAAAAAAATTTCAAGTCATTTTAACTGAATAAATACGGAAAAAGTTTTTTAATTAATTGTTTAGAATTTCAAGTGCGTTCCCTATTTTGCAATTTATACAATAATCTCAAATATTTAAAAAACTTTTTGACAGATAACATATTAAATATATCAATCTGCTTTTAATCCACTATACCTTTTATTGAACAAAAAAAGAAAAGATATTATTCTTCAAACAGATACATTAAGAATAGGTTTGACATCTTTAGACGGTATTTTCTCAAAATGAAATCCGTGTGGCTTGACACAGTATTGCTTATCAGCGTCCAAATATTATACGTTTTTTACGCCCAAAACAGACTAGAATGAGCAATACGAAATAGTTAATTATTATTGTTTCTGGGAATTTGCCACCAGATTTAAGTAAACAAAGAATAGTTCATGTATCATGTCAGTAACAAACGATAGTACATGTACTTACCGAGGCGTATTCTGCGCAGATGTCAATGGAGCCAACAAAATCGCAAACTTCGTCCACAGTCCACGCAGAGAGACGTGCGCGCGCCTCCGCGCACAAGCATTCGCGTGTCTCGCTACGATCTAGAAGAAAAAAAACTTCATGTAGAAACTACAGTTATCGCATCGCCTCATCTCGTTCAGGCCCGCGTTTAACTTTAAATTTAATGTACATAAACTGGGACTTGATAAATTAACGGCACCCCGATTTCAATTACGATATCGAAATAATTAATTTTTATTAGCTTTTTTTTATACGTGCGAGCAAACATACTTGTCGATTATTACGTTAATAAAATTACTCGTACGTTTTAGTTTTTATATAAAGCACATGTCTACTTAATCAACCGTTACAACTATCTGATATAAATTATACATTATAATGGTTGAGAAAATTAATTACTGTAAAATTGCGAGTTTTGAATGACGTAGTTATCGAAATAATCAAAATATAATTATGACAGTTCAATTATTTTTAAATAAACTCCTAAGACTCAAACTGGTCTAGTCACTTAACTACAACAAACACACACACACGCGTGAATGTTTAATACATTTAACGCTAATGTTAATAATAAATATAAATTTGCAGTAAAGATTATAAAATAATATCTACCTTCATTCGATACTCTATCTCTGTCGTCTCCATCACTCCTAGTGCTTGGGCTGGCGGAGAGCCTGGCGCGTTTGGCGGCGCTCTCTCCCGCCGCGGAGAGGTCTAGCGGGGAGTGTTCCGTGGTCACTCCCGAACCGACGCGCTTGCGCCGCGACCGCCCTCCGCGACCCACTCGAGATATCGCTAATAATGCCTAAAGGAAACAATTATAATGTATAAAAATGTCATATCTTTTAGAGACCTATTAGGCGAGAATAAAACTCGTAAGATTTTTTTTACAACACACACACACAAGATTTACGTAACTTGTTTATCATTGTATCTACGGCTGAAAGAATTTACTGTTAGTGACCTTTGTATTGACCCTTACAGCTACCTAGGTAACGATTACCAAGTTACAGAGATGTTTTATATCAATTACGAGAGTAAAACTTACAAATGTAATTCCGACCTTATAAGTAGAGCATTTGTTGGTTTTAACGTAATCATAGATCACGTCGGTTCCAATTAAGGTCATTTACGAGTATATAATTATATAGCTTGTAAATTTGAATTTGTTAACCACCAAAGTAATCTATATCTTGACGAAAACTTGATATTGTTATAAATTCTAAGATATTCTAAATATAACAGATGACTATACTAAATATAACCTGTAATCAAGCCGATATTTACTACACGAAGTCTTTTATTAATAGAATATAATAAATATATTAATAAATAGGTACATTCGAAAGAAGTTAAAGCCTGAAAATGTTTCCCGTACAGAATATAAATGTATTAACGTTACTCTTAAATTATCGAAATTATCATTTCAATTGCTCAATTGAGCCAATTTATCTTTTCAAATAAAGCGAATGGAAACATATATAAAACATAACGTTATAATAAATAAAGTGTAACGACAATATTACTGCCATTGTGATATACCAACATCGCCCAATTTGCAATTTCCAAAGGGTCAATTACTTGGTAGCACGTCAAATGGTGGCAGCGTTGAGTAAACACGAGAGGTCCTATTATCTGATCGAGAGACTCGTAAGTGGCGGACATCCATCATAATAACGTTCTGAGCCGTCACGCTCGCCGCTCGCGGGTCAATTTGCAATCTATCTTTTTTAATTGCCGCTCGCGATAAAATGAGCTGAACGGGGACTAAAATTCAGAATGAGGCGAGCGCGAAACGATCGCCGGCACATGCGTGCGCGCAGACGCCGAGACCATTAATCTCACGATTTATTTCCGAGCGCGCTCCCGTTTCTCTTCACAGGTGAAAATAAATTTAAACCGACTATTTATAGTGTAAAGGTACAAAGAGAAATGTAACAAATCATGTTAATATCGCGAGCAAGTGTCAGATGTTGTTAAAGCGATACCGATTTTAGAAAGTAAACACTATTGTACAACATTGATAGATCACGTTCTGAATTACTATTAGTATTGTTAAATTACGTTTGAACTTTATTCCGTCTTAATAATAAAAACATTGTCATAACAATAGACTGATACTATTATAGACTCGTTTTATGTCACATTTAAATCCATTATCATCTGTTATGGAATAAATTGTTTAGTTACTGAATGTAGGCTAAATTATTAAAATGTTATGTTCGTGGAACGTTTTACGAGCAGTGAAAACTTAGTTTAATTTTCGCCATTACTTCGTTCTCTTATTCGAGAAAAAGGCGTCGGATTAAAAAGTTGAACACAGTTCGATTTCACATCCCATCACTAGCGTGTCGCGGGGCGCGCATGCGCGGCGCGTGCCTCTGCCAATTAGTGCAGCTCCAGTTCGTTTCACTGTGGAGAGTCGAGACGGTTCGCTGGCCGCCGCGCGCCCGCGCCGCGCTTGCCGGGGGCGGAGCACCACTATTACCCTGCCGATTGTGCGCGCGTGCCGACGGTAACGACCGCCTCGCAATTAACACTCTCTCCGTCTTATCTATATAATACCGAAGGAAGTGTAAAGGTCGCGTGCTTTATCAGATTTAATTGCTTCCATTATTTCTGGAAAGGAAGCGAGGTGCTCATCGCGCGTTATGATTTTAAAGAGGCACGAATTAACATAATCGAGTCGGTCCCGAAGTAGATCCACCGCCGAGATTGCGCCGCATGAATTTTACGATATCCGAGACATTTTAATCACAGCCGTGAACTATGAAACGGGGCACAGACGTGTAATTAAAGCGGGAAGGTCAGTGAGCACAGAATAAATAATTAGTAATGAATTTTAAAGACGCGCTTATGAAATGAGAAGCCAGCTGAGCGTAAATTATTTCATAGGGGCAGTGGCATTGCTTTAAGTGATGTGCATTACGCCGTAATGAACGGATATTGTAAAACAATGTTTTAATATTTTTCTTAATTCCTTTGACGATGCTTTCGTGAGGCAATATTATTTCATTGTTTGAGTAAGATAATTATTTATGTTATAAGATCGTTATTTCAATACTAATTTTGCTGCGTAACAAAATATGATAATAATACAATGAACATGTGAGGTTTGGTCACTTCGATAATTGCTCATGAATACACTGCTGTTTTTATGTATTGTAGTCATAATTATTAATTCCAATGACGAATTCGTATGGTATAAAGGTCAAACACGGCGCTACTTACGATTCAATAAGCGATGTCACCTGTTATCGCCAGGAACAATTCGTTCCTTGTGATTTGAATACTTATTAAAGCTATTCTTCCTCTTCCTGATAATTATTACGCGTCGAACTTTGACGAGTCAGAAAATAATTGGTGAAACTGTTCCAAAACACTTTTATAAGCGTAATATTTACACAAGCATATCAGTTTTAATGAAAAACGCAGCGGTCACTGCAACTGACTAAAGCGCTAACGGTCGCGGGTTCGATCCCCGCTCGCGGCAAACGTCTGTATTGGCCATACAGATGTTTGTCGTGGTCTGGGTGTTTGTGTTAGTGTTGTGTGTGTTTCCGGACCCCCGACACAAGGTCATAAGATCTTAATGGGGGCCGTTGAGTGTGATGCGTTTATTTATAAACGCGTTATTAATTTCCATTTACGATAATGAAAATAGATAATTATTTCTAATGTGTGATTCAAATAATAAAACATTTATCGCCATAGTTATTCAAACTGACAATTATTACAGAGCATCGGTAGTTTAACGATAAACGGGTCTTCTTAGAACGAGAATATTTACAAGCTGCCTACAAGTGTTGATATACCTATCACGTAAATTTAACACTTGAAGGAGAAATACAAAGGTCACTGACCTCACTTTAAAGTCCGTAGCATCAGAAACCTTAACCCTATGAGTCGTATCCCAGTAGTGTGGTGGTAGAACAAACCTTTGTGGAGCTCATGTCAATCATGACAGGGAAGGCTGGGAGCCGAGGCGGGCCGCCCTGTTGCTTCACCAGCTTTGCGAACAGACCGCCAACGGGCACGTCATTAGTATCTGTTGGTGTTGGTGCCGGAGGTCTGTCAACTCCAAAGCCATTCATTCGGTGGAAGTAGCTGAAACAAACGAACGTGATAATAGGGTTCATTCACTCGTTAATGCATTCGAAATTATAACTTCACTTGTTCATAATTAAGAAGCGAAACGAGTGAATGATTTGTTATAAGTATGAAAAACATATTCGCATTCTTGAAGAATGCTATACGTTATTGACTTTAGTATGATAATCGTTCGCAACCAAATAGTATATTGACACTTTGCAGTAACTATTTGCTTTGGATCTTATTTTTAAAACAAGAGACAAAGAGGCCAATGGCATGCATTTCTTACTACTTTAGATTTAGATATACAGTAAATTTTGAACAAAGAATAAACAGAGTAACTTCCTAGTAAGTTCCTAAAGCTTGCAATACTTTTTGGAAATACAGAATATACACAAACCATAATAACAACAACGGGAAAAATGATGATGAAGAACTACCATTGTCCTTTCCAATAATGGTACTATTGTTGCACGTGTGAAATGCCATACGCTATACTTTACCTGAAGTGCCGGGACGCAATTCAATTGTTTCGCGTGGATTAGGAAACTACTACCGCACTACTTACTGACTGACTTCTGGTCATAAATGTAAATAGTGACAATTATAGAAATATTATTGATCATGCTTTAGGTTTTGTTGAACAGGGCAAAAGCATCAGTGTTATTAAATAATAATACTAATTTTAAATTCGTTGGGACTTTTTTAGGTATGTTTACCAGTTACTCGAAAACGGCTTATCCGATTTGGCTATTTTCGTTTGTAAGGGTATTCTTTAAGATTGGTTTTATACATAGAATTTTCATCAAAATCGGTTTTAAAATCAAAATAACTATATAAACCTTTACGTGAAACGTTTTTTGTTGTTGAAGAGCTTTTAACCATAAATTAAGTCACTGAAATCATCAAAACATTTAATTTACAAGTCGTAAATACCTCAGAATCGTTAATCCAATGATTTGCAATAGAAAATTAATGGATCGACCGATTTCTTCGCAACATGTTACCAGTTGCGTAATACCTCTTCTGATATAATTACACCGTAGATAATGGATTTGATTAGCGCCGTAGGCCAATAATTCTTCGAAATGTTAATAGGTTAGGTATCACTTATCGTCTAATGGCAACTGAACTCATAAAGTATCAATACATTTCAACTCTTTGAATACACTAAACCAACTGTAATAATTAAACAGCGGTCCATTACTTAAGATGTACATAATTACGTTCCCGTATAAGCATATAGTTCGAGTACCATAGCTCCGGTGTGTCTACTTCGGCAGCAGTTGGAGAATCAGTAATTAATGTTGACAGAGGTCACCGACCGGGCTCCGTGAGATGAGCAATTCATTAATATAACATAAGTTCACGCGGACAGCTTTGGTTCTCACGAATCATGTAAATTTGTCGACTTAACGTAAGTTATCGAATCGATTAATATGCAAATCAATTTGGGCATCACTAGGCGGTCGGTGAACTGCGACTCGCATGATATTGTGAATGCGTTGACACCGGTCGCGGTCGTGTGAAAAATTCGAAATTTCAATATCGATTATTAAATTGTTGACAGATATCGAATATTTTTGATTTAATAGCGATAATATTCGGCGTGTTGACAGTTAAAGACGGAGCTCGTTTCGTGCAGGTCGAATACATAAGACCTTGTGTATAAAATCAACGAATGATGTTTTAAAATGGCCCGTTTGCCCTGAATAAAAATGAACGTATTTCGCTATAGAATTCACAATCGCAGAGGCATTTAATTCCGAGATAGGCTGTCAGGTGTAGTGCTAATGGCAACGTACATAATGCCAGAGCGCGCCGTGGCTTTAATGCGGATCTTTAAGGAAATGCTCTGTATATATTATTCCGTTTAAGTCCTTAATGCACATACTTTGTTCTTTACTGTGGTGTAACAACGTACATACACGCGTCGGTCGTGCGTACTAATTGCGTTTTGATGTATTGAAGTTTATTTTTAAATTTAATTAAAACCCCGCGTCTATTAATCAATGATTTATACAAAACAATTGAGTCGATCAGCCATTTGTTATTGTTGATGTTAGAGATATATTTTTAACTGACTTCAAAAAGTAGGTCCTTCTTTCGACTTGTAAGTACATTGTACAATAATGTATACAGCCTTGGCCAAAAGTATGGAGCACCCTATAAATGTTGCACGTGCATCATAAATACCGCATAAAACAAAGCCTTTTGTTTATACATTACCTGGGCGACATCTTCAAACGTCTTATGAACGACAGTTTTACTTGGTAGCTTGTAATAAAATCCCTATTGTTGTGTAATTTGCGATTTTACGTTTTTTACTTTGGAATAATCACTTCGCTAATCACTTTGGTTGTGTACACACGCTGTGACTTAGTGCTCTCTTGCTGTTATTTTGTGTTAACATTATTTAATATTATTCCAAAATGCCTAAAAAGAATGACCTTACTCTGGAACAACGAGTGCAAATTCAAGTTTTGCATGAGCAAGGCAAATCACAAGTTCAAATATCTAAAACCGTGAAATGCTCGCGTCGAGCTGTGCAATTAGCTATTGAACGATTCGTCGCTACCGGCTCACACCTTAGTAGGCCCAAATCAGGCCGCAAACGCATCACCACTGACCGAGAAGACCGAAAGTTAGTTAGGGAATCTTTAAAAAATAGAAAAAAAACTTCTTCTGAGCTTGCTGCTGAACTATCAACGGAAGTTAATAAAACAATATCAGCCAGAACAACTCGCAGAAGGCTTCAGGAAGCTGGCCTTAAAGGCTGCAAAGCCAGGAAGAAGCCATGGCTCTCGGACAATAACAAAAAAGCCCGCTACGCCTGGGCCCTAAAATATCAATATTTTACGAAAGAAGACTGGTCAAATATCATATGGTCCGACGAATCAAACTTTGAGGTAAGTCAGATAATATTATATACAATATACATAGATAAAACAAAATAAATTAAAATATTAATTAACCGATTCTAAGTTTCCTAATCTAACTATCTTGTTTACGATTAATTTCAGGTATTTGGTACCCCTGGTATCACCTACGTGCGTCGTCGCGTGGGCGAAGAATTCAACCCCCAATGCGTGGTACCGACTGTAAAACACGGTGGAGGTAGCGTAATGGTCTGGGGCTGCATGACTGATTCTGGAGTTGGTGAAATGTTCGTGTGCGAGGGTCGGATGGACTCTACAAAGTACATCAATGTACTGGAATCAGCATTGGTACCCTCGTTTTCTACACTTTTTGGAGACACCAACATGGATGGAGTTAGATTCCAACAAGACAACGCGCCTTGTCACAAGTCAGCCCGCACAATGACTTGGTTTCGGGAAAATAATATAGAGCTTCTAGAGTGGCCTGCACAGTCACCGGATCTGAACCCCATTGAACATTTATGGAGTATACTGAAGCGTAAGGTCCGGCGCCATACAATAACCACCAAAGAAGACTTGAAAAGACGCTTACGTGAAGAGTGGAACAATATAAGCACCGAAGACTGTAAAAAACTAGTTACGTCGCTACCTGCCAGAATTTCTGCTGTGATTAAGGCCAGGGGTGGGCCAACTAAATACTAATTTTTTGTTATAATAAACACCATATTAAACTTATAAAATTGTTTCATTTACTTCCGAATGAGCCTTCATAATAAAATTGAAATATATTGGGGGTGCTCCATACTTTTGGCCAAGGCTGTATATTTAACATGCATATCTGCAATTTGTAAAAACTACTGATACATTTGGATGGGTTCTGTTATTGAATGCGTATTTTTATTTTTTGTAGTATAGACCATATTAAAATCTGATGAAGAGTGGAACTCTTCAATCATTAACACTAAATGACCAGCCATTGGTGCGATTATATGTCTATGTAAACAACAACAGTTCTATTTAAAGTGAGTTATATTTTTCTACGAAAAGAGTTATTTTAAATAAGTACAATAAGAAGTAGTATAAGAATATTAAGGGCCATCATTGACTTTGATTGATAAAATATGTTTCTTCTTATATTGCAGGCGATGTCGTTAAGAATTCGGTCGCACTTACCACGATATATGGATGCTGATAAGCAATAATGTGTCAACCCACAAAAAGTCAATTTCGGAGATATTGATGTATGCGTGATGTATATAACACTATTAAAAATAATTAAGTCATCTAAACTAAAACAGTACGGTAAAAAAAGGTTCTTCATTTAATATTTCGAATATTGAAGTGTGTTCTATATTCTACAAATTACAATAATCTTATATATTTAAAAAAACTTATTATTAGTTGTTTTTTTCACTATACGACTCTACTTTGAATTAATTATACCTTTTATCAAAATAAAATAGAAAAGATGAATATACATTTCTTTAAACAAATTTATTAAGAATAGGTTTGACATCTTTAGACGTAATTTTCTCAAAATGAAGTCCGCGTGGCTTGACATAGTTTTTATCAGCGTCCATATATCGAAGAAAAGATAAAATTATAAACTAATGAATACTCACTCATTAGTAGGGTGTGTGTTGTACCGCGCTGCGAGCGAGCGCATGATGTCGGAGTAGTTGCGAGGCGGATGCGCGGGCGCAGGCGGCGCATGCGGGCTGCCGCGCTCCGGCGGCGTGCCCGGGTACGATGACGTCGATGGCGTCACGCTACGGGATCTGGATAGAAGATTTTTTTGTGAATTAAAACGGAACGTTTTTTAAATATTCTACGGATAACTAAAACATTTTTTTTTGTGTTTCATCGTTTATTACTATAAAATTTATTTTAACTTCAGATTAACGTTTGCTACCACATAATATTCAATAAACATATTTGAATGTTCTAATTATGGTACCTGGAAGCTGTGGAGTCGTGCGGGCTGAGTCGCTCGCTCTTGACGGCGTGCGTGGGTGGCGCGGGCGGCGCGGGCGCCGGCGCGTGCGCGTGCGCGGGCGACGCCGCATCGCGCGCGCACCGCCGCGCCGCACCACCGCCACCTTCACCTGCAACAAGCAAGAAAACAAACATTTAAATACAAATTAAACTTATGTTGCCTTACTGAAATTCTGTACTACAAGTCCGCGTCTTTGGTTTAAACATGTATAAACACACGTTTAAATGATTTCAACAAATGTTTAAATTGTTTTTCTGGTTTTCAAACGTAATGTGTTAATTAAGTATTAATTAAGTAAACACGTGTTGAATTTTATATTTTATCTCATCCTCGGTAATATGGCAGATTTACATTTTATCTTAGTATGACATGCCGATATTTTGCTTTTACGAATTTCAGTGCTGAAAAAATCTAAAGACAATCCATTACTCCTATAAACTAAATAAAAATAAACAATAGGTATGGTACAGAGGTATTACGTCACAGCTGTTTATTTATTTTTATCAAAAAAACAAATCTCAACTCAAAGTCATATAAACATAGCCTTATAATTCTGATAATTTACCAAGAACATCACGAGATAAAGTCTGCGATGTAGCGAATCCGGTTGCCGAGTTACGCTCATGACGGGATGAAAAAAAAAGTGCGCAACACATTCGGTGACCCGCGCGGAATCTTCGCGTCCAACGAAGATACTCATCGCGCGGCGCTTTTGAAGTAGCGTCGCAGGTCGAGTTGAGGTGAGCTAATCGACCACTGCGCTGCGTAGCGTTGCGTAGCGCTACGCAGCGCAGCACGATGTTGAAACATACTTATTGTTATATGTTCCTTGCTTTATGACACTTATTTCATTGTAATGAAACAGTCTTGGCTTTGTGTAAAAGATCGCGAGTAGGTACCTACTGTATGTCGGTTCAAGACACCCACACACTCGCAACCTAATAGAGAATTTTGAGATTAATCACTGTAGCTGACTGAAATTATTGATAAATGATATGCGTCTACAAACAATTAAATAAATTATTAATTAAATAAGTATGTTTTTTTTATATTGCAGTTATTTTTTATAATAATTTATTGTTTTTGTCTTTAATTATAAGGAGATAATTACATTAGTAAGTTTTAATCTCCTAAGTGATATAAAACAACTTTGTACAATCTAGTAACAGATACGTTGTAAGTAGCTACGAAAACTGTGTATATCAAAAATAAAGCACTGACAGTAAATTCTTTCACGTGTAAAGCAAGGACAAACGACCTATGTCAATTTCAATAAGGGTATGAAAACAAAACTTATAAATGTAATTATCGCTTTACAAGTCACAGTTTACGATATTAGCAACGGATGGATCGCAAGCCTAAATCCAGCGATATACTTTCCTCGAATCTGAACGTGCGATCTCACAAAATTAATGAGCATACGAGGTGTGAGTACCGATGTCAGGCGGAATGATGGTAACAGCACATCTGACCAGAATGCTCGGGACGGCATTTATATTCCTCGCACTTTTGGTGACGGAAACGAATTCTTTTGATCATTTACAACCTATTTCAACCGTTATGAGGCAACATTTTATGCAATGAAATGCGATATACACATAGATACAGTATATATAATAACAGTACAGTATATACAAAAGTAATCTATGTTCCTAGTAACATACAAATTTTATGCAAAAACTATCTAATTTACGAAAAATCATGTAATAACATTCGTCGCTCAGGGCGAATAGCTTACGAAATGGCTCTTTACATACCTAATAAGTACACAAAGTATGCGCTAAAACACTTACTACACGATTATAGTAATTTATAGAGGATTTACGATTCGACTATATTGTAAGCAATAAAACAAATATTTTCATTTTCAATTACATAACGTCGGTCTAGATGTAATAGGTCGTATATGCAAACTACCGAACTTTACAGAAAAGACAAAAAAACTTCTTTTCAAGCTAACTGTAATAAATATAACATTTTAAAATTATTTAGACTTAATATGTTGTAAAAAATATTATTATTATAAAAGTAAATTATTTAAAAAACCGTTTTCGTTGAGAAAATAAATTTTTACCAATATTGTTAGTTACGAAGTGTCACATATGGAGCGACGATAATTCATTTGCAAATATCGCATACCTCACTAAAGAAAAAATTAAAAACCTCTTCATTAGGCTCATTTTATGGGTCATCCAGCTTTCATATGCAATTAAACGCGGCCGCTAGTTACACTAGTGTCACTATAAAGACGGGTTCTCATATTAATCATGTGTGATGGATGATAAACCAGCTACCACAACCTCTCGTCGCCTTAACCGGAGCGATTAATATCTGCCTTTAAAACTCTAATGTTGCCATTAGTTGCGAACCTTTGCTTTAATTAAGAAATCATACACGTTTATGATGGAAACCCGCTTGAATTATGACGTTCATTAACAAATATATCGATCAAATGTTTCTGTGGAGATGATTTTAATGATTCTTCTAGTTTCTCAGCTTTCGATACTAAAAGGAGATATTTAAGTTTTATTTAAATATAATTTCTTTTAAAATATATGTTGGTGGGGACGAAAATTTAAATGAAGTCATATCAAGTACAAAAATTTTCATTAAATAACACTATAATATGAAAAAAAAAAACACTATACTCTGTATGTCTTAATCAATAATTAATGAGAACGTTAATATTCAAAGAAATATTAAAATTTATGTTTTACAATAATGTTTATGTATATATAAGTCTAAATGCTGTACATTTTAAAATCTACTCATCAAATACAGTCAAATTATTATTAACGTCACATGAGATAGTTATATTTTGATTGAAAAAAACAAATCATAATTACATTCAAAAGTAAACTTGACCCGAGCATTGTGTCCATCGAAACAATAAACAAGTTCCCTATAGCTTTCTATAAACAAACATACTTAAGCTATCAAGGCATTCTCGTATCATTTATTCGCTGGACGAGTCCATTTATTAATATTCCTATTCATATCGACCGATATGGCCCACAATGGAACCCACAGAGCCAATACCATAATCTACCATATTATGGGAAAATTATTTCAAATTGACGCGATCTATGGAGATCTTATGTATCTTATTACAATGGTAATGTTACGAGCGTATATTGTGCCAGTATCTCACGTTGGCGTTAAGATGAGTTTATCTTTTCTCGTAGGGACATAATAATATCTATATTAGGGCATTTTAACATAAAGCTTTGTATATGATCAAAAAATGAGGACCACAGACGTTGAATATTTTTTTTGTATAAAACAATTCTTTCGCACATGTATTTGACACCTCGCTTTTGCTTACAATTGATTAAAAGAATGTCATAAATATTATTTATATTATCACGTACATTAGACACAGATAACAGCGGGAATGTCACGATAGATGATAAGAAACGTACGCGAAGGATTCATCGTTAATGATCATATTTTCGAATGGTATGTCGTGTAATATTATTGAAGTTTTTTTTTTAAATTCCTCATCATACATCCTTATTCCCATCTTCCGCATCAACAAGTCTGTCGTAGGTTAAAAAAATTAAGACAGAAATGATGATATTTAAATAAAACCTTAAATCATAATGGCTCATAAGTTCTTTACATTGAAACACAACGTCTGACGTTATTATGTACGCCTTAAAATCACTATAAAGTTGAATTATTTAAACATATTTAAGACGACTACATTGATAAAAAAAATAATGTACCTATAAACGATTTCGTACAAACAAAATACAGTTTCCTCAACGTTTCCTCTGGGATTTGTGAGAATTATTAGCAGGAAGTGATCGAAAAGTGTCATGGCGTGCTATGAGCGATGTCTTCCGGCGCCGAACCTGTCGAGTGACCTGTCAATTGACATTATAATGAAGGAAACGCTCGCCGTTATGTCGCAACGACATCGCGTTGCGTTCAGCCGAGTTTAACCGTAACATGACATGTTAAAGTTGAACTAGAAACAAGAACGTCGACATTTCGGAGCGTTTGTTTTTTTGTTCGATTTTATCGGAGATCTTGAATTATGTATGTTCATTGGTGGTCATTGGTCACTAGTCTAAATCTTGGCATGGCATTAATTAAAAATACATTATTTTTGTATCAAATTATCGTTGTTCGTTATGTTATTTGCGCGGAATGTTGGTAATGTGTATTTCGTTTTAAAACAACAATTAGTAAAATAATAGTTTGCTTGTTTTTTTTTTATTCTATTTTTTTATGTATAATAATCAACAAACACAAATCCACATGCCATAGTAAATAAATATTATTTAATTTATCACATTTAAATTAATCAATTTTGTTTACGATTCGACGTTGAATAAATTGTTAACATATTGGAAAATATAAATGTCACTCAAACCAAGTTACATAGACGATAAGTACTTTAACTTCGATAATATTACTATCTTCAACGTACAATCTATAAAATAACTTAATCAACATAGAATGAAGCTCTAAAACACTATAATTTTGTTTAACCAATGGCTATATGATCGTTAAATTGATCATTAGGCCATTTCGTTTGTTTAATTTATCGTCTATAAAAGTTTTATTGTGTGAGATCTGACGTTTGGTTTTTAGAATTGCTTTTTTTAGGCTTTGTACAGACAAGGAATATTCTAGGCGAATTTTTTTAACTAGCCCAATTAGTTTCGACGCGTTTCTTAATTTAGATGGTAGTTTAATTATTTGTTTGAGAAAAGTTTATTTATCAGTTTTTTAGCTAGATATTTATCAAATAAGTCTGAGTGAAAACTGACATAGCGTCCCGTGTATGTGTTTTGACCGTTTCGCAGACGCGTTACTATGATATGCCGGTTCTTTTGCGCGTTATACATCAGTTTTTACGCCTATATATAAATACATCCTTCGTATCCATCACAATATGCTTTTATAATTAAAATTGCGACAAATAGATATGCCGAAAACTGTTCATGGTCTGTGCGAGGCCTTATCGTGAATCGGAAGATTTGGAATGGCGTTTCATTTTATCAGAAAAGATTGTGTAGTAACATTATTTTATATCGCTGGTAGTTTTCTCCGTTTTATTACAAGTAACTAGTGGTAGTAATCTATGAAAATTGGTTCATTATTTAGTGTTCTATCTCAAGCATTAAGAAAATAAAATAAATTTCATACCTATATTGGTGTTCACTATTATTAATTAAAGAGACGGTCATAAAACGTTTGAAATTAAGTAGGAACTCGATTATCTCTGGTTCATAACGATGTGCGTCAGAGTGTACCAACATTGTATCCTTGCGTATGCGCCTAACTTGACACCAAAGACTTTCTTACGATACAAGTCTCTAGTTAAATTTTATCGTTAAAACATAGCCCGGAATAAACCTTAAATACCATTTAATTTTATAAACTTCCAGCTATATATTAACGTGAAAATTTTCAATGAATATGAATTTTGTATTTTATGTATTTATTGAATACACACTAAACATTTGTTTTCGTGTCAATATATTTCATTTATCGCACGACAATGTATTAGACAGAGGTTTAGTTAATGCTCAATCTATATAAATAAAAATAAGATGCTGTTCCTTTGCTAGTATAATACTTATAATTTGAAAACGACTGGACAGATTTTATCATATTAAGAATTTAAAAGAAAGAAAACAAAATTATTGGGAACGGAACTAAAATCAAATTCAGAAAAAACAACGTCCGTTTTTCTAAAGGATTTTTGCTATGAATTTATCATAACCCTACCAGACATCAACATCTCTAGGATCAGTTATTTTTTATAAAAATTGTAAGTATTTTAATAAGAAAAGTTAGCAAATGTATGACATTTTCTATTCTCACTGCCTCCAGTACTATCCGCCACATCGGGTAGGGTCAGCATCGTCAAATAATGTACCGTTTGCAGCGGCACCTGACCCGAATGGCGGCGTACGCCAAACACGCTGCCTAAGTGATCGGTACCGTTCAAATATGCGTAAGAGAGCGATGCACGCGTACGTACACGAGACGATAGAATTTTATATTAAGGATGGATGTGGTAAAACATAACGCTATTGTTAGATATAATGAAGCTTGCAGCCTTTTAGAATAGGAATTAGTATGAAATGTAACTACGATGTTTCTACTGCAATTTAGAATAGACTTTAATTTTTACAACTGAATCTGCAAAAAGGAACTAGAATATGTACATATTTTATTAACCTTCAAGGATAAACTTTCATCATAAATACCTGCGATATAATCATGTGTGTATTAATTAACATTATACAATAAAACGTTACACATATCTAAAAGAAAACAAAGTGATTATATGGATGCTGATAAGCAATACTGTGTCAAGCCACACGGACTTCATTTTGAGAAAATGGCGTCTAAAGATTTCAAACCTATTCTTAACAATTTTGTTTAAAGACGTAAATATACATATTTCTTCTGTATTTTGATGAAAAGGTATAATGAATTAAAAGCTGATTGGTATAATAAATTTTTTATTTAATTATAAGATTTTCAAATATATTAGATTATTGTATGTATATTGTAAAATATTGAACGCACTACAATATTCGCTACATTAAATTAAGAATCTTTTTTGTCTACTTATTTAGGGTAGATTACTTTAATTATTGTATTTACTTTAAAAATTTTTTGAAGAATGTTAAATACATGTCGTATTATCAGAATATAATATAAATATGAATATGAATATAATAATATACATTTCTACGTCTTACGTTTTAACCTTTGAATAACAATGTATACGCTGATTTAATTTTCATGTCCAATAATCTAAACAATTCGCAGTGTCATGACAGAATATTCGAAATCTCACATAAATATCATTACAAGACCGCAACATGATCGTAGCGGCTAAATGTGCGTGTTGATATTTTGAACAATTCAATACCGACGATTAAAGAGATAAATAACGAATTCTATAGTGACTTTAGCTGCTCGAACTACCCGACAAGACAGTTTGTTTGTTATTTATTATGAGACCTGCGGCTACCATTCAACAGCCGAGTATAGAAATACTATGTGTTATGTTCGTTGAGTAGCCGAGATGACCTACTGTTGATCTCAACCGATGATCGCGGGTTCAAACCTCGGCTTACATTCGCGTTTAAAATATTGATTAAGATATTAATCTTAATCTACGGCCTGTGAAAGAAAGTAGACCGTTATTGGTTCAGACAATTTTAAGTCTGATTATTACGCTAATTTTATACCAAGAGCCGAGATGGTCTACTGGTTAAAACACGTCGATCTCAATCGATGATCGCGGGTTCAAGCCCCAGCTAGCATAGACCTTACTTTTTATGTACACTGAGTATACAATTTTGATCAATAATACAATAATAATCTTGCCCCAAAACTATTTGTTAATAAGGACTCTTATTCGTCATTCTATCACAATTATTATATTATATATATGTTGGATATAGTAGAAATATTATTTTTATGTATCCCCTTTACATAAGAACTGTGTTAAATTATCTTATTAGTAACACTTACATAGTCCGTGTAATAGTTTATTTTTCGGCGAGAATTACAAATTATAAGTTTTGCTCTCAGACATTCATAAAGATTTACATAAGTTGTTATTATTTATTGTTATTACACCTGTAATAATTTACCGTCAGTGCCTTTGTTATTGACAGCCATAGCTTTCGTAAGGTAACATAGGTAATTATGATAACGAAAGTGTACAAATGTAATTGTCACCTTAGACATGCCTTCTCCAAATCTATAGCATCCGCGTCGTATGCGGATCGTTAGGCATGTTTTACGCTGTGTACACAATTTCGAGGTCCGGTCAATGCTTGTTGACAGTTGATAGGTCGCGGCTGTCGTCGAAGAAAACGACCGTTGTTCTGGTGAATTATTGCCGTCGGTGTATTTATTGAGGTAATTGTTTACAACGCTTATGTTCTATTGGCTTTAATAATCGATATCGTGACGTGAATATTATGAGAACGCTTGTTCGAATTGTCCTCGTGATTGACTTAAATGTAAGTTAATTTTCGTACACACTTCAATCGATTATGGTATTATTCGATAAAAGATTGTTATTATCGATTTGATTATGGAAAAAATCGGTTAGAATATAGTTATTTCGATAGAAAATCATTATGAAGACGATTGTGATCGGTCAAATGATACAAAATGAGTTTTGAAAAAACATCGTAAAACTTTTCTATTTACAATCAATGTACACTTCAATTTCCGTCTTAGCGCGTACACACGAGGACGTGCAATGACATGTCTATCAGTAAACATGGGATGTCACTCGGACTTAATAGAAAAATCAACAGAATCGAGTTGTTTGTCCATCGCCACGCGCCTGCGTAGGCGACCTGACCTCCCGCGCGATCAAGGAGCGACAGGTGTACGCAAAATGGAGTGTTATGAAATACTTTTATTGATAAATAGATGATTTACTAAATGTATAACAAGTTTTTGTCTAAGTTATGATAATTTGAGGTTCATTATAAAATACATTACTGAGAAAATAAACACAAAAATGGACGCCGTGTTCATTGACTCGTTCGACCTTTGACAAGGTCTGTTTTCTAATGAAAACATGTTTCAAGACTAATAACTTATTGTACAAAAAAATAACAGTACATATAATGTATAAAAAATATCTTAATTATATTTTTAAAAGGAACGTAATAAAAATAATTCAATATTTCTTTAAAGACATTCACAAATTCATTTTTTCAATGCACTCGAACATTGAACACTAGAACGTAGATCAAGCAATATGTCCAAAATATTCCAACAGGTTTCCATCGAGGCTCACCTGTCTGTTGACTCTGCCGGCGGTCCACTGCACAAACACTCGCATGTTTATGTTTGCCTAGTACCTTGCCCACTAACCACCTGCGTCGTGGCCATCTAGTGGCGACAGGGGGATACCACCTGGTTTGTGAGGGATTCGATTTGAAAAAGATTAACATTGATTCGTAAACTACTCATTTTGTTATAAGCTTTTTGAAATGTTTCTGTTTTTGCAATGTAGTTCCGAAATACTAGCGCTAAGTATCAATATTGTATGGTGTAAATAATAACTTTATTGGTAAAGATTATTTTAAGGTAGTCTTTTCTGTCATGTTATTATAGTCAGGTACGACAATTTGAATCGATTAACATTTTTATATGGTACAACTTATATAAAAGTGTTAAACTTGTACATAATGCTTTTACCATTAAAACAAATCTTTATAATTACGTCACATAGACATGTAACATGAAAGATAGAATAACGATTGTTAATATAGTTTTTGTTATATATATTGACATTTCATAATAAACATGAAATGTCATAATGAATAATAGATAATAAATAAAATTATATAGTAGTTAGCTTTCGTGTACTGTCCCAGTGGTTTATAGGTATATTATTTCATGTAAATACAAGTTTAAAAAAACAATTTCCCAATTCACAAAAACATTTAACTTCATTCCGTTTAGTTAATTATATTCTCGGCTACTTTTTATTGATCGTCGATTCTAAAAGGCGCGCTACCACGAGATCACTCGAACCAATTAAGTATGTAAGTCGACAGCTCAAACCGGATAGCTGATAGTCATCGCTGTCGTCCGGTCGAGAGGTCGTCAAGAGGTTACCTCGACCAAAACTAATATTTATCCTACAAGTATAAACTTTTGTTTAAACCCTGCACTCGCGAGCCCACGGGGCCAGTTGTTTACGACTTGTTAACTGTTAAAATTAAGCAGGTGCTGTGTTTGCTGCGTCAATATTATTTAGATATGTACTTAGGATCGCACTATGTATTACATTACCGATGTATTTAGGTTGTATTATATAATACCGACGCACCTATATAGGTGACATTATAATCGGATATCGCAATCGTGTTAGGAATATAAAGCACCGTATATCTATACTAATATTTTAAAATTTGTCTTTAACTTTGTATGTACGGGGTTAATCTCTTAAACTACAGATCCGATTTGAAAAATTCTTTTTTTGTTGAAACCTGTTCATTGAGGAACGTTATAGGCTATATTACAACACGATGCGACATAGGAGCGAAGCAGAAATTAAAAACGCGGTTTAAATAGTGATGGGGAACTCGTTAGATATAAAGTGTGATTTGGTAAGTATGATTAACAACGATACATAAATTTAAATTCTTTAAGGCAAACTAATTATCATTAAACGCTAAAGTGTGGTTACGAATAAATTATTAGTTTTCTTCTATATGACGGTCTTAGAAACTACTTAGATTTACTAGGACACAAACGAGAGTAAAATAAAATGAGTTTGTCATTTAATAAAAACTGGAGATTAAGATTGGTATTCGTCATATACAAAAATGCTTAACTGATATATCAAATATCAAAACACTCAGCAAACAACTTACCGCAGAACAAACAACTAAAAAAAACAACTAGCACACGATATTCCATAACGAAATCAACTTTAATAGTAGAATAGAAAAACGCCTTTAAAATTCCAGTCAAGTTCATGTTTTCTAAACCAGAGGTCGGGTTGAATCCGCAATAAGTCCGCATTAGCATCAAACCCGTGACCCGACTCGCCATTCGACCCAAGCGTCAAGTTATAGCCATCAGGTTCTAAGGTTTTACGAGCTGGTAACAATTTAATACAGTCACAAGGTCGTAAAGAAATTCTCGAGTTTCGAAAACAATTTGACATGTTAACTGTTAATATACCAATCAATACTAATATTATAAAAAATTAATGTTCGTTTTTAAGTTTGTATATAAGGGGAATTTCTGAATTTATTTATATGATTTGAAAAAAAATCTTTTCGAGTTGGATAGCCTATTTGATGCGGAAGGTTATAGGCTATATTACATCGCGCTATAACTAATAGGGGCACAGCAGTAACAATAAACGCGTGTGAAACTGGAAGGGTTTTCTATATACTATAATAAATAATTTAGTGATACAAAAGAGTAAATACACACAAGTTTGAAGTATTTCATGTTTCTGAACAAGTTTACAGAAATATTCAAAATGCATAAGTATAAATGGATGCTGATAAGCAATAATGTGTCAACCCACAAAAAGTCAAATTTTAAGATATTGATGTATTTTGATACTACGTCACCTATTTAACATTATCCAAAGAAATTTCAAGTCATCTAAACTAAATAACTATGGAAAAAAGTTTCTTAACTCAATGTTTCGAATTTCAGATGCGTTCCATATTTTGCAATTTATAAAATAATATCAAATATTTAAAAACTTATTATGAGATAACATATTAAATAAACCTATCTACTTTTGATTCATTATACATTTTATCAAAATAGAAAAGAAAAAATGAATATATACGACTTCAAACAAATTTATTAAGAATAGGTTTGACATCTTTAGACGCCATTTTCTCAAAACGAAGTCCGTGTGGCTTGACACATTATTGCTTATCAGCGTCCAAATAAAGTAATGAAATTCTTATCATTCAGTTTTTGCCTGATTATATCTACTAAGTATTATAATAATTATTTTTAAAAGATTGATTTTCAATTTATTTATTTCTTTCTTTGAGTTCGTTAACCTTTTATTTCTGTAACCTTAATGTTAGCATAAAAAATGTAGACAAGTGTATATCATTATTTAGGGTTTAAACTTTAAACTGTCTACAAGCTCAATATAATCGATTTGGCTTAACAGAACTTTTGCAGTTACATTATTGCTATGAATATTATAGATAAATAAATCTATAATTAAAAATATATAATTTATTATTTTTATGATTATTAATAAATAGAAAATATATTTTACGAGAAAGCGATTAGAAGAGTTTAGCTTATTAAATAGCACATAAACGTCATCATGAAGTCGATTCAGCGACACTTAATTTTATAACCACAGTTATCGCTCCATTATACATAAATATCACGAACATCTTTATTACAGCTCTCACTGACCGAGACGTGTTATTTCTTTACACATAGTAACGCTCTTTAGAATAGACATATTTTTTTATTCATAGGAGCAGTCATAAGAACGAAAGGCAGAACATTTGCAGTATCATAGAAGTCACGAATGTGTAGCTTAAAGGGATGAAGGGAAATAAGAAGCCAGGAAAGGAATGAGAGGATTAATGAAACCAAATTTGTGGTGTTTTTTACGCAGATTTTCTGTAAGAGCGTAGTATTGCTACAGCTAGGCGCTACCACAATTAACATTAACAGTACTAATACAATAAACCTAAATAATTTGTTGGTATTAATGTGCTTTTATCTTAGAAATTATTTAAATTTCCCGTATATAAAAGACCATTTTAGGCTGTAAACATCTCGCTACGACCCATGAGTGTGGAGCAATAAAAAAAAAAAGTCAACCAATCCAGTCAGTACTCAAATATGGGTGAAATTGCGAGGCATGTCTAGTAAATTCTAAAACGTTTAAAAGCAATTAATGTTTTTGTTTATTTATTAGATTATTAATTAAAGATATTTCTTTACAAACGCTAATTGAAATAAAATAAAAGTAATAAGATAACCTCTACAGTCACGACTACCATTCAGGTTTCCATCATGCCACTTTAAAAACCTTACATTTTATTCAACACTTCACGCGAATTGTGAAATATAAAAACATTTCAATTTAAGCGGTATAATTACACAATTTAAACTTATTAAAGATGTTTAAATACCTTTTGTTTCGAATCGAGAACGATGCGAGACGTTTCGTCGAGCACTCAAAATGTCAAAGGTGCCAAACCTTCGAAGAGCACATTAGCATCGCGACCCTCCCACGACCTTTCTCACCCGGCGACCTCGGCCTAGGCCCAGACCCTTGACCTTGCCTCGAATTTATTCGTTGCACTTTGAACAGACCCGAGGTATCACAAATTCGTAATGGCCGAGGTAAATTATAAAACGTCTTATGCAAATTGTGCGATACCGGTTTGTAAGGTTGGAATCCCACGAGTGATTTTTTTGTTTGTTTATTATTTTATATGATCAGAAATTTTGTTAAAATATCGCAATTAAGAATTATGATAGCGCAGTTAATAAATAAATGGTACGAAATAATATAAAGGTGATATTTAATCAATTTTAGTGCAAAACAAAAGTTATTTTATTAACACATTTTTATTTACTCGATCTATATGTAATTTTGTATAGTGTGATCGGTTCTTTCATTTGTGTTTTAAATTCAAATTATTTGAACGTCTGAAAGTGGGTAACAGTTTCATTAATGAAAGAACCGATTACACTTTATTATTAAAAAAAAAATTCAAAAAGATTAAAAAGTAAACACTTTCATGGCCTACAAAAATATTTTTAATACAATTTTAATTAATACAAGAACCGCATGGACGGCTCGACACCGGTGGTTTTTTAATTTTTTATCGCTAGCTCTAAAGGTAAAGCATTAAAATTTTTAAATATAAGTAGAAAGCGCCAAACATTTTCTTTGTATTAATTAAAATCCCGTTTATTTAAAAAAAATATTTTAACCTTTTACTCCATTAAAGCGTTTATTTTTTGTCATATTATTTTCTGAGGGTAATAATATATTTCAATTTTTTACTCACAGATAAGACAATAAAAATAAGCTTTACGTACTCTCATGTTACCATATTAATTAAAAAGGTTCAAATTAATTAAATAATATTCAGGCGTAGTATGCATATTAAATTATATGTAAATTTAATTAATTTCATTTTAAGCATACATAATTAAATTACATTTTACTGATTTGTGATTCATTTCATGAAACCAATTATGTTTTTAAATGTTTTTTTTAATGCTGTATAGAAAGAAATACCTTTTGACAACTATCTAATCCTACATTGAATACAACAAGTAAGGTTTACTCCGTACTATTGTACATGTTTTATAGATCTTATTTACCCTGTACCTGACACTCGAGGAGCGTGACCGTTGAGCCTTTGTCGCGATTTCCTGCTCTCGAAAAAAAAAAAGAAATACTGCAGGTCAAATTTACCTGCACTTTTTTTTTAATGGTCAGGTATATTCTGTCCTTTCCCGGAATTACTGGATGCTTTTAACGTAATGCAAAATTATAATATAACAATGAAACAGTTGAAATTACATAAATGTTTATTAGGTAAACGACATAAGGTCCAGAGTATTTTGAAAGATTATTTACGAATTGGTCAGTTTAAGTTTGTGTTGACGGGAAAATCTGTACTGTCAAGTCGAGACATGCTCAGGGGTGAAACGGGCAAGGCAAGATGAGGGTGATTTTTTTTAAGCAAGTATTGTAATTGCAGAGCTGTGGGAAGTGTATTTGGTTTCGGGTTTTTTTATCGTTCAACGAGTAATGAAAAAGATTGTTGTATTATTAGTTGGGTTTAGTTCTGTAATAACATTTGACGGTTAAAAGCTTAAAAAAAAAGTGAGTCAGCAAAATTACTTTTTTCAATAAATTTCATTTATTCCGAATTGTATTTATTTTTGAGAAGTAACTCAAAGTTTGACGTCAAGTTGAAAAATAAAAAGGAAGTTTATATGTAATTTACTCAACTTGCCTATAAATTATACGCTAAACGTCAATTTAGTTGCTAAGCTGTAAGACAAAAAAAATTGTTTTCGAAATTATTATCATGTCAGTCGACAGTTTTCTATACACTAAATATAAAGCAACGATTATTCTGTATTTTAGAATAATAACACAAAACACAATATATTGTAATTTCTGGAAACATTTTTTTTATTATTACGGCAAAATTTGCCCGAGATTAAATTGACACATGTTTAAATATATAATTATCACACTTAATGGAAATGTGTAAATGTAAAGTAATCATAGAATTTAATTATTACAATCAAGTTACATCACGTTAAGTGTTTTACATAACACGCCATCATCCATGGGAGATTATATCTGAGAGGAAATTGATCGAAAGTGTTATTTCTTTTATTGGTGCGAAATTAAAATAATAGACTTAATGTATCGTACCTTTACATTTAATATCCAATCGTTGTTATAAAAATATTTTAATAGTGGTTTTAAATTCTAAAGTAAATTTTAATAATATTTATTCGTTGCACATTTTTTACGTGTAAAATTCGTTATGGTTCATAGCTCAAATTTTAAAGCACCTAGCACGGAATGCAGGAAGGTGTGGGTTCAATCCCCGCTGTGTCATAATTGCTTGATGCTTAAAGTTTAATATTATTTCCTTAAGTATGGACTACAATGGTATAATAAATGGACTATATCTTACTAACACAATATTTCCGCATTACAATAATAAAATAAATACACTAAAAGAAATACTTATTTAATATATACATTGTATATAGGTGTAATATTTATACAATTAAGTTTAAGAATGAAAAATCTAAGATTTCCTCATTAATTTTATTTATAAAAGCACCTAAAGACAACATCATATAGCAATAGTGTCGTTTAAATTTCTTATCTTAAAAACAATATCTATTCACATAACTACATCTTTATCTATCCAAGCTTAAAGGAATAAACAATTCCTTTTATATAAACTTGTACAGCTTAACGGTAATGAAATATCAAAAGGGAAGCATTTAAAAAGGGCAATAATTAAATTGTAAAGCAGGATCACGGCTCAGTAAATTCTGCACTAATCTCCGACTACCTTCAAGCTTTTATTTCGGTAAACTTTGATGTAACCCATGAGCAGTTTTTGCCGTTAATTGGTCGTATAAGTATTTACCTTTTTGCTGGTTTCGAGGATACCCATTGTTTGGGGCTCAAGGTTACCTGTTTTGGGTAAAATGTGAAAGTACGGGTTAGACCCGTTTTTTTTTCTCGAATTTTAGATGCTCAATTGTTTCATTTTTGTGCCGAAAATTAATCCGCTAATGATTCGTCGTCCTTCGAAATATATATCAGTATAATCCGTAATGGACTGTTGCAGCTTCAAGCTAAAGAGATTTTTTACTTTTTTTCTCGTCTCCGTTTTGAAAGGCGCATTCGCAATTTTTATTAGAGTGTAAAATAAATTGCACATATAAAGAATTAAGCACAAATGAGGGTTTAGGATTTTTAGATTTAATTTTGATCTCACTTTACATCCGTGATTTCAAGAAGTTTAATTAATTAAAAATATCAAAACTGTAACACGACGATCTTCAGTTAACAATAGTGTATCAATATATAAGTTCTGTCTAAAAGCCTATAAATGAGAATCAGTACTAACCAACTTTAAATCGCCAAGATCCTAAACGGTAATTCCGATTGAGAAACGATGATGATGAATTTCGGTTAAAAGTCAATTATCTTTTAGATACTGATAAGCAATACTACATATGTTTAGCTACACGGACTTTATTTTTAGAAAATGGTGTCTAAAGCCACCATTTATTCTTAATAAATTTATTTGAAGAATTCCATATTTCCAAAATATTTATTTTATCTAATAATAAGTTTTTGAAATACATATATGAGATTATTACGTATTGCAAAAAAATTAATACACTTTAGTATAAGGAACGTTAAATTAAGAAACTATTTTCCGTACATATTTAGTTTAGATGACTTGAAAAGTTTTTAAATAACGAATAATTTGCATTTTGATTGGTTGCAATATTACTGTTTATCAGCATCCATTTCTTCTTATGTTTGTTATATTTAATATAGCACTTATAATGTCAACAAATTTTGTCATAACCTCATAATAAAAAAAAATGTTTTTTACACTTAAAACAGCTTCCAGTTTTTATAATATTAGTGATAAGAAGTAAATGAACAAATTTTTAAATAAAACCTTTAAATATCATAAATGTACTGCAGTATGAAATACCTACTAATCAAAACAAATAAAGAAGTTTTACAATATAATTAATACTTTAATGATTAATATATAATTATTTTAATTGATTAATTTAACACAAGAAACTTCCTCAATAAACTCTTTACGAAATAACTTAGTGCTAGTATAATGTAAATGTATGAAAGAAAGCGTAGCGACGCGTATCGGCGCATGCGCAGTGCGAAAGACATCAACGTGCTCGCGTGCGTGCCGCGACTCCGAGATATTTTCCTGAATGTAGCTCAATTTGAAAGAACTGATAATTGTGTATAGTGATATCTCTTTTTAACCGACTTAGAAAAATGCAGAGGTTCTATGTTCGGCTGTATGTACATTTTTATTACCGACAAACCATTTAAAACTTTTAAAAAGATTAACAGAAAATTAAAACTAATTCATGTAATAGTTCAAATCTTTATTGTATAGAAAAAGATTGTTTAATAATATTGTTCATTGAAATACTTAGACACAAAGCGGGGCCTTATCTTTATCTTCTTTAATAGCAGTGGCCATATAATATTGTTTTGTTTCAACCTTTACTATTGATGTCTTTAAATTGTGTAATGACGTTCGAAAAGTTTAAGGAAAACCATAAATATAACAATAATTCAACTTACGATCGTCTAGCTCCTCCTCGTAATCCGAGAAGCACCTGTCCTCGTCCTTAAGCGGCTGGTTGTCCGGCTGCTGGTAGAATCTTTCCGATTTTATATACATTTTAAGGTACATTACACCGAACTTATTTAAACATTAACGTAAAATATATTTTTATTTAAATTCGTTCAATCACGCACAAACATGTGAAGAGAATAAGTAATGAAAATGTTTTCTTAAAAGTTTTAAGCATCAAAGCACAGTCCAAAATTCCAAAATATTTTAATAAAATAGTCACACAAACAATGTTACAGTTTAAAAACACAATAAAAATAACCTTGAAAATCGTTAAAAACAAATACAACTGTTCATTTTATACGACAAGAACAATGTGTATACCGCGGATTACACACTGAAGCGTACCGAAAGCGCGTACTAACAATACTTGTAAGTACAAAGTACACACACACAGATGCAAACGCACAAGAACGAGACGCGCGCCCGAGTCGACGTGCGCCCGCGCACTGCCCCGACCCCGGTTATCAGACAAAAAAACTCAGGTAGTGCCTACCGCCTCCGCCCGTTAACGGCAAATTGATTTTAATTCTGTTTGAGACTTTTGAGGTGTCATTTTCGGTATTGTTTTTTTTTAACCACGTGGTGTTTTGTACTTTGTTCGCGTGTGAAATGTCTTCCTTAAATACGTTTTGTATTCCACATATGTTACACCTACGTTGTAGGTATTGTAATTAAAAAAAACATCAGTGTTATTAAAAAAAATATCATTATTTTGGTTCATTTCAGTTAATCTTGATAATAAATTACGAGATAAGATTAAGTTATATTATTACGATTTTACAGCTCATGTTCGATTCAAATAATAGATAGATATTTTAAATACATGTCGTGGTGAGACGCCTACAAGAATATGAATCAAGGAGCATGGGTTTTATAAATCCGGATCTGTAGTTCTGTGTTATGTTATTGTAAGTTCACTAAGTGCATATTTTTTTGCGAAAGATTATACTATATGCTATGATCTTGTTTATGGAATATTAGAGATATAAGCTACAATTTTTTTTCAGTAATAGGAAGCTGGAATTATAACTTTGTTACAACCACTGTCACCAATCGTTAGATCTGAAAAGATTAAAGGCGTGAAACTTAGTACTTAATATAAGATTAATGTTTTTTAATTTGTAATCAAACATTAGTGCCATAGCCAGATTAGAGTCTGAACCTTGAAATCATACGTAAAGATTTACTAAAAAAAGTAAAGTGCGAACATTATTCATACAAATGAAAACGCTAGACACAGTTTTATAAAGGTTTTTTTGCAATCATAACTATATCTTTATCTTAAAATTAATGATTTGATGTGAAATATTTGATAGTTTTTAATTCACAGCTTATATCTCCTCATATAAATTACTAATAAATAATAAACATTTCTAATTCTATTCCTAACTTTTATATTCGATAAATTAAAATATTTATCGATCAATTTAAATTCATCACTTAAAGTTATATATTTAGATGTTTATCCATGTTTTATTAATAAAATTAATTCAACAATAATTAACATGAATAAATAATAATCAATATTCATGTGACGCGTATAAACAGTTATAACGGAGTCGGCGTGTCGTTCGAATTTCATTAAAATGTCTCATAACAATTATGTCATATTTTACTATATTAATAAGGAATGGGTGGGAGCTCGCTTTATCAATTATCTCGCTACGGGGATAGTGGAAGCAATCGTGTTGAGATTAGCTATCTAAATTAGGGACCGAAGATACCCGAGCGATGCTGAATCTACAGTAAAGTCTTCGATTAGATAATTATTATGTACGAAAATAAATTTACCTTGTAATTATTCATATTGTCCTCTCTGTTTGTTTATTTTTTACGTTTTTATATTTTAATCTTTAAAAAACTTAGACATAAAAAACTGAAGCATGAATTAGGGATTAAATGGTTGTCATAGATAATTCGTCATGTTAAAAAATCAATTTTAAAGAGTGCTTTAGATTTTCCTTTAAAGTAAACGAAACTGTGGGTGGGGATAAAATAGTTTTCATGCAGCCGTAACTTTCAAGATAATATATGTAACTAATTGAGATAGTTTTGTGATTGCTTCTGTTTCGCTTTGCATAGAATACATATATCTTGCTATTCATTTATCTGAATTAGTTAATACAATACATTAGTTTGTGTTAGTACTAAGATAACTGTATCTATTTTTTTATAAATGTCTAAAAGACATACGACTATTTGGCGAAATAAAATCTGTCACCTCGGTATGGTATCAGCTTAACCCTTATCGGTTTAACGACATAAGTTAACTATCTAGGGTTTATAATGCAAAAAAGTAACAGGGTTCCCTAGGAAAGTCAGAAATCTGCATTTTCAAAAGAAAGACGATTATGTTCATAGATTCAGCAATTCATGTAATTACATATGACGCATTACATAGTCAGACAGACGCGACACGCTGTGTTTCTTAATGAAAATATTTCAATAATTTCAAACCGAACGGCTGTCGTTGTAATAATCGGAGATAAAACTGGCTAGTGTTAATAAAGTTAGCATAAACGGACAGTTTATTAACTCACCACTGTTGGGCAAAGGTCGGAGACTCTATTAATTAGAGAGTTTCACATCTATCGCGCTGCGGGTAGGAGGTTATTTAATTACGTTTCACGGTTTTCATGTTTAATAAAATATATTACTAAATATAATAAATAACTCAGTAACGTTATATTGTATTTATACAAAGTTTAAAAGAAATATTAAGTTTAACGCTACGTTTTTATTTGATTATTTTGAATTAAATAAACAATAGCAAATAAATGAAAATAGTTGAATCCTTAGTGATTATTCCATTATGTGGATAAAATTATCTAAAAATGAAAAACATACATAATAATATATATATTATATGGCAAAAGGCATTGAAGAATAAGGTATTAAAAAAGAGATAACCATTAAGTAATATAACGCAAAGTTAAAATAATAAATGATGCTATGGCATTTGAATAATTTGTGAATAACCTGCGCACGCGGCTACCGTGTTACCGATTTTACAACATCTCAATATGGCCGCCCGATTGTGTCGGACTTACAAACGCGTAGGCGCACATTATGAATCGTCGCGGAAAAATGTTCGAATTTTGAAATAATAGTTTTGAACTGCGATTTTAGTCACTTCTTTCGCAACCGGTTGTTTTCGTTCAATATATATGAAATATTCCGTTTATTTTTTCTAAACATAGATATTAAAAAGTTTTCTATGTGCATCTTAGCGTGACTATTACTTTGCATGATTATGGAAATATCTTAGTCATCAGTTGCATTGCTTTTGGTGTTTATTTTAATAAAAAGTGAACTAGTAAGTCGGGTAAAGTTTAATTTATTATAAAAAAAAAAAACATTTTTTTATATGTAACCTGACATGATTGTGCTCATCATTTTAATTTTATTGTCACATGGAAAAAGAATGTCTATACTAATATAGCAAGAAAAGAATGAATTTTAATAATTACCGTACTATTTTAAACGTACATTCTTCTATACTCTATTTTTCTTTTACTTGTCTTATTTAGCAGACAAATGTCTATTTCTAGCCACACATAAGAGTTACATAAGAAAATTATCGATTATATAATTTATAATGCAAATTTATATTAAAAAAATCGCAAATTCATGATTTTTGTTTGGAATATTGTAACCGAATGAATACAAGTAAAGAAAAATAGACTATAAATGATCATAGGCAATATATTATGTATATTATCACAAAATCTACATTTACGCGAGCGTAGCCGCAAGCGAGAGCTAGTAGTTAATATAGATCTGGTTAATGGGATCGAGGTCCACCCACTGTTTCATGGATTCCTTTAATAGCGTGTTCCCATGCGACGCTCAATACTTTGCACTGTTTATTGCTACTAAACTTTCCACGTCCAAGTGGGTTCTATTTCGCGGAGGTGTGATTTTACTATATACTATTAATTGATACAAATATTTAATAGTCATCGTTGATATTTCTTCGAGTTATACTGTCCCTTATCTCACTTTTAGACTCTAATGGATGGAAATTTTAATTGTGCATTTTAACATACAGTTGATAATATTTAGAAATAAGTATATAGTAATTTTAGAGGTTTAATGTTTCTTATTTTTAGATAAGGAAGCCTAACGCTTCCATCTCTTCTTTCTGATTTCCCTTTAACCATTATTCCTTTTTAAGCTGCTAATCATTTTATAGTTTTTCTGGTGGCTATGCTTATGGAGAGCGCTGATCACTTAACATCAAGTGAACCATTTAGTACCCTGCTTTTTCATAACAAGGAATAAAGTTTCAAAAAACAATAACCCGTTTACGTCGTACTAGATGCATTTATGTCTTTATGATAATTTATAGAATAATTGGAGTTTAAAAGTGTTACGTCGTAGAGGATAGTGCAAAACCACGTCACTAGTTTTGGAATAAGATCCATCTTTGAATCAAATGTTAAATTTCTTTATTGATAAAAAACAAAATACTAAAAATTATATAATCGATATTTTAAAAATTAAAACTTAAATAAATTTTGACATATCGTCGGTGACACTACAATCTGTGTCTTATTTTTATCAATAATGTAATTTAATATTTGCTTCAAATTTAGACTTTATAGGAATTTAATTTTTTAAAGGTAGATACGCGGTTTTAAAGTGTCTCCGACGATATATGGCATTTATATGGAGTTGAAATCAACTAGATGTTTTATATAGACGGATAGTTAAATAAACATTGTTTATTATTGTTAGGAATATATCGTAAAAGTAAATAGTACTGTATTTCGTCTATGGTATCTCGAGTTATTATTATATATCGGCAGTACGCACCCTCCCTCTCTCTCTAAGATAGATCGCTCTTCTTCACTCAAAAATATATTAATAATTACAAGTAAACTAGTGTCTAAAACCCCAGAGATAAATTAACAATTATATAACATAGATCAAATCTATTCATCGACTATTACTCCAAAATAGAAATCATCAGTATACGCTATTAATCAATTTATTATTACCTGAACAATACCTTAGAGCGAATAAATTGGAGCAAAAAATATAATCAGTAAGTGCGGGAAATCCTAATCGCTACCGACGCAGTCATCGTGATACTAGAAAAAGAGGATGTTAGAAGTTTTTATGATTTTAAAAACCACCAAATTACACATTCATTATTTTCTGGAAGTAACAATATTGTAGCAGTATAACATATTCTCAATGCTTTATTAATGTTCGTTCCACGAATTGTCATCTATTTTAAAAGTGTCATCAGCCAGCTCGCGCGTTTATATTAGAGCCAGTACTCATTTACTAATCATGCCTCCTTACACTATATATTAATACGTAAAGCAAAAACTGTGTACCATTTTTACGAAAATTAAACGGATGGAGTGTGAAATTTAGCACACTTATAGTTGGACGCTGATAAGCAATAATGTGTCAACCCACAAAATGTCAAATTTGGAGATATTAGTGCATTTTGATACTGCATCACCTATTTAAAATGATTCAAATAAAATTCAAGTCATCTAAACTAAATAAGTACGGAAAAAAGATTCTTAGTTAATTTAATGTTTCGAATTTCAAGTGCGTCCAATATTTTGCAATTTATACAATAATCTCAAATATTCGAAAAACTTATTATTAGATAACTCATTACATATATCAATCTGCTTTTTATTCAAAATAGGTTTTATCAAATTGAAAAGAAAATATATATATACGTCTTCAAACAAATTTGTTAAGAATGGGTTTGACATCTTTAAACGCCATTTTCTGAAAATGAAGTCCGTGTGGCATGAGACATTATTGCTTATCAGCGTTCAGTTTATATAGAGAAAGAGCGAAGAATACTAATATTTTTTAATAATGCATAAAAATATATTAAAACAATAAAAAAAAAAACTTTACACACACTACCATCCATTTAACACACACATATATACACTTTTGTTTATTGCTAAGGTCTGTGGTCATCTTAAAATCGGTTAGAAATGTTAATGAATTACGGTCGAATTCCGACCGGTAAGCGACCACTACTAAGTGTTACTTAATTATGTCAAAAATCTCAAATAGGAAATTAAAGCCAATAATCTATTCATTGAGTTTGACTGTATGTTGGTGAAGAGTTTTTTATCCTGCTTCTTCCAGATGATGCTACAGCAATGTTATAACATTCCTTTTTTTGGATGGAGGTTCAAAAAAATAATCTTAACAGGAAAGAAATCGCGTATTGTTTTTATTATTCCGACTTGTACTTTTATTATAATATATATTTTAGTAAATATAGTAATGTATGTCCTGCGTTAATTAAAAAGTAACTTAAAAATAACTTTTAATTATACAATTTTATAATAACAAATTATTCCAATCATAATTATCGTAAGTGTTTATAAACGTCTTAAGGTACGCTTCACCATACCTTTTGAGGTCCGATTAAAGATACAAAAGTGTCAAAACATCTAAAGTGACTTACGGACGTCTAAGTAAGTGTCAAAATAATATAAAATTTGACATATTGTTCTCATTAGCGTGTAGCGGAGCGTGTCGTTGTAAGCGGTCCGCTGTTCAAAATAAAAATGATAAAAAACAAAATTTCATTTGCGAGATTAAGGTCGTTTAACCACGGCGTCTCCTGAGCGGTGTTTTTTTTTTTAAATAATTATGTTATTATAATTTGTTAAAAATAATTTTATGTGAAAAGTTTTATTGTTGTATTATATATAATATAATACATGCTTTTGCCAAAGTTCGTTTTTGTTAAATAGCATTTTTTTATTAAAATTTGGAATCCTCTTTATGAGTAAGTTTAAAAAAATAATAACTATTTATACGCCCAATTTTAACCTCATCTATTTAGTTGTTTGAGCTATAAGTTGATAGATCAATCAGTGAATCACTATTTCCTTTTACTATTAGTATAGACTATTTTATTTGCGAATAGCGAGAATCAACTAACTATTTAAATAAAATAACAGTGAAATTTTTTATTGGCAAAGAAATAACACTACACATGTAATAGAGCATTAAAATATTTCATTTTGAAGATGTCGAAATATTTCTTTAAATCCCATTTTCGTTAGACATATATTATAAAATAGACTTTATACATATGTACATTACGCTATTTTCTTTCTTACCGGATGTAAGTTTAAGCAGAAATAACAGAGTAATTTATAGCTTAATGCAGCGCTGTCCAAGCGATGGAATTTTGGACTTAAATGCATCTTGTAAAACTAAAGTTTAAATTCAAACTGCCGAGCGTGCCACTCGCGTGGTTCAGAGAGTTCTTTATTTTGTGAATGTAATGACGTAAGACATATTACAAGACATATTGATGTGTGCTGTTAATATAAACTTTTCTTTTACTCTTTCTAAATTTGTAATCTTTATATAAATAATAAAATATTAAGTAAATAAAATTTAGAGTAATTTTGTTATACGTATTTCGGTAAGGTATATGTTTTGTGTGTAAATGACAAATAAGTCTTTTAAAGGGCTGAAATGGCCTATTATACAGAACACGTCGAGATCGACGGTTGAGATCAACCGATGATGAAACGTCGTGAGGAAACCTGCAAGTGGCAAGAGAAATTTTAAGGTCTAAATTTTTTTTCTTAATAGTAGAGGAGACCTTTGCTCAGCTGCTGGATATGTTAAGAGTATACTTTTTTTCCAATATGATAATTTAACAATGGAAGGAAACTAATTATTATGAAACTAGATATGTTTATAAACGGGAATATAAGACATGTCTTAATAGCAATTTTCATACGGCGAGAATTACACTTATAAGTTTTGTTCTCGGACTCTCATAGAGATTTACATAACTCGTTTGTCATTGTTTTACTTACACCTAAAAGAATTTACTGTCAGTGCCTTATTTTTCTACCTTAGACCTAATAACTGTTGCCATGTTATATTCTTGTTCGTTCAAACAGTTTTACATTTGCCACTTTAAAGTTTAAAGCCTACATTAAAAAATCTTTAATAAATAAAACATATTATACCATACAAGAATATTTTGACGACAAAGAGTCGTGGATTTAATACGCGTTGATTATCTATCCGGATAACATAATTAAAATGTAATAAAAATACATTATGTACAAATGATTTTAAAAGAGTTACTATCGAGTTTCTTGCCGGTTCATAAGCCCATTTGAATAAAGTATATTTTGAGTTTGAGTTTATATCATTTAGGAGACTAAAACTTCCAAATGTAATTCTCGCCTTATGCCATAAAGTAACAAAAGTATATATTATGACACTATATGTTTTTAGATGTTCTTTTTGAATATTCAACTAATTTATACGCCGACTCTAATTGAAAACAACGTCGAAAGGCGATATTTCACCAGGAAATTGGATCCGATTGTCTCAAAGGCAAACGCTTAAGGTGCGACAAGGTGTTAAACGAAAGATTAACAGCCTAACACAATTGTTAGTGTCGCAAGACCATTGCTCTTGTTATGGTAAAGCATTTTATCTATCTCATAGTAAATCTGATGTATTTTGTGTTGAATTATTCAATATCCCTTAATATAAACTGATATACATACAAAAGTTCGTTTGAATGGTTTAATATCAGATGTTAGTTCGATTTAGAAAAGTATATTTGCGTTCGATAGTCTGTGTATTTAGTAAAGTTTTAGGCTATATAACATCACAGTAGGGTCTAAAGAAGCAGCATAATATGTAATAATAATAAACGCATCACACTCAACGGCCCCCATTAAGATCTTATGACCTTGTGTCGGGGGTCCGGAAACACACACAACACTAACACAAACACCCAGACCACGACAAACATCTGTATGGCCAATACAGACGTTTGCCGCGAGCGGGGATCGAACCCGCGACCGTTAGCGCTTTAGTCAGTTGCAGTGACCACTGCGCCAACGTGTCTGTCAAATGTAAAAACATCATAGTACAGATGCGTGCAGATCAGCATAAAACCTAGCAGCGGGAGCAAATGCTACAGCGCTTTGTCTTGAGAGGGCCACGCATCTGTTAAAGAAACACAAAATTTCGTAGGTTTTATTTTGTGTATAGTTTTAGCCCCGTGCGGGCTTTAATCAACCTTGGGTGTGAGCTTTATGAAGAGTGGAACGAGAAAAAGCTAGTTTATTTTAAATTGATAATAATAATATATAATTTGAATTTAAATATATTTCGCATTTCAGTGGAGTGGGAAAAGTGTGATAGTTTTTGCAGATTCAACTCATAGACGTGAAAATTAATTAACAGCAATATCCGGTATACGCTTAGATTTAATTACTTTGACGAACGCTCTGATTGGCAGATATATCAATAAATATGATTGATCGGTATTTGTATAATGATTTTATATTTACCGTCCTTCATACATACTTCATTCCATTGTCTTTGTGTATTTGCATTAATGTATTTGTGTTTTGTGGTTGCCCACCCATGTTTCAACGTTAGAGAGGCTATTTAATGCTAATAGATTTTTTAAAAATCGAATGAATAGTTTCAGAAATTACGATACATCCGAAATAACAAACTCACAAACTTTATATAATACTAGCTAATGCTCGCGACTTCGTCTGCGATGTCTGATGCCTATGTCCTACTAGCTATATGCGTGCCAAGTCTTAGCCCAATCGGTTAAAATTGGCAAAGTTTCTTACAAACTTTCATCCC
This sequence comes from Hypolimnas misippus, assembly GCA_037950945.1. NCBI lineage: Eukaryota > Metazoa > Arthropoda > Insecta > Lepidoptera > Nymphalidae > Hypolimnas > Hypolimnas misippus. The sequence continues at coordinate 4,124,660 of JBBEEQ010000006.1, read as the reverse complement.
CTATTTTATCCCCTTGGGTGTAGAATTAATCAAAATCCTTTCCTAGCGGATACCTATGTAATAACATATCCCTGCGAAATTTCAGTTGATAGATCACTATGTCAGTCAGTCACTATTGAGTTATATATATTTAAGATTTAGTAGTTCTTTCAATGTTAACGTTAATTTGAAATGTTTATAGAAAATGAAAATTTCCGCCTTTAATGTAAACAGAACCGTTTCATAACAAAATAAAATTCTCCCCTCAATTAATCAATTAACAAGGTACATCAATTCAATAATGAATAACAAAATCAAAGGTAGTTTACAACTGGCGACGATATCGATTATTACACAAGACTCCGCTAAAAGCAAGTCAGATACACAGAAAACTTTGCATAAAACTTATCCAAGAACATTAAACACTTAAGTGGGTGGTATTAATATCGCGGGTAAACACGGAGGTATGCGATTAGTATATCGTATTATGGAACGATTAGCATTGAGAAGGACGGCGTGGGCTGGGCGCGGTATGAAACTCGTTTAGCAGGACTGCTCCCTTCTGATTGCGTGGCGGAAGAAAAGTGGACCCGACTCGTCTCGGAGCCCTAACTCATAGTTACGATACTTGTTCATCAAAACCTACGAGTAGTTACCTGACTGAAAATTAAATTTGAAAGTATGCTTTTATTTACAAGCTTGGAATAAAATTCTAACGTTTCGAAAACATTCCAGCGATGGTGATCACAGACTGAGATATATAAATCTCAAAAATTTTAAAATTATTTTCAACTACTGCCTAGATTTTGAACAAGCTTGATAGATTTTAAATTACATCTATAGTCAAACAAGCGGCCCGTCGCGGTTTCACTCGCGCATAATATAGGTCTTTCATTCCAACTTTTAGCCCCGTTTTACTTCTACTCTTACGGATCGAATTTTGCAAAATGCCATCTTGCCTACGTCCTTAAAACAACCCCCATGAAAAATTTGAAACACCTAGCACTTCTTTAATTTCTAAGATTTCGTGATGAGTGAATGAGTGAATGATTGCTTTTGTATATATAGATTCCAAGGTCATGGTAGTCTAAAGACTGAATAAATGCATCATATGAGGAATTCCGTTAGTGCTGGAAATATAATTTATCAGCAGATCATTGTAGCCTCTATTTTTTTATTATATAAAGATAAACATTCTTTGGGCTTCAATAAAAATATGTTGTGAAAATGTAGTAGTTAATAAAAACGCTTTACAGACATAATTAGCCATTTCGAAGATTTTTTATAACTAATAAATATACATTTTTAATTATAAATGTATAATTTATACATAACACGTACTTGAATATATAAATAAAGTAATAGAAATTAATACCAGTAAAATCGAATAAGATGTTGATGAGAATTTCAATGTATGTAGAAAGTTTGGTTTACCTGAAACAAGAAAAACATTATGTTATTATACTTTAAATGAATAAATACAACATAATATATATATATATATATATATATATATATATATATATATATATATAAATTTAAAAAATCAAATTACTGAATCGATTGCGATAAAATTTCTACGGGACCAATAAGAAGTATATCCTTTAAACCAAGAAAAAAATTACGGAGAAATGTGATAACAGACATTCGATAAATACTCTACGAATTAGGAACCTCCTCTTTTTTAAGACAGTTGAAAAATCATGAAAACCACGAAACATTTTATTCGCATATTATAAAATTCATATATAATTTTCTCCAATGACGGAGTTTAGTCTACAGCAGACGCCATTACAACACGTGTCTTATATGAATTGATCGTACATCTATTTAAATTTATTTAAAAAAAAAACAAATATTTATAATATAATTCAAGACTGCACATTAACACATGACTACATTTATCGATTCGTTACATTAGTCTATTCGATACGTCTGTAATTATCCGTTTCCTTTGACGGAGTCAATTTTGTAATTAAGGCATTTTAAGGCACTATAAAGGTTAAGAATCCGGTCTCATGTGACCGTTTCCCGATCTATAAATGGTGTTTATATGTAAATTATTTCATATGTATATATTAACTACATGTCGCAATTTCACCATGTTTTGTTATGTTTCGGGTATTTACCTACAATTTCGTAGCTGTGTTAAGGCTGTGAGTTATAAGGTGAAATCTTTTATTCTATAGCCCTTATATTACCATATAAAACAATTGTATACCATACAAAACTATTTTTACATATAAGTCAGGCGTTTTTCAAAATAAGCGATGTTTTTACATCATTCGAATACATAATAAAAAAACTCATTCGATTTCTAGCAGATTTTTCGACCTTATGAAAGTATGTAAAAGGTTTAATAACAAGATTATTTCGATGATTAGATGTGGTAAAACTTAAATGTTTTCCAAAAAAAGATTTAAACATAGGTTAAACGCGTGTTTAAAAAATCCGTAATACAAATCTGTGTCTAAGGACAGTTTTGAGTTTGACGTGCTTTAGACGTAGCTTAACATGCGCTTAACAAATGTCTAAAGCCTATATTAGCTATGAAATGTTATGTGTGGCATTATATTAATAATTTTTTCATGATTTTACTATCTGTTAAGCAATTTTTAAACACTGTTTTGAACAGACGTGTGCACATGGTTTTATTGCATCTTTTGTAATGTAATGCATCCGAACGCTTACGCTACCCTATTCACTAATACACTTATAGATCATTATAAATATCTTGCTTGTCATTAAAATCTTTGATCTAAAATATAAAGTGCAAGGACATTCTTATCTACATAACACATTTATAAATACTTTTACAGATTAATATTGTGTAACCAAAAAAAAACTACATTTTAAAAATATGACTTACATTTTTGTAAAATTTAAATCTGTTTGCTTGTATGACTACTTCTCTAATATATTTTAGTGGGTGTTTTGTGTATCGCTACATCGTTTATTTGATTGTGATAAAGACGCACAGAGGAGGGATTTCTTTTCGTCTCAAAACAAAACAGTTTTTCGAGAGACTTTTTCGCGGTACTTTAGACGCTCGTGGGCATTATACGATACAGTTCTATACGTTCTAATTCGACAAAAAAGTAACCTGAACATTTAATGTTTTTCATATATTACAGTCATTTCATGTTTATCATTTTTCATTATTATATATTAGTATTATTAACTATTTTTCGAGCACAGACCCGAGAGTCTATCCGTGACCACGAACGTTGCAAAGTGCTCGAAACGTCGGGATCATAAAAATAGTTAATGAACGCGATTTAAATCCGTTTAAAATAGTTTTATTTCAATGAGTCATAATCGCGAAAATCTAAGACAACGAAACCTGAACAATGTTCGTCATCTGCGTAGGCCTTTAGACAGTGGCCTGGCATAACAAAATCAACAGTAATGGGAGTGAATCTGCTAACAAAAGTGTCAATTTATACAAATATTATGAAGAGGTAAAATTTGTATGCACAAAGGAGGTAACCTGTGAAACTACTAATTTGATTTGAAAAATCCTTTTTGTGTGAGGTATCTAGTTTATTGAGGAAGTTATAGGCTATATTAAATCACGCTATGAGTTAAATCAAGCATAAACACGAGTGAAACCGCGAGAACCAGCTAGTAATAATTATATATAATAGAGGTCATTTGTACGTTTTTGCGGACTTTTTCAAGAAATCGTAATCTACAATTCTCCTACGCAAATTTTTAGCGTATCTGTAATAACTCGGCCAGTGCCGCTACGAAAGCGCCCGGACCAGTGGTTTTCACTGTAACTACGTTGACATAGTTAATTACACCTCGTAAACTATACTGCATAATATTTAACTAAACTTCCTGTTAGATCAGCAAATTAGAACTGTCACGCCATATTTTTAGTTAAATCATGTATAAACTAAAATTATGTGTACAACTTTTTTTTAAATAATTGGTTTCCGTTATTGGACAATTCCAAAGTCCTTTTTTTAACTTATCTTAATTTTTAATTTTATATAAGTCTAGCTTTTGAGCCCCCGTTTTTAGCGGATGCGTACGCCATAATAACTGGACGCTGATAAACAATACTATACACAAGCCACACGGACTCTATATTGAGAAAATGGCGTCTAAAGATGTCAAACATATTCTTAACGAATTTGTTTGAAGACGTATACGTGCATCTTTTCATTTTTATTTCGATAAAAGGTATAATTATTTAAATGCATATAATTAACGAACGTATTGTCTAATAATAAGTTTTTCAAATACATGAGATTATTGAATACTGAAAAAAAAAATTGAACACACTTCAATATTCAAAACACGAAATAAAGAAACTCATCCGTACTAATTTAATTCGACTTTTTGTGGTTTGACACATTATTGCTTATCAGCATCCATCTGTGTACTAAATATCAACCTAACTCGCTCAGTTATTTGAGCTGTTGATAGATCAATTAACTAGTCAGTCTTGCTTGCTTTTTACAAGTATAGATTTTAATTTTAATAAGTGTTATTACTGTTAACATAAATTATAGACTTTTTGATTTATTTATTCTTTATTTTGTTTGTTGTCGAATACAACATTACGATAATTCTAGTTTAGAGCGGAGCCGAGAGCCGGAGAGAAAATTGAGTTCAAAGTCCTGCTATTAAAATTTCAGCTAATTTTCATAATTTAATTAAGACTTTAATACCAGTGTGTGCAGCGTCTCTATAAAGTATGATTTTGAAATTCTGGTACACATATACCTTATTATTCACCCTAAGTAATATTTATACTAAGTTAAAGAATAATTTAAGGATAATTGGCCAAAGAAATACATTATCTCCATATAAACTTTATAACCCCATTTTTAACCCCAATACAGTATTGATATATGTTTTATTTCTAATTTCATTACCGTCATCTAAAAAAGTGTTAAGTTATTACGAACACGGAATAAGATTTTGTATACAAACGTTTTTACCTCTTTCAACTGTCGTTCGTGTAGAATATCGAAAACCCCTAAGTATGCTTACCACCTAAAACCCTATTACCAAAATTTCAAGTTTGTAGCCCCAATGATTTAGGCTCTGCATTCATGAATCAGTCAATCAGGACAAAATTATATTTATCCATGCACAGAACAACGAAAAATCCGAAATACGACATATCACCTTCTAAAACTCGTGTATTCAATCTAACCTAACCAAACGTTCACAACTAAACACATACCGTGGGATCCATTAGCGATCGTTCTGTGTCGAGATAATCAAAGGTCAGGTTTAGGGAATCGGCTCGAAATTTGACCTTTCCCGCGGTACGGTTAAGTGCTTCTGTTGGACCCGCTTATAAAACACGACGTGGAGATAAAGGACGGCGTTTATTCGTATTTTTTTATGATGTTTTAATTTTATAGCACTCGAAAACTTGATAAGGTTATATTTCTCAATGTCCGCTCTTAGTGACGAGTAAATATAATACATATCATACTTTTAAAATAACAATTTAACACTCATATCTTACTATGTTTTTTTTTTTAAATAAAATTGGATATCCAATTATGGATAACAACGAACATCAAAGTCAATTATCAAAAAGGTTTTAGAGATACCTATGCTAAATTGTTTATACTGTTACTGAGGTAACTGTTGTCTACTGACTACAGCTCGTATATGACTCGACCGGGGCAGTACCTCACTATCACAAAAGATCGGCGTGAAGTAGACAATATAGCTGCGTGATTTGTGTCGGGAACAGTATTTATTTTTTTTGGAAAAATAATACTTTTTCCGTACCCCTGATAACGTATGTGGAAAGTTGTACGACAATTGATTAAGTAGCTTAAGGGTGAAAGTGTAACAAACAAATGTACATTCACATTTTATTAGTCAGGATACAATCAAAATAAACAACTCTAGTTGACGAAGTCATAGAACTGAATGAAATGAAATTAAAAATTCAACACAATTCATTACGCGGAATGTTTGAACAAGATATTAATTTTATTAACATTGATTTAGTTAGCAGAAAAAAAAGTGATTAATGAGTCTTAACAGCTTCCTAGTTCATGTACGGACCAGTTTAATTGACATTAACATTAAATATGAGTACACTTCTTAAATAACGTAATAGGCGTTTTATAATTGTCGCGTTCGTTACTAAATAAAAAAAATAAACACTTTTGATTATGTTCATTATTATGCGCAAACATGAGAATATAATATCATAAATCAATGTTTGTGTGTCCGTACTTTATCCGATTGCGTTGAAATTTTGTCAACTTATTGATTGTACACGGGTTTTAGACACATGGCATTTAATTTACAGTAGATGGCGTGCGTGCGTATCGGCAAATGTAGCTTTGGTGCTGTCCAATAATCACGTGATGTTTTTAGCAACTTTTTAAGCCTTCTCCTGGTGATACATGGTGAGGTTCTTACAAAAGTTTCGAAAATAATTATACGTTATATCTTAAAACCTCCCTCATCTCCCTATGATATTTGGTGATTTTTCTCAGACTACTCCTTTAGGCCTCACGTGTTTAATGGACAGCATCTATTCTACAATAATTGCAACGAAGTCGATGAATATAAATAAAATTAAAACTTATATTTGCTCAATTTTATCCAGATACAAAAATTAATCCTTAAGGATATAAGTTATCCTAAATTACAACATCATAGTTCAGTCAAAATAAGTCTTTTTATTACATCTCCTCCGTAATAATTCATTACATCTTCATTAACCGTAAAATTATTTTCTCGTAGCCAATAATTACAGATGCGTCTACACGCAGCCGCTATTACAATTAATTGACGTTTATGACTGCTATAATATTGTACTTAGTAAACCTACGGCCCTTGGTATAAAATATGCTCAAGAAGAGAGTATAATTAGATTTTTAAGCTTCATTTAAATCGTGATAAAAATTGCGACACAAATGTCAGACATTAATTTAATATGCTGTCCATACTTTAAAGGACCCGTACACCGAGTTTACGCAAATTTAATAGTAGCGTTTAATGTTTACGTCAAATGTCACCCACAGCAGCGCGACACTCGCAGTAAGGGCATTTATACAGAGAGCGTATTTGAATCCACTCGTTATATGTGCTAAGTGCTAAGTTTTTTTTATACAATAAGTAATTTATTTGTGAAATCCATCATACGTCTTCACTACCTATTTTCCCTCGTACGTGCGGGCTGAGGAATGATCTACCCCCTGAGGTATTTTCCAGAGCGCTTCACTTTGGGGGTTTTCAAGCGTCAAGTTTATAGAGACCTTTCCATTTCATTTAATAAAAAAGAACCTACTGCACCTACATAGCCCTCTTGTAAATACGCCTGGTATGTAAATGCCCTTAATATTACAATAAGACAATTGATTGATTCACAAATGATACTCCGTGAATACTGAGCGTATACCGTATAGATTTTAGTGTCGCTGTTTAAGGTTAATTTTGTATTAGGTATAATTTATTGATATGTTTATGAATTAACAGATATCTTATGATGTCACTTTATGGAATTATAGTTTCAAAGAAATAATAAGATTTTAACGTTATTCCGCATGAAGAGTTCCGCATTATAAATAGGGTTTTATAATACAGGGTTTAAAACATATCTCAATATTTTGTACTAAATATACGAGCAAATATAAGTATCTAAATATATATAAGTCAAAGGTGACTGACTGACTGACATAGTGGTCTATCAACGCACAGCCCAAACCACTGGACGGATCGGGCAGAAATTTGGCATGCAGCTAGATTTGACGTAGAGATCCGCTAACAAAGGATTTTGATTAATTCTACCCCCAAGGGAATAAAATAGGGGATGAAAGTTTGTGTGAAACTTTGTCAATTTTATACCGATCGTGCTGACCCTTTGCATGCGTTAACCTATCATGAGGAAGGCATCCCCTAAGAAACGATTTTGATAAATTGCAACGAATAGTACAGCCATTGTCGTCAAAACTAATCCTGCGCAGACGAAGTCGCGACCACCAGCTAGTTTACTTATAAAGTTGTTCAAGATTATGTAAATTAATTCGAGTTATTTGCACACGCGTGCTAGTGATAGCTTGGCATTTCAGAATCGATCAGAGCCCTAATTCAGTCCGTTTTAACATAAATATAGCTCGTAAACACATATCTCAAATTAGAATTGATATTTGCGCTCGATTTTACGGAGCAAATGACTCAATACGCCTTGCGCAAAGTAAACTCTGGAAAAGTATTAAGAAATGTTGGTGTTAATTGGAAGATTATTTTATCAACATGTAAACTTAGATTTATGCAATAAGTACTAGTGTTTCAAGTGGTAGGCATGAATTTGCATTTGAACTATTTCTACCTTTAATTCTAAACGTTTGGTTCGTGTCTATCTTAAGTCTGAAAGTGTGTAGAGAATAGTCATTATCAAATCTGTGACACCTTTACTGGCATTATAAAGAGGTTAAAATTGTTTGTATGTAAGGGGTAATCTCTGAAACTGTTAATCCGATTAGAAAAAAATTTTTTGCGTTAGATAGCCCGTTTATTGGGGAAGGTTATAGGCTATTTTACATGACGCTACGAGTCCCAGAACCAATGCAGAAACCATAAATGCGAGTGAAACCGCGATTAACAGCTAGTAAAATATACATGATTTCGTTCTATCTTGCAATACACTATTCTACTAATAAAGAGAGAAAAAATACAAAAGAATACGTTTAAAGTGCATCCATATCTTTAAAGGTTCTTAAGGAATTAGAAAGTAAAAAAAAAATCTCATAAGAATTCGAGTAACATTAAAATAAAGTAAAAAAAATAACATATGACACATATCCTATTGGTAGGTTAGTATATGAGTAACATTACACATAGTTTTTAAGGAGTGGTAATTAATGAATAAATCAACGTAAACTTTACATCCCACATTCAAATCCTTAACACCGAACACCACTAATGAATGAATAGGTAAATTCGTTAATGTTATTTCGGAGTCCTTATCGGTACTTGTTATTCAAAGTCCGAGGTGAGCAGCGTCATGTCGCGGCATTGTCCACGTCTCTCATAACGAGCTGGACGCGTCGACCCGCGCCCACGCGACACGCTCCGATATTCGCCTCGACACGCCAGTCGCCAACTGTCGCCTCTGACCGTGGAAATGGGTGTTGATGATAATTCTAGTTTAAACTGTGAATTAGCTAATATTCTGTTGAAATTTTTCTAGTGCTAGAGCAATCTTGGTACTATCTATATAAGTTGGTAGTAAACTTCGCGTTGTTTTTTTTTATATTGAAAGATTTTATGTTGTGGTCAAAACATTGATTGTTCTACCATAGAGAATTCTGGATTCGTATGATTGACTATCTATCTAGGCATTAAAAGTCAAAAAGTCATGATATCATTTTTTTTTAAGTAAAATGCTGACTGCTACGTAACACCTTGCATTTCAAAATCAGTCAAGCCGTTTAGACTACAAAAGATCATAACAGTTCGCCAGTTTTGACAGCTAACGTTCGCCATGTTGATTTTTGATGACGTCACATAGTCTAAGACATTTCGGGAAAGAATACAGTTCTAATGATACTTCAAAATCGGCAAAGCCTACAGGAGGTCATAATGGAAATGACATGCACATTACCCACCTTCTGCGTGAGTCTGGTAAAACCATAATCACAGGCCTACACAAAAATAATAAAACATATGACAAAATGCTAAAATTCTCCAAGACAATCCGTATCTTAAAACATATTTTTCGTTCTGAGAAATATACATATAACGATTTGTATTTTAAATCGTACACTTGGAAGCAATTTTCAAACAATCCGATTCGATTTGCAAACAAACGACTGTATGTATGTATGTGAGATAAAAAGCTACTTATCTCGCTTATGCTCGTTCGCCAATCGTAATGACGGGACATTGTCAACCGTTTTAGTTAAGGCTAGGGTCACACTGTCGTAAAAATGTACGCTTAATTCCCTATATTATACTTATACTTTGATATTTTAATTGAACAAGATGTAAGGAATTTAAAAATGTGGTTCAAGCAATGGGCATATTAATAAGAATATTTATTTTATTGCATAATCCCGCAAAAAGAGGCAATTTACTATTACTTTGAAATTCGATTACACATAAAATCAATCGATTTAAATTTCGAATGTCGATTATTATAAACGCAGTTAACAGTTCCTAAGATATGGAAAAAGCTGATTCACCAGTGACGTCACGTCGCACGGGGCAAATGTCGCGGCCCACGTGCAAGCGCGACACGCGCCATCGCCAACCGCCAACTGACATTCCAAATACGAACCGTGTAGGATATCAACATGGCGATATCGACGTATTCCTTAACTATGTTTTGTCTGTTGTTTTTTTTTTATTTCATTTTTTTTATTATTCCCTTTTCTCAACGTATTATCGTAATAATACGCGTACAACGGACTAATTGATCCCCGCTGCTTCGGTCGCGTATACGTAGGAATTGAATACCTTACGAACTTTCAACCCTCCTTTTAACCCCTTACGGGATGAGTTTTCTAAAATACTTTCTTAGTGCACACTTACGACATTTAAGGAACGTTCGTGCAAAATGTCATGTTTCTGGACCCAGCGGTTTAGGCTCCGTTGAGCGATCGGTCAGTGAATATGTCAGCCAGTCAGGTTAGATTTTTTATATATATAAATATAACGTAATTTGCAAAAGATTGTATTAAACTCTTTCGTTTTTAACAAATTATCACGACAATTTATGATATAAATATTGACAAGGGTATAGTTTTAATCGTAAACATAAAAAATCATCGTATAACTCATCAGAATGACATAAAATCGAAAATACAACTAACAATTGTACATAATTTTTTCATTTTTGCTTTTTAAAGGTCAGCAATAAAATATTCATCATGCAAACATAATCTCTCATCTGTTTCATTGTGAGGATTTTACATTCTGTGTGCATTTGTTTTATTGTCAATGAGTCAACCGTTCGTTTTCGTAACCCGAGAACGGAAACATTGTGTCATTTTTGTTATTTAAATAAATATTTTGAACTTTAAGAGGATACGTGTGTCGTAAAATGTCTTAAGTAAGATATAAATGAATTAATTTATATAATAGGCGCTGTGGTTTAAGATTAAATCGATTTCCAATTTAAAACTGAACCTACGAGGTTACCAAACACCTTAAATTCAGGATTTTACAATTAGGTATGTCACCTAATTTTAAGAGAAATAAAATATTTTTTTAAATTGTTTCTGTCCTTTGTACATTGTTATGATTTATTTACCAAATGAGACTTTCAATAAAAAAAAAAAAAAACATAATTTTATCCGATGTTTGAAAAACAGTTCCCAAGCCGAGGAATTTTCTATTGAACATAACTGTATGCTGAGAGAATCTGACTATAAGTTATCATAAAAAAAATAAAACATAATCATTAAGCTTTTTCACTTAAATAACAAGCTAAGGCCAATATTAATTTTACATGCAAATGAGTCATTACAATAAACACAGTTGTTTACATGGCGGAAATGTTTCGAGTGACTGGAAAACTGTGACGAAAACGATGTTCATGACCTTTCTCGTTTTGCTCTTATTTCGATCTGCCCTCACATATCATCGGCCTGCGGGCGTAAACGCGGAAGGTATTTTGACATTTTCTTTTAAGGGCGTTTGCACAGCTGACGAATTTAGACGCGTATAAAGGTTCACGCATGTTAATATTGTGTATTTTATTACTTTTGAACGTGCGTTGTGACGTAGCATAACTCGTAGGAGAGTATAAAGATTTGATTTTCTAAGATCGCGTTGGCGTTATTTAGCGGCCGCTTTGAAGGTTAGTATGACGTCACATAAAAGTTTTCTACCTCATGAAACCTTATTGGAACCTTTTTAGAAAAGAGGTTTTTGACATTGCATAGGCAAATGTTTTGACGTGACATTGGCTTTCAAAGATTACGGTCCGTCAAATTTTGGTCTCATTATTATGGTAGTCTATTAAACTCGCGCGAAATACGCTTTTCAGGAAACTGTGTCATACTATCTCTATAGTAAAGCTTTCAGTGATGTCTCCTGAAGACACAATGCACACCTAAATCACAGTCAACGTCATCCTAGAAACCAAAGCATAACAACTGACAATGACGACGTTGACGTCGAGTGATACACGCATAATACGAGCTTGCACGCGTCGATAACACGCTCGGTGTGTAAACGCCCTAATTGCGTGAAGGAAAACGAGTCGATTTATATGAAAGCCTCGTAATATAGTTTAATTTATGATTTTAAATTATTTTTTGTTTCAATCCATATCTTTAGTGGTATAAAGAGTTCTCGGGTGTATATTTTTAAATATATTTACGGTTTCGTTGATACAATTTTATAGTATTTATGTAAGCAATCAATATGAGGGGAGAATTACACTTCTAAGTTTTGCTCTCAGATTTTCATAAAGATTTACATTAGTCGTTTGTCATTGTTTTAAACCCGAAAGAATTTACTGTCAGTGCCTTTATGTTTACACGCATAGCTTTCGTAAGGTTATCTATGTATTTTTAAAGAGCTAAGCGTACAGACGGCGGGATCAACTTTATTTTATACTATGTTTAATATGGAATATCTTGAATAATTGCTTAAGAGGATGGCTCTAAACCAAATAAAATACGGTAATGTAGTAGGTACTTGTAGTATTGGTAATGTTGTGTTAAAAAAAAACACGCTTATTATAGTAAGTAGCAGCCTGTAAAAGTCCCACTGCTGGGCAAATTCCTTTTCTCCTATTAAGGAGAAGGTTTAGAGCTTAAGCACTATGTTGCTCCACTGCGGGTTGGTAGATATACATGTGTCAGAATTTCTCCCGGCGCATGCATGTTTCACGATGTTTTCCTCTTCCGCCGAGCTCGAGATTAATTTAAACACAAATTTACCACTTGAAAAGTCAGCAGGGTTTGAACCTGCGATGCTAGACTAATAGCTTAATCATAGTTTGCGATGACGTATAAATAAATATAGTATTTAAGTTATTCGAAAAAAAAAATGAATACAAATATGAAAAAATCGGAATATATCTTGGTGTAGTGACGTGAAGGAGTATTCTTGACATTCGAGTGTCAAATAAGTCATAGGTCAGTAACCCCGAGTATGCAATATATGTTAATATTTATTGATATTTCTGTATTTGTCTACGTAAGTCAAATATTGTCTCGCATTGCAGATTTGTTAACGATCGATTGAAGATTACATTAATAGATGAAGGTGACATATCGCGAAATTCTAAATTCGAGGAAATTGAATTTAAATTTTGCTTAGCCATACGAAACTTATCAAAAGCGTTTATTTAAAAAATAGTCTATTTATGAAATAGCCTCAAGTGCCGTTGTTTTAAGGTTTAAAATCGATTGTATATATAACACTTTTATTCATGCATAGAGCAGCGAAAAATCTGAAATGCAACTTATCACCTTCTATCACTCATTTCTTCCATTATATTTTGTTTATTTATTAATTTGTAGCAATCCGAAGTAAATGTATTTGAAATATGTTTCAATGTTATACATATTTTTTTATATAAACTGCGGATAATGTATGGCGTATAAAATAGATATTATTGTTGACGATTTTGTCAATACAATTCAATTTAAGATAAATTATATCAATATGATTCAACCCAATATCTTATCCCCGCTCACGGCAAACGTCTGTATTGGTCATACAAATGTTTGCCGTGGTCTGGGTGTTTGTGCTTGTATTGTGTGTGCTTCCGGACCCCCGACACAGGATCATAAGACCCTAATGGGGGTCCGTTGAGTGTGATGCGTTTATTTATTATCCCAGTTATATTATTCGCAAAACTAAAATGTGTCAGATTTCAATAAGAGTATCCAGTAAACGTTAGGTATATGCCAGAAATAAGTTAAAAAATAAGAAAAAAAACCACGCGTACGTATAATATTGTTTTCACATTAAAAATACATAGCATACACTTTCGTGGTATTCGAAGGAATCGTGATATTTTCGCCACATAGCAGTGACGTCATTGACGTGTTCTGACTCGGACCTTGACATTCGCGTGTCAAATGTCACGCGGTCGCCGACCCCGAGCGTGATAGTTCAGTTTTTGTTTTGGTCACTCATCGGGCTTCAGGGCTTAAAACAACTTTCAAAATGGAAAGACCAGTATAATATTGTAGAGATGGCTAAATATAGATAAGTTACCTACTTACTGAGTTCGCGTTATCTCCGAACTGATCTCCTGATTCGATTTTGTAGTTCAGAATACAGTGTGCTTCGAAATATTTTTCTTATTACTTGAAGTTAATTAATGTAATTTTTTCATTAACGAAACTGAATGAGTTTACTGAGTTTTTTAATACATCAACGCTAATATAATCAACGCAAGATGGTCACAGGCTATAATGTATTTATGCGAATTATTTTTAAAACAAAATTTATACTAACGCAGGCGAAGCTGCGAGCAAAAGTTAGTAAAGCATAAATTAGCAGTCCCTGTGCTTTTTGGTATTTACCAAATTAGTTGATAATTATGATTCGGAACTGCTTCGCTCATATGAGTCATGTCTCTACATCGATATATAAGAACACTAGCTTCACTCGTGGTTTCACTTGCGTTCATGGTTACTGTTTCGCTGTGAGTCGTAGCGTGATATAATATAATCTATAACCTTTCTTAACAGATGGGCAACTCAGCGGAAAAATAAATTTTCGAATCGGACCAGTAGTTAAGATTACCACTTACATGCAAACTTACAAACAAATTTTATCTCTTCATAATACTAGTGTAGATAAAAAAAACTTTATTCAAGATATCCTTTCAGAAGTATGTTTGAATCGCCAAAAGAGAGACAAAAAATATTTTAATTAATTAAGCTACCATCGGTTCAGAATGTTGATTCTACAGAGAAGAATGTATATATATGTTGTATAATAACTATAACAATTTTATTAAACAGTCAATTTAATTATTCGTCAAATCAAATCAGTAATTTCTGAGATTAACTCAGTCAAATAAATAAATAAACATTATGGTTACACACATACATTCGTTAACAAAATCTTTACTATCAATTTCGTAGCTTCTCTCCCCACGATGACTGATAGGAAGTATTAATGAAAAAAAATACATTACGAAAATATTTACAAAGTAAGCAGCGATTACAATCTGTATTTATGGGGTGTATTAAATAATCATTTGAATTTATGATCTAAAAATATTTACCCATTTCCTCGTCTCAATTCTGTCCCACAATCATAACGACATAGCAATAAATATAATTACAAATAGATTGTAGTAACAAGCACTCGTTATAAATTAGCCTTAATTCGTAGGAAATAACGCAATGAACTTCGTGTAAAGGTGAACCAGTTTTTAGTTTATCATCGGAGTCATTACACATTTGAATATTAAGAGACATTGCGAAGGTCCGCGATAACGTGTGTGCTCCTTATGTAATGAGAATTATCTCGTTCATATAGTGTATAAGTAAATAACAAAAAATATATAAACGGACATCCTCCATTAATTTACTTTTAATCTGAAATTTATAATTCTGTTCTATTTTTATATAGATAACTAATCTTTAAGAGCCTGCACTATTGATTAAATTCATAAATCTATTAATTGTTACATTTATTACTATACTATATTACTAAATAGTAAACGTAACAAGAACATTAAAACAACAATAACAGCGTAAATAGTAAGCAATTATATATTAAATTCCCTAACGCCATAACTTCAGAAAATCATCCCAATGTATTCAAAACTATTGTGTACAACAAATTACAATATATGTACATCATGATATATTATCCATTATCATCAAACACGTGTATTGAATTGAACAACCTTGCAATAAATTATATTCTCAAAGGTTAAAACAGATTATTCCAAAGGAACAGATTTCTTTACGAATTAACACGAAGCTGTAGGACCACCAGTTGTTTTACGGAAATAGGATTAATTTAAATTGTATCAAATATGCTTATTCTAATAAATTATTTATATTATAAAAAAGGTAATAAATATATTTATTTAATGTTATTATCTAGCTTTAAGCAATTTATGGACATAACGTTATATGTAGAGCATTTATTATGTTAAGGAAATAATTTCGAGCAAAACTCTTTAATTATAAATGTCGTATAAGGCTTCTTAATTAAAAATAACGATTCATGCGATTTTATACTTTATTAGTATTTTTTACCTTATTAGCAATAGTTAGAATTTCATAAGTTATGTAAATTTAAATGTCATAGGGAAATCAAAAGATTGAATAAGGTTAAGTTACATCTAACATCAAACGTTTCACTAAAATCATAAAAAATCACAGCATTTTTTTTATTGTGCAACGAGAAAATATTATTATGCTGTCTACATTAGAACCTGTGTCAAACATATTAAAAAATGCAATGGTAGACGGCAGCCAGGATGGCCTCGAACTGCTGTACGCACCAGCGACCCCTCGCTTCGGGGAGGATAAGACCACATTTTGCCCTCCTGAGACGAGCTCCGACAGCCATGAACGGAGCGTCGCACGGGAGGGTAGCGGATGCGAATGCGCAAGCGATCCCAAGGCCACTCTATTTCCGTGCTGAGGAAGGTCATCGCAGGGGTTTAAGTGGGTATAAATATCCACATAACCCGATCTCCCACCCGAAAAATCGAAAAGATATTTCGAAGATTTCCCCTGCGTAATCAAAAGCGTAAAAAAGGCATCTTTGAATTTACTCGTATCTATGTATGAAATTATGTACTAATATAATTTATTTATTAAAGTAGATTATAGTTTAGAAAATATAATCTAATAAACGCTCAACAGAGTCCACGTTTATTCCAGTTCTACATTTGTTTCCATATTTAATATTCAATGGCGTTTCCAGTTTATCGTCTGAGTCACTTAAAGATTATGACCCTATACATTATCATTACATTATAATAATAACAGATATGAATAAGTAATATAGGTTTAGTCTGCGACTTTACATCTTTTATTTTTGTTTTTTTTTACTTAAATTGTAACAAAAATTGCGACACATCTGAGAATGTTGCTCTAATAATTGAGCTATGGGACCTCAGACTCGTAATGTCAAAATTCTTGAATTCTTATGATAAGTTAATTTTTATTCTGACTGGTGTAGCAGGCAGTGCAATTGGCTGTGCTGTTAACAATCATTGATACTTTCTCCCTCACGAAAAATATGTATTGTATATAGGCCATGGCGGCCATGCCTATGCTAATTGTTGTTTATTCGAGGACGTTCATTTGACGATCCCATAGACCACTATGCCTCGGGAATATTTTTATTTACCGGAATGCAATTTAATATAAATCTGTACTTATATTATAAAGAGGTAAATTTGTTTATATATTTGAAAGTTTGTATGTAGAGATTTGATTTGAAAAATACTTTATATGTTGATAGTAGCTCGTTCATTGAGGAAGATTAATCTGTCTTACATCACGCTAGGATTCATAGAAGCGAAGCAGTAACCATTAACTCGAATGAAACCGCGAGAGTCAGATAGTCATAAAGTAAGAGGTGTCTAAAATTTATAAAGGTATTTACAGACATAGAAATATTGCGATATAAATAATAAAATAAGGATTATCTTATAAATAGATGCTGATAAGCAATAACGTGTCAACCCACAAAAAATAAATTTAGAGATATTGATGTATTCTAATAATTTGATTAATAATGCATTACGTATTTTACGTATTTGTCTGTACTAAATAAGTACAAAAAAAAGTTTCTTAATCTATTGTTTAATATATTGAAGTGTGTGCTATATTTTGTATTATGAAATAATCTCATATATTCGAAAAACTTACTATTAGATAAAACTTTACTAGTTAATCTGCTTTTTCATCAAAATAGAGAAAGAAAAATGGGTATAAACTTTTTCAAACAAATTTACTAAGAATCAGTTTCACATATTTAGACGCAATTTTCTCAAAAATTAAGTCCGTGTGGCTTGACACAGTATTGCTTATCAGCGTCCAAATAAACAAATTTGCTTGGTTCTGAGGCAAATTGTTGATATAACTGCAGTGGTCAAGCGAATGCCAAAACATGCCAAATGTAACAACAAACACACCGACATGTGATGTAACAATGGAATATGATGACAATATTTACCTCAGCTGTTGATCAAACACTAAACATTGATTTCGAGATGAGTCTAGTTTGTTTTAGATATAGTCTGTTTTGGAAGTACGATTACAGCCAGCTTGACTCATCGATACACATATCGCATCTTTCACCGTACTTGAAATGTATTGAATGACCTTTAAACTAAGGTAGAGCCTAACTATAGTCCCATAGTTCGTATTCGGGCTGGCTCGACCGGGGCATCACTCTCATAGAAGATCGGCGTGAAATACGTAACACTCGTTGTGTTTCGTAGGATGCCCGAAAGAGTCGGTAGCATAACCCTCTCGTTTCCTTAATTCCTATTCCCTCATTCCTTTTTAAGTTTGCAACGCATTTGTGGCTCGTGTGGTGCTCTATAGGTAGCGGTGATCAATTGACATCAGGTTTCCCGACTGTTCTTTTACTTTTAAATATTTTACTGCCAGGCAAAGATATTATATTATAAAGCTTAATTCACCGCGCTGCTCTACGGCGGGTAGGCGGGTATAACATTCGTATATATAGTATGTATTCTAAAAATATTAAACAAATTATTTTTATATGCATTTCCGGATTCATACGCGTTTTTGGATCTTACAAATTGATTACTGCTCCATGTGTTAATGAACAGGCTATTTAACGCAAAAATATTATTTTAAATTGACCCAAAAAAATGGGTTATAATTCTAGCAAAATGTAAAAACACTAAAGTTATTTACATCAAAAATATCCTTAAAACAGTGAACGTCCAAATTATTTAAATAAAAAAAGTAAGAAATAAGTGTAATAGACAATACTTAACTATCGTAATACTCTACTTAAGGTCAATAAACATTGGATTAAAACGTCTAATGTTCCTAAAAATGCCATTACCGTCACATAGATCCAAGAGTAGGATACGTTATAATATACGGCGCGCCATTGTATTCGGATGCTTTAGGCCTATGTGAGGATAACATGTAGATGCGCGTGCGCACGACAAATGTCTTCATTATTCTTCCCACGCCACTAATCCCTGGTGCCTCGTTTAGACCAGTCGAGTGGGGTTCGAGATATGAAACTGGATAGAGCACTTCTCTTATCAGTTGTATTGACGTATTTTATAATGTCTTAGTTCGATTTCAATCGTTTGAAATGGTTTACGCGATTAACGAGCGAATTTTCTTATGGTTGTGAATTTTATTGTATAGTTAATATTGGAATGAGCCGAGATGGCCTAGAGGTTAGAACACGTCGATCGTTACCGATGATCGCGGGTTCAAACCCCGGCTAGCACCGCTGATTTTTCAAGTGCTAAATTTGTGTTTAAATTCATCTCGAGCTCGGCGGTGAAGGAAAACATCGTGAGGAAACCTGCATGTGCCGGGAGAAATTCTGATACATGTATATCCGCCAATCCGCAGTGGAGCAGCGTGGTGGATTAAGCTCTACACCTTCTCCTGAATAGGAGAGGAGGCCTTTGCCCAGCAGTGGGATATTTACAGGCTGTCACTTTACTTTTTTTAATATTGGACGAATTATTTTAACACATAGGTAGAAACATTGGTGTTATGTAATTACTCCACATGGATATAAAAATCAAAACTGACTGGCTGACATATTCACTGACCGATCGATCAACGCAGAGCTAAAACCGCTGGGTCTAGAAACGTAAAAGTTTGGACAAACGTTCCTTTAATATCGTAAGTATGCATAAAGAAGGATTTTTGAAAATTCATCTTTTCAAGGGGGTTTAAAAGAGTATTGAAAGTTTGTTAGGCGTCAAATTCCTAGAGGAGACGGGGGGAGGGGAAATGGCTAGTAGATACTAAGAAAATATTGATAGTAGGAAAGAAAGTAAACACAATAACGGTTTGTAAATGTCTTAATATTCGACAATGATTTGCTATTACTGAGAAAGATGAAGAAAAACCAAAGTTTCGAGAGATTTCTACATATCTGTAATGTTACTCTCAATAATTTGGTTAGAATGCTAACAAAAATAGGAGTATTGCTAGTATAGGTATATAAGATTTAAAAGGATCTTAAGGTAACTTAAGTTGCTATTGGTCAGTGTATATTATTGATGTTGGTAACTAAACAGCCCACGTGTAATTGATGAGTAATGATCGTGCAACATGTTTAAAAGATCAAATGACTTGCGAACATTTCCATATACCGAGAAGATCGTGGTCTTGAAACCTACGTAATTCAACATTAAATACTAGCCGGTGCCTGCCATTTCGTCTGCGAAAACATAAATTAAAGAAAATAGCCTACGTTCCTCCTTATATCATTAGCTATCTGCTACTGAAAGTCCCGTCAAAATCTGTCCAGCCGTTTCAAAGATTAGCTGGTAAAAACAGATGGATAGACAGGCAGACAGACAAAAATTTTACAAATTGTTTTTTTTTTTTAATGTGAATACCATATATACTTTCATATGCACTTAGTAAAAAGCTGTTAATTTGAAATTACAAACAGAGACTTCAATTTGATTTATCACTATGGTTAATGTATCGGAATGAATCGGGTAAGTACTACACTCTTACAAAAATCGACAAAAAATAATTGCTATAGATATATTGAGATCTTGCGATTGGTTAGAATTCTTACATTATTCCGGGTGAAATCGGCTAGTTGAAACCTAGACAGTCGTGCTCTTTAATTATACTTTCATCTGAAATGACTATTTGTCTAGTTTAAAAATCTCGACGAAGAAAGCATTATATATAACTAGCAGTTGCTCGCGGCTACGCGTATATTTTGGAATTTCAGCTAAATAAATCTACCAGCGAAATTGTGACCGTTCCAGGATTTGTTATCTCCTAGCGTCATTTTAAGGGATGATTTTGAAATTCTGGGATACATATATTTAATTACTCTCCCTAAGTAATGTTTGTGCTGAATTTAAGGATAATCGGCCAAAAAAATATGTTTTCTCCATACAAACTTTATTACACCCTTGCGGGGTGCATAATAGTGTGGAATAATAGTACTCCGTTTTCTATTTTATATTTCATTACTATCACCAAGAAGTATGTGTATTACGTTTTAAGTTAATACGACCACGGAATAAGATTTTGCATACAAACGTTTTTACCTCTTTTCACCCTCTTAGGGAAGAATAATCAAAGAACCCTTTCTTAGTGGATGCCTGCAAGCTAAAAGCCACATACTGCCAAAATTTCAAGTTCGTAGCCCCAGCGGTTTAGGCTCTGCGTTGATGAATCAGTCAGGACAAGTGATTTTATATATATAGATAGATAGATTTACCAGAAATGCATAAAATCGAGCATCGTTACTTTGCAAAATAACTATAAATAGTATGTACGTAAGCATTTCAATAACAGTATTATTGGTTAAAGCGTAAAAAATTTACAGCAACGTCTAAATATCCTTTTAATATTTATTAATTAGATCAAGACTAGCATCTATTCATAAATCATTCCTAATGATGATTTTGCAATAACCATAATTCACCGAGTGATTTATATTTTACCAGTTCAATAAAACTACATGTCATGGTGCAAATGTCGAGTTAAAATGTAAAAAAATAACCCAATGAATAATATTAAGATCACTTCGAATTATTAATTCTTAATTTCGCAACGGTGTTTTATCTGCGGGATGAAAAATATTACGTGTCTATATCTATTATATGAGTTATCTCTTCAGAATGGCATTCAAATTCGTTACGTTAAATATTATATATCTATTTAAGCTGTAACATACAAATTCAATTACAAATGCTATTATTAAGAATACTAGATTGTTTGCAAGGTTAGGTAACCCATACACTAGAATCATAGTAGTAACCAACTAACTGGTATGGGGTGTGGTATCATCTCTAATTTACTGAGACAGAACCTCACTCACTGAAGATCAACGTGAAGTAATTAATATAGCTACATTTTGAACAGTGAGTAAGAGAGTCCGAAACCGAACTTTAAGCTGGCAACACATTTGCGGATACTTTGTTGCTGTAGATGATCATGGGCAGCTGTGATCACTTAACATCAAGAGACTCGGCCTGCTATCAAATAAGTAAATTAAAATGTCTGTATGGAATTTCAAATTAATAGTTTTTGACTAAACGCACATGAAAGTATTATTATCACGATACTTACATCAAAAACACGATTTTTAAATTTTTTTGTCTGTCTGTCTGTTTGTTCCAGCTAAACTCTAAGGTGGCTAGACCAATTTTGACGGGACTTTCACTCACAAACAGCTGATGCTATATCCTTATAGCTTAAACTTAAGGATACTTTTATTAAATAAAGATATATTTTAATTAATTAACGCGGGCGAAACCGCGGGCATAGCTAGTCTATTAATATAATGACACATCAACAACTTTGCACAAAATGCAATATATTCACCAAAGTGAATAATTCGCACCGGTATATGAATCAAACCAAATTCCATAGAAACCACATCAATCAAAAGAACAAGTCAGTGGCACCCAAACAATTAGCGATGAGACCGGGGTCAGGCACGCCCACACGAACTAAGGTCACTAGACCGTTCCCAGCGATGATCGAACGACAGCGATACGATGATGCATGAGCTGTCGATATCGCGATCAGAGTGACGTCTGTAATTTATTCCGAACGACCGGACGATTTGCCCAACCGGTCCGACAATGACAACCCATTGCGAGGTATGTATCCCCTTTGTATATTAACGTGCGCGATTACTATCTAGTTTGGCTTTTACACATGTTTATGGATGTACGAGTGCCCGGTCGCTTTGCTGCGTGGTTGGGAATCGAGGGCTTGGATTCGCGATGCTGTTTCGCGGCGTTTAGGTATAGTGAACGTCGAGTTGATAAATAGACCTTTGTCGAAATATATTGTAGCTCGCTCTTGGCTAATACACGTTTTTATTACAGATAAAAGATAAAACATTTAAAACTTGTAAGCAATTTCTATTATAGAAATTCATTACTCGATTAAATCTATTTATCCTTATTATTTAAAAACTGAAAATATCTTAATGATTATGACCAACTGTTTTACCCGCATTAAAATTCGATCCTAGCCAGATTGGTTGAAGTTTTTGAATACTTCACGGCTCTTATAGGTCCTAAGGTGATATTTTACAGCCTATAACTTTCCTCATAAACTTAATAACTTATGCAATTTTTTTTCAAATCAGACTTGAGATTAGCGCTTTCAAAGAAACATACTCTTCTTTATATATTAAGTATAGATAGAGACCGAATTTTATATTCAACTTATAGTGAGATAACTATATAAAATACCATGTTAGTATTAGTCCGCACGTAGAAGTGTCACGTGTGTCGGCGAACTACAATGGGAAGGTCTCAAACAAATCCGATCACTTTCCCGCGCCACGGATTAAGATTGAAATGTCAATGGCAGTGACATTTTTATTTCTGGACGACATTTAGACGGTTATGAAACTACAGATAGGATCGGGCCAATTAGAGACTTATTCGTTTTCATGGTACCGTACGAGATTTATATATCAATATATCAATACAATGCTTAGGCTTTTTATTGATAAAAGTTGTTATGTTTCTGATACAGAGTTAAGTTTAATATTGGGAGCGTTTTCGAAATATTTTCATTACGAAAGAAGAGGCCGTTTGAAAGTGGAGCAGAGAATTGCATTAAATAAAATGCAAGTAATATCTTAGTTATGATACATTTGTAACAAGATAGATAAGACTCGTTAATCCTGGCCATCCAGCTACCGAGTTACATAACCGAGCAGTTGAAAATGTGTAGGTATCGAACATCGCCCAGTTCGCCTACAAGCCATTGTTGTTCTACGGTCGTGTGAGATGTCGCATTCCATTTGTCTTCAAACCTACAGACAGCGGCTAATGTGAACTTTCGATCATAGAAACCATTCAGAAAATTCCATCTATATCTATTCTAATAAAAAAAAATTGAAGTTTCTGTTTGTAATTTCAATTACATCAAAAACACAATTTTTAAACTTTTTGACTGTCTGTTTGTTGCGACTAATCTCTGAAACTGCTCCACCGATCTAGACGGGACTTTCACTCACAGTTAGCAAATGTTATATTTGCCTAACAGGAGTAATTTAAGCAGTAAATTTATATAAAAGTATAATAATAGTGAACAATATCAGATTCAAGTAGGGAAGGTAAGCATTACATAAATATAATTTTTCTTCAAACCAATGTGGATGGAACCACAGGGCAAAGCTAGTTACCAATAAAAAGAAAGAAAATAGTAACAGACGTAATTTATTTTCTGTTCAATATAAAATACTACAGGAATGCCATGAATAAATAGATAAATAATAAAGAAAATGATATTAAGGTTATATCTAAAGCGGATCACACTTTCGTGGCAAATTATTTAAGATCACTATTAACTGAAATTAAAGCGAACTAATTAGATACAAAGGAGACAGTTCCCGTTTTTAACGAGTAACCGAACGCCGGTGCGCCTTATAAGCGATCTATAAAGTAAGATACAACATTGATAAGTCTAATCCTATTCTCGCTGAGTATTATGCTAACGAGGCAGATCTTCATAATAACGACATAAACAACGAGATAGGAGCAATGAAGCGATATCATCGCTCTCATTTCACTGGATCGAATATACTCCAAATAAATTATTGTATAATTTTTTTTAATAAACTTGGAAAGTCATAATGAACACGATATATGCTTAAGTAGCCTACAATATTACTCTGATCAAATATAGTTAATACATCTATATTCTAGTTTATTAGCACATTACTTAACGTATTTGATAAAACTTAACTTCTTCAATAGATAAAATACACATATTATGTATTAAAATACCCTAATTTTAATAATTTAAAATTACACCCGATTTCATAATTTAAACTTAAAATAACGTATAACGTATTGTTTAAATATGTATGATAAATTCATCTCATAATCTATTTTTCTTAACTTGTTTTATTTAGCAAAAAAATATGGCGTATTTCTAGTCAGACGTAAGAGTTAGATAAGAAATTATCGATTGAATGATTTTTTTTAATAAATAAACGCATCACACTCAACGGACTCCCATTAGGGTCTTACGATCCTGTGTCGGGGGTCCGGAAACACACACAATACAAGCACAAACACCCAGACCACGGCAAACTTCCGTATGACCAATACAGATGTTTGCCGTGAGCGGGGATCGAACCCGCGACTGTTAGCGCTTCAATTAGTTGCAGTGACCACTACAACCTGTCATTCAAGATGATTGAACTGAATATTTTTTTAAATGCTAAATAATAATGAAATTAATTGTTCGAAAATTCGTGAAGATTTTCGTTCAGGTTATTGTTATCAAATAAAGACAATAAAGAGAAACGGACTCTACTGCGTTACCTTCCATGTTTATATACATTCGAACACTACACCCACACGAAAGGGAGACAGCCTGCGGTCAGCAATTATGTAACGTGCGATTCAATCGGTCCCTTCTATTACTGTTATAATTACCTTTAATTGCTTTTGGAAGTCCATTATGGACTTTCATTAGTGTATACTAATATATTTTGCCTTGTAGATGTTACTGTTTATTCGAATGGATTTTATCATTTCAAAATCGTTTTGATGTTTAAATTATAGCAATATATTATTTAAAGAGTATTATTTAGCAATTATTTATTGGTGTCATGTCATCTGATGCGAATTTATAACTGTTATCTTCTAAATGTTTGCATCATAATAAAATTTGTTTTGTTATTTGTTTCAATATGAGATCTTTTTGGTACAGACGAAGTGATGAAGTTAAATGGATATCGAAATTATATGGAATATATGGATTTTTCATGAATATAAAGTCTAATTGACTGAAACTTTCATATTAATACTGAACAGTTCAGAATAATTGAAACGATCAATTTTAGATTATTACGATTTTCGTCATCTTTTGTGTATGATGCAAGTCCTTAGTTCACTTATAACGGCTCTACAGATACATATGTATCATCCAAGAGTAATTAAAAGCGCAAATATAACAGGTAAAACTGTGCACTGTGAGGAAGAATACAAATTAAACACTGGTTTGCCGTTAATGTTAAGACAATATGCAAGAAGGAGACAATACGAGGTTAATACCAATTATAACGTCGCAATAAGTTCATAACACATAGATGTACCCTCCGAAACATTTGCTTCACGCTCTCCTAATAAAATGCATACAAAATGGTGACCGCGGGTACCATATATACATAAAATAATTAATTTTATAAACCATGCTCGTTTCATAAACTTCCTTGCGCGTCTGATCACGATATTAAACACAATTTGAATACATCGCACCCACGCCGACGGTGAGCCCGTGGTTAACATAATTATGTAATGTGCAGCCGATAGCGGCTCATTAATTATAATTATTTATTATTATTTTATTTGTTTGTAATTAATTTTTAACAGTGTTTCGTTAAATATATCTTTATCGAATGCATGCGAAGAACTTAATTACATTAGTTTACGACTTCTCTTATGAAAATACATTAATCTGTTTGTAGTACGGCTCAATATTCTATTATAATAGATAAAACCTTAAAGAAATAGCTTTTTCTTAGTTCATTTCAAAATTGGGTCATTATAAAAACTTATAACCCCGTTCTTATTTTTTTTTAATCTGTCAGATGCGTGTTTGATGGGATCGATAACGCAATTGTTTATAATTTCGCTCTTGTTAATAATATACGTAATGTCGGATGATCGTTTTAAACTTATTTTGCTATATGACCTTGACGACATGCGTGCCACCTACTGTAAGTTAATTGTACTTAGATCATAATCGTCTCACAAGTAAAATTAAATGAACAAAATATTCAATCAAGGCGGCGCACAAAAAAACGAACAAACACTATTTTTATATACTAAATAAATAAACGCATCACATTCTACGGTTTGCATTAGATTCTGATCCTGTGTCGAGGAGTGTTTGTGCTGTGTGCGGAACACACAGCACAAACACAAACACCCAGACCACGACAAACATCTATATGCCCAATATAAACGTTTGCCGTGAGCGTGACCATTGCATCAGTGTCTGTCGTATAATATAATATATGTAGATAGCTTATTATGTTGCGAGTTCGATCCCCGCTCAGGGCAGATATTTATATTTGTATAAATATTTGTTCCGGTCTGGGTGTTTGTTCTTGTGGGTCTCCCCACCGTGTCTCGGAGAGCACGTAAAGCTGTTAGTAGGGAAATTATTCTAGTCTAAATGGCTTGCTCTCAGGGGTTGCGGAGGTACGATAGCAGTTGCTCTGTGTAAAAATCAGTAACTCGTCAATATCTGGACTAGAATAGTAATTATAAGATAGCTAATTGGATGCTGATAAGCAATAATGTGTCAACCCACAAAAAGTCAAATTCGGAGATATTGATGTATTTTGATATAAGGTGACCTATTTAACATTATTCAAAAAAATTCAAGCTATGTAAACTACATAAGCACGGAAAAACCTTAATTTAACGCTCAGTGTTTCAAGTGGGTTCCATATTTTGCAATTTATACAATAATCTCATATATTTGAAAATTTTATTTTTATATAAAACTTTTGAATATACCAATCTGCTTCAATTTGTTATACCTTTTATCAAAAAAGAATAAAAAAGATGGATTTATATTTATTAAGAATTGGTTTGACATCTTTAGACGTCATTTTCTCAAAATTAAGCCCGTGTGGGTTGACATAGTATTGCTTATCAGCGTCCAATTATGCCCACGTCACAAGTCACATATCAAATCAACCAAATCGAAACCCACGCGAGCAAATCTAGTCGAACCTCGTTTTCAATTTTCAGCACACACACAAATACATGTACAATATTTATCACACGTCAACCGTAGCTAACTTTCATTCAATTTGCACCTATTTTCATGTTAAACTGTCTCAACGGTCGTTTCATTCACAACGGCCATGTTGTAAATCACCCTGTCAGCGTGCCCACAGCTGAACCCAGCCGACTAGTAGTGTACCCATGTGTGGCATTGTATCACTTCGTATGTTCGTACATACATAGCATGTTATTGATGTTTGACTTACACGTATATTCTACGCTTCAAGGTTTGTTATAAAAAATGTATCCATTTTTATTACGAACTAGCTCCAATCCCCTCGCGGTTCCAATTGCGTTTATGGTTCCTGCGTCGCTCCTATAAGTCGTAATACGCCTTATAACCTACCTCAATAAAGAAGTTGTTTAACACAAACAGTATTACTGAAATGAGTTCAGTAGTTTCAAAGATTACCTTACATACACACTTACAAACAAATTTTACCTCTTTTCTAATATTAATGTGTTTGTCAAGGCGCATTTGAATTGAACATAAAATATTAGATTATCATCAAAATTTAATTAACTAGGTAAAAATTTAGTTAAATATATATAATTAATTCAATAATAATACAGACATACATGCTTTTGGATTAAAAATAAAATAGTACTAACTTTGAATTTTATATAAAATATAAAATTTAATAATTATAAATAATATGAAAATTATACAGTCATAAATATAAACGCATAAAGCTAACACATTCCATAGATACTAAGCTATAGCAATTTAGAAAGTTCGCATCGGTCTCATTTCGAAAGAGTCCCTCGGGTATCAAACGGCTATAACAAGAAAACATAATTCGCACGCAACAGACCAGTGGACATTTTGAATTTCAAATCCTAGTATTAATTCCCAGGAAGATTATTATCTGAACTCTACGCACAGGCGAAAGTTGACTCAAAATTATGTATCCCTCGATTCTTAAGTGATTCGATCGTTATTTAGCATTCGATTCTACAATAGCCGGTCCTGTATTACAGATAAAAGACTTTCGAAAGATAAAGTGTACTATTACATAGAAGGGACGCTTATGAATTTATATTGTCATTGCTTGCTTATCCTGAGTAAAGTTTTGCAACATAAATCAAGTATAGGCAAAGATAGATAAATAAACTTGATGTATTATCACTTTTAGTTCCATTATGTACTAGGAGTTCTAAATTCGCAAAAGTTACTCAATTTTAAGTAACCTTTCAGTCTCATAATACCACTCAAACGGAAAGCGAGATTTAATGCCAACTTTAAGTTAATAGTCCGGGTTCCCTGGCCTATTTTTTCACTTGATTAGTAACAAGCTAATTTTCCGTGAGTAGCTTCGTTTCGATGAGACGCCCAACTTTTTCCTGTGC
The DNA here is from genome assembly GCA_037950945.1 of Hypolimnas misippus. Lineage (NCBI taxonomy): Eukaryota > Metazoa > Arthropoda > Insecta > Lepidoptera > Nymphalidae > Hypolimnas > Hypolimnas misippus. The sequence goes on along the minus strand of JBBEEQ010000006.1, from coordinate 4,095,394 downwards.
GAAAATTCTCGATTGTGGTAGGTGACAGGGGTAGCAGGAATAAAAGATGTTGACTTGATGATTCTCACAAATTTATTACTAACTGGATTTTTTTTTGTAAAATCTAAAGATAATTATCTAAATTATTCGAAAATAATTTTGTCCTACAAAATGTATGGTTTCATCAAAATGTCCCCCTCCTTCCAACATGTATCGAAAACAAGGTCATCAAAAATGATTGCTAACCAGCTGATTTTTTTTTTTTTACTTAGTTAATATTTATATAATCTAACAGTTATATTGCCCTACAAATTGCATGGTACGTTATCCCGGTCCTACGCTCGAAAATAGTAATACAGATCCATGATATTAAAATAATTACTATCAAGCCAAATCTTCGTGAATAGCATCGTTTCTATGAGACGCCCAACTTTTTCCTATGGAAAATTCTCGATTGTGGTAGGTAACAGGGGTACCAGAGATAAAAGATGTTGATTTGATGATTCTCAAAAATTTATGAGTAACTGGATTTTTTTCCGTTAAATCTAATAATAATAATCTACATTATTCAAAAAAAATTTTGTCCTACAAAATGTATGGTTTGATCGAAGAGTCCTCCTTCTTTCAACCTGTATCGATAACGAGGTCATCAAAAATGATTGCTAACCAGCTGATTTTTATTTTTTTACTTACTTAATAATTATATAATGTAACAGTTACATTGTCCTACAATTTGCGTGGTACGTTATCCTGGTCCTCCAATTTAATCTATATTTAAAATTCATGAAATTAACCAACAAGCAATTTATTATCTGTATTTCGTTACTACAGCGGTAGTCATGCGCAGAGCATACATATTTTTCTACCAATTTTTATAAAAAATAAAGTTATTTAAATTTTAAAAAACATGTTATCACTGTATTTTTACCCTAACATTTAAATTCTTGGGAATTTGAAGTTATTCAATAGTCGAAACTCGCAAAAAAATGGGACATAATTCCTTATTGGTCGAAACGCGAACCCTCTTCATTTATTATTGACCAATTTTGAAAATAAAAATTAGAAAAGATGGTAGACCTTGCAGGCCGTCCCTGTAACTTCCCGCTATTCCCATACCTAAGAGCTTGGATTTCGTTTATTACCCTGTTTTTGAGCTCTGCGAGCTCAAAACTATAAATAGTACATTATTTTGACCTCTCCGTACTCAATACAAGAGCTGCTCTATGCTTTTGAGCTCTTCGAGCTCAACAGTCTGATAACAGTTTCATAAAGTACAATTTATGTAAATTTAAATTGCCATAACTTTTTAATGAATCAACCGATTTTCACTCGATTGGTGGCCATCGACGTTATTTTTCAAGTCCTGTGGAAGACTCAAAAACACCTATTGATCATATGAAAATTTTCGAAATAATTTGAAAAAAATCAATTTTTTAGATTTCTTTCGTTCACGATAACTCACAAACGAATCAACCGATTTTGATTTGGTTTGCGGCAATCGACGTGGTTTTACAAGGTTGAGAGCTGATTAGTTGTTGGAATTGATTGGTTAAGCTATTTAAAAGTTAGTTTGAAAAAAACCACATTTGAAAAATTTATTTTTTTAGTTTTTTTTGAGATTTCTCAAAATCTACAGAATGAAATTGGTCCAAATCATGGAAATTCATTCGCATGCGTAACATACTTTTTAAATTTCTAGAGTTACAAATAGGAAAACGAAAAAATGGCAATTATTGTAGGACTAGTAATAGATACCTGTTTTTTTGTAGGACATTGTTTCATTTGGGCAGAGAACACACTAATCTATTATGTAATATTTTTGTCCTACAGTTAGTAATGAAAAAGATGGTCTTGTGGTATTAACCATTTCGGAGTGTAGGACCGGGATAACGTACCATGCAATATGTAGGACAATATAACTGTTAGATTATATAAATATTAACGAAGTAAAAAAAAATAAATCAACTGGTTAGCAATCATTTTTGATGACCTTGTTATCAATACATGTTGGAAGGAGGGGGACATTTTGATGAAACCATACATTTTGTAGGACAAAAATGTTTTCGAATAATTTAGATTATTATCATTAGATTTTACAAAAAAAAATCCAGTTAGTAATAAATTTGTGAGAATCATCAAGTCAACATCTTTTATTCCTGCTACCCCTGTTACGTACCACAATTGAGAATTTTCGCACAGGAAAAAGTTGGGCGTCTCATTGAAACGAAACTACTCACGGAAAATTAGCTTGTTACTAATCAAGTGAAAAAATAGGCCAGGGAACCCGGACTATAAGTAGCGTTCCAATATTTGGCTGTAAGTAGTAGCAATAAGGAAGTAAAGAAACCGCATTCAAATTTCTAATCGGACCTAATGGAGATAAAATAAATGCACAGCTTAATGTCTGATTAGTTTTATCGCTTTGATATTTAGACGAATCCATGTCACAGCAATAAAAGCTTCAATTAAAATTTTAGACAACGGCTCACGTAATTGCATAAAGGCCGGGTTAATTTATTCGCGATAATGTCATTTACGATGGCGTCAGTCTAAAAGAAAATTGCTCTAGATAAGCTATAAAAGGGTTCAATGGGCGATATCGAGGACTACTATTTGATTACTCTGCGGTGTCGCGAGCCGCCCACGCGCATGCGCCGGCCGCGGCGACCTGGCGCGTAAATATGGCGGCGGAATTAGACCTACCCGCGGTTATTTATCGCCTGCGCGCTCACCAGAGAAATCGACGAGCGTGTCACTTCCTGCTCAGACGCCGCCGAGAGCGGACAACCAGTAATACCCCTGTAATGTTCCTCTATTTGGAACCATTAAACTATATCAGCGCCGTCGGAGTTCCTTTTATGCCCGAGTTTTTATTTAGACACAAAAAGATAACGCTTCATATAGTTTTTTGTTAACTTTATTCGCTGCGACAGTTATTATACGAGTTTAATTAACTTTAAGAGACCTTTATTATTTCCTTGACATACAAGATTTTTATCAAGATAAAAAACGAGCCAATCACCTAATAAAAAAAAACTATTGCGGAGCGAGAAAAAGAGCGGAAGTACGCGAGAGTAGGCGAGTAACCATTGACATTTGTGCGACATTTGACATTATTCGATACGTCTAATTATTATTAGTAGGTGTGGGCTGTCAATGCATACCTAAACTGGGCTGAACGTTGATGGATATCGGCGACCAAACCTGTCCTAATGATTAAATACACGCCGTGAATGTCAAGCTGAGTGCTGTGGTATAATTAAACAATCGTTCTTGTTATACTTCAAACTTTTTGTAACTTATTTTTAAGACAAAAAAAAATTAACACGTGAGTATTTTAAACACGTTACTTATCACTGCATATATAAAGATAATTTATTTAGAATGTTTTTTTTTTTAAATTGCGGGATAACTGCCGCCCATAAACATTTGTAGCACCTAAGCAGCCCAAGTGCTTAGCCCAGTTTAAAAAGAAAGATAGGGGGTTGGGCTTAAAACTCACTTACTCACGATACAAAACTCTATATTAGCTACGTTATGCCGATTTTCTGAGAGAGTCCATACTTCTCCAATTAAGCCAGCCCGTGCGAGCTGTAGCCAGTGCATTAGGCTTTACCACAGAATTGTCCATTTATTATAAAGACAGCGAGAGATCTAAATTATTTTAAATAAATATTTAAATTATATAAGTACATTTATGGTTAATTTACAATTACATTAACTTGTTATTTTAACATTGACATTTAACCATATTGCGAAATATTTATTGAAATCGATTAAGATATCGAAACGAATTTGAAAGTAGAGTAAATTTAAAATAAACATAATTTGTATGCTCTAATAACAAATAAATAATTATTCTTGTATTATGTAATACATATGAAGATAACTTTAGCTTTCAAAGACCATCGTTAATTAACATATTCTTTTATATTTATTTAACGCTGACTTCAATACGACTCAGAAGGGGAACGGGTAGTAAGGGAAGGATTGGAAGGTCTTCTACGCCTCCCCTAACTTCTTACCTCCTTCATTCCTTATTCTTATTTTTATTTTGGCAACGCATTTGTACGCAATTACAATGATCTAATAAATAAATAAAATAAAAAAAAAAACAAAATTAAATTACTATTTTTAATATATCATTTTCGTTCAAAAGTTTTGTATTCAATATACCTAATACTATTTATTAATTTTTTTATTAAAGATTATTATAAACGACTATACTATAAGTAGCTATAGGGCAAAAGGTTTGTATTAGTGCGTTTTGAAGGATAATGAGAAGTTTTTACCTCCTGTTATTGAGTTGCGAATGACACCGATGACCTCGCCGGTGTCGCGCAGAGGTGAAATAGATCAAGGTGGAAAAAACCCCCACGATATGCTAGGGTTACCATCAATTAAACGAACAATATTGAAACGTATTATTTTCATATTGTTAACATAGATTTTAAATTTTTATTGTAATATTAAATATAAATAAACCGCTGTGGTAGTGATACTGAATATAATGGTGAAGATATGGGTATTTTTATAAATATTTGTTTCTAGGTCTGGGTGTTTGTGTTTGTCCTTGTGGGTTTCCCCACCGTCCCTCGGTCATAAGCGGTGGTAATATGATTTTCTTTTTTTTTAAACGTCCATAATTGAATAATAACAATAAGAAATTACATTCATAGTCCACGTCTTTATTTTCCCGCTCTTGTAAATTGACATGTTTTCCCTCTTAGTATCAATAACACGTTGCTAGGCAACTCTTCAGGTCATTCTTATTATAATTTTTTTTTGCAATATATGAGCAAATAACATTTGCTTCTGGCAATATAAAAGAAATCAATTTATGAAAAATTACTACGTTTTCATTTTAAAGGATACTCAATAAAAAGACAAATGTATACAAAGACGAAAACGCGTACGGTAGCTGTGTTTTTATACTCATTCAGATTTTTCTAATAAAATATGAGAATTACAAATATGACAGTTATGACGCTTATGACCGCTGTCCACGTTCTGTTTGAAATATCAGAGTCACATTACATTGTTATTTTAGTACTTTATATGTCGCTCGGTTTTTGTCGTCTCATTCAATTGCGCCCACGCATGTCCCGGTCAATAGTCAAATTGTTTTTATACGAATTTATTATTTCGAATACAATATTATTTTAGTTCTTAAGCCTGAATTGTATTGATAAATGAAATAGTTTAAAAAAAACGTACGAAATATTTATACATAAAAAGAGTTTTGGTGAAAACAAGACAATTATAAATTTTAACGTCAATTCGAACCTAAAGATTGTAAGAATTACTTTTTAATTGTATTTTTGATTTTGATTGTAAGGGTTACTTTCTTACAATCCGATCTTCAATCTACCAGTGTGCCAAAAAATAAAAAAACTCATTTTCCTATTTATAACATACGTAAACAAAAACAACAATTGCACCTTACCCAAAAACAAATCAATATAACTTTTATTATAAGAATCAACTTAATTATATTAAAAAAAAAAGAAAAAAAAACTCCACTGTTTTTGTTGCCACTCAACAAATTAATTTAAGCATTCTTTTCTTTGGTACACGCCAATTAATACTTCGACCATCCAAGGTTGACACATATATTCCTCGAGTCCGTTAGACGTGTTCGAGCAGAGCAGAGCTCAATGGAGTGTAATCACGGATATTACAAAACTCTTTACAAACCGTTCTAGATTTGCTGTATGCTGTCGCACGCCCTGAACAGAGGCTGTGGATTGTGTTGTTCCTCATACAGCCCAAAAAATTATATCTATTAGATAATATTTAAAAAAAAATTATGAGTACATTGGCCGTGCTTAAAACGAAATGTAATGTCACTTTACTGATGGTAAGAATAGACCTAATTAGAGCCTAAGAAATTGACATATTTCAAGTACGAAATCTGTACTAATATTATTAAGAGGTAAAATTTGTTAGTAAATTTGTATTTAGATGGTAATCTCTAAAACCACTACTGATCCGATTTGAAAAAATATTTTTATGATACTCCCATTTTTGAAGAAGGTTATATGCTGTATTACATCACACTACGACACAGAAACGAAGCAGTAAGCATTAACGCGAGTGAAACTGCGAGGGTTAACTAGTCTATGATAAAAATAAATGTATCTTTTTATTTTAGCTTTGATATTTTATTCTGATTTTTTCTTTATATTCTTGTTGAATGTGATTAAAATAGATTAATAACAAAAGTTAATTTCGTCTTACGTTAGTCGAATGATTTGTCAAAAGTACTATGAAAAACACAATTTATTAATAGACTCCCGATCGTATTAAAGGTGAAGCTCGCGGGTTACAAGCGGAACACTCCCAGCCGGGGTAGTGTGTGTGCGGGGACACTGACCCGGGCTATCTCAAGATCGCAGCCTCCGACCGGCCAGATGCCGAAAGATGTCGTACAGGTACGCACTCTGCCCGAGTTTAAACGAGCAATTTAAATTCGGACCGACGCTATAAAACTTTGCAAATTTCTTGCACATAAAAACAACTTTACGTAAAACATTTCGACACGGATGTTATTTTCTCTACGACAATGAACGACGATCCACTTTTGAAGCAATACGAATGATGTTCTCGATTTTTTTTTTCAGATTTTATGTGACACATTCCGGGAAAAGTTATGGTTGATGCGAATATTTGCATAAATAGCAACAGTTTAAATTATGAAAATGCGATGAGTTATTTGTATTCTCTATTACATTTCTATCGCATAAGAATATAATAAATTTTACATAAATATTCGTATTAAAATATAAATAGTGTACCATCAAAATATCGATACATTCTTTTATAATATCGATTTATTATCGATAAACAAAGTGCATCCCTGTCGTAACCTTTAGCTCGCGGCGATGGCTATAAAAATAAAAGAAGCGGCGTTAATATAGTATCTTACGGCGCGTTTGGTTGCCGCTACCGCAGGTGCGATGCCCTGCCGCACCCGCGTCTGCACCCGCATCCGACCCGCACCCGCAGCCGTGACCGCGCCTTAATCTCCCGTGCACGATAACAATACTTTACTAATTACATTTTACAATAATGTTCGTTATATCATGTTATCTATACTAATATTAGCAGTGTATTAAGATCTGCAATAAGAAGCCTTTGTCTAGTAATGGAATGCTTAGAGGTTGTTATGAGGAGTGCATGAGGTCAGCTTTTCCAAGCGATCTCGTCAAAATGAACAGGAGTCCCAATGTCTGGCGCACCATGGGTACCTAATGAAATCAAAAATCAAAATCAAAATATACTTTATTCAAATAGGCTTTCAAGGCCAATTTGGAACCGTCAATATATTAAAAACTCATTAAGCATCCTGTATGAAATTCTTAATCATCAACGTAATCTTCTATAGAGAAAGATTAGATATAATATTATGCTTTAGCCATTAGGGACTTTTTAAAAAATGATTTAAATCTATTCGCTGAAAACTGCAAACATTTTTCGGGGATTTTATTATAAAAACGAGTAACTTGCCCCAGAAAGGAAACATTTACTTTGCGAAGTCGAAAACTAGATGTTATGCTTATCTTTTTTCTCAATATTTTCTCAATACTGCAGAATTTAGGTCTAATAATCTGGTAGTTTACTAAAAACGAAAGCGAATATTGGCCCCTAAGTGGACCCTTCCCAAACGACTTTAGTACACTCGAATAAGAAACCTTATGAAGATGAAAAGTTTGTTTATATATAAACGCAATAATCTCAGTACATAACAGCCTGGTTTAAAAAATTGTCATTGCAATAGATAGCCCGTTATAGAGGAAGGTTATAGGCTATATTATAACATCACGTTGTGACTTACCGGAGCGGGGATGTCACCATAAACACGAGAGAAATCGCGAGGGACAGCAAGTTATATAATAAAGGTATGTAAATAAGTTTGTAAAGACAAGATTAGGGTTAGAAGTCAGAGAATTAAGGGTCATGCTAAGAGATAAACTCAATATTAAGATAAGGATATTGAGAGACATGGTAGAGTGAATATGCAAAAAAATTTAAATAAGCACACATTATATTTATATCTGATGACTGATTCAATAGAAATATAATAATATATAATAGTATAATATTTACAATTGTACAAACATATAAATTAGGATTCAAACATTAAAGCACAAAATAAAGAAGTAAATAAAACGGCCCCCATCAGGGTCTCATGACCATGTGTCGGGGGTTCGGAAACACAAACAACACAAAAACACACCCAGACCAGGACAAACATCTGCATGGTTAATACGGACGTTTGCCGTGAGCGGGGATCGAACCCGCGACCGTTAGCGCTTAAGTCAGTTGCAGTGACCACTGCGCCAACGTGTCTGTCAAATTAATTAATATAACAATTAACATCGAAAGTGTAACATTAACAGCCATATTACATATAAGCTATGATTTAACTCGACAATTATTGTCAAGTTTTTATAACGTCCGCTAAATCAAAGCGCTTTTATTGCATCGGCCTGCGATTATTAAAGTGTCTCTCACGATTTTATTCACGTTTATAGTTACTACTTCGCTCCTATGAGTCGTAGCGTGATATAATATAGCCTATTACCGTCCTCAATAAACGGGCTATCCAATGCAAAAAATTTTTTTTCAAAATGGATTAGTAGTCTCAGAGATTCCCTCCCACAATACAAACTTAAAAACCAATTTTACTCCCTTGCAGTTTCACTCGCATTTAAAGCCAATGCTTCGCTCCTATGAGTTGTAGCGTGATGGAGTATAGCCTACAGCCTTCCTCAATAAATAAACTAATACCAAAACTAAATTTTTCAATTCGAACCACTCGTTTCTGATATTAGCGCGCTCAAACGAACAAACAAACTCTTCAGCTTTATAATGTTAGTAAAGATATTAGTATAGAAACGTACTAATTAAATTTACATTAACCGCTACTATTTCAATCCGGCCAACACCGGAGGCATGCATCAGGGTGATAGAGATCGGGCGCGACGGACGCCTTCCTGCGCGCGCGCATCTCGTTAGAGACGCGTGATCTACGCTGCGCGGACGATCATCGCGGCGTGGATGTATTAATACAGTGTGATATTAGAAACTTATATTAATGTTATCTTGATTAATTATTTATGTTTGTATATTTTCTGGTTTATGTCCGTATGCTTGTAGTATATATTCACTTGTTGGTGTAAATGAAAGTTATACGTTAATTATGCGCGGGACGTTTAACGGTAAAGATCAATTAATATTTATTTATGTCTGTAAATGATATTTTAATAATTCTAAATTATAGACGTTTTATCTCAGTATTATAACTAATGGGTAAACGTATAAATGTATTTTTTATGTAAACAAAAATAACTAGAAAAAAAAAGCGTTATTAATAAAAAAAGTATACTTGACAATTTTTCAAGTGCTTGTAATAAATAATTAAAAAATCAATCGTCTATTTACTAAGTTTGAAAGGTTATAACCTATAAACGATACTATTTAAAGACCCAATTAAATTACAAATACGCCGTATTAATTTAATAACCAGCAATTTATTTTATCGAAGTTTAACTAACTGTTATAAAACACACGCGTTCACTAAATGCCCTATTACAGAACTTCTAAAATGATATCAATAAGCATGAATGGGTATTAAAGTAAAGTAACAGACTGTAAATGTCCCACAGCTGGGCAAAGGCTTTCTCTTCTATTAAAGAAAAGGTACAGTTTAATTATGCTCATGCAGGTTTCCTCAGAATGTTTTCCTTTTAATTTTAACACAAATTTTGCACTTGAAAATTTAGTGGGGCTAGCCGGGGTTTGAACCCGCAATCATCGATTGAGATCGATTTGTTCAACCACTAGACCATCTCGGGTATAAAGGTAGCATAATAATTAGACTAAAATTGTCTGACATAAAAATGGTCTAGTTTTTTCCACAGGTTATTTATTAATCTTAATCAATATTGTAAATCCGAATATTGCAAAGTCTTAAAATTGACAAAGTTTCATACAAATTATCATCCTTTATTTATCCTCTTGGGGATGGTAATTAATCAAAATCCTTTCTTAGTGCCTGCCTACGTCATAACATCTACCTGCATGCTAAATTTCACTCCGATCCGTCCAGTGATTTGTGCTGTGCGTTGATAGATCACTATGTCAGTCAGTCAGTCAGTAACTTTTGAGTTATATATATTTAGAATAAGAACCTCTTTCTTTTTTAAAGTCCGTTGAAAATGTACATTAACGCTAGCGAAGCCGAGGGCGAAGGGTAGTCTAAAATAAAAATGGTCTAGCTTCCTTTCGCAGGCTATCAATAGAACGATATCCTGCCTTGGAAGTAAACCAGTTTAAGACAGATAGAATGTGGAAATTACAAGTGGACTTGAAGGAAGTGCTTAGTTTTATGTGCTAAGACACAACCGCCTTTAAACGAATGACGATGTCATTTAGTTGAGGAAACATTTGCAAAGCGTGTGTAATAATTAATTAATATATTGATAGAACTATTATAAACTTGACTTAATTTTTAATTTCTTCTAGACTGAAATAGAAGTAAAAATATTAAAAATTTACTCACTATTATTTGATGTTTACTAATAAATGTAGATTTTTGTCAATTTTAGAAACAAAAAAAAAATAACACTGGATTGCATTATAGTATTTTTCAGTAATGTATTTTTTATATCCTTGAATTACCTACTATTTTAGCTGACTTCCGTAAAGTTAGATGTTCTCAATTGGGGCCATTTTTATATCTATGTTTACCGATAATTTGAAAACCGCTGGACGGATTTTGTTTGAAATGGTATGCTCTCCAATTAGTCCCATAAAATTTTCATCAAAATTCCTTTAGTTATTTAGTTTTGAAATCAAAATAATTTGAATAAATTCGTCATTCAAGTAAACGGAATTGCGTATATAGAAGTCAGATCAGTGAATTCAATTGTATATCTAATCGTGTAAGCCGTAACAATATAGTCCATTTTTTTTACTTGTTCTATTTAGCAGACAAATATGACGTATTTCTAGACACACATAACAGTTAGATAAGAAATTATCGATTGCATGATTGAACTAAATCTTGAAAAAAAAATTGCAAATTCGTGATTTTCGATCATTTATTGTTACTAAATAAAGAATAAAAAAAATAGAGTCATTATTTTTTTAATTTTCTTTATATAAGCTTGTTTATTTTGTATCTCGTATGTAATAATAATTATGTATGACAATCCCATAACCTCATATGAATATCACCAATATAAGCAAACATCGTAGAGATTGTTATTATAAAATACCCATTTAAATAATGCGCATAATTATGTGCAAATTGTTATAGTACCATTATCAAGGCCTGCCCGTACACTCAGATAGTTTAAATGGTAATTAATTTTCTCGTATGACAAAAGTTACAATATACAACGAGGACTAATGTCGCTTGTGACTACGTAATGAGATGTTGTTATGGTAGTTCCTAGCAGGTGGTAATACCTCTGCTAGTTATTACTCGCCGTAGATTGTGTAGTTTTATGGAAATGGTTTCAAATATGATAAGCAATGGACGTCGCGATAGGTTGAGGGAGTAGAGGGACATTTCTCATATAACGGTGTTTCGTTAAATTTAATGTAGTGGTTTTCGACAGATTATATAAAATTGATATTAAGGTTTTTTAGTTAATAAATAATTTTTCTTCAATTCAAAAAATATTTACTCAATAATTGTACGCAAAAAAAATTGAGACATTTTTTGCCACCTGAATTATAATATTTTTTATAAAGTCTACCTTGTATCTAATCAAAAACATAATTTCCTATTCTTACAGCATTCGTTAAACATCACTTAAAATTAGTAGTGTATATTGCTACTGTTAATTTCAATTAATAATACTATTCATAGTATAGACTTATGTAGCAACTATATACACGAATGCTTAAGTATGTAGTATCAAGAAAATAGACCAGAATTCATCACGCCGGTGAACCACGAAATGAGGAATAAATTAATGAAAATGGTGAAGAGCATTGTTTAAGAAATAAACGTACCATTTCGAACCACAAGCGACGACTTGTATGTTTATAAAGTGCACAAACAATCTGAGTTTCTGCCACTTCCACAGTTCTTCCTCTGTTCTATGTTAACAACAATATCTTACGAGGCAACCCCGTCTTATCTCGCTTAGTTATCGTGTAATAAAATTATAAGATATAACAAATTAACAATCAGATTTTGAGATAAAAACTTAACTTAATTATTAGGATCAATTTGTTTATGATAATAAAATAGGAGATACTTTATGATTCGTTTGTTAAAAATTTATAAGACGTACTAATATGTGTAAAATTAATTGTATAAATTATAACGATTGATTAAAAAAATGAATATAATTATATATATTAAACTTTCGCGATTTATACTATTCATATTTTATAAAACGGTTCTTATCGCGATAACTAATGGTAGTAGTACCTTTTATTTTTTTTTTTGTTTTTTGTTTAAAATAAATCGTGATGTTGTATTACTGAGGTATCATATATTTAAGTTAAGTTTCAGAACAGTTTAGTCTGCAAAGTTAGTAAGATTTTTTTACACAAATTACAAAATTTAAGATCTAAAAACATATATGGTAACCTCTTTGGGATCCAATAAAGTATTTTGCCAATGAAACATATAGTATTAGACGACCAGCTGAATTTTTTTTAAGAGGCAATTCTCATACAAAAGCAGCAATTTAGATTTTTTTGGTTTAATTTCTTTAGATTTCTGTTAATTTTATACAAACAAGTTGATCGAGTAATCGATAGATGGATTGAATTTTTCGAAAGTAACGCACATCAATTAATCTATATAAAAATAAATGTATGTTTGTCCTCTGTGCGTTCCGAAATCGAAAATTCGAATGTCCGATCTGATTGCAATGAACCAAAGTTTGGTTTGGTATTCTAAGCCCATAAGGGTTCTCGCTCAAAAAATGTGTAGGTGACGTTGCAACGCATACCGAGTACAGATTATATATAAATCTTTTTTCTTTGTTTAAAAACGTTGTCCATGTATATCATTGTTTCGATTTTTCAATAGCGTCAACATAAGCTATAGGTAGTCTTAGACACGTGTTCGCATTCAACACACGGTCGCCGTACATCTCCTTACAAGCGACGATAAGATCAGAATAGTAATATTGTTAGATCGTATTGACGTCTGTGTAGTTGTACACGCGTCGGTGTATGTATTATTTAGCGACAACGTGTACAGACGGTAGGCTACTGAAAGATACATTATATACATACAAACACAATCTTGAGTATACTTTGGACGCTGATAATCTGTAATATGTCAAGTTATACTTCATTTTGAGAAAATGGCGTCTAAAGATGTCAAACTTACTTCTAATATTTTTTTTTAAAGAAATATATACCCATCTGTTCTTTTGTATTTTCATAAAACGTATAATGAATTAAAAGCAGATGGGTTAAATAAAAAAATAATCATAATAAGTTGTCCAAGTATACAATATTACTGCATAATGCAAAATATGAAACGCATATCAATATTCGAAACATTAAATTACGAAATTTTTTGCCGTACTTATTCAGTTCAGATGACTTAAATTTTTTTGAATCATATTAAATACGTAACGTATTATTAGAATACATTAATATCTTCAAATTCGACTTTTAGTGAGTTAACACATTATTGCTTATCAACATCTAAATATTTAATTTGAATTCGAATAAATAAGAATAAATTACCAATCCAGCTGTTAGACGACGTTTGCCTTGCACGATCTAACATTCGGGCGAACTGTCAAATGACACATGATGTAAAGCGCGCTAAGGTTAGGTACTTTACAAAGCCGTTAAGTTTTATTTAATTTATGCATTAAAAAACGGTAAATTGAACGGGAAATAAGTAACGAAAATAAAATTACTAAAACCTTTTTTTTTTAAACGAAATCGATTAAAAAAATAAATTTGAACTGTGAAATAAAGTTGAAGAAATGCATTATCTTTTGTAATTGCACGTAATCGGTAAAAGATATATCTAATTCTAAATAATTTATGCTACTAACTTCATAACACAAGTTTTAGAAAGTTCCAAATAATTTACCGTAAAACGCGAGGTATATGCACCCTATGTGTACCACGTACAAAAATAGAAAAACAATCTTAATTAAAATTTAAATTTAAGCCACGCATAAACTGCTCGCAATTAATAGCAATATGGTGTAAAATTAATTGGCTCCGAGATAAAATGCAAATCGTTCCACGGCCACTTTGTTTTACAAATTAACATTATTTTCCAAGAGCATCGGCTCGGAGAAAATAAGAAATGATACAGACATTATATTCTAGGCTATGTATAAATATGGGATGGCGTACTAACTATATTATTATTTTATATTAATTAACTAAAGCTTTAGTTTCCTAGGATTGGGGATTGTCAAATAGCGGTCGCAATATATGGTGTACACCTGATTTTAATAGGTGAAGATGAGAGATGTAATTATGTAACGCCATATAGCGGACACTAAATGACGGTCACCAATATCATAGGCCAACTTTAGAAAAATAATATTTTGACATTTGTCTCACTGCGCGCTCTATTGACTATTAAGAGGATGTAATACCCAAAGGGTTAAGGTTCCTGTTCTTGTAAAACATAATGATTATATAAATGTTCAATGGTATATTAATCAGTATATTTTATCGGTAATAAAGACTCACGCGTAGATTTTGGAGAAAATTTTGAATTCATACCTGAAACAAAAGAAGATTAATTAATTAATAATAATTAAAATATGTTGCTGAATTTAATCTAAGCTTTATTGTTTCGTTTTGAAATAAAAATTTGAACAATATTTAATTTTTGTTATTTAATAAAATTTTAAGGCAAAAACTACACAAGTAAGTTTTAATCTCATAACTAATATAAAACACCAGTGACCTGATAAAGTAAGCGACAATAATAAGGTACTGACAGTAAATTCTTTCAGGTATACATACCAAAACAATTTATGTAAATCTTTATGACATTTTGTAAACAAAATATATAAGTGTACCTTTGCATTCTATTATAATGTATTTCTACATTTCTATACTTATTTCTTGTGTTTGCAATAAAGAATTAAACAAATAAACAAGTACGTTTCTTGCCTAAAAATCACGATACCAACATGACACTTTATGGAATAATTACTTTAGAGCAACATAAATACATAATATATACTTTCAATACTAAGCTGGCTTAGACTCATTACAACAGCACACAGGACCAGGAAGTCATAATCCAATAGGCTTCCTATCAAGCCGTCAATCGCCTTACTATTAGGCTACCAGCGCTTAATTAACGACCACAGACCGACAGTGAAAAAAAGTCTACGACTAATTACGTCGATGTTATGATAACCATACGAGTGCACTTTATAATCAAACCCAACAGATTGATTCGAATCTCAATTGTTAACTTTCATAACCTTAATTAAGAAAAAAACTTTCTAATGAATTTATTCATCGTAAAAATAACAAATGTGTATACATGTTGTTATTAAAGAAAACATAAACCGTAACATGTTACGAGTATTTGCCGAGTGTTGATAATAATATAAAGCGAAAACTTTGTACTCCTTTTTACTAAAATTACGCGGACGGAGGAGTATGAAATTTTGCACACTTTGTTTGTATAGAGGAATGCAGAATGTTAATATTTCATATTACCATGTATTTGATACATCTATCATGCGCATGACGCATACCTAGAATTTTTAATAGACACATTTGTAATTTTTAAATAAATAAATAAATAAACGCATCACACTCAACGGCCCCCATTAGGATCGCGTGACCTTCTGTTGGGGGTCCGGAAACACCCAGACTACGACAAACATTCGTATGGCCAATACAGACATTTGCCGTGAGCGGGAATCGAACCCGCGACCGTTAGCGCTTGAATTAGTCGCAGTGACCACTGCGCCAACGTATCTGTCGAAAAATGTATGTTCTTATCAACAGAATCGAGTTATTGAGTTATTCGGATATCGAGTTTCTTGCCGGTTCTTCTCGGTAGAATCGACATTATGAATCGGTGGTAGCTTTTCCTTAATTTGAGTTGACGAATTTTGTTTGTGTTGACGATTCAAAGTGCTTTTAAAAGCCTACTTGAATAGAGTATATTATGATTTTTATTGCTAAAATTGATCTTGAAATCGATAGAAAATTTAATAAACTTCACCGAATTCAGACCGCTAGTATTTATGTATTTCAGAAGTAGCTGTCAGTCGCGATTTCGCTCGCGAAGAACAATGTCCATTTGTGGCTAGTCATAAGTTTATTTTGCTCCGACAAGTTCATCCAAGTCATTGGAGAATTTATTTATTTATTTATCGGAATGCGATGAATATGTCAATATAGATGATACATAATAATAAACTGACTCTGGTAATGAAAATAAATCCTTTATATATCGTCTAGAACTACTTCGCTCTTGTGAGCGTAGCGTGATGTAATATAGCATATCCTTCCTCAATAAACACAAACAATTTTTTAAATCGGGTTAGTCGTTTCAGAGATTACC
Organism: Hypolimnas misippus; assembly: GCA_037950945.1. NCBI lineage: Eukaryota > Metazoa > Arthropoda > Insecta > Lepidoptera > Nymphalidae > Hypolimnas > Hypolimnas misippus. The sequence goes on along the minus strand of JBBEEQ010000006.1, from coordinate 4,078,860 downwards.
ACCCACGTACAAACTTACAAACATACAAACAAACTTTACCTCTTTATAATATTACTTATATAGATATCCTTCTGCTTAGTAGAAGATAAGACAACTTCCGAACAATGGGATTACTGAGTTTTTTCTTAGTAACCCTTAATGGGTTAAAAAATGAAATTCGCGTTACGTTGTCTGACAACGATTCGGGCGTTCGGCTGATAGTTTTAAAAAATTATGCCACACCAGTTGCGAGTTGAGACAATTGCGCGAACAAATGTGGTAAATTGTCCACAATAATAACGGCTATTAGAGGAGAGAGCCCCGAGCGAGGTAATTGTCAAAAAAGACGAACGCCAAATGAATTTCGTCAACACTGTGTGGTTTCACGAACAAAACAAATGACTTAACGAATGTTGCGTATTTCACGCACGCTTATAGCAAGAGAAAAACATAAGTTTACGACATATTAAGATATCTTATTCAAAATCAATATAAAACAACCAAAATAGAAATGTACTTTATTCAAGTAAACTCTAACGACTTTCAAAACGCAGAAAAATACATTAATAAGGGAACTACCAGCGGTTTGGGATGTAGTTTCTACGGAGAAGAACCGCCAAGAAACTCGATCGATCGAAATTACCTGAATTACTGATTGTGAGATGACAATTTTTAACCGACTTCGAAACAGGAGAAGGTTCTATGTTCGGCTTTAGGTATTTTTTTATCTATATCGTCGCTCTATATGTGACACCTCGTAACTAACAATTTTGGTCAAAATGAATTTTCTCATTTAATACTTTTGTTATAATAATATTCCTTACAATAGGTACCTATATTAAATCTAAATCATTTAAAAATGTAAACATATTTATTACAGTCAACTTTTAAATAAGTTTTTTATCTCTCCTGTAGAGTTCGGCAGTATGCACGTACGAGCTGTCACATCTAGACCGACGACATAATGTCGTAGCAACAAATGTTGTTACAATTTATATATTTACAAGCGTACGATCTAAACACTACTACAGTAACCACCTATGTGTAACAATCAACATGTCACCTCATCAAAAGCGGAACACATCGACATTATAAAGGCGCGTCCACACTAATGCGACCGGCCGCCTCCGCTGTACCTCGTTATGTGAATTAGTCGCGGCTAATCGAGACTCGGCGTGCGCTGGCGATGGAAATGCGTTAATAATAAATAACATTCACATTACATATTGTGGAGTAGGTAGTTAAAGATGTCCTCTTTTATTGCTAACGAAAATCTATAATCAAAATAAAATATTTTTGTGGCTATTCAAAATTTACGGTTAAAATAAAATTTATTTATATGTTATCCCTACATAAACGCAGAGCCTAAGCCGCTGGAGCTAAAATCTTAAAATTTTGGCAGTCGGTGCGTTTTAGGCTGTATGTATCTATTACGAAAGAGTTTTATTAATATTTCTTTTCTAAGAGGTTGAATAGGGTGTAGAAACATTTGTATAGAAAATCTTATCCCGTGGTCGTATTAAGTTAAACTTATTACACATACTTCTGGAAGATAGTTATGAAATATAAAACACAAAACGTCGTATTAAATCAGTTTTCCGAATCGCTTCTATCAAATTTTAAAATATACGCGGACAAAGCCGCGAGGAACTGAGAGTATTGGTATAGAACTATTAATTGGACGTATCGACAAAAAAGCACATTAATTTCATGCTACTTTTCCGAAGCCGTTACCGAACCCTTATTTACTAGGTGACAGACAAAAACTAAACGCACGCAAATAGCTAGCGAGGCGATGATTTGTTTAGCAGTTAGACACGCGCGATTAAACTCCGCGCACGCGACGTGCCCGCAATTCGTGCAGTCACCTTAATGATATTTATTTTAAATACGTTTTGCAACTGTATACTGAAAATAAAAGTTACGGTCATAGCGAGATATAATTATAGCTAAATAGTGTTACATATTTTGGCGAGTTACATAAGACTTTGTCTTACATACAAGTACCTAAAACTATAGACACGTACCTAGATACTTTTTTTCGTCTATGATCTGTTTTAAATGTTTTTAACATATGTAGTTTTGTTTTATTCAAATTTAATAGTTTTTTACTCAATATAAATCACTACGACACTATTTGGGTTTACTTTTTTTTTAATTCAATTTCAATTCCGAATGGTATTGTTAGATGTGACAATTAATTGGACGCTGATATGCAATACTGTGTCAAGCCACACGGACTTCATTTTGAGAAAATAGCGTCTAAAGATGTCAAACCTATTCTTAACAATTATGTTAGAAGAAGTAAATATCCATCTTTTCTTTTTATTTTTTGATAAAAAGTATGTTGAATTAAAAGCCGATTGATATATTTAATATATTATCTAAGAAAAAGTTTTTCAAATATATAAGATTATTGTATAAATTGCAAAATATGGAGCGCACTTGAAATTCGAAACAATTAATTAGGCAATTTTTTCCGTACTTTTTTAGTTTATATAACCTTACATTTCTTTGAATAATGTTAAATAGGTAATGCAGTATCAAAATACATCAATATCTCAGAGTTTGACTTTTTGTGGGTTGACACATTATTGCTTATCAGCATCCAATTAAAGAAACAAAACTAGATAAATCTGCAAGAGGTTACCGGCGACTGTTTTCGCTATTTCTTTATGTGACATATCCGATATATGAAAAAATCAATGTTTATTTATTCATATATTATACGCTATCATACATTTCATCTGATTACGAAAAAACATTGTCATGCATAATACAAACAATTTTCAGTAAACTAGAGAGAAAAATAAATTTTAAGTTGTAAACAAAATCTAGATTACGAATGAAGTGGAGAGCAAAAGCTAGTCAATGAAATAAAAATGTAAGATGACAAAAAAAGCGATTACGATGGTCCTTGTACTTTGTGTCACTTTAAACTTATTAGTCACCTAAATACATAATATTAAGAATAATCGATAACAACAATAATAAAATGTTTTATTGTTCTCAGTCGGAGACAGATTGCCACGAATAAAATTCAGATGTCACGCGAACAACCAACACGACACCGTGACGCAAGACGATGGACTAAAACTCTGGACCAAAGCATAGATTAAAATTAGAAACGGCTAATATAGCTGCGTAACCTTACCCCCTCCCATTATTTTCCTACCTCCCATTACTTTTTTTATCTCTTTTCTTTTAAGCTTGCAACGTAGGTTGGAGGCCAACCTCTTCAAGGAGCTAACTCTTTGTCCATGATCGGCGGTGATCTCGTTAACTTCAGGTGAAGCGCTTGCACGTTTGTCTGCTATTTTTATAAAAGAAAAATTAAATACAGTTCATGGACAATGAAAAATACATGCAGTATTATGAATTTTATTATATACATTAATCATTTAAACCTGCAATCATTTAATTTGTTATTTCATGTAAACGTTCTAAACTTTTTTATACTAATATAATGAAAAGGAAAAGTTTGTTTCTAAGTTTGTATGTAAATTATTTTTGTCTTAGCCCGTTTGTTGAGGAAGGTTAAGATATTACGATATAGGCTTTATTATATCACGTTACGACTCAGAGGAGCGAAATAGTAACCATAAATCATTAGGCCAATGTTTTGTTGATTAAAACATAATATTATAAACCCAAGTTAGGTTTCTTGTACATTAAAAATACTCAATGTATTAGTTACCACATCTACTTTAAACTTATGAAACCTTATAATAAAATAGACTAAATCGTAAAATTTTAAGCGAACCAAGTAAGTACTTCATTAAAATATATCTCAAGGCAAAATCGAATTTATGATAACTTGCACAAGACCTAATTTTCCTTTAAATAATTCAATATACTAAATATTGGAAGATGTTTTGCATAAATTAAGGCAATCAAAATTTGGACACGCGTGTCTTCGACGCACGACGGAACAATTACCGTTCGTAATGTGTCGTGAGATATTGTCGCCTACGAAAATTTTGTTATTAGAATGTATACTAATATATGGATTCGTTAATAAATAATGCGGAACAATTCATGTTACAAGAAAAAACAGTGGAGCTCGCGATTGCTGCGAAATTATTTAAATGCTCGGTCTAAAATCTGTTACCAGCTAATTTTGACTTTAATGTAAGTTTAATAAAAGAAACATACAAAAAAAATATTTTAAAATATTATTTTCCAAAAATATTTTATTTTGGCACTTACTTGGTCTTTAAATTGGACAGCTGATTTATTAAAAAAAATCATATCCCTTTATATCACGTAATTTTAAAATAAATAATGTATGTGAACTTTATTTACTTAATTTATCATCGATATTAAGTAACATTATCTATAAAAGGCGTTTGTAAAACTTGCCCCAGAATAGATAAATACATAAGCTCAACAAAATTATTGAACCTATAAAGTAATCCAAATGACATTCGTTTTTCTGTAACGAGCCGCAAAAAGACTACCGATTGAAATTCAACCTTATATTAATGCCTCGAAGATAACACGAACAGAGTTACCATACAGAGATTCAATGAATAGTGCTGTGGCATAATTATCGATAATCGACATCGAGAATAATTAGAGAAAATTACGATTACTTTATTACTGAGCCATATGAAGGCAACGATACCGACATATCCGACAATTCATAATAGAAAGCTAATTGCAACGGACGTTGATAGTGTGGTTAATGATCTTACATCGCTTCTTCTCATTACGGCACAAGTTTATACGTTTCAGTGTAAGTAAATTTAAAGAGTTAACAGACGCGACTACGAATGTGAGTAAAACTTAACGGTGTTCGCTCGCGTGTCACAAGAGTGCCGCGGCTCACGTCCGTTATACTTAATTTACGATGATAGCATCTTGTCGTACGATTACGATACGATTACCAGCGTCATCCGAGACGTACAATAATGGTATCGTATCGAGAGCACCACACTACGCTTAATGAAGCCATACGCGAAGTAAAGTCATAATACGTCGAATTTACGTCGACCGTTAGGGCTCGACATAAAAGTCGATAAAATGTTCGTGTTTTTATCGATATCGGTCCACAGCTCGTTGCCGGCTCGATAATTTCTTTATTTTCATACCGCGGCGAGACCTCGCGAACTGTGAACCAGTTTTTTATTAATGCTTTTTTTACTCGATTCTTGCATAAAAGTAGCCGAGGCGTGTTTTGATAATTATCAAAATCTTATACGTTATTGCCGATGATAAATTACAATTTCGTCTTTTACTGCCCGTTTAATGGTATCGATATATTTCGGTATTAGATTTTAATTACCGTGTAGACGATTAATTCAAAAGGAGAATTCGATTTCGATAAAAATAAACATTTTTATTTCGTTACAAAATGTTTTCGTTTATATATTTGTCTTAGATGAAATATAAGTGGGTTAATGCATCCATGCTTAGTAATTAATGAATGTTAATAAATATAAAAGTATTCTTATAAGTTATAATTAAGTTATCTCTTAGTGCTATTAATCGATCTAATTACATATTGATCAGTACTTAAGGCTTAGAAAGTGAAGATAATGAGGCGAATCATAACAGAAAAAATAAATAATGTTTTTTTTTTATATTCGCCACAGGTTAAACATTAAGCGTACATGACGTAATGTAATCCGGTCGTTTATTGTCAAACACCGTAATAATTATTTAGTCTGACCTTTAAATGGTAAGGATAAATCATTTTGTCACTAATGTTAAGACTTATTATTAGATACAATGCGGAATGCTACTTGTTATTTTGATGCTGATAACCAATACTGTGTCAAGCTACACGGACTTCCTTTTGAGAAAATGGCGTCTAAAGATTTCAAACATATCTTAATAAAAAGTTTGAAGTATATCGATCTTTTGTTTTCGATTTTGATAAAAGGTATAATGAATTAAAAGCAGATCGGTGTAGTAAAAATAAGTTAACTCATTATTGCTTATCAGCAAATATTTATTAGTGTTAATAACATATATGTATATAGGTATTACATTCATATATTGTCATCTTAGTCGAAATAAGCAACGATACAGGAAAAAAAATCTGCATTATTTTACATAAACAACAATTTAAATCAATAAGAATAATCTATTTATTAATACGAAGTTAATTTTACTACTCACTATTAAAAATATGATATTATTGATTCATAGCGGAGTATATGTAAAGTTATACAGTTTTCTTGTTATACTTAAAGTTGCTCATTCTTCTTTACGTTGTGTTAGAACTTAACATATATAATATTCTTAATTTATTTCCTATTTCAAATAAAGTGTATGTTTCCTTTATTTATCGTATAAAACACTCCAAAATCATACACAATACGAAGTTATCTATACCGCCAATGTTTGCATTGTAAACACATTGGATTAACACGGCTCTCGCAAAAAGTCAAACAAGCCATCGCTTTGTTGAGACCGCGACTTTTTCACTAAAAAAAAGAAACGTCCATATTCCGTAAACGGGTTCGACGGAGGTCATTAGGGTTACTTTCGAGACATTTTCCCTCGTAACAGAGTGATTCGGCGAACGTGAGCATGATTTGACTTTATTATCTGTGGAAGAAAATGTATAATATATATTTTTTATCTGCATACATGAGAGGAATGTTACTGTTTGTCTGATCTATCAACATACAGCCAAACCACATTAGTAAAGGTATAAAAAATGTTAACAAACGAACCTCGCAATACTCATACATTAACACGCTTCTAGTATTTACAAATCAATCAATATTCATTGAATACGAGCCGCTTCAATCAATGACATGTACATTACGAACTTTAAAAAAAAGCAAGATATAATTGCAAACCTGAATAAGACCGTTCTCATAATATACACGGTCACTAACCGATCTGATATCAGGAGAAACTGTATCAAACATTAACATTTTAAAATTGGCAAAAGTCGACCTTATTTTGTATTTAATCTGTGTCGTAATTTTAAATACCATTCGATTATTATTCGAGTGAAGTTATTCGATGATTCGATTGTACCGACATTTGGGTACGTCGTAAGGGAGTCCTTAAATTCTTATCGTTTCAAGTGTATGTTGTTTTGAGTTTATATTGTGTAAGAAATATACAGAAAAAATGTGATAATATTATATTTATATCATATAATATGTACAATAATCATTATACACTTGGATAGTACGTATAGGCATAATATGATAAGACCATTTGCTTGTGTTTATTTTTCTTATTAAAAAAATTAAATATTTTTAATTCCGGTTTTCACGTTAACAAAATCGGTGGACAATTTTTATATGATATTTATGCATTTCTTTAATTATAATATTTATCTTGAAAAGCGTTTTATGAAAACAGAAAATCGAGTCACGTTTCTTATGAATATAAATTATAACGAATATCGATAAGTAACTGTATGTGTTGGTATATGTCAAAGATTTTAAATCTGACCTTTAAATGCAACTGACAAGTTGCAATCATAACTTATTGTCAATTAATATATCGATTTCATAGTAGGTATTGATAAAAATCATACAATTTATCATTTATCACAATCTATAATATATTACCTATTATTGTTGTTCGGTTTTCCCGTGAAAGAATAATAAATTGTTATTATGTTATACAGATGACATATAATATGATAATAGTTGAGAGGAGTGGCGCGTGCGCGGCCCACGCACACATTAGCAAGTCTAATATACACGGATTTACACACGCGAAGTCGATTCTGATACAGTAACTTATGCCCTTCCTATTATCACTATGGACGATATTATTTTATTGTTATTTAATATAAGAAGCCTATTCTAAAAATATATCAAAATTTAATTCAAATATCAAAAGTGACTCATTTATTATTCGCATTATGGATTATTTATTAAGGTTTCTTAGAACTAAATAAATATGCAAATAATTAAAATGCGTTAGTACTTTTTGTATTATTCATTTATTATTCCTATAGACTTTCTAAAGCTACTATCTATACTAATTTTATAAAGCTGAAGAGTTTGTTTTTTTTTTAACGCTCTTATCTCAGGCACTACTGGTTCGAATTGAAAAAAAAATTGTGTGTTAGATAGTTTATTTATTAAGGAAGGCTATAGGCTATATTACATTACGCTACAACTCATAGGAGCGATACAGCAACCATAAACGCGGGGGAAACCGCAAGGGACCAGCTAGTAATGTATGAATATGATAACAACAAATACATTTACAATTAATTAATAATATGTATAACAAGAAATAATATCAATATATAAAAGAAACACTAAAACCAATTCCTAAATTTCCGAAACTCTACAACACCAATATGTATTGTACCTACAATAAGCATTATTATTATTTAATCAAATTCATATTAATAATACAACAATGCTAATTAGAATTTTTATATATGGCATTTGAAATATGCGAAAGGTAAAATAACGTCGATTTAAATTTATTTACATTACATTTGACCGGCTCGTTACTGGTTACATTACAATACCGTTTATTATGTAAATGATTTTCTACATTATTTCCGACAGGCTGTATTAATAAGTTACTGGTAAGGTCGTATTTAAATGAGGCGGACCCCGTCCTAGCACGGAGTTCATTAGACTAGACCTATGTACTAACTGTTAAAATCGTACTACTAAGGAGTATTGTTCTTACATTATAGACGACTAGTCGATTCTCGCGATATCGTCTGCTTAGAATAATTGCGGATTCTTGGTACAACTTTACGTCATCTGTTAAATCTGGTATAATTATTATTTTCGCGATAAAATTCCAACCAATGTCTAAGACAGAGCTACATTCATATTTATAATGTTAATATGGAAATATGGATCTTACCATAATGGTATGATAAATAAATTATACATATTAAAGTGGAATTTTCGTATAAGTCACATGCATAACCATTGTAACTATGTATGGTAGAACGTTTCGAAGTAAAAGTATGTCACTATGATTTCAAAGTCATAAAATAAACATTACAGTAAATATCAAACAAAGTGAAAAAAATGTACATTTTTTTTAAATCTATAAATGTTCCCTGCTTGTTAAATTTTGAGATTAGTACCGTCGTTAAATAATAAACGAATCACAAACCCCGACGCAAAAAGGGATGTTATCAGCTTGACCGTTATGCGTATGTCTGTGGCATCGTAGCTATTAAAATGGTGCACTCATTTGGATGCGGGTTTTTTTTTTTTTTATTTAAAAAAGGATTTTCTAGCGATGGTTCTTAGATATGTTCTACCAAAACGGGTTCAGCCATTTCAACATTATGAGCTCTTTTCTTCTTAGCTGCGGTCGGAATACCAGATGCACAATAAATATTTGACTTTCAAACATAAGTGTGACCTAAAATTTTATAACACCAAGTAACTATGCAAAATAATGAAATTCTGGGTCTGATGTTGCATTCACGAGCGGCAGGATACACGACTCCTCACCAACTTACAGCAGAGGTGGTATATTGGTGCTCGTTGAAATGGTCTAAGATCATCGTCGGTTTTTTTTAATTTTCAGTTTAAGTCAATTATTATTAGCATTAATATGAAAACAATTTTATTACGAAAAAAATTTCGAAACCTTACTTTTCAAAGTAATTAAATACGATATGCAAATATCGAAACCGTAAAACGACCGAACCGTTTCACGTACCCGACTTCAGTCACGATATCGCTTAATATTCGCAAATGTAATTGGACCACGAGCAAGATATTTATTGTAAATTTTGAACATTTAAAGATCAGACGGTGACATTTTTATGACATTATTTTTGTAGATTAACGAGACCTGTATTAGAGAGATATAAATTCTGTTTTGTAATTTTGTGAAAACGTAATTGTCATTACGTTGTCAGTGAAGTTCTAACAGTGCGTAATTCAATATTAGCAGTTTTAAACTAGAGCGAAAAAACTGCATAATTTTTCATAGACAACATTTTGAATTAATAATATATAATTTTAAAATATATTTCTTACTGCATGTATTTTAAATTATTTACCTTAATATGATCCTTTTAAACAAAAAAAAGAATTAACCAAATCGATCCAGATGTTTTCGAGTCATCGGTGAACATCCAAAAAGTCGCCAACGAATTGAGAATATCCTCCTTTTTTGAAAGTCGGTAAAACAGATAATGAGGAATGTAAAATCTTATAACTGTTATTGCAAATACTAAATAAGCGAGTTAGTACGTTATAAATGTCACTTGGCGCCATAATAATTAAAACATTAACGACATAATATTATAAAGTAACGTTTCCTGTAATTTGTGTAAAAAAAACCGCCAACGTTTGTGTTGAGATAATAAATATGAATCAATCGTGAAGAAATTTAAGTATAAATGGACGCTGATAAGTAATAATGTGTCAACCCACAAAAAGTCGAATTCGAAAGGGGCTATTGATATATTTTGAAATTAATTCAACTATGTAACTTTGTGATTTTTTTAAAAGTTTTATAAACTAAATAAGTAAGGAAAAAAAATTCTTAATAGTTTCGAATTTCTATCGCATTTCATATTTTGCAATTTAAACAATAATCTTAAATATTTGAAAAACTTTTTATCAAATAATACATTAAATATAAAAATCTGCTTTTAATTCATTTTACTTTATATCAAAATAGAAAAGAAAAGATGGATATGTACGTCTTCAAAGAGGTTTGATAAGAATGTGTTTGATATGTTTAGACGTCATTTTCTCACAATGAATGCCGTGTGGCTCAAACGTATTCTTAATAAATCTGTTTGTACGAGTATATATCCATCTTTTCTTTTCTATTTTGATAAAAATTATAATAAATTAAAAGCAGACTGGCTAGTGAAGAGTGTTATTTAGTAATAAGTTTTTCAAAGATTATTGTATATAGCAAAATATGGAAACCGATTTAATATTCGAAATATTAAGATACTTTTTTCCGTACTTATTTAGTTTAACTGACTTTAAAAAATTTGAATAATGTGTAATACGTCACGCATTATCAGAATACATCAATATCTCCTATATTTGACTTTCTGTGAGTTGACACATTATTGCTTATTAGCATCCATGTACGGTTAGTATTGTTAGGTGTAACGTTTTTTGTAAAAGCCTCCTGCAAAAATTATATTAATATTTAACAGACAAGATATCGTAAATCACAGAATGACGTGTCTAAATTCGCCATGGTCTGGGACCTGAGCCTGAACACGCACAATGGTAAGCTGAATTAAGTTAGAATTGCCAGCCGTATTTCACTATTTCACTGTGATGTCGCTATTACTAATCATTTCCTTGTTATATTGAATCTCATGGTGCATAAATTATATATCGCTGCTTTTCAAGAATATCGATGCAACTAAAAATGATGAATTTTAGGGAATGGGGTTTTTAAATTTCTTTATTAATATGTTGGTGCATAGCTGTAAAATTTAAACGATCCCTTGATGTTATAACTTTATTGATGTAAAGAAAATTCGTCATCGCAACTCTTTTCATGATAAAACATATGATAAGATTTATGGTCTTTTAACATACTTAGTTCAATTTTGAATTAATACGATACTTTTGCAAACCAGCGATATGTTACAGTCAAGGTAATAAATTGTTAGTATTGAGCATTGGAAAATAATTGTGCTAATTAATCAGTTATTAATTAACCTATATACAAAAAGTATACAATAAATTATGTCGTAATTATAAAATAAATAAATAAATAAACGTATCACACTCAACGGCCCCCATTAAGATCTTATGACCTTGTGTCGGGGGTCCGGAAACACAACACTAACACAAACACCCAGACCACGACAAACATCCGTATGGCCAATACAGTCGTTTGCCGTGAGCGGGGATCGAACCCGCGATCGTTAGCGCGACAGTCAGTTGCAGTGACCACTGCGCCAACGTATCTGTCAATTGTAAAGATGTTTTTTATTAATAGTCATCATATTCAAATAAATTCGAAATTTATTTATTTTATGAAAAGGATTTGGCACATCATGTCTTTTTGTATATTTAACAAGAAAAATACAATTGAAAAAAAAGTACGTACAGACGTCACGTTGAAACCAGTCAAAATGTATGTACTTCAAAAAAGGTTCTCACTTGGAAATATATGTATATGTTTACTTATTGCTATTTACTTACTTACGTTACGTTACTTTACGTACTTATTATTATTTCTTACTTCAGAGTTCCGTCATTAATTAACCAATTCTAAAATATCTTTTTTTATTTGAATGAATGTAAATTTAGATTAGTCAAATATCAAATTAAGTAAAGAGATTGGGTTTTTAAATAATAATAACTGGTACAAGTATATATCCAAATCTTTTTTCTTGTTTTACTGTTTTAAAGTGTTAGCTATTCCCGCTAAATACCTATTCTCTTTACTTGATACGTGTGACGTTAATATACACAAACACTACAGAAAATTGCAATTCGAAATGTAAGTGACCGACTTCTAATACGATAAAAGTTTTAACATCACACGAAGTGATAAAATTCGTTACAAATTGTCCGCAGACACATTTCACCGATTGAGGACCACTTCGCGCTTCATCACGCACAAATATTCGATACCGTTTCACGAATTTGTGGAAAAAAAGTTCGAGTATTTCATCTAATTCATTTGAACGAGGTAAAAGGTGCATGTAACTGTTTTCTGATATAAAATGATGTACTTTGGAATCTATACAAAGTGAGTTTTTTAACTGAGCGTGGTAGGCCAAATCCGAAAGTATAAGGAATATCGAAAAATACTTAAAGGACTCTGGAAGCCGATTTTAATGAAAACTAAAACTGCATCATTAGTTTTTGAAAAATTAATTTTCCTAGCCAGGAATAAAACCCGCTGATTTTGAAAAAAAAAACACTCTGTATATAAAAATAAAAAATCGATGGCTGACAAATTCACTGACTGATCGATCAACAGAGCTAAAACCGCTGGGTTTAGAAACATAAAATTTTGCACAAACTTTACTTAAATATCGTAAGTGTGCACTAAGAAAGGATTTTTAATAAAACCTTACCCTTAGGGATTAAAAATTAAAGTTTGTTAGGTAATAATATCCTATTAATTTCTCTCTCACCCACCGTTCGACTACGCTACTACATTAGCTCTTTCTTACGCCGATTTTCTGTGAGAGTGAGGTACTGCCTCGATCGTGTTAACCTGTATATGAACTGTCAGTGAGTGGGCTACAACTAGGCTCTTACTTTATAGCTTTAATCTTTATACAAAATCTACTGAACTGATTTTAATAAAAATTGAATGGAACCAATTTAGAAATATAGCTTTGCGTATAAAAAAATCAAATAAAAAATTAAATAAATATATGTTCGAATTGATAACCTCCTCCTTTTTCGAAGTCGTTTGAAAATATACGACATATAAACATACTTTACGGCTTAAATCGAGCAAAATATATACTTGAATTAAACATTAGTTTTTTTTTTTACTTGTAAACAACTGCTAAATATTCAACGTTAATTTTTTTCTAGTAGCCTGTCAAGTGGTTTATAAAACTGATTGATAACTAATCTATATTATCAATCATTTTTATATAACTGATCCGTTTCACATATATTAATTTAAATGCCAAAATACCGCGTACTCTTTATCCTGACCGCATTAAATGGTTTTCAAAACATTCTTCTTACATGAAACAGCCTTATGTATAAAGACTAGGGCACACTAGCTCATACAGTCGTAACTATTAAAAGTACAAACGATATAATTATAGTTTTTCTTAAAGAGAATTCTTTAAAGCAAAATGCGCAATTACGTTTACTAGGTTGACAAATTTATATCAGTTATTATAAAACAAAACTACTCAACCGATTTTGATGATAATCATATGGAACCAATCTGAAAGTATATATTCAAAGGAATTTTCCAAATCGTTTCAGAAATGACGGAGCTCTAAAGTAACAAATATTGAATCCTAAACGGTAATTTTGATTGAAAAACGATCTGAAAAATGTTCATATTATTTTTAAATATTCATTCCAAAACCTGACTTTTCGATTTTTTCATTTTTTATACTTTTTATTACATCCGTGCCGTCGTGATGAATCAAATGACGTGTAATTTACCCAAATTGGTTCACGCGTTTGATCTAAATAGTGCAACAAAGGTACAAACCCACATATGTACATAGACTGATAAACACATTAATCTTCTTTATATTGCGCAGTCGAGTAAAAGACATACTGCGAATTGTCAACATCCTTTTTCGTCGGTTGTAAACACAACTATAAATAGAGAACTCACAATCAATATCAAATCAAACATCAACTTCTAGCGATAGTAAGACAATCTGTTACACATCAACGCCATCCAAACAAATGCTAACCAACAGATCACTCTAAAAAACCGTCAACATCGTGCAGCACGGAAGTATTGAAATGCGCACCTGCCACTCACGCCACCCACTGCGGCCAGATAAACGGGCTTAGTTAACTAGCGACCTAAGAACATGGACGGCACTAAACGTCTAAGCGTGGATGATTCCGTTTATCCACCCTAAAGTATCCACCCTAAGGTGGGTGATCGGAATCGCGTGTCCGATTTTCCACCCTAGTATATAGTGAGGTATTAAATATATTTTAATAGAATTTCGTTAAACATAATAAAACATTTTTTTAATAACGAGCTTAAGCAAAAATCATGTCACACAAATTGTATAATTAAATTAATTGTCTTATTGACTGTACATATGTAGTCGAGAGAGATAAGCGGAAAAAAAATAATGTACGAATTTTGTTTATTCACCCAGGCCAGGGTGACCAAGCGGACACGCGAGTCCGATTATCCCCTTATCGTGGATACTTTATGGTGGATAAACGAAATCATCCTAAAATATTATCATCGAAAATCATCTATTTACTATTATATACTTTAACGTATTATTATTTACTTTAACGTAGATAATATAGGTGAACTAACCTAAACATCAGCGTTCTGTCGGAATCGAAATGAAACTGCTGAAAAAAATATATTGCGACACGAATACCAGACATTAATGTCAGTACTCTTTACTCTAACATGGACAGAAAATAGACAGTTCGAAACCACTTCGTTAACAAATTACTACAGAACTTTTTCACACGAATCTCAGACATTAATGTATGTAGTGTCTACACTTTATAGCGTGCTCGCATTGTGGATATAAACTGCACGATATTTATTCTACAATTTGGTAACACAAAACACACAACGAAATATTTCTGAGGGTAGTTTCAAATTTTTATAAGGCAATTCTTTGCACAGGCACGCTCACAACCATCACACACAGTGCACAAACTGAGTATACCTTCTCAATTCTATCTTACCTTTATGTGAAAGAGATGTAAAAGCACAAAGCAACAGGGGAGAAATTTTTACAGAAGCTTAACATATTAAAGTATAATTGCAATTGATGATATATTTGCAAGTCAACCACAGGTAGAAAAAAAAAACAAATTATAGGCTTCAATACCACAATACTTATTGGCCATTATAATTCGCAATACGTATCTTCCACCGCGCTCTTTGTTCTGTGACTTTGCGCCCGCGCAGCCTCCTCGCTACCGTTTGATTGAATGTCCGCGACTGCACTAGATATGCAAGCATTTCCCTCGAGTTAGCCTCACCTGTCTCTGCTACGTAATTCAAAGCTCGAGTTTGTTAAGCTCGGAACAAATGATACGATGTTTTATGCAAAAGAAACATTAACGTGAATTAAGATTCGAAATAAAATACGGTAGATATTTCGCGATTCATTCATGATTCTAAGATTAAATAGTTTTCTATTACATACATTTAGGTATCTACTTCTATATACATATTTAATATTTATCTACCTTTATTTAAGTTACTTTTATCAACAAGTAAATAACAATTCTCTTCCTTATTACCATTAACATAGGAGAACTACTAGCATAATAAAAAAAATATTTCTATGTTATAATAAAATATTGTAATAAACTTAAAATATTTTCTAAAATTCAAGTAAAAGTTTTTAAGAAGAAAACTTCAATTTAATTTATTGTATATTTATTTATATACCTATAATTGTATTTACATAATATATTATATGTAATATATTTATTATAATTTAGTATGTAGTCTTATAAGTCTTATTTAAAACTTATAAGTCTTATTTAAAATATTTATATAGATATGTAATTTAAATATATTGTATTTCTGTTATTTGTCTACAGTAGTTGACATTGTACATCAAAACTATTATAAATAATCTCCATTCCGTCTGTATTTCTGTAAGAGATCTCTTTTAACATATAAGTCATCCTATGTTCTCCTAGAGTCGACGACACTGTCGTACGGGAAAAATCGAATGAGTTTATGTTTGCACTTTTATACCACTTTAATTCGATTTGTCTTTGTATGCAATAAAAAAATGTACACTTTTTTCCAATAATATTATTCTCTGCATTTTTTTGGTATATAAATAAATAAAAAGTAATAAGTCACCATTCATCAAGTCTCTACAAAGATACAAGCAATTGGTACCTGAGTAGCACCATGCGGGCCACACGACCGTCGCCTCGGCGTCCACGTCGCGACGCGCCAGGGAAGCCAGCATCGGACCGGCGCACATAGGCCGTCACATCGCCCCTACGAGTTAACAACACGATCAAACGATGCGAATTATAAATCGATAACAATTCAAATGAAACGTTAATCGATACAAAAATAATCAAATTCTACTTACATTGAATTCGGTCCAAGTTCATTTGAATTCCAACGCACGCAGCCACTGAACCGCGACGTGAATCGAGTACGATTAAAATAATCTATTCGGAAATGTTTTTAAGAAAAAATAAAATATACGATAAAAAATACATCTCTATAGCTGTGTAATGACTGCGAGAAAAACTATCGATAATTCGAACTTTTTCGACGTTCGGTTACGAGATGTCTCGGTTGGTTTTTCGTCGAGACGACAGCTTGTGGGTGCAGATAATCGGAGCTGCGGTCGAACCGTACAAATCGATATTTTACGGTTCAGATCAGATGCAGACGGTTTTCAGAGGTTATTACACTATTACTAAAATTATTTCCTTACTTTGCTATTCTATTCAAATTTATTTTACTTTAACGTTTATATCTGCAAGGTTTTTCCTAAATAAAACCTTTTTTCTTATAATTGTATAATAAACATGGTTAGCTTTCATTAGATCTAATTCACTAGTTACGTTTAAGTGCGCGCGGAAGCAGTCCGAGTCTGCCCGCGGGCGGCATCCGCGCAGGTGTCGCGGTCGTGCGCCCGAGATTGTCCGTAAGTTGCACTCATCAATTGCCAGCAATTGTGCCTTTTTTCTGTGCCCATTAGAGCACACGCGAAGCGGCTGTGATAGTGAACAGCGCTGTTTTAATTCGATCGACAGTTATGTTGTCACGTTAGTCACGACTAACAATTTCATGAACTTACTTTTAAGGTTTCGTGTGTTCATAGGGCTACACAGTTGACATAGTGTTTTATGTTCCAGCAAAAATGTAAAATTTAATTTAACTTTAATACATACTCATATGTTATCATATGTCAACTTAAACCAGATTAGATTAGATTAAAAAAAATCCACAATAACGAAAAAAAAAATATAAAAAACTACGCGCATAAATATTACAAAACATTAACTGTGACCCATTTACCGGTATAATAACGACACTAATTCACGAATAGCAAAAAATGAACACACAAGATCACGCCGCGGACGATGTGCAGAAAGCGATGCCAATTACGTGCCCGGCTACCACCGGCGCGCGACCACCCCTCTGATCCTAGACTGCACGTGCGGGCTCGTTACACGGTTTTTTCTACAACATTTTGTGCACATGATAACGAACATGTTAATTTAGATGTATGCAAAATGAATTAAGAAGTTGATTTTTTTATTGGATTATAAGTAATGTTATACAACTATTAATATATTATCTATCATAGTATATAACTATACTGTACTGAACCTAATTACGAGTAGACGGCTTGAACAGTAAATATCATGTAAAGACGCCATTACCTGACGCCGCCTGACTTTATTTTCAACTAGAAGTTGCTCGCAGCATCGCCTGCGTACAGTTTGAATTAGACAGATGTAAATAAAAAAAAACTGTAAAATTACTATTAAGGTTTTAAGCTTCTAGCTTTAAAAATAACCTAATTTATTTACAAAGTTTCATTTCTCTTTCTAAACCCCATACAGCCCAGTTTTTCGCATTAAATGTCAAATAGCCTATGTCCTTCCTTAGGCTCTACATTAGTAGTTTAGGCGTGATTGGGTAGCATACAGAGTTACTTTTGCATTTATAATATTAGTGAGGATTTTTAAAGAAAAAATATATATAAAACCCGCTAATCCGTGCAATGTGTCCCGCCTCTAAGTTCACCGCGGATAGAAATCGTGCAACACAAACTAATTAGATGACTGCCAAGAGCTAGATCGCGCACAATTGGGACGATTTAGTTAACTTCAACTGAGATCCGAGAAAAAGTAGATAAACGATACATTCTTTAAATTACGATAATTTTTTTTTAGCTTTATTTTTTTATCTTTAAAAATAAATAACAATTACCAAATGTTTGTAAGCTCATTACTTAAAAAATCACTCAAATAGTTGCACTATTTGGCTTATTATGTTTTGTTGTATTTCTAATTGTCAGGAAAAGGTTTGTATAAAAGACTAACTCCCTTACGGTTTCACTCGCCTTTATGGTTACTAATAATAATAATAATAATAATATTTATTTGCTCTGAATGTAGGTACAGAATATAGGTGTACAGATTTTAATGTAAGTTCCAGGTACATTCTTCTACTGCTTCGCTTCTATGAGTCGTAGCGTGATGTAATATAGCCTATTACCATCCTTAATAAAGAAACTGTCTAACACAACTTTTTTTTTAAATTCGAACCAGTATTTCCTGAGATTAGCGCTTTATAATATTAGTATAGATAAGTGTAAAATTAAGGTTAAGAAAAACTATAAAAAACATTCGTGTGGAATCCAAATAGGAAACTATTTTTTTTTATATATACCTATATAAATAAATATGGCAGTTACGTTGTATTTATTAGTTCAAATGTATAAAAAAAAAAGTTAACGTACAGCGATATTACCATGCCGTATTCAACATCGATTTTCAATTAATATTTTTAGGATTACGTTGTAATATTAAATTAAGCCAAATATAGTATAATAAAAGCGATGTCAATTGCTCTTGAAGTTTTACTGCTAGCAATCAAAACATCTTAATACCGTACTCATTTGATACAGGATATCTTGAAATCAATTTTATAATCGGTTTTTTATTAAGGCGACTATAATCGTAAAGTACAGTGTAACGTCAGGATTTCGGCTAAAACACATCGCGTTGCGACATCGCGTCATGGCACGTTATGAAGTCAAAACATATTCTTTGATTTCTTAGGATTCTGCTCTGTCAAATTATTGACGCAATATTGTGGACGTCTAGTAAACTCTTTGACAGCGTCAAAATACGCTTTCTTATAAACTGTGGCATACTACTATGATAGTCAAAGTATGAGTGATATCATATGAAGACATATATCAACCGCTAAATGGCACGCAACGTCATTGTAGGAAACCAAGCTTTGTGACGTTATAAAACGCATCGTTTTACGATAACGTTACGTGCGTATGCGTATACACGACATTGCATTACGTAGGTATGACTTTTGGTCATTACGCGAAAGTGGGTGACATCGTGTAAGTCAATGATTATTTTTTATTACATTTGAGTCTAATTAGAAACTAATCTAAGTATAAACGGTAATTTGGACGAAAAATGTGTATCTAATAAAGTTAAAATATTATAAATTGAAAAGTATAATTGTTGTATAATTCCGAAATTAAAAAAAATCGCAACTCTGGTAACTCTGGATTCGCATCAGATTCAGGTACAGTAAATCTAAGTACTGTACTGTGTTGTAAAAACTACAATAAAATAGGTAAGATTTCGTTTTTGACTACGGAATCCTAAAAACTTGAATCTCTTTGTATGTAAATATTGAAGGTGTTAAAACAAATGTTAAAACAACAGTTTAAAATTATACAGTAGGTATACCGTAACTCTTTTTCTATTAGTATTTATGAGTGTAATATAGTTTTATGTGAGCACAATAAAAGCCATTAACGCAATATGTGACTTCATTAAACCCATGTTAAAGTTCACATAAAACACAAAATCACATGCAATCCGATATAATCTTTATTAATTCAATTTAAATGTCCGATCGACGATAACGGGTTGAGACGTAACGGTCAGAGCCAACTTGAAATTTATGAATGGTGCAGAGACCGCGGTAGGTGCCCTAACATTTTAAATGATTAGTGAAGCGAAACAATAGGGTATCGATAGTCGATAGAGCTTTATGCTATTATATTTCACGGAAATAGCCGCTATTGTAGATAAAACCATGTCCTACAGTTACTTCGGCAAAACAGATATTTTCACGGAGCTCTATTGAGTTATAAAATAAAATTGCTCTCCGATCTATCCATTGATCTCTATATAATAAAATTGTGGAAAGGGCTCTCCTCTTATCTTAAGATTACGATTTTAGAGAGTATCGTGAAAGTTAGTTCGAAGTTTTCTTTAAATACATCGAAAACGAAAGATGTTTATCTGATTATTGCGACTGATTTATAGCCGTAGGAAGCTACTAATAAGTCAGTATAAAACGTAAAACTAAAGACGTATTCATAAAAACGACGATTACGAAGCCGAAGACAAGTTAACGAAGCATCTAATTGACTCGTTTAGAATCTGTCTCGAGAGCCACAGCCGTATGTAAATGCATTTCCGAATGCATACCGTATATTTTATAGAATACAAATAACTTATTTATACGAAGTAGCTAAATCGTCGTGTATAGAAATGAGTCAGTAGTATGAGTTAACATTCACCTTTGACATCGGTCGAGGTGCTTAATAACTATAATTACCGACAGCGTCAGAAGCGATGGTATCTGTTCATATGAATACATATGTAAATGCAGATGATTTATCGATGGATATTAACATAAATCATTAAAATCGCAAAATTAATGAGCCATCTATGTTATTTCTTGTTGTTAAGCATTTTATCTTGGCAAGAAATCTTTAATACGTTATTCCTTATTATCACTAATTCGTGTGTGTGTGTGTGAAAAATTTAGTGTTGTAAAAAATTGTTTTTATTTTATTAAAATGAGTTCCCAAATTTTCTTTGTGACAAAAATAAAATCAGCAATATTGACCGAAAGGCCTTTATTTGTTTTTTTTTAGAAACGTTATAGAGAAATATAAATATAGTCATTTTACTCTGGCTATCACTGCAATTTACCCAAATACGTTAGCACAATCGAATTTTGCTAACAAATTTCTTAATTTTTAATTACTATCTTAAGACTATAGATTATCTCAAGAAATAGACATTTATATTATTTGCAATGTATCAAAACGAAACAGCACTCAACACGACACGACTTTCATAAAACATCAAAACGCACGCACAAACACACTTGAAAGCTTGTTAAAACCCCACACCGTCCATACATCAAGCGAACGTTATACAAAATCGCTTACAAGTAATTCATTAACGTTGAAACGTTCGTTGCATGTCCGATATTAATGATAGGGTCGAAGGTAAGCGGTAGATCAAAGAGGTGGTCCGTTAATGATTTGATTTATTAGGCTCGAGGCTCGCTAGGAACGGGAGACCCATGATTCATATTGCGACTGTTTACTTTGCGACCTCACGAGTCGACTGCGAGTTTTGTATTTATTTTATTAAATATATAATATTATAATTGACGTGTTCGATTGTGATATTAAAATAAAAGATTTATTATAACCTTATTCGTTTAGCAAAAAAGAAAAACTTTAAATATTGCGCTTTTTAAATGTCCATAAAAATATATGTTTTTCTGAAATATAAGAAAATATAAATCTTAAACCTTTTTGGAATTGGAAAACAAAACGCGGATAATCGTGTGAAAATTATTAATAGGTACATTTATTCATTATATGCACCTTTGTAAATAAATATTTATGTAAGGTTATTTAAATGTAATAAATACAAACCCTTTAACGATGAGTATGTCTGTTAAATTTAACTTCCACAATGCGGTGACATAACAAATCATTTCCTTTAACATTATAACTACAACAACAAAAATACAACATCAACGATTTCAACCCAATTAATAACTATATCAAACGACCTATCATTAATTACGAATGTGTCATCATCACTCATAATTTTAATCATCTAGGAATGATTGAGAGGCGCGAAATACGTAATGGTATAAGGACCATTGCGTTATTGTAATAAAACCTTTTTTATTTCCGTCAAAAGAAAGTCGACCTTGTTACCAATGTAATTAACGATTTTTTTTTTCTATAACGTTAAAATATTATGAAGCGATAATGTCCCTTGATTACTGGCTATAAAGCCTATAGTCCCGTTTATTTACATTTATGTTATACCGTGTTGTCTAGTGTACGTTAATGTTTAATTAAGACGGTATAAGCATCTTCATCTCGAATATAATCACGTGTTTATTTCGTTTATTCCAACCGATGTTAGATTGTATCTTCGGTCATTAATTATAGGGTATGATTGGAAACAGAGTCGTTGCAGTAAACATTACAATTTATGAACACTCTGAGATTGTTCTAATCTATAATATGATCGAAAATTGACAATTAAACATCCAATACACTTGTTAATTATGTAGTAACAGCGGCAATCCTTTATTATAAAAACTAGAGAAACATTTTGACTTTAACTACTTTTAGTTTTTCGTTCACAGTTTTTCGATTCGGTATATTGACTAGTTTTAAATCAACATTTCTTTCAGAAAATAATTATGTTTTTTTCATTTCGGTACCCTATAATGTTATTGGTGTTATAAAATGATTGGTTAAAAATTATAGGTACTTAAGCAAAGAAATATCTTTAGATTTTAATTAGCTAGATATAAATAGTTTTCTTATTATTATTTATTTTTAGCTAATATCGTATTTGAATTTGTCTTTTAAAGTACAAACACAAAAAGAACTTTACAATATGTGATTAAATTCTGAAATATTACACGTAATCTACTGGTTTCGCTTTCCATTCTAACGTTTAAGATCAAATATACTTGATTAAGCGTTGCAGCTTTGAACGCAATATAATTTCTCCCATATTAAAGCTATACATTCAAATACTATTTTATCTTCATTTAAAAACTTTTATTGTTAACTTGAAATTATCTATGTGTTACACTTTTTTACGCATTTATTTATCCGAGGTTATTATTACAACCATGAAATCAATTTTGACATAACTTTTACGGCAGTTAAAGAACTATTAAGCCTTTATGAGAGTATTAGCAGTTCCCCGCTTCGCCCGCGTATATTTATGAATTTTATAAGTAAATAAATTCAACCCTCATTTCAACTCCTTAGGACATGGATTTTCAAAAATTCTTTCTTAGTGCATACTTACGACGTTTAAGGAAGATTCGTGCAAAATTCCATGTACAATTATGTCAGCCAGTCAGTTTCAATTTTTATATACATAGATAAAGTTAACGTATTAAATTTTTATTTTAAATATTTATTAAAATGAATATAATATTTACATTGTTTGAAAACAAATACGCGTTTATATAATAATTCAACATCACCGGAACAATGGCGGATGTGGAGCGAGGATGCGCGGAGGTCGGGCCAAGGTTCGACGCCGGGTGATGCCTTTTGTTCTTAACTAGGTTATGACAGGTCTGCATCTCGTGCAATTAGCTATGAACTATTCAAAGATTCCTAGTATTCTAGTGCTGCACGATAGCTAATGTCCTTGTATAAACTCCATTGACAATAACTTAACTACGACGAGATTATGTCCAGTTTTAGTATATGTAGTTATAACTTTGTAACCGACTTCAAAATAGATGTAGGTTATCAATTCGTAGCGTATTTTTCAAAACATTTGTTACATAACTTCGTCATTTCTTAAATGATTTTAATTTTTTTTTTTCTTGAAAGGACATAATCGATTAGTCCTATAGAAATGTCATCCGACACCGAACTTATAATTTAAAACTAACAAAAATTACTGATGATGATAATGATAAGCAATAGTATGTCAAGCCACACAGACTTCATTTTGAGAATATTGCGTCTAAAGATGTCTTAATAAATCTGTATGAAGACGTATATATCCATCTTTTCTTTTCTATTTTGATAAAAGGTATAATGAATTAAAAGCAAATTGATATATGTATAGAATATATTATCTACTAAAAAAGTTTTTTAATAATTGAGATTATTGTATAATTATATATTGCAAAATATGGGACGAACTCGAAATTCGAAACAATAAATTAAGAATTTTTTTCCGTACTTATTTACTTAATATGACTTGATTTTTAGGGTACCGTAAACGTACCGTACCGTAAAAGGAAAAACGGAACCCTTATAGGATCACTTTGTTGTCCGTCTGTCTGTCTGTCTGTCTGTCGGGATGTCAACCCTTTTTTCTCAGAAATGCATGGACGTATCATGTTGAAATAATTATCATATACTCAAGTCTACGATGATATGCGGCCGTGAAAAAATGAAAGTTCTAAGTCAACGCAATTAAAAGATAATGGATAATATGTCGTATATTTTGACCATTTTAGTGTTTTCGCAAGGGAATCAAAACCTATAGGGTACTTCCCTTTGACCTAGCACGATGAAATTTGGCAAGAAGTAAGATCTTATAGTACAAATAAAGGAAAAAATCTGAAAACTGTAAATTTTTGTATGTATGTTTGTCTGTTTGTAAGTTTGTCTTTTCACCTTTTTCTCAGAAACGCGTGAAGGTAACAAATTTCTATCAACGTCAAGTACTCAGAGTTGTAATTACTAAGAGCTGTGAAAAAATCAAACTTCTAAGTTAACGCAATCAAAAGATACGGTCATTTATATCACATATTTTAAGTATGATAGCGTTTTTAACGTTTTCGCAAGGGAATCAAAACCTATAGGGTACTTCCCATTGACCAAGCATTATGAAATTTGGCCAGGAGCAAGGTCCTTTAGTATATATAAAGGAAAAAATCCGAAAACTGTAAATTTCTGTTCGTGTGTCTGTCAGTCTGTACGTCTGTTTTACAACCTTTTTCTCAGGAACGCGTAAACGTATCAAGTTGTAAATTGATCAAGCGGAAAATATATTAATCTTAGAATTAAAATTATATGTACTTGTAACAAATTAACATAGAAGTTGACCATGGTCAAAAAAACAATTTTACAAACACTGAGGAGAAATTTGTATCAATACGAAAACATTAAAAAGCAGCAAACCTTTATAAACAACGGAATGCAATCTATATATCGCAGCTAACAAAATGATAGCGCGATGTAGCGTACAGCTAATGCCATCTATTACAACATTATGACATTAACTGTGATATATTTCTGCTCGATTAATAAAAATTTTTATTCCCACGTGACATTGGCGAAATAACATGTGTCTAATTGGCACAACTAGAAGCCATTAACCAAAGAATTGAATTGAAAATTTTTTATTTTAATTATTATTTAAACGCGCTAAAAATAATAAATAAACTTTTCATTTAAAAGTTTTATCGTCGATTTATAACGTCATTACGTAATTAACATTCAATATAAGAGCTTCACGCGATTTGATTTAAGTTGTATTGACTTAGTACGAAAATTTTAAAATTAAATTCAAGCAGATCGAGTTATTTAATTTACTTCTTTATCTACACATATAAGTCTTCTGGTTATAAGTAATATAATTAGTTATTTATAACTAAACAATTAGTTTTGTTCGAATTAAGGACAACTTATTTTCGTCTTGACAACACTAATATATATTTTGATTGATAATGTAAATCTAAATATTTTACGAACGTAGTGCAGGGGTCCACTACCCCCTTACGAACGTAGTGCAGGGGTCCTAGTGTAGTAGAATATAAATAAAAATAAAACGAGAGTAAAATATAATATAATTGGACGCATATACAATACTGTGTCAAGCCACATTGAATTTATTTTGAGAAAATGGCGTCTAAAGATGTCAAACCTATTCTTAATAAATTAGTTTGAAGACGTATATATTCATCTTTTCTTTTCTATTTTGATAAAATGTATATTGAATCAGAAGCAGATAGATTTATTTAATATGTTATCTAATAATAAGTTTTTAAATATTTGAGATTATTTTATAAATTGCAAAATATGGAACGCACCTGAAATTCGAAACATTGAGTTAAGATACTTTTTTCCATACTTATTTAGTTTAGATGACTTGAAATTTTTTTGAATAATGTTAAATAGGTGACGTAGTATCAAAATACATCAATATCTCAAAATTTGACTTTTTGTGGGTTGACACATTATTGCTTATCAGCATCCAATTATGTTGTTAATGTCAAAGTCAACAAGTTAGTTCATTGAAATTGCCAAGAGATGTCGCTGGGTGTATCCTAAATCGCGCTATAACTTTGCTTTTTTGAAAGTATAAGGTGTATTAGTACTTAAAATAAAAGTTTGTGTTTCCATGGATTGCATCCATGAAGGTGTTTTAAATTAAAGTGCTCCTAAGTAGTTTCAAAATAGTTTTTGGGATCCATATTTACATAATATTTTATTATATTTAAGCGACTTCTAAAAAAGGAGTGTTTTCAATTCGACCTTGTATTTAATGTTTTTTTATGTTTGTTCGCCAATTACGCCGATTTTCAAATTTTTTTTTGTTTAAAAAGGTATCCCATTGTCTTCAGGTCAGGATCAAATGATGGGATCCTACAGAAATTGAGGGAACTCCACAAATATTATAGGCAAGCCTATACCGATTTAGGTATTTTTGATAGTAACTTATGTTGGAACTGATGATGATGACCACAAATGGCGTAGATGGATTAGTCTTATATAGATTTCTATAAGTTTGTACGGAACCCTCGGTGCGCGAGTCCTACTCGCACTTGACCAGTTTTTTTTTAATAATGTTAAATAGGTGATGTAGTATCAAAATACATCAATATCTCCGAATATGAAATTTATGGGTTGACACATTATAGCTTATCAGCATCCATATATATATTGTATATATATTGACTATCTAATGTATCGCAGAAAACGTCCGTCCGTCCGTGCGTCCTACAAGCGACCTTCGCTCCCGGGTCGCCGGTGACCGCCACTCATTAGCATACAGACAAAGCGATGAATAAACACAAGTTGACGTGCGACATGAGCGCTAGAATGTCGCTTGTTGTCTGTGGGCTAGTTATAGGTTATTATTATTGATCGATTTTTTTATATTAAACGAAATAAGTAAGGAATAAATAATGCATCATTCCTTTAAATTTGTGTGTAAATATTATTTATTACTAATTTCAGTTATATATATTACTAATTATTACTAACTATATTATTACTAATTTCAGCCGATATCACACATGAAAATTTGCTATAATAGTCACATAAAAATCGTGTAATAAGGACTTTTTATAAATATATTCGTATTAAAACATTTTTAATAAATATATAAAAACAACGTAAAATAAAAACAATAAGTTCTTTTTACGATGCTTAAGATTTATTTAATACTAGAGCTTCATCTTAGCGCCACCATTCCAAATCGGCAGCCTTTATCATGCAAAACATTTCAACTTTTTGTCCAGTCCCGATTTCTCGATGAGACAATGTTTTTCTTACCGTACACGTAATATTTTCATATTCAAATACACATTTTTGTAAACAGGTGATGTCAATTATTCAGTATTTACACAACTGTCGTTGAAAAGGAATATTTAGTTTTCAGGATTCACGTATTTATATCGACGCCGATAAGCAATACTGTGTTACGCCACACGAACATCATTTTGAGAAAATGGCGTCTATAGATGTCAAACCTATTCTTAATAAATCTATTTGAAGACGTGTATATATATCTTTTCTTTTCTATTTTAATAAAAGGTATAACGAATTAAAATTTAATTATTATCTAATAAAAAGTTTTTCAAATATTTGAGATTATTGTATAAATTGCAAAATATGGAACGCACTCGAAATTCGAAACAATTAAGGAACTTTTTTCCGAACTTATTTAGTTTTTGTGACTTGAATTTTTTAATAATGTCGAATAGGTTATGTAGTATCAAAATACATCAATATCTCTGAATTTGTCTTTTTGTGAGTTGACCCATTATTTCTTATTAGCATTTATTATGTACAAAATGAAACGCATTATTGCATTGTTAGTATTAAGTATGTATAAGGAAATATTGTATAGTCTATTTTTCTTTAATTGTCCTATTAAACAGAAAAATATGGCGGTTTTAGTGGCCGCTTTCAGCTTTGCTCGTCTGTAATTAAGAGCAACATGTTTATAAAATATTGTTTTTTTTTGTACTTACAAAGAAAATTAGATTTTAGTATGTTTATCAATTTGCTGAAAAAAAAATCATTTAAATGATGATAAAAACTGCATTGAAATGCGTTGCGTGGTTTAGGCTTTAGGAGGAATTAGCGGATAAACAGTCAGACGCCGAAACTTACTTTATTTTGTACTATGTACAGGTGTAGGCCAATTATTTATGTTCATAACAACTTGTAACGGCAAAATTCAATTTTTGTTTTAATAATAATCTAACGGCTTGGACCGACATAAATATATCTAATGTAGATCTTATATAACCCGACGAACGCAGATCGCTTATAAATAATGTAATCTTATCAAATCAGGTTTTTATCTTTCAAAACCCTGTTTCATAATTGTATTATTAAGTTATTATTAATTAATTTGTCATTTAATCGTGATTATTTTGTGCTTAAGTTTTATTATTAATAAGTCTTGCGGTTACAAACTATAGTTTAGTAGATTACAGGAGAGATGTTTATTTTATAATAAATTATACATATTGTAGCAACTTTTTTACAATTATTTAATATTTTTAATTCGGTGTTATTTATTTAAAATACTAAAATGTCAGGAAATATTTTATGTGCGTGTTAAAATGTGCCATTAATAATATTTATAATATTAACAACATTATGTATTTTATTCTATTCATAAAATAAAACTATAGCTGCCTTACTACAAAGGATTTGAACAGAGAGTTTAAAAAAATCCAAACTACAAATCCGCGTCTAAAGACAGTTTTGAGTTAAACATGCTGTAGATATAGATTAACATACGTTTATGTGAGTTTAATACATATTTAGAACCTATTTTAGCTGTCAAATGTAACGTATAACATTTTATCAATAAGTTTTTTTATGTGTTTATTCCCTGTTAAGCAATTTATATAGTATTTTAAGCAATGTTTAACTTTTAAACACTGTTTAGCTAGACACGCGTTCAACATGGTTTTAATGCGTCTTTTGTATCATGACAGTAGATGTTTATAAAATTAATCAATTAGCGCCATCATAAACTGCAACTGGCTTATACATATAACATTCAAATTATAATAAAAAAAGTAACTTCATTCCGCAATCATCAATCCGTATCAATATCTCAAAAAGTCTTAAAGGTAAAAACCTTTCATTTATACTATACTAAAGTCGAGGTCATACGTGTTATAAAGATATTAATTATTTAAAAAATTACGTCACAGGATGCGTAATTACAAAACGCTAAATTAAAATTAGATTGTATTTTTGACCTTGCAACTTTAAAATAGGTCTGTCATAATAATAATTAAACGGTACTGGAACTGTCAATATTTTGACGGAAAATACGCAATAAGCTAAAGAGCTAATGGTTTATTGACTATGCTACTTGCACACAAGTGATATTATTAACCGACTTTAAAAACGAAAAAGTTCTATGATCGGCCGTAAGTATATTTTTTTCTATATTCTCTTTAGTTTTCGAAGTCGTTTTTTTTAAGTTTTCATGTAACTTAACATTTACTTAATAAGGTAAAAATTACACATGTGTGTTTTGTTCACAGACTATCAGAAATTTATTATCCTTGCTCAAAAATTCTTTGCGTTAGATTGTTTATTTATTGAGGAAGGCTATATTACATCACGCTACGATAGGAGCGAAGCAGTAACCATAAACGCGAGTGAAACCCGCAAGAAACTGAACTAGTATACTAATATACTATATATCGTCAATTATGATAAAAATCACAATTAAATAATTTTAAAATGAAAACATGTATTTATTTAATTGTTCCGCTACACAACTTAATAGTTAGTAAATATCCCACTACTAAATTAGGCTTTTGCAAGCTTGTATAATTTGATCTGTACATAACAATGTAATAAATGAACAATGTATTGATGTAAAATACAATGTTTTAAATATTTTCTGCTTTCATATGTCATTAATGTGCATCCTTTATAAAAATGAGAATATCCGTACTAATATTATTAATGCGACAATGTAATGTATAACCATATAACAAAAATTTAAAATCGGTTAAGAAATGACGGAGTTTTGAGGTTAAAAGTAGTGGGTAAAGTTACAGCCTGTAAACGTCCCACTGCTGGGCAAAGGCTCCTTTCCCATTTAAGATAAGGATATAATGTTTGTTCTAGTAATAAACATTAAAAAAAAAATATAACATTACGAGTAGATAAATTTAAATTTTAAATCATACAGAAAAATTTAATATTTGGTTTTATAAATCTCTATACAACAAAGTGAGTAAATTCTAATTACCCTCACGAAGCCGGGGAGCAGCAGATTTGTAATAAAACTTATAGTTAATTGCTCGGTTTATAATTAGCTGACCTTTACGATCAATTTACTCGCAAGTTATAGCCTTTTGTTAATTTAACAGCAGATAATCTAAACAAGGGCATTAGCAGTGGCAACACTAAATATCAGCTGTAATAAATAAACGATGGTGACGTCACAGGATGCGTAATTACAAATCGCACTGCAACTATCGCAAAATTGCATTCGATGGCCTTGCACTCCGTATTCGCGGTTTGAAATATGCATCCAGAATTACGATATAAATTGTCGGCCTTGATAAAGGTAGTACTACACGTGATATTGGTAATATTTTTTTTATATTCAAAGGTTTTAATAAGATATTATTGTTTGAAAAATATTTATATAGAATAAATTACATTCCAAAGATCTCTAATAAAACGATTTCATTTTGATGGTAAACAAGAATTTTAAAAAATACGTCTTTTAAAGCAAAATATAAAAATTT
Organism: Hypolimnas misippus; assembly: GCA_037950945.1. Taxonomy (NCBI): domain Eukaryota; kingdom Metazoa; phylum Arthropoda; class Insecta; order Lepidoptera; family Nymphalidae; genus Hypolimnas; species Hypolimnas misippus. The sequence continues at coordinate 4,047,729 of JBBEEQ010000006.1, read as the reverse complement.
GTTTACTTGGATGATTTTGTTGCATATTTTCATTTTAAAACCAAACTAATGTGCCGATTAAAATGAAAATTCGATGTGACCAATCTGAAATTCGAGTAATCGTAGGACATAAAAAGACGAAACTGAAAACTTCATACTTTTGTTGAGGTCCTTTAAAATATTATGTAGGAGACAAAGTAACGATCGACAATTCGTTTTTTTACTTCAATTTCCAAATCAGAAGGAGGTTTTTTATGTGTGTTCACTGATTTTCAAAACGGCTTGACTGATTCCGTAGTTCTTTATTATTTGAAATTAAATTTTCATCAAAATTAATTCTGTACTTTTGTTTTAAAATCAAAATAACTGGAATACGTATGTCATTCAATAAAACGAAATTACGTTTTACGATTTTGATACCGGTTCCTTTTTTTTAACAGACTCCCAAAAAGGACGAGTTTCTCAATTCGTCGGGGACTTTTTTCTTCAATTCATTTTAGCATACTCATCTCCAAGTACTATCTACAGCGTTAACAACATATGTAAACACAGCGTAGGTATGTATGTTTATGTAACCAAACACATTAACATCGTTAGCACCTCTAGATCGTAACATTCGTAACTGACCTCTGAGCTGAGAGGTCGACATGTGTTTGTGTACGGACAGACGATTTATAGGATATTTTCATTGGTACATGACTCCGCGGTGAGAACAGGGCTCACATAAAAACATGCCGCGGATGACGATTAATACAATGCATCTTTATTATCTTTAATTTTATTTATTTATTTATTTAAAGTTTATTGCACACAAATGAAAAATATAAACAACATAAGAAAATACACAGAGAGCATGCAAAGGCGGTCTTATTGCTATAAGCAATCTCTTACAGACAACCTTATGGTTAGAGGAATTCAAGTTATTGAGTGCGGAGATGTGCAAAATAAACAAAAATATTTATTTATTAAAGATAAAATAAACCTAATTCTGATGTTTTCTTGCCTAATTAATTTAAAATTATTTTTGTATAGGTAAAATTCGTACATAGAAGAGTATAGTGGCACATATAGTTGTAATATATGTTACGCGAAAATTACATTTGCAAGTTTTACTCCCGAGAACGATAAAAAACAACTCTGTAACCTAGCTTCAGATACGTTGTAAATAGTTACGTAAGCTGTGAATGGCAAAAATAAGACACCTACGGTAAGTTACCCGATGGAACTTACCTATGAGAAATAACTGAAACAATGTTTATAAGTAAAATTCTCTTCTTGCAAATAGATGCATAAGCTCAGAAACATTTAAATTTAAAAATTAATCCAAACATACATTATATATGTTCGGATTCGACGAAAAGCTTTTGCCCAGGAACAGAAAATTTAAAACAGCTTTACAGTTTATTTTAAACCAGCTGTCCCTTACGGTTTCACTCGCGTTTATGGTTACTGCGTCGCTCTTATAAGTCGTAGCGAGATGTTATATAGCCTATAGCATTCTTCAATACATAAACTATCTAACACAAAAATAATTTTTCAATTCGAACCAGTAGTTCCTGAGATTAGCGCGTTCAAACAAACAAAACTCATCAGCTTTATAATATTAGTATATTTTTTTAATTAAAAAAAAAAAAAAAAAAAAAACAAATATATAAGTAAACGTAAACAAACCAGCTTTATGTTTAAAATAAACACAACTAAAGTCAAGAACGCAATGTTTAAAAAAATATTTTATTCTAAAATACTTACAGAATTACACTTCTACATAACACACACAAATACACAAACTCATATATGTAAATACTCATATATGTACAAAATGTCGTTAATGACCTTGCATCTAATCGATGCATCATATCTCAATCTACGTATGACTAATGAAAAAAACTAGATATACACACTACACATTTATAAACAATACGTGTATACGTAATATATTTATAATAAGGCTAAAGCTGCAATTTATTTTAGCGTTCACAGAATAATAAAATAAGTAGAGATTTTTTTTTTTGTTAAAATTTTAAACTTACCTAGTAGTATTTTGTTAACAAACTGAAGCTAACGACATTGAACTAATTTATACAAAGTGTGTAGTGTAATCTTAGAATAGTGTAAAACTAAGTCGCTTCCCGCCGTCTTTACGCTTAGATCTTTTAAACTATGCGACGAATTTTAATGCGGTTTTCATTAATAAACAGAGTAATTCAAAAGGAAGATTTACATAATACATGTATTTTATAATGGAGAATAGACGAGAATTTCAAATATTGGGAACAGGATGTGGTAAAAATGTACATTTTACCCGTGCGAAGCTAGGGTTTCGTGCTAATTTTCGATCAGTATTCATTAACATTGAGTGGCGAAATTTTAGCTATATGCACTGCCAGTCAATATAGGCAAACTAAGTGAAGAAATACCAATTGAAAGTTCCGTTATACAAAATTGTATAAATCCCTCGTACTAGCGTTACAAGTTAACCTGCTTGTTACTTAAAAAAATAACCTCTTATTAATATTCCCTCCTGAAATCTTTAACAACACATTCATATATAACATATATAAATTACGTGCGTTTCGCCTCGGTCATGACCCTTCATCTAATTCATGCATCACACCGCGTTCGTAATATGGCGGACGATTCGATCGCAGCCGGTCACGCGCACTCGCCAAACAGCCAATAATTACGCTCCACAGATTATATATTGCACTGGAACATGATAAGCGAAAAATACTTTATTGTAATATAATCGAAATTGACTTTAGAAAATATAATTACGAGTTCTCAGGTTTAAAGTGAATGCACTCGTATACATAAATAAAAACATTTTTAATCTGCATAAAAAAAAACTACAATATATTTTTATTTAATTCAAACGATTAAAACCAATTAATAATTCACATATCATAAAACTTTATTTATTCATTGATATTTATCAAATACACCTATAAAATATAAAGACGTAGAAATAAACAGTAGTTACTGTAGCTTTATTACAAAAGATGAAATAAAACCACGTTCAACACGTGTCTAGCTAAACAGTGTTTAAAAGTTAAATATTGTTTTTAAATGTCGTCTGAATTGCTATACTGCGTGTAAAATTATAAAGAAAATTATCAATAAAATATCACACCTTATATTTGACAGCTAAAATAGATTTTGAGCATACCTATATTAAAAACACCTAAACGTATGTTTTGACATAATTAAAGTATGTTAAAACCCTGTTTAACTCACAATCGCGTTAGACGCGGATTTGTAGTACAGGATAATATAGACACGCGTTTAACGTATTTTACAGTAAGTTGTTAAAAGCAAATGATGCTAGTTAGTTGCTAAGCGACCATGAACTACGGACGGACAGACGGATAAACAGTGAAACTTCATAGGCGTAAACAGGAGGATAGCTGGCGCGACCCGACGCGACCTGCGGCCGAAGGTCGTTCTGACAGCCTGCCAACTGGTTTCGGCGGTATGGTCTAAGTTATAGGCTTTGTAATTCAGTATTAAAAAAAAAGAAAAAGCATTACTCTCGTAGAGCCTAGTAGCCTTTCTTACGGAAAATCAGCATGAAACAGCCGGAAGTCTATCCCCATCCTAATTTGTCGCCTTGTATCCTTTTTATCTTCATCTATATCTCAGTTTAGAGTCGGTAACACATTTACGGTTCCTCTGGTGCTGCAAATGATAGGCGATGATCACTTAACATCAGCTGAAACACTTGCTTGTTTACCGGCTCTGTCCATTCTCCATAAAAATATGTAATTATTATTTTGTAAATACGTTACAAATCTCTCTAATAAGTTGCTTAGAGACATTACATATGAATAGATATGTTATAAAATCATGGGTATTGGCATCCAGAATTCCGATCGATTTGGACGACGATGTCTACCAACTAGCGACTGAGTATGAAAAAGAGAGTATCTTCTGAAAAATTAGTCAATTAACGAGTTTATTAAAGTATATATATAATTTTTAACGTCAAATAAAATGAATGGATCATATCGTTAGTTATACAATATTATTCGCTGTATAATTCACTAGCTGTACTTTAAGGTTTCACTCGCGTTTATGGTTTATAGCCTTCCTCAATAAATATACTATCTAACACAAAAATATTTTTTTAATTCGAACTAGTAATTCCAGAGATTAACGCATTAAAAAAAAAACTTTTCAGCTTTATATTATTAGTATAGACAGTATAGAGTATAATACGCATAGTTTGTTCTTATGTTACATACAACCTCCTTAGACTTAAAGCCTCCTTCGACTCAAGACGCATCAACACGGCGGTGTCACCTTTATGTAACGCAGTAATTGTGTCAAAGGCATTGAATCTTGACCTTATGTTATGACTTCGTAGAGTTTGTTTATGACTCGTTCGCTACGAGAATTTTATTATCTTGAATGTAATTAAGCTACTGAAATTAAATCTATCAATGTGTTTGTATATTATGTAATATATGGATACTGATAAGCAATAATATTTCAACCCACAAAAGTCAAATTCGGGGATATAGTTGTATTCTAATAATTCACCTTAGACGGCATCTTTAGACGGCTTTTTCTCATAAATCCGCGTAGCTTGACATAGTTTTGCTCCTCAGCATCTATATAAAACCAAGTATTTTAGGGTTCCGTACCTGAAGGCTGCCAACGGGACGCTAAAAATAAGCCTCTGCTATCCGTCCGTCTATCAGCGGATTATATTATATATATTATATCTCACTGGTTTATGAGAATTCTAAACCTGTAACAGCCGTTGAATTCGAATTTTCAGAGTGTGTCATTCTATTGTCACTATGTCCACAAATAGTAAAAATCAGTTGAAGAAGAATCGGCTTTTACAATTTTTTTCTCTTGCGTCTGTGATCTTAATTATGGTAAATATTTTATTGATACTTATTATCAAAAAATAGTAATTAGTAAAACATCTTGAATTTCACGCTAATCGCTAATCAAAAAATTGTCTCCATTATGTACTTATTTAATGTAGCTTTAACATATAGAACACAAAAGTTGTTTCTACCTATGTTATAACCTTTGAAACTATCAAACCCATGTCCTCCGAATTGGTTTATGGTATTGGTAATTTATAGATTTTCAAATAAAATATATCTATGTAGGATCATTGATTGCGATTATCGGTCAAACAGGGCGGGTCAAGCATTGTTCTGAATAGGAAAAATGTTATTCATAGAACCAAGTGTCACACCACACGATCGAGTGAGAATTATACGATTTTAATCACTAGTTATGTTTTATATATATATACACATAATTTTTAAGCTTAGTGTGCCTGATTTTGGAGGGAGGTGGGGTGTGACCTCACTCGTATAGCCAATACAGACGTTGGCCGTGAGCGAGGATCGAACCTGCGACTATTATCTCTTCAGTTAGTTTTAGTGAAGCGCAGCCACATACTGCCCGCCTTGTCCTTGTTAGAGACCATCTATAAAAGTCTAAGTAACGTCCGTTCAGCTGAAGGTAATGTAAGACATTAATGGGTCACTTTAATCTGTTCCAACCACAACATTTCCTTATTGCAATAGTATTTTCCACACTTTCTAAAGCCCTGATCGTTTTATATGGGCAATAACTAAAGAAAGATAAGCTATCTCACTCAATAACAGGTACTCGGTCTGAACGAGATTTATTTACAACGTCTGACATTAGTCCTTGCTATCCGATTGCGATTATCGGTCAAACAGGGCGGGTCAAGCATTGTTCTGAATAGGAAAAATGTTATTCATAGAACCAAGTGTCACTCTACACGATCGAGTGAAAATTATACGATTTTCTCTATACATATAAACGTCGTCCAAAAAAGGACGTTCTTAATGCTTAACTGACTTTCTTATGTATGTTTCTCGATTATTCGCAAAGGACTTGATCGAATTAAGAATTTAAGTAAACGAAATTACGCACGTATTTTTGAGGTGTTTTCCTTTAATGGTTTTCAATGCATCTATTTTTAGATAATATTTTTGCATATGTAATCTTATGTAAATCTATAAACTCATTAAAACAAAATCGTCATGTGTCTTTGTTTATTACGATAAAATTATTGACTACTTCAAAATTAAAAAATACAAGAATATTGTCAAAAATGTATACTTATAATCTTTATGGAAACTGCTTACATGTAGTTTTTAAAAATTGATGGCATCAAAGCAGTTAAAAAACTGTTTAAGATAAAAATGAGACTTAATTTTAAGATACATACTTTAACATACGCAATGTCATTTTTATAGCTAGCTAATACAAAACAATAAATCTAAAATAAACAGTAAACAACCTTAAAATCAGTTAAACAAAATGAAAAAAAAAAAAACAATTTTATGTAGAAATCAGAACAGAATAAACACGACGGGGAGACATTCCCTAAATCATTTATTATAAATACGAAATGCGAATACCCTATAGAAAATAGAGCCAGCTCCCGATATGAGCTTTGAAGGGGGCTAACAATGAAGACGTTGAACCCGGCCGGCGGTTTACGAGCAACGCTCGTTACCCCGACATGTTTATTCGGACGCCCACGCACGTGTGCCCCACGCGTGGCTCGTGCCTAATGCCGGACACGATTCATAGGCGAAAGCGTTTGTGTTATAAATTAAGACTTAAAAAAACGAACGGAAGCAAAATACGTATCATCATTTGCCTAGCATTTTTCCCGCTTATACGAGGGTCTGCTTTCTGTACTAGTCCAGATAATGACGAGTCACTGATTTTTGCACAGAGCGATTGCCATCTGACCTCCGCAACCCTTGAGGGCAAGCCAGTAACCATTTAGACTAGAACAATTTCCCTACTACGAATAACTATCATTATCAGGTGATTGTGATAACAACCGGGACCGACAGCTTTACGTGCTCTCCGAGGCACGGTGGGGAGACCCACAAGGACAAACACCCAGACCTAGGAACAAATATTTATACAAATATAAATATCTGCCCCGAGCGGGGATCGAACCCGCAACCGTCGGCGTTAGGGGTACATTTAGAGTCACAACACCAGAGCGATCGTCGAAAGCAAAATACGTAATTTCATTTATTTTAATGCAATACCTATTTTAGTTATTTTTATTTAAAAACTATTACTTTTATTAAATCTATTTTAATAGAAATTCAAGCGGACCAATCTGAAAACATACCCTTTTGATTAAAATAAGTATTATAAATCTATTAAGAAATGATTTCTGAGGCAACGAATATTAAAAATATATATGTATATTGTACGAATTGAGAACTTCTTCTTTTTGAAGATCCAGTGTTCAAAACGCTCGTTTGGTTTAAATTCGAGCTAGCACTTTGCAATGATAGAATTGCGTTTAAATTTTCTTGTTTGGCGGTTAAAGAAATAATAATAAAGAAATTCAAAAAGACAATATGCAAAGGAGAAGATTGATGGATTTAGCTTCTATTCCTTTCTTTATATAAAACGGCATTGTCTAATAGTAAGTTATATATTGACTGCATAATTATATGAACAAGGTGTATCGTTATAAGTTAGTTCATCTCCTGATATTGATTCTTAAAAAGAGGCAATATGGACGTCGCCCCTAATAGTTTATGAACAGGAATTGTTACCCCAACTTTTTCATTCGAATGCCCACTCAAACCCGTTACGTGGGTCGTATTTATTAATCATTCTCAAAACAGTAAGATTATATATATTTTTTTTATAAAATAGTTTCACATTACAGATATCTAGCGGTCAAGTAGCAGTCTTAATCGTAATATAATACTTACAACTTAAAATTTTGTCTCTGATAACTTAAATACCTTATTTCAATTATTTTAATTAAAGCTAAAATTAAAACAAAACGTCTTAAGAAAATGTGCATTCAATTATAAATAAAAATACAAGAAACGAAATGTTTTAAGAAGGGACGATAGCAGCGGAAAACTCTGTTCCATAGTACAATTAAAAACAGCTCTTACTTCCATAACAATAAGATTTTTTTTCACTTGCACTTACTTTACAAATATGACGTTTTATTTTATGTGAAGAAAAGAGGTCATGTGATAAGAGGCGTCATTTCAATCGGAGGTCACGTGGAAATCGAGAGTTTACGACTTCAATTGTTATTGTCGCTCAAAATGGTTTCTGAGTTTCCGCTTGAACTTCTTGTTATATAACGTTTCATGTACTACTACTGTTAAATGGACTCTGATAAGCAATACTGTGTCAAGCCACACGAACTTCATTTTGAGAAGATGTCGAACCTATTCTTAATAAATTAGTTTGAAGAAGCATATATGTTTTCGTTTCTATTTTGATAAAGTGAATCGTAGAAAAGCATGAATATTAAGAATTGTTATTTTCTGATTAAAACGATTTCATATTTTTGTAGGTATTTAATCAAGTATATGATTCAGAAAAATGTAAAATAGATGACGAATGAGGCACTGTTATAATATAAACAACGAAAAGAAGGTCAAAATTGCTTTACGATTAACAGTCTTGTACTATAAACTACACTTGTCCTTGAACGATAGACCTAAAAACCTGAATTACAATTTCATAAAAAGAAGGTTTTCAAAAACTTATTGATTAGATATATACCCTAACGAAATGAAATTACTAATATTTACAGTAGCATCACAATCACAAACTTAATTTATTAACCAACATCAATAAATAATAAATTCGACAGAATCTTTTTTGTGTATGTTACGTCCGTTATATTTTTATATAAAAAAATATTAATATTTAATGTATTCATAAGTTTTAATACGCGGCATCAACCTGTAATTACGACGAACACAAATATAAACTCAACGAGAAGCATCTCGCGACCTTTACCCGACCCGATGTTTATCCGCGTGGAAAACTCGAGAAAATTTATTAGAGTATCTTTTCAGATCTCGGCGTCTTTTGCGATGTTGGCCGAGAGGTCACCGAGACATTGGCCTCGCAATGTCAATTAACACTCATGGGATGTGACGAAAAAAATATCTCTGTTACGGTTAAGGATTAGGGTTAGTGTACACTAGAAAACCTACACGACCAAGATAGATTAATTTAAAGATAGATTAATATATTATTTATGTCGTTTCATGTTCTTTGCCCAAATGTTGACTGGAAAAGATCGCTGCTTTAGCGATAAGACCGACTGTTTTTCTTGCCTTCATTCTTTGTCTTATATCTATTTGTTTATAGTGTACAATAAAGCATGTTTGTATTTATCATATATTTTACAGTGTAAATAACGTATAAATAATTAATTTACGTAATTATAAAAGAATTATGTGAAAGTTTTGAAAAGGCTTTGCATTAACGTTTACAACAATTTCTGCAAAAAGTGATACAAATAAATTAAATGATTTGAACTAAGAATAATTCTAAACAACACTTTTAATCATCATTTCGATATCATTTTTTTTATCTGACTTAAATTTTAATAGTAAATAGATAACTACGTGAGTAAGCCCCTTAAAACAAACGTTGTGCCTATCACAATGAGACGCGCTCAGCCTTCGGCGCGGGCACAAGGTCGGAATATAAAGCTGAAATCGTCTCTATAATAGCTGTCGTGTCACCAGGCTCATAACTCAATGGTTAATAATAAATAACTTACGTGGAGCCATTAACGCGAGCGTTTTCATAAAACATTACTAGAGGATCCCTGCGATTTTTACGTAGAATTTTAAGGTCTAATTAAAATTGGTTCAGTGTAAGGACTTAATAAACAAACAAATTGATATTTAGTTCACTTTTTTACAAAACAAAACGAGCAAAACTTTGGCAAAACGAGTCCAAAGGTCACATGATATTAAGTGAACACCACCGACTACGAACACCTGTGGCACCATAAGAACTACAAGTACGATGCTCGACAAAAAAAAATTAAGACTTTGTTTTAAAGCAACAGATAAAAACAAAATAGTTATTCCGTGACTTAAATTACATACTTATTCCAGTTTTGCTTTTGAAACTAAACTCCTAAATCGGTTTTAATTAAAATTATAATCGATCTAAAAGTCAAAAATAGAAATATTTAAAATCTGTTAAAAAATTATGGAGTTATGAGGTAACAAACATTTTAAAAAAATACAATACAAATAAATCTCCTCCTTTCGAAGTTGGTTGAAAAAATGTAAAGGAGAGAAGGAATTGCGTGGTTTCGAGCTCCCTTAAATAATTATATTGGCTATCACTTTTTTACTTTCATCTCCCATTTTTGTCGACTGCATGTCAATACTAAAGTGCACTTTATATCCAATTTTAACTTAACAAATATAATTAAGCATTTTAAAATACAAAGTACATGTCAAAATCGAAACATATCAATAATATCAAAGAATGTAACGGTTACGAAGTTATAAATGTATTCGCACTAAATAAAACACATGATTGATTTTCTTATAATAATATTACCTCCTGTCTGAGTACATATACGTAAAAAAAAAAATTTAGAAGCTGATCAAAAATATTCAGCTTTTAGTATAAATGCATTGTAGTAGTGAAAAAGTAGAGTAGAGAATACCTACTAGAAGTATTATTGAGTTTTTGTAAATACTTTTTTTTAGATATATAAAAATATCTAACAAACGAGTAAGCATTTCAAAAATCATAGTTACATTTTACCTATTACCCCGCTCGAGCCAGTATATGAACTGTATATGGATGCTGATAAGCAATAATGTGTCAACCCAAAAAAAGTCAAAATCGTAGATATTGATGTATTCTGATAATGCGTTATGTATTTTACGTTATTCAAATATTTTTCAAATCATTTAAACTAAATAAGTAGGGAAAAAAGTTTCTTAACTTATGTTTCGAATTTCAAGTACATTTTATATTTCGTAATTTATAAAATAATCTGTTTTCAATCCAATATAACTTTTATCAAAATTCAAAACAAAATATGGATATATACTTCTGCAAACAGATTTAGTAATCATTTTTTTGATATCTTTGGACGTCATTTTCTTAAAATGAAGTCTGTTTGGCTTAATATAGTATTTCTTATCAGCGTTCATTTTGTCAGTGGGCTGCTGCTCGGCTGTACCATAGTATTTTCTTATTCAAATTTATTAAAATTATAATAAAAACACACTGTGTAACCCAATTATCACGCTCCTCAATCATCGAACATATGAAAATATTAATTAAAATATATAGATTAAGAGCAACAAAGAGACAGCGGTCGTTTCGTGTCAGATTAAGGTCAAGCTCGGCGGAGGTCACAAAAACATTTGACACTCGAAACCCAGCCACCTAGCCTCAGACGTGTAACGCGATCTCGAGTGAAACTGAAGGTAAATAATATGGGGTATATTGTTTTAAGAATATTAATTTATTAATATAATTGCATTTGTACTTTGAATAATATTATATATGCTATTGATTAGGACAAGCTTGTGAGAGTTCTTATGAATTTATGAGTCATTTGAGATCGCCCGTCTAAAACAATTTAATTTGATATAAAACTTACATAATCTAAACTAACACTGTAAAGAGGCATAATTTGTTTGTAAGTTTATATGTAGGAAATATTCTGTGAAACTCCTGATCATATTTAGCTATAGGCTATATTACATCACGCTAAGACTTACCGGAGCAAAGCTGCAAATAGAAACGTGTGTATGTGTGTGAGGGACACCGCACCGGCCCAGTGCGTGCTGAGCCATGTGCAGTATTGGGTTTGGTAGCGGCTCGACAATACATACACGCGGACTTACATAAATTTATGTGTAATATTTATATACTTATATTTACTACCTGTTGTACACAACTGACAATTTTATCCTAGCAATATTGAACGAAATTTTCCTGTTTACCTACTTCTCGAAGCACATTTTATAAGTTGGTCGACCAATGCTCGTTAATTTAAGTCCTATTTTTACCCGTTAAATTATACAAGTGTCACATCCAAAATCAGTCAGTAATGACACATAAAACTGCAAATTATACCAAAGAAATATATCGACATGCGTTCGAGAAACCTTATACTGACACGATTATTTTCATACCAACGGTGCGAAGTTCATCTCGAATTTCACTGAAATCTGTTAATAAAACAAACATACACTGCTCAAGCCCAAACTTTTGCATATATGTATATAGTCCTTTTGTCTTGACTTGTCTTATTTGGTAATAAACTCTGAACGATATCATGATTTTTTCGAACATTATTTTTCATGATAATCAGTTCAATCATTCGGTCCATATTTTTTCATCTCTATTTGTGTGGTTAATAGTATTTTTCTACTACTATAATTAGCTCAATTTTGAAGTTATATAAATAACAATAAATTCCGTAGAATTACTAAGCTACAATTTCATACAATGAAACAACGATAACTCTTCTTTAACCAACTATACTAAACGCTGTAAAATTTTAAAAAATTAACACGTGCGCCTAAAATAAGTCTAATCCAATTATCTACAAATATGTATTTACCTTTAATGTGTACGTAAGATGCATACAATTTGTAAACATCTTGTTTTTCACAATTATTTATTTTACGACGATAATATACAGTTTTGACCTGACTTAGCAGTCACTACGTACGGGGTCGCTCGCAAGGTCAAAACACAAAGGTGTTACTGTCATTTGTCACGCAGTATACGACTATAATTACCTGTCGTACACCCGATGACATAAATAAGTATACACTGGTAATTAAACGTATCGGAATTGACACGGTAATAGCTAATATCCTGCTGGTGATTGGTACGCTTTCGCTTGGTATTTTAATTTGAGTGAAAACTCGTAAGGGTACGATCGTTATTTTATAGCGTATCATTCAAACGTTTGTTAATGACTTTTAAATTGATTTGTATTCGATTTATTACTGTCACAATTCACTTATAGAATATTTGAATATTTATTCTGTATTTATTAGTATAAAACAGTAATCTTAATTTGTTTAAATGTTTACAGAAATATTTAAAGTTAGGACTGATGATAACAACAATTTAACTTGAAATCTTTAAATTCACTTTAATCATTTTTAAATACAGGAGGTCACAACAGAATGAACATACATACATCCTTACAAACATTCAAAGTTCATTAATATTTAATATATTCGTATAGACAAACGAATTAAGTAAATAGCTCAAAATAAAGCTGTTCTCTTTGATTATTTTTCACATAATTATTAAAATATAAGGTTACTAAGTAAGTAGAACTAACATTTTCGAAGATATGAAAAAAAATCCTATTTTCATGCGATTGGCGTTAACGTATAAACAAACATAAATAATTTATACAATAATGTAATAATATATTTTCCTGTTTATCCATTTTTTTTTGTTCGCAAGTGTACACACGTAAAACAGATACAAATTAAAGCGTTACATTTTCACATTAACTTGAGTAAAACGTGTCTAATGATTGAATAATGTTAAAATTTACTTGCTTCTGACGCAAATCATGTTCATTTCATATATAATAACAAAAAAAAACAGTTTCTAAATCATTTTATATATATTATATTGTACAGAATTGAGATATATTCAAAATATTTAAAGTATATAACTCGATAAGGAATGCGATGACAATAATATATTGTTAATATTTGGCATTACCATATTTGGGTGCTTCTAATGGGACCTTAATCTATTTACATATTATTTATCTTTATAAGAATGTTGTTTTTGTAAGGTCAAGTGAAAATGCATTTTTACAATGACATAGATCATTGTAAAAAATACATTACATTAATAATGTGAATAAAGTTATTTTAATAATCTTGTGAAATACATTTTTTTTCTACTAGCTGCACCTCACGGTTTCACTCGCTTTTATGATTAATGCTTCACTCTTATGAGCCGTAACTTGACGTAATATAGCCTACAACCTCGCTCAATAAACGGGCTATCCAACCCAAGAGAATTTGTCAAAGCTTCAGAGATTACCCGATCACATAAACTTATCAACAAATTTTACCTCTATAATATTAGTATAGTTATAGAAAAATCGTCAATTCAATTCAATTGTTTGTTTAATGACTTTTAGTTGTGGCAATCAGACACGTTATTACGTGGAATGCTACACGATGGAGATTGATCGGTAGCGTCAAGAATCCAACCTTAACTAAATTTTGAAAACACTCTAAAATAGTGTGATTTACATTTGTTAGAGAAAAATCATAATGTACTAAAACGATTCAATCGCTAATGTCAAAACTATATCTACCCATACACAGAGAATTGTAGTTAAGTGTTTAACACAGATACTTTATTTAAAACGAACTACAGGCTTTAAACTGGCGATCCACATATCATGAGCTATAAGAAGAGATATATCGTTTTCAAATTGTTAGACAATTATTCGATTTTAAAAGCACTTAAACACTACAAACCATTTTAATGCTAATGCTAATTTTAATACATACTTTTAATATCGTAACAATGTAAATATATCATTTTGAAGATAAATATATTATCAAATATTTACAATACATAAGTAAGTAAATATATAACAAATTATACCGACTGAAACGTCCACTTTTACCAGCAAGAAGGAGTATTTAAAGATGATTTCCACATACACAAATATGGCAAACATGCCGCATCGCGCAGCACAACGTGGACGAGACGCTTCAAGATGGACGTCATTTCAAACGAACTGAACGTTATAGCAACACGGGTTCCCGCTAAGGTCACAAAGAGACGCACACTGGGCTGTTTGGTAAACAGATCACGCTGAGATTCTTGCGACAGGAGGAATGCGAGGTTTTCACTCAGCACTATGCGGGGAATACGGGGCGTGATGTACGCGCCGTTCGTTGGAAATGTTTACGATGCGCTAATATCTCGTGACATTTCTCATTGCTTTCGTTATACGCGTATGTCTTTTCAACACCTTGTTAGAGGTAAAGAAAGTAATGTACCTATTCGTAATTGCAAAAATATATGTTTTTAACGAATGCAATGAGAAATGTCGCGAGATATTAGCGTATTACAAAGATATTTTTAAGAAAGTATTGTGTGTAATTATAAAAAAATAAAGGTTTACATTTAGATTTTATATTTACGGTGAATTGTAGAATGAATGAATTGTATTGTTTAATGTAGTATCTATTTGTATACTTCAAACATGTTATCTGTTACAGATTCTTTGTATTTAATACTAAAAGACGTCAAGCTTGACACACTAAAAAAAATTATCACACACATTAAAATATACCTCACACATTGCCAAAGTAATTTATATAAACGTTAAGATCCATCATACAACTATTTACAATTTTCCCACGATACGTTCAAACAATTTGCAGGTTGAAACAGTAGATGTATAGACATAGTGACAAATGTTAATAACGCCACCAACAGCGTCGGTGTTATTTCGTATAAATACATAGAATTACACTAAAAATGAATAATAGTAAATATTAGGAGACGTCATGCACTCCGCGGGAAGCTGTGCGCCTTTCCTCGAGAGCCACCGGCTAATATTTCTTTCGTCGGCAAAGTTATGTTTACTGAATCCATATTTTATAATTTCTGCTTATGTAGACAAAAGACAAAATTTAAATGAAATATTTTAATGCCTTAAACTACGAAACAAATTCCTAAAAAAATACACTAAATCTTTGATAACAAGCAATTGATTCCAAATATAAAATGAATATGATTAAGAAATTAGAATAATTATTTTATTTTTAAAATACTTGTGAAGACAACAATAATACAATCACCGATGATGCAGAAAACTCATGTAATTGGCATTATAGTAGGTGTTCTACGCATTTCTACCACCGTTATTTTTTGGTGCATACAAGTTTTTAATCGTAATTTCGCATTTTTTTGTCGCTTATATATCTTTAGATAATACAACGTACAAGCGCTGCTTCAGATTAACACGTTCATATAATATCTTTATTTAATTTAAATATACAATATAAAATTAACCAAAGATCGTGTGCAAAAATTAAAAAAAAAAAATCACACATTTGTCTCTTGTCTGCGCTGACCTTACTGGTTACTGTTCCGATACCCACTGTCAAGATCGTAATAAAGCCACTGTTTTATGCGTCCTGTTCGCACTGCTACCCAGTAGAAAATGCTAACTAATTCATTAACGGTAAGAGATATGCAGGTACACACATTTGTTCATGTTATGGCCCCGTTAAATGAAGCATTCGTAAATAGCTTGCTTTCAGGGACTATGGAACGAGATATATTCGTACTAGTATTATGTGACTCAAATTCAAAATCCTTTTTTCAAATAGGCTATTTAAAGGACTTTCGGAATGTCAAGTTACAGGTCAATTTTTTTTAAGAATATTTTTTAAACTACAATCGGTTCGAAATACTCATTTAAATTCATCGAATTTAAAGCTTCGAATATTGAAGTGTGCTATAATTGGTAATATACAATGATGACCCGGTGAATTTCGTACATAATGGTCTTCGACTACTGCGAGTAACATAATGGATTTTTATTACAGTTTATTTTCGATATTCTGTAATAAAATTAACGCACATTAGATCCACGTCTTTGTCGTCAAATGAATCTCGTTTAGTATAACGTGCTTTACCTATTAAAATTTTTTAATACTCATAAGAGGAAAGTTGTATTGACGTATGCATACGGTGTGACATAAAAAATATTATTTAAAAGGTATAAATACTTCAAAACATGACTTTAAAACAAACCTACAGCTCTCTTGGTTATAAGTAAATAACTATTTTTTTAAACGTACCGATGCCAAAAGTATAATACGAAATTTCAATTACTTGGATGACGTACTAAGTCCTGTTATTGTGGTTTTTAATAAAAATTCTATTGTACAAGTACATATGTAAATATACTAAATATTTTTTTATAAAAAAAAAAAACATACACTATTAATTAAAAACCGGGTCCTTATTAAATCTCGTTAAAAAGGATAGAAAATGAAATGTGAATAAGTACTTCTACTTGTACGTAACTATAACTATTGACGTTGACGGTAAACTCTACAAATCACGTACATATACACTTGGCTAATGCCACGATGAATCTTAAACCTGATAACGCGGCAATAAGTTTTTGCATTATCTCTTTGTCAAATGAATGCTATAAGCCGGCTTAAGCGAGATATCACATGCAAAAGGGCAACGAGATTGACATTGCTCTTTACAAAATCATAATCCCCGATCGAAAACGATATTATCGATCGAAGATTTACGAAAATTGAAATAGAATTAGGCGGTCGGTCATATATCTGAATGCGATTGCCCCACGTCCAACGGAACCCGTTCGATCCGGCCCGGTTCGTTAGTGTTTCGATCGCGATTAAACGTCAATTAGACCCATTGTCGCACGGCGTCCGTAAATAACCGGACCGGCCCGCCGGATCCGGTTTTCGTAGCAATAATGACTTGAACAGTTGAACTCGAATCCGACACTGACGTCTGACGTAAGTAAATGAGGCGTCGTTGTCTCGTTTCACGTGAATTATTATTTTTCGTACCACCCATTGGGTGGACTTTTAAGAATGCAATAATGATTGAGCTTATTTAAAAACGTTATTACAAATGTACTCTTGTATAAATCAATATTGTATTTAATTGCTTGCTTTATTTGTTGTATGAATGAACGTGTAGAACATTGTTTTTGAACTGATTACTGATTTTTTAAGAATTCCTATTGTTTTTTGTTAGATACCCTTCAGCTCTTCTTTCATTTCATAAATATTTTCAGTGATCATTGTCACGGAACATTTGTGATGATCGTCGTATGATACGAATCGAAATCTTCGACTTCTACCTACAGTTCCTGCCAAGTTAGTAGTTCGAATAACCTTATTTTGGTGGTAAAATAGTTGTAGTATTAGACATGATGAAAAGTTAAAATCTTCTGGTTGGTCAAAGAACTGTACAGAACATTCACGCAATGTGCTAAATCCACGATAATTTCAGACGCAATTCTCGTATTCTCGATGAAGAAGACCGAGGAATGGTTTACAACAATGTAGAAAACAATTTATTATATCTATCGTTCGAAATGCTTGTCCTTTAGGAGCGTAGGTTGATTGGCCTTAAGGTCATGTCATGTATTATGCATAGCCGATCCTATGGGAAATTGCGTGAAGGTACAGTTCATTGACCTGAAAACACGAATTTTTGTGCAATGCAAGCAAATGATTACTTAGGCATTCTGATCACTTGGGGCTTGACACGCGTGACCTCCATATGACCCGGCGTAAATGAGTGACCAATGCTATGAGTGTTCTATGCTTAGCGTGCAACAAAGTGCGACAAAGATATTTATGTTAATATATTATCTTGTTCAACAAACGTTCTTCTAATTGGTCTGTTTATCGCCACTAAATCTACGTAATAAGCCAATGAGTGTTACATCTACCTGAAGCTATGACGTGAAAGCAAAATAACCTTTTTTTAATTCAAGTCAAGTCAGTATGTTTAGGTCAAGTTAGAATTACAGCCTTTCTTTTTAAATATCATTAGTATTGACTAATAAATCAATAAAAAATTTAATCATTCGCAATGGAGCATAGGAAGAACGACCGTCATCGTCCGACTCCGTGATATTAACAAGCTACTAACAATGAGTTCATATACCTGTACATCGCAATACTTGGCAAGAACAATTGCAGAGCTATTTGATAAGACTAGTGGTCGCCTATTTGACCGTACTTCCGATTTCAGATTGACCACTGACTTAAACAATAAACAAAAAAGTATATATGCATGTGTGTAATGTTTTTTTTTTATTGATTTAATGTATTTTAATGCACAATTAAAATAAAATATTAGCATTCCTAACTCCTTATCTTGACAAATTATAAGTGTACGAAATTTCATACTCCTATCCTATCCGCGCAATTTTCGTAAAAAGGGGTACTAAGATTTTGTTGTCACGTATGTATGTGTGTGTATACTAATTGGTGCCCGCGACTTCGTGTGCGAAAAATTAAAATTTAAAAAACTCCTTATAATATTAATTATCTGCTAAAGAAATAGACGGACAGATAGACAGACTGACAGACAGAGAGACAAAAATTTTAAAAATGAATTTCTTTATGTTAGTATGTTATATACTTTCATATTCATTTAGTTAGACGCTGTTAATTTGCAATTACAAACAGACACATCAATTTCATTTGTTATATAGATTCTAGAACAAATTCCGCAAACTTAGATGTCGCAACAAGTAACAGCGAAGATAAACGTATGTCATGGCGCAGGCGCAGGTGAATAATCGTCGGCCATTACTGGTTCACAATAGAATTGGGCGGCACGGTCAGGCCCCCGTGAAATTGCGCTTCTAAATACTTTCTATTGCCTCAAATATTTTTTTACTAAATATTTGAAAGTTTTACTTATTCACGATAGCATCTTTAATTAGGCATACTTTTGTTTTATCAATAGTAATTATCTATTAACGCCATCTATCGATATTTTATGATCGTTATAAATATTAATAACGTTGAAATGTGCTGCAGGGATTCTATCTGCTTAATAACATTTTTCAGAGGCAATACTTTTTTTTAAGTCTAGTAAAAGTGAAAACCAATTATATGTTTTTGTTCTTTTCAAATTATAAATGAATGCTGATAAACAATACTATGTCAAGACACAGGCTTCATTTTGAGAAGATGGCGTCTAAAGATGTCAAACCTATTCATAACAAATTAGTTTAAAGACGTATTTATGCATCTTCTCTTTTTTATTTTGATAATATACATGAAAAATAAGTGAACATAGGTACAATTAATTAAAAGGAGATTGGTATAATAAAAACTTTTTAAATTAAAAAATATGTTTTTCAAATGTATAAGATTATAACATATTGCAAAATATAGAAAACATTTCAATATGCAAAACATTAAATTAATATACTCTTTTCCGTACTTATTTCGTTTAGATGATTTGAATAATTAAATACATGACGTATTATTAGAATACATTAATATCTTCGATTTTGTCTTTTGTGGGTTGACACATTATTGCTTATCAGCGTCTAAATAATAACGTAAAATAATCGTACGAACGAACTATTATATAGTATATAGTATTAGAAACAAATGTTTATTTTTAAAAATTTAAACTTTGAGGATTTAAGAAAAAAAGGAACAAAAATAAAAATATTTGACAACATATTCAGCACGATTATTCGTTCAACCTTGCTTCATTTATTTTATTTAAATATCAACACAAATTTTATCATCGGCGATGACATACCTTTTACAGTTTGTGAAAGGGAGGTGAACTGGCAAACTTCCTGGTGAACAAACAGTAAACAACAACAAGAAAATATTGAAAGTTGTATAATGATGGGAATTTCGAACACTATTTTATTTTATGCGTATTCCGCGAAACGTAATTTCTTTATTAAATAAGAAAGGCGACTTTTTAGTTATCAGTCAACGCAATTAGTATTTTTTCTTTAAAAAAAAATCTCTACCCTGATCTACAAAACGAAGTTAGATGTTGAGTTGTTCCACAAACTATTTTTCAATAAAAAGCTTTATGTCTCTTTAAAATACTTAAAACGATATAATATTTTATTTTACAGAGTATATAACAATACGATATAGATTAGCACATAAATTGACATAATATTAAAATATACACTAAAATGTCCAAGTCAGTTATAAAATAAATAGCTTAATAAACCTATATTTCTGATAACATAAATAAAAATTGATTAATTTAAATGTATTATTTAAAAAAAAACGCACGTTTATAAATATTAACGGATTTTATTATCGTATCGTAGTCATACTAAAAATGTTACAATTGTATATAGTGCATTAAATCCAATGATATTATATGACTATGCTATGTTATAACCTGATGGATTTTAGCACCCACAAAGCGGATCATTTTGGAAGACGTTGACAAGCAGCCAGCTAGCGACTGAGTATGACAGGAGAGTATCTTTGGGGCCACCACGTCAACTAAAGAACTTGTCAAAATTGGAAATGGATAAAGATTTTTAACGTTAAATCGTATTTACGTAACATTCATGGACGTATGCAAATAAGGGTATTTAGGGGTTCGGGATAGTGTATGAATTGCTTATACTTAAAACATTGGACGAATGGTAATGACAATGGTTTATATAATTTCTAAATAACTGAGATAAGATAAGAGAATCATAACATCTTACTGCTTAATACCCGGATACAAGTTTATCTTTGTACATTTTGGACTTACAGCCCCCTGTCTTTCGGACCCTTTCTTTAGACGGACCTCTTCATATGAAAGCTATAGCAACGCCCGTTGTAGTAACATTGATTAAACAACAAAAAAAAAAATTAAAGTCGTTTTCTCGACATCTATATCAATACCATTAAAATGAAATAAGACAAATATGTCTCTACAGATAATTAATGTTTTATACGTATCGAAGATAATAAACGAACTCGAAACGATTTTCTCGTAATAAAAATTGGAAACTTCGAAACCGAAAATGTTGAACATAATTTATGAAAAAAATACGGACTGCTCCAGTTTAAATTAATTGGATCATGCGTTAAATTATACCTTTAATAATTATTGCTGGGCCTTGCGAGTCGATGCAGTCTTGTATGCTGAATACTGACGCAACATCGCTCCACAAAACGTAATGGTCATTGGGTGTGCTTTCGTCCATTTTTGGATGTTTATAACCTTCGGTATCAGTTCCGCCAGTCGCTCGTTCTTACTTTCGCTCCAGTTTTTCATGACCTTAGGTCATCGTGGACTTATAATTAACGACTTCACGCAACGACTTTCCTTCGTGGTCCGGTTTACGCTGTGCGTTCTTGCAAAAGACGAAACAACCCTATGACTATGTAAAACGACTAAGATAACGTACGTCCAATCGCTGTTACCGTAAAATCGCGCAAAACATGCATCCTAAAATCCTGCACAGACGAGAAATAATTCTCTGGTACTTTTTTTTAAGTAGATCGTTTATAACTTATTATTAGAGTCACATAACGCGTACAAAGATTTAAAAATACTGCGTACTAAAGTCTCGCGAACAACGATTTCATTTTGCAAGGAGTTCTGGTATTCAGGTCATCTATAGACAAAAAGCCGATGTCTGCGTAGACTATAAATCCTTAGCAATGACGACTATTAGCTAGTACAAATTGATGACGGTAGTTTACGGCTAGGAAGTTTTAAATAATACTAAAAGATGGCAGTAGTGTGCAATGGATAATAACCAATAGCCAATGACTGTCAGTCAAAAGGTAAATAAGATGACAGCAGCAAACGACGGCATTATTCAACAAAGAACGAATGGATCATCAAGATAAGAAAAGATAGAATCAGATGTTAAGAGAAGTTAAATGCTGTATATCTAAATATATAAATGAATAAGTAAAGGTTAGAAAAGTACCTACCATAAACAGACGTCAATTATTATAACGTCATACTTTTGTGTTTGATCGAGTTTTTTCGTCCACTTACAAGCGCTTAACTGCACAAGCTGGTTTGCATAAGTTCTTGGTAATTTTTAATGTTTAGCCGATCGAGCCGGCCATTAAAAGTAGCAGTTTAATTCGAACTGTATTTTTATACATTTGAAATTGTATCAAAAGTTACGCCACAGCGGATTTTCATCCGAATCGCCCGATTGGCGGTCAAGGTGCTCCGCCGACTGAGTTATGCGTCCGATTGCCTGTCATGTCGAAATATTTGATATGAATGACGCTTCTATTCGATCATGGGTGAACATTTTCATTGATATTATAATGATTGTATAATCATTAATAAATATACATACATTATATATTTTTTTAACTGTTTAGTATTTATAAGATGGGTTACTAACAAAAGTAATTTAAAATACGTTTCAATAAATTGATTTTCATATTTATCAAATTTACATTTATAACTACGAATATTATATCAATAACATATTAACATTAGGTACGTTTCTCGGATTTATTATATTGGAGAAAAAATTTCTTTCGTTTTATTTCCCGCTAAATCTTTAATGCAAGCAATGATGATATAACTATAGATAGAGTTATAAGCGTTGACTTTGGCGTCCAGTATGTGGACGACGTTGCCTAGCAACGAGCTAACGATTAAGTATGACAGTTGAGAGTATGTTCGAGCCAATAAGCAAATGAGCTTGCCAAAGTTGGAAATCGCTACAGATTCTTAACGTCAAACGTATCTATAGCTATATAGCACAAGGCGTTAACGCGTTTAAAATAACTCAAAGTATTTTAAACGCAATAAAATAAAATAGAGCATAAAGCACTGATCCGGAACACGCGATCCGTAGGTATGTCTGACGGATTTTTTACACTGTTTCGATTAAACCAGTTCAAAGAGCACACGAAATTCGAGCAGTGTTGTGTAAAAAAGTATAAAACATGGCGGTCAAGAGTGATTGTAAAAAGGCTTCGTCCATCTTAAACTCGGTAAACGTATCGAGTGACAAAACCAGTCTTTACAGGAAACAATTTTTTTTTCCACCGTCAATATTTTTGAGGACTAATTATTATGTTTTAAATACCGCTACCGGCATTATCGCTCCAAATTAAAGCTATAATCTTTATTAATGTATCGTTTACTTATTTGATAATTTTTACAACTTTTTAATATGTCATTCTTTCTTTTAAGTTACTGTTTCACTTTTAAACGTTTTACAGTTATGCGGTATTTTGTTGATTTCATAAATTTTGCAAAAAAACGAAACGATACATGACAGCGATGTAATTCTTTGTAGTATATAATTATTTAATTGACGCCTACGCATGCACAATTACATAAGTCAAAGTTTTCTTTCAAACTACAATTAATATAACATAAATCTCAACTTGAAATTCTCAAGAGCTCATGCTCAATAGTTATGAACGCTATGTCAAGCCACATGGATTTTATTTACAACAAAAAAAATGGCGTCTAAAGATTGCAAACCTATTCCTAATTAAATTGTATTGTTTGAGGGGAAATATCTTACTTTACTTTTTTTTTCGATAAAAGGGATATTGAATTTAAAGCAGATTGATACAATAAAAAGATTTATCTAATAATAAGTTTTTCAAATATATGAAATTATTGTATACAGCAAAATATGAAACACACTTCAATATTCGATATATTACATTAAAATACCATTTTCCGTACTTATTTCCTTTATGTCTTGAAATTTTAATAATGTTACATACTTGACGTATTATCAGAATAAATTAACATTTGCCTTTTTGTGAGTTAGCACATTATTGCTTATCAGCATACGTATATCTTGCGCTGCCTTATATCAAAACGTCTAGAAATTACACGTTATTCTGTACGAATGGTCCCGACGACGGATCCCTAAAGACCTGTGCGACGTTCGTGACTGTAGTCACTTGCCGACCTCCACCTGTAGCCGAGACTAATCACAGCTTCACGCGACAAAAGATCGTTTTGTCGGCTTCCAATTGGAGACGAGCGTGATGATAGTACGTGACGTGCACTTGCTGGTGCTAAAACTAAAAAAAAAAACTTAAAAAAAATAAAAGCTATAGGCTTATATGAAAGTGTGTTATGTCATAAATTCATGTAAGCACACAAATTAGATTACGAACGAGAACAGTAAAAAGAGAATTA
The DNA here is from genome assembly GCA_037950945.1 of Hypolimnas misippus. NCBI lineage: Eukaryota > Metazoa > Arthropoda > Insecta > Lepidoptera > Nymphalidae > Hypolimnas > Hypolimnas misippus. The sequence goes on along the minus strand of JBBEEQ010000006.1, from coordinate 4,023,231 downwards.
TTCGAATACCATAATTTATTTAAATTTAAGTATCAAAAATTTTAAAAAATAATAACGACTTACGCACAATTCAGTGCACAACCAAATATGGAAGGAGACAATAAAATAAAATGGAACACTGCATAATTAAATATTAATGATAAGAACTTTATTTATAAGAAACAAATAATCGAACTGATCTAGATAACCACGGTCGAGCGCGCAATTGTCGGAAAAAGTTGCACAAAACTATGGAATACCTTATTCAAATGTACCATTAGTAAATCAATTTCACAGGATAACAGACTAAAAAGTTGAAATCGTTTAAATGCACTTGTAACTTCATGATGGCGCAGTACGTGACGCGCAGACGTGACCCACACCTGTCGTGGTGGAAAAATGTGAGTAAAAACCAGTCAAACGTATAAATTGTATCTCGACGTGCTCAAGAGGACGATGAAATTTGTCAAAGGCGTAATTTTTTTTCGAGGTTACATTTTTGTCTATTGATAAAATCGTTTAGTAAAAAAATAATTGAATTACGAGTTTTTAGACTTTTAGATTTATGACACATTTACCACTTTTAACTGAACGTAGTAGAATTACAATGCGTTGGGGACTTTTATGTATGTTCCCCGATTAGTCGAAATTGGCTTTAATAATTTGTTTTTTTTTTTAGTTGAATACATGTTCTTCCATTAGTCTTATAGAAACAAAATTAGGTTTCAAAATCAAATTACTCAAATAAATATATCATCGTTTATGAAGTCAGTTCCCTTAAGAAAAAATGATCTGCCTTTAAAAACAAAACAAAGAACCTAAAAAGCTAAAAATAAATAAAAATAAAAGTCGATGAAAAAATATTAAAAAAAACCGTACATAAATCCTCCACCATTTTGTTGAAGTGGTTAAAAAGTGTCGCGCAAAACACGCATCTTCAACGCAATAAATTAAACGAAATGATGCTTCACTACTTAAGTCATTTAACCAGGAAAAATCGACTAGAAGACGTCGCCATGGAGCAGCATAGTAATAAAGCATCACAAATGCACAGCTGTCAATTTTGTACTTAACGGACACATCTCAATGGAAATGCGAGATCGCGATCACTGTCAATTTTATGCACGACGTGACTCCGCCGCCATGTTTTGCATTCGACTTGATAAATACATAAATAATGTGGTGCAGCTGTCAAAATTTCAAAATCTCACGTGCAACGCCCGAACCGCGGCCTCACTCCGCCTCGCTGTCAGATAGCATTATTTGGTGGCAAATTTTTACGTATGATACATCATTTTGTCGGACCACCTTATAGAAATGAGAAATATTTATATCAGATCAGAGATACAGAAATATCGCTTGTTTTTAAACGTCAACTGCATTTCTTGTTTAACTGATCATCAAATCAAATCATAAAAAGAGGTTTTGTATTCGACCCATATGTATGTAAGTTTGTATGGCCACGATTTTCTAATAAAGTACGTACCAATTTAATTAGGTTTTCCATATTTAAATGGATGTTTTACGAGGAAGGTTTTAGTGTATAACGTATTAGGATCTGATGAAGATCTTCGGAGATAAACAAAGAAACTTTTCAATAACAGTAATGACGCTTGATTACTGCGATCATTTGTCTATGTACTATATACAGTTGCACACAACCAGATCTGTTTTTTAAAGTTCTTGCTTTTTTTTATTATAACTATTCTATAATTAGGTTACGATGGTACTGAAGTGTACTTTGTATAAAAGTTCCTAATGAAATAAAGAAAAAAAGCAGTTCTGTTTAATGTCAGTTAAATTTTTCTAAAAAATCAACGATAAACACATAAATTAATTCATCAACGTGCGAGCAAATCGTACAAAATGGGGGTTTTCTAGCGCGCAACGAAACTATTACCCCGAGGCCGCACTCGTTAGCATCTATCCTCATTACGTCGAACCTTTCGATCCTCTCATTACAGCCTGAACCAGGAAACCATCGGTCTCGAGTTCCCAGCAGTTTGTCACGTAGTGCGGTCGCCCGTGGTCGCCGGTCGCGACCTGCCCCGCCGCTCGGAACGACCAGTAAAAAAGGCACTCGTGATCTCGAATTACGGAGAACGCTTTTATTTTTATACGAATCGATCGTCAGGTTCATCTGTTTTTACATCAACCTGTGGATGCGAGGTTTTGTGTTTTTTTTTTGTATTGAAAAAATCATGGCGGCTTGTAATTGATTTTATGACTCATAGGTTCATGAAAAGTTCTTTAATCAAATATTTACTTTTATTATGTATATATAATTTTATTATTAACCAGAGTGATTCTAGAGGAAGGTGTACATGTATAATACATACATACATATTATACTAAAAAAAAGCTGAGAATTTCAAAGTTTTATAATGTGATTTGGTAAAAAATTACATTGCACCCGTGCAACTCCGGGGAGGATCGCTAGTTAGTTATATGTACATTGGTTTGTAACCTATAATTTTAGACTATATAGTCTATTTTCCTTTACATGTCCTATTTGGTAACAATACCCGGAACAATTAATCAAGCATTTTGGAACATTTTTTGATAATAATATTTCATAATAAAATATGATACAGTTCAATAATTTCGTCGACAATTTCTCATCTCTAACTCTTATGTGCGGTTAAATTTACGCCATTTTTATCCGCTAAATAAAACAAGAAAAGAAAAATATGTAGACAGTAATTATAAAAACTATTTAAAAAATAGTTTTTCTTCTAAACAATATATATTATAATAATGAAAAGATAGCGAATACATGTATATCTATACACATCATATAAGTCCGTCTGTCATGGCAGAGTGCAAGCGGTGTCGCCTAAGGTTATGCGGATGCCGGTGCGCGTGCGCAGAGTACGAATGGGTCCCCGAGGTCGCGCTGCCTCCGCCCGACCCATGGAATGTTTCGCTTTACATATCGTGCGTCTCATGCGAAAGCCTTTGTTTTGTGACAACTCGCATGAACGGCATGTGTCGATGGAGTATTCGAAACGCATATGTTTATATCGATCGGGAATATATATTTTTTAACTTATACCTACTGTTGATGAGACTGATATACGTATTACCGGCCTAGAAACTGGTTGTTGATATCAAAGAAGATGAAAAATATAACGAAGATGAAGTACAAAAAGGATCTGAAAAATAATATGAATACGAACAAAGCAGCTTCGATACAAAGTTCAGTAGGGAATTATATTATGACATTATTTTAATCAGTTAGTATCAAAAATAAAATCACTTTTTTTTAATTAGTAATTTACATTCTTGTTTTGAACGTCAAGCAGATGAATCTATCATGGTTTCGGCAAATAAAACCTCAGATCTGAGAAGTAACTGCGAAAGAAACTCAGCGGGACTTACTTTTTTGTTTAATTTTTTTTTTTCAAAAACATCTAGCTATTACGCAATTTAACATGTACATATGGATGCTGATAAGCAATAATGTGTCAACCCACAAAAAGTAAAATTCGGAGAAATTGATTTATTCTGATCGTGCATTTCGTATTAAGCATAATATAAAAAAATCATGTCATCCAAACTAAATAAGTACTGAAAAAAGTTTCTTAATCTAATATTTAGAATATTGAAGTGTGTTCCATATTTTGGATTATGCATTCATCTCACATATTTGAAAAATCTTTTATCACATGAAACTCTTTACTAGCCAATCTGCTTTTAAGTCATTAAACTTTTTATCAAAATATAAAAGAAAAGATGCATATACACTTCTTCAAAACGATTTATTAAGAATAGGTTAGACATTTTTAGACGCCATCTTCTCAAAATGAAATCCGTGCGGGTTAACACAGTATTGCTTATCAGCGTCCATATATAGTCTGGAATCGATCACCTGGTTCCCATGTTGAGGCAACATCTATAAAATCTTTAATATCGTTTTATCAACAATTACATACATAAACATACAATTATATTTTTAAGAGGATATCTATTATTAGATTTTATAACTTCCGCATTTTTTTATTGCCTTACTAATTCTTTTATTCATAATTTAACGACAAATACGACAGATATATGTATAAAAGATATTTTCGCTTTATTTAAAACATAAGTAAAACAAATAAAATTTATATGTGAATTACGAAAGAAAAAACGACTATATAAATTAACTGGCAGAAATTCGAATGGTTCTAATTCTCGTAAATAATTATTAAACAAATAAGGAATATATATTAAGGAATTATAAATTTATTAATAATAGCAAATTATTTTTATGTGATTTATAATAATAATATACAGAATAGAGTCTAAAGATAAATCTATCAACATTAAAACAGAACATCAAAGATCAATTATCAGCAAATAGAATCGGAGCGCATTAATCGATCAAAAATAAAAAAAAGTTAAAATTTTCGATTCGATTACGATTAAACTGCGAGCTTACCAAAGCGTTCCAACCGATCACTAGTGAAGATAACTCTGTGGAATGTAATATTGACGCATATTTATCCGATTTTGCAACGATATCTGTAATCGATAATAAGCAAATGTCTAAATATGCGTGAACGTCAGCCAACTATCAGTTTGAGATATTTCCTAACTTTGTATTAACCCATGGTGTATCAAATATTAATCGCTAATTTAATGCCTACTGTCAATTAAAAATTTTACTAAACGTTTTAATAAAATACAGCCAGTATTTTTATGTTTAACACGAACTGTAATTACACATTATTTTTTTAATATTTTTCCAAGAATCTACTGGTTAGTTCGTATATCAAAATTTTTATTAATTAATTTTAGTTTTTTATATTAATGAAATCAAAAGAAAAATTATGTGTTTAGGGGTTAACGATGACCAATTGTATTACGGTAATCGATAAGCTTACTATTAACTTAAGACATTACAAATTCATGGGATTATTATAGAAATTTTAATTTATAGAGTTCATTTTACTTTATTTGTCTTATTAGTAAATAAATATGGCGTACTTCTAACCAGAAACAATAATTAGAGATTGGAAGTTATCATTTTGAATGATTGTACTGAATCATTTTTATAATTAAAAATTATAATAGCATTTATCATTATTATTATATCAAATTATAATAAAATCTTCAATCAAAAAATTAATAACACAACTAATATTATAAATGGCGAAAGTAACTCTGTCTGTCTGTTACCTATTCACGTCTGAACCGCTGAACCGATTTTGATCATATTGAGTATAGTGATAGATTGGATCTTGGAAAAGCACGTAGGAAAAGACATATCTTGTGTCGCGAAAATAAAACATAGAGGATGAGAAATAGGGAATGAAAGGTTCTAAGCAGACGAAGTCGCGTTTAAGCCTAACCCAGAAGTTAAGGGTATAATGTATTTGCTCATATTGTTTTTTTTTTTTACAATCAAGTTTATTTTCTTTATTTCTCCTTACTAGTTCACTATTCACTCACTAGTTTATTTTTTACCTTTTACGATATAATGAGAGTATTGTTATCGTGAAATCTTTAATATTTAGAATGAATATTCTACATATTATTTCACAAGATCTGTTGTAACGTCTAGTTGTTTCATCCCGTTAATTTCCAGTTATTCAAACTTTTTTTTTTCATTTCGTTAAAGGAAGTCATGCCGAGTCTATCCGGTTTTTTATGTAATTAACAGTTGTTGTATCAAATCATTAATTTTTAAAATGGACCTTTAAAACCACATATTCATAAAAAAATGATTTTTTGAGTTCCGTACTAATAGAGTGCCGACGGGACTTTATAGATTCATAATACTAAGCCTACGTCGTCATTCCGTTACGTTTACATCGGTTACTCAACAAATAAATAAAAAATTAAAAAAATAAATAATTAACCAATGTAAAATTAGAGCTCTCTGTGTCTGTGCATTAAGTGTGTGTCTGTTTAATAAACATTCACGTCTAAAATAAAAGTTGACACGGAATGGGTATATCTAATTTATCAAAGAAACTGGATTTTTGTTTTCTCATTTTTATATATTTTTTAATAAATATTACAAACAGACACTACAATTTTATTTATTTATATAGATCGAATAAATTAGATATACTCGGAATACGTAATGAGCCGTATTATATTTTTTTTTTATAGAAGGATGCCTTACACTGTTATCCGCAGTTGTTAAATATATATAAAATAATATGTAAACATCTACTAGATATAATATATATAGATTTTAATTAAATTGTATTTCATAATATTAATTTATTTTACCTCATTCAATAAAAAATCAAATGCGTATAACAAGCGTTATATAACATCTTTTGCACATTCTTTAAGAAATCTACGTATAAAAATTTAAAGAAAAATTCAATCAGTTGCAGCAAAAATTCCATTTAGTCGAATCTTATAATTAGTATAAGAAAAAAAAACTTGTGAAATCAAGCTTCACAGTTTAAATAAAATTAGAAGTGATTCAAATTAAACACGCACAAAAAAATTAAGCATTTATATGAATAGGTCAGTTTAAGAATGACATAAGAATATTTGTGTACTTTTAAATATACGCTTTAAATCTATGTCATATATATGATTATTAATATCATGTGTTATCTTTATACAAATTGTTTATGTACGTATATATTTTATATATAATAAAATAAACGTATCATACTCAACGGCCCCACTTAACTGTGAGAAGTCCGAAAACACACACAACACAGAGACTATGACAAACATCTGTATGGTCAATTCAGACATTTACCGAGAGCGAGGATCGAACCCTCGACTGTTAGCGCTTCTGTCAAGTGCACTGACTACTGCACCAGTCTGTCTGTCATATATTAAAAATGATCAAAACCAGCCTGCCTTCTACTTACTAAAAATGCATTAATCTGCTTCAAAGCATTAAATATTATTGTGAAAGGTGACTTTCGTTTAGATATTTTAAAAACATAGTATTCAAAATATGAATTATAAATTATTTTTAACAAAGAACTGTCAATTGGGTTTCCCATTAGCGATTCTTTAGAAACTTAAATGCCAACTAACTTAAATTTTTCAATATTAACGGATATCGACATCATGAAGACTGCTTAGATTGAAATAATAAATATAAAAATCCTTAATCCTTGACATTCGCGGCCTCTTGTCATTAGCGTGACGGTCAGACGAACTCATAAGATTGTCCCCGAACAAACTTCCGAAGTTTTCGCTTTAAAAATAATAAACTTTAACAAACGTTACTGTATTATTCCCTTAGGAAATGAATTTTTAATAATTTTTCATTAACACACATTTACATTTTATAAGAAAATCGTTTGCAAAATAATATTTCATTTCCTTATAAAGGAAAATTGCTTTTGAACTCATGGGCGTAGATCATGCGTCAATCAGTCAATTTTAGAAGTGTTTATCAAGTTAATGTTTAGAAATTTCAATAAAAAAATCATTAGCTGCTCTATAACCCCGTAATTTATAACGATAATCAATAACATTCTATCAGAACAGTTAGCCATCGTACTTTCTTAGCCATAATGAGCCGGCTAATTACGCTTCACACATATCAACGTCACGACAGGAGCTAATGTACTAATGTCCCCAATTATAAGCAATTACATCTGTAATCAGTATCGATGACGTACGTACGCCGTAATTACGTGTGATATTTATTATTTAAAAAAATGTTAGTTTTATTTTGTAAGGTAAAAGGTTTCACTATTCTCAATCATTCCTTTTTGAAATTTGTTATGCATTTGACGTAATAAAGGCATTATTTATATTATTTCTTTAATACCAAATTGTTAGTGAAAATAGTCGTGTGATAGGGATTTTTTAAAATAGTTGTTATCTATTTATAGATTCAATGTATACCCTAAATTGTTTATCCTATATACACATTAGTAAATTATTTATATATATGATGAAGTAATAATTAAATAGAACGAAGAAAAACTACACAAGGTTAAATACTTAAAAAGGTATAAATGTACATTGTACATAGCAGTAAATTAAAACATTGAAAGTACGAAAAAACAAACAAATACGATTTATGAACATTTATGTTACTTCCTACAATGTATATCAGAAACGAGATAAAATTAATTGACAATCGTCGGGTACTACGTCTAAACGTTTACGCGTATCACTCAAATGAAAACTTGGACCGAATTCCGCGGAAAATCGCTCGAGACCTACCTTTCAGGTGTTTCCAAATACAGTCCTCAGCCGCTGAAATGTTCCTCAGTTTCTCCGGTAGGAACAGCTTGCTAAGGTCACCAAAACACCGGACACCGTCCACTGTTTTTTTTTTTAATTTTATCACAACGTTATCGTCAAATGTCTACCCACTTATCACCGATTCGACACACGTGGTGGTACTGCCGAGGCAAAAACATACGACCTCAACGCGCGAAACAGTCGGCGCGACTGAACCGCGCTGACTCACATTCACAATCCACACTCACACCTAGCACTCAACAGGTGAGAATGCAACAGTGTGGTGTCACTCGCACTCGACCCGAACCGTGTGGAGGTGACTCAAGAGTGCGCATGTGCGCGTGAACCACATCGTTCGTGTTAGGCAGATTTATTACAGTTAGATGAGTGTGTGGGTGATATTTACAGGTGATCTCTTTTGTGTAAGTACGGTCACAAGTCACGTGCGCGTGTGTGCTGCCTACCTGTTGTGCCCCCGCAACTTATTAGTTTTGTTCTTTTAGGGTTGTGTAAGAAAATGTATTATCTTATAAGACATTCATTTCGCTTGTTATTGTTTTAAGTCGGCCGGTAGTCGATACGCTGACTGTAAACAAGCTGTTAAAACTGGATTGTCCTTTAACTTTTTTTATTACATGGTACAATACAAACGACGCTGAAGGGCTTAAACCCTTTCCTTTCGATTATCTCACTGAAGTCTTTTGCCAAACAAACTCCATTTGTTTGAAGATAATCAGTATATTTGGACGCTGATAAGCAATACTATGTCAAGCTACACGGACTCTATGTTGAAAAAATGTGATCTAGCCATGAACCAAAGAATTGCATTGAATTGAATTAAAAATGAGATCTAAAGATAAAATATCTATCTGTTATTTTCTATTTTGATATGTTTTTCAAAAATATGAAATTATTGTATATGGAAAAATATTAGAAACTTTTTACTTATTTAGCGTAGATGACCTAAAGACATGACGCCTTATCAGAATACATCAATATCTCTGAATTTGCCTTGTCGTGGGTTGATACATTATCGCTTATCAGCATTCATTTATGGACATACGGTCCGTAGTGAAATGTGGTAAATATCTTAAGAGTAATTATACAAACAAGTATTGATGAAAGAATTTCTTTCCTTTTCCTTTTATTATTATTTTTCCGTTAATTATTTAATCCGCCATTAAAATAACTGTTAACATATATAAAAGTATTTGTAGGATTTTATTATTGATCACAAAATTAAACAAATCCTTTTGTTCTAAACATATCTAATTACTTTATTACGATTTTTTTTTGTAGACATGACATATGTAGATATTAATCTACAAAAAAAAAACTTCTTTGCACAGAATTAGAAAAAAGTAATAGTAATAACTAAGTGGATTATTATTGAAAATCCTTACATACAGAGTGCATAATCCTAAATATAATATTAAAAAATTCTAAGGTTAATCTTTTCTTAAAGTTGGGTAAGAGATAAAATACGGCAGGAGTAGTAGAATATTCCAATTAAAAATGTCTTTGTTATTCCTAGATATCGTACAAATGTAGGAAACTTCTCGTCTTTGATTCGCTGTATAAGATACTATAACGATATACAGTCTCGTGTTATTGACATATACAGCCAAAAAAATAGTAATTAAAAAAAAAATTACATACTATCTTATACATTTCTCTTGTTCTCATTACAATACTCGTTTTTGTTGTATAAATTGTGTATATTATATTGTTTTTCAATTTTATTCGTTATTTGTTATTAGATGTGAAAATTGTAAATACCTGTAATGGTGTATGTACTCAGTACTAGATTTTAAGTGTTTTTTTTCTATTTATTATTTGGTATTTTAGAATAAATAAATAACATATTATTATTTTAATGAGCAAATGATCAAACGTATCATCTAATGTCAAATGATGACCGCTACCTATGAACTTCTGTAGCATCAAATGAGCTAAAAGTTACCGGTTTAGTGACAGAAGAAAAGATAAATCAGAGAAGACACACAAGAAGAAGATATTAGGTTTCAGACTTTCTTGCTCACCTGGATGATGATAAACAATAATGTGTGAACCCATAAAGGTCAAATTCGGAGATATTGATGTATTTTGATAATTTATAAAACCTATGTAACATTGTTAAAAAAAATTCGACCCTAAACTAAATAAGTATGGAAAAAGTTTCTTAATTTAGTTTTAAGAATTTATAGAGCGTTCCATATTTTCCAATGTATACAATATATTTAAAAACTTATTATAAGATAAAAGTTTTTATTGTACCAGTTCGTTTTTAATTCACTCTATCTTTTATTAAAATAGAAAAGAAAATATGGATGATTTCTTCTTCAAAATTTATTAAGAATATTTGACATCTTTAGACGCCATTTTTTCACGTGGCTTGACATAGTATTGCTTATCAGCGTCCATCTATAGTATCTACTTTTTTATGTAGAACAGTTTAACCGATCAAAACATATACAAGTCTTGGTAAAGGGCATACGGGACTAGCCCCATATGGTATTTACAGTACTAAGGGATCTCCACTCCCATTTTGCCCCAGAGCCTCCATCAAATCCGGCCCTGATCCGAAGTCAATTAGGGCTACAGCCGTTATTTAATATGCTAAGGAGCCTACTTTTCACTCTTCTAGTGCAGGAAGGGAAATCCTTGTGCTGGCGGTCTCAAACCAATAGCCAAAGCATATTATTATTTACGAGATTACGTTGACGAGAAAATGTGGGGTTCAGTATACGCTGATTTTCATACGGGTTGCTTAATAAAATTGTCATTTATAAAAAAATTTATTGAACTAATTAAAAAAAAAAGTTTCTTGTCGGTTCTTCTCGGTAGTGTTTACATTTCGAATGTAGCCTCATTATTAATGTATTTTTTTTGTATTGACGATATTAAAGTACTTATGAGAGCTTACTTTAATAAAGTATATTTTGATTGTCATTTTGATTTTCAATAAAAAAGAGGCTTCATGATAATATGATAAAAGGTGATTGTTTAATTTCTAAATTACTCGACCTGTCTTTAATTCATATCAAACAAGTTTGGTATATTAATTGATTACATTTATAACAAATTGAAATACATTTTTATTATCTATCTATCACACTAAACTTAATTTAGGATTAAACGAATTACAACACCTACTTCATAATTACATGTAGAACCAAATTAACTTGTTCTAATAAATCAAAATATAATGTATAAATAATAAATATTTACTAGATATTTTTAATTACATATGTACATGAAGTATATATTATTGATATGACATAGAAAAACACTGAAAATTACGTCATCGTTTCAAATTTTCCGACTTCGTATTCCTGAATGTGTTATACATTTACATGTGTGGGTGAGATCGTGCCATCTGCACATTAGTGAACTTTATACAGCGTAAGGTCACGGATTTTTAGCACTAACACAATAGGTATTAGCATCCTATGTCACCTTGACGTAAGTGCAAAGACTTTGTCATTCTATCAAATAAAGCTAAAACGACGTAACAGCCATTTTAGATAAACAACGTTTCAACCATATACGATAAGAGATAAAGACTCCAATCAACTAACTAACAACAGCTCAGTAGGGACCTTTTAAGGAAAACACGTACACGAATCAAAAAGGTACTAACTGACAATTTCTGTCAAATTAAAACGCACTTTATTGCGCTTGTAATAAGGTCGTATTTTATAGATTTTGTTGACAATGTAAGGACATTATACATGGTGTTCAGTCGAAGTCGTGACCGATCTATTTGTATTGTAATTTGCACCTAATCAGATGTAAAACTAGATTGATTATCGGATTACCTTGACGTTTTTCGTTTAGGCATTCAGACCATTGTTGACAGGTTATATAATACCCATTTGAATAACTACACGAAAAGACATGATTTGTTGCGTGAACTAATTCTAACATAATGCTAAGTCTAGTCTATCATTGTAGAATTTATTCATTATTATATGGAAAAATACATAAAACAAAACCCAACAATGTTTTCACCAATTAGGTATTCCACATATATATGGACGCTGATACTGTGTCAAGCCACACGGACTTCATTTTGAGAAAACAGCGTCTAAACATGTCAAACATATTCTTAACAAATATGTTTGAAGAAGTATATATATCCATCTTTTATTTTAATTTTTGATAAACTGTATAATTAATTAAAATCAGATTGATATATTGAATAAATTATGTAATAAAAAGTTTTTTTTTTAATATTAAAATATGGAACGCACTTGAAATTCGAACCAATTAATTAAGAAACTTTTGTTCCGTACTTATTAAGTTTATATGACTCCAATTTTTTTTTTTTAATAATGCTAAATAGGTGATGCAGTATCAAAATACATCAATATCTCCGAATTTGACTTTTAGTGGATTGATACATTATTGCTTATCCATATTATAATCTAATATTTATGTTCTGTCTCTAAAAAGAAAATAAAAATAATTAATTCATTATAACTTTTATCAAAATAGAAGCGAAAAAATGGATATATACTTAATCAAAAAAAAAATTAAATTACGTTTTAAATCTTTAAACGCCATTTTCTGAAAATTAAGTCCAGTTGGCTTGACATTGTATTGCTTATCAGCGTCCATATATGTACAAATTAACTCTGCATGACCAAATATTATAAATACCACCCAACGGCAGTTACGAACAAGAAGTATTAATTTATAATTTCATTTAATTTATATTTTAATTAAGCAGGAAGAAATAAATTTGATTTACTATCCCCATTACAAAAAATAATCACGTCGAATATCAATTAAAACGTTAAACGTTACTTGTGTAACATCGACGTCTGACTTTTAACATTGTTTATAAAAAATATATACATATATAAGTAATATTCAAATCGTATAAATAAATCTTGATATATCTTATGATCTATAAATAATAATTATTTCTCATGTATTACTCACTTCGTAGAAGTGGTGTTGATTCTAAAGCCACGTATGAACTGTGCGTTTCCGAATACGTGTACGCGAGAACGCATTGCCCGTACGGACCTGTAGCAATGTGTATACATATGGTATATCCCGAAAAACAGTCATGCAGAGGTACTAGTCACAACTCATATCATCTCGAATTGACAGACGCATCAACACAATGTGTGCAAAAGTTCAAACTTAACTCTGTAACCTGGTAAAAGTTACCTAAGTAACCTAACGAAAACTGTGGTTATAAAAAAAGGCACTGACAGTAAATTCATTCTGGTATAAAGCAATGACAAACAACTTATGGTAATCTTTATAAAACTCTCAGCGCAAAACTTCATGTGGAATTCTCACGAAAGAATACCAATAAAAAATTACGTAATCGAACTCAATCTTTCAACATTCTTAACTTTTTTTTCTATTAAATCTGGCAAATGAGCAGGCGCGTCACTTGATGATAAGTGATTACTATACACTTTTACAGCACCAGAGGAGATATAAATACTTTGCCAGCTTCAATAGTTACAAGGGATAAATTAAGAAGTGAGAGAAGGAATTGTAAGTGGTTTAGACTAGCGAATCTCTCCTGTAGGGGCAATGCTGTCAATAAATAATAAAACAATAAACACTCAACGGCCCCCATTAAGATCTCATGACCTTCTGTCGGGGATCCGGAAACAATCACAACACTAACACAAACACCCAGACCACGACAAACATCCATATGGCCAATACAGACGTTTGTCGTGAGCGGGGATCGCACCCGCGACCGTTAGCGCTTCAGTCAGTTGCAGTGACCATTGCGCCAACGTGCCCGTCAAAACAAATTTTTCGAAAGTCGAATTGGCTTTATTTTCACTGTTAAATTGTTTGCAGATTACTTATTCTCCTGTTCGGACTCATACCAATCCGTACGAGATTGTCAAATGTCGAAGGTGTATTTACGCGTGTGCTACCTCTAACATATAAAACCTCATTCATGCCGATAGAATCCGTTGTAACTTGTGACTACTCGTATACTGGAACGATCTGTCCGTACAACGCTTTATGGACATACAAGTACTGCATGCCCTTTGATAAGTGATGTTTATCTACGTAAATAAGGAAAATAAGTCCCGACTTTGATAAAACTGAAGAACGCCGATATCTCTCCATACTAGAGTATCGTGACGTCATATTAATTTATGTAAATCCACAGAAAGTTTACTTTAATGTAATTGTGTAATAAATAATAGGTCAAATAAGTAAAAATAAAAACAAAATTAAGCATAACAAGAGTCTACGTGTTGTCCACTTATTACAGTTCGTATACGGGCGAGTTCGATCAGTGCAGCACCTCACTCTCTAATAAGAGCTAGTAGCTAACATAGCTATGTTTTTACGGTGAGTTAGAGAACCGGAATCCTAAACTCCCCTATTTCTTTCCTTACTTCCCTTCACCTTTTTATCCCTTACTCCGTTCTAAGTTGGCAACGCATTTGTGGCTCCGCTGGTGCTTAAAATGTCCATGGACCACGCATTTTACATGATTTTAATAAATATCAATTTATAGTTATTATTTGTATACCAAACCGCGGAAATATTTCACAAATAAAGAAATTCAAATTTGAATGTGTCATATAGATTTTGACGATCACTTTAATGCATGCTATATAACGATATATACAGGGGCGTGACTATAGGGCGGCAGGGCTGGCAAAAAGCCACGGGCCCTTGACACGAGAGGGCCCCGGTAAAAGAATTTTATTAATCAAAATCTTATTAAAGTAATTTTTTTATTATAAATATGTGTAAACATATGCTCTTAGAAAAAAAATATCAGATATTTAACTAAAACGCACACAATATTATTAATGGTTTGAGTTTTGGGCTACTAAAATTAGCTTGTAACGTGACGATTTTTACTGGGAGGCCCCATCCAAAGAATTTGCCACGGGCCTCAGATGGTATAGTTACACCTCTGTATCGATATTATTCTCAAGCTGTGCCTGTAAAGTTGAAAGTGCCGTTGAAGTTGTCTCGGACGGATGTACCGGGGAGGGCTGCGTGCTGACGCGAGTATTATAGCGGTTTCATAACCCCTCGTGTACGCCACAAGTATTTACACGCATTTCAATTAACAAACAACTCAAACAACATGCGATAACTATAAGCCATGCGCAAAATTGTACATGGAGCTGTGAATATGTTGATGTTATAATATTTATGTGATTTTATATCATATACGGAAAATTTTAATCGAATTTTTATATGTATATTAAAATTTTAAGCATTTTTTGAATAATTAATTAAGCGTGCTTTATTTGTAATATTAGTTTTTCTTTAACCTTGTACGAAGTAATGGAAAATTGTAATTACAAAACAAAAGCTTTTTAAAATTTCATGAAATATTTACATTTTGATCGTCGCTAACTTAATTTTGTCTAGCTTCGATGTTATATGATAATGTCTGTACTTTAGTGCGTTTACAGATTATGCATAAGTTAAAAAAAAAAACTATTTTTTTCTCTTATAATAAGTAGGTATACAGGTAGGTAGGTATACAGTTAATATAATGTTAAAGTTTTGTATTCATGACTAGTATAACATCTTGCTGTGCAGTTTGCATCGCTTTTAATAAACATACAGGAAAGTTGTGTGCTGTCTTCCATTAATTTGTATTATATTAATTGGCTCTGTATAAATTTACTATATCTATGTCCTTTTACCAACCGATTTCAAAAAAGTAAGTTCTCAATTCGTGGTGCACGTTTTATCAACTTTTCTTAAGATACGAACAAATTTGAAAAAATATTTTTTTATTTAAAAAATCGACTTTTAATTTTGCTCCTTAGAATTTATAAAAATCAGTTCAGAATTCTGGTTAAAGTATGTAATGGGAGTAAATAATATCTATATGCTTTTGAAGTACGTTCCTATTTAATAAAAATTCTTAGTTATGGGATCAACGCTACTATTTTAGTTAAAAGTATGATTTCGCTTACCATTGACAAGATAGAATCATTCTCAACTTACAAGAATCACATTCTCTTATTAATGTAACTGTCTGTTTTTATTTTTGTGTAGAGTACAAAATATTTGTATTGAATTGTATCCTCAGCCAGTTTCATTCGTTCATCCGCGTCCTACACGCCGTATACGATAGCATACCGCATTTAATTTATTCAGGACCGCAATTAAGGCCGTGTTCCCACTGGCACAATGGTGCGCGGGCGCGGATGGGACAATCGCTTCGCAAACTCGGCTATCTGCATCACAACACTGCGACCCGTCCCGGTCGCAACTGCTATCGCATAGCGGTTGCCTAATCAAAAATTATAATTTATTAGCTATACGCAAACTAGCTGGAACGTTTATTTGATCGCATTGTTTTGTTTTCTCGCTTTTACACGCGATTGCATTATTCTTCTCGGTGGTGTTTTATTTCTTCGGCTTGGGTTGTCGTCGAGTTAATGCGCAGACTATGCATAGAGTATCATAGAGTATCTAAATAAATAATCATATTTAACAGTAGTTAAATATGATTATTTATTTTTTTCATTATTTAATATGATAAAATTACGTAATAAGTTTTTAGAATTATCTAGTATTTTGAAATTTAAAAACACTTATTCGACAAAGTCCAAACAAAACTTTATTTAAAAATTTCTAAACGATTTAAAAAAAAAAAGGGAGTTTCTTAATTCGTCGGGAACTTTTTTTATGTATTAGTTCATCGATTAGTGGAAAACGGCTAGACCGATTTGGTTCAATTTGGTTGAAAGTGTAGACATTCCCAGTAGTCCCATAATTTTTTTATCAAAAACGATTCAGCAGTTTTCTTTTTAAATAGCTATAAACATACTTATGTTATTGAAATAATCGAATTTACATATATTTGCTTTTTTAAAAAGTTTTGTAAAACAAAACATCTTATACCAATATCAAAACTTCATCCTACGCCCGATTTTCAACTTAACATAGAAGTATAAATAAATATAACTTCAAACTATGATTCACCACAAAACTATATTTACACCACAAAACTCATAACACCTCAAAACCTAAATCATTTTATTAATTTATCTCAAGCATTCATTAACACAGAACAGAACACTTCAATCTGAACATTATTCGCAGGAACAAGCTTTTGTAATAACCTAGCCGCAGCCAGCACTTAGCGGCCAGCCTGTAAATCAGTAGCAGGAAGTGAAAAATGTACAGCACCTCGAAGTGTCGTGATGATATGTGCAAGAGCGATTTATTCTCGAACGATAGAACGTTGTAACACAGCCTCCTTGTAATTATAGACGTTCGATGCCCGAGGTGCCTCGGTCCGATGTACGAGATAGAAGCCTTCGATGTAAGACAATGAAAACGAATAAATTTTGTATTGTTGAAAAAATAAAATTGACTGGAATTAGTAATATTTGTTTTAAAAGAACATCACGTGACAAAAAAATAGTAATGATTAAAGCAGAATTTCTATATTAAAAATTTTATGTTAAAAACACAATATTGTTCTGTTTCAGTACCAAGTTTGTATTATGCAAGAATTACACTAATAAGTTTTACTCTCAGACTTGTCTTGTCTTTATTTGGTAACAATACCCCGAACGAAAATAACGTCCAATATTTTTTTCATCACAATTTTTCATTATACAGAAATTATTCGATTCAATCATTCAATCGAATATTTCTTATGTAACTCTTATGTGTGGCTAGAAATACACCATATTTTTCTGCTAAACAAGACAAGTAAAGGAAAATACACTGTACATAAGTTGTTTGTCATTGTTACACGTCTGAAAGAATTTACTGTAAGTGCCTTTATTTATGACACTTCATAGCTTTCGTAAGGTTAATTAGGTAACTGAGTAACCGACCTAAAAAGAACAGTGTTATCATTTTAACATGTGTATCTATGTGTATGTCTGTGGCATCGTAACTCTCTAATAAAGTGATATATTTTGATGCAGTGTTTGATGTAACGTGTTCGCGGTACAAACCCAGGTCGTTTGGGTGTGAAACGAAAGGATTTTAATATTAATTCATTTTCAAGGGATTAAAGCTCTTATTAATTATGATTTCAAATTAAATGTGTTATCATTTTAACATGTGTATCTATGTGTATGTCTGTGGCATCGTAACTCTCTAATAAAGTGATATATTTTGATGCAGTGTTTTTGTTTGAAAGTTGATGCAGTCGAGATAGTTCGAAGCTATAATTTATGTAGCTATCTTCAGACGTATAAAGGTTCAGCTCTTTTCTAGTTGTTGGAATGATCTAAGCAACATCTACTGGTCTTAGCGACTCAAAACTTCCTATACTGGGAATGATTTTAAAATAAAGTTGCGTAACCTTAACCTGATCCTGCAGAATCATCTGGAATCAGCAGGATACCAGCAGCAGAAGTATTAGGACTCGTTGAAATGGCCTGTCTGGTCTTCTAGTATTTTAATTTCATCTTGCACATTAAAACTCGATAATAAAGAAGCAACAAACAAATAATGCACATACAATAAATGCATCTAATATATAAAGATAACAAACACAATCCACGCACAAACCTTCTATAAAATAACATAGTTCCCATGCCTAAAATGTACAAACAGAGTTTAACACGAAGCTGAAATATTAAAGCTAAGATATAAATCAACATCCAAATATGGCATTACTCGGCTACCGTTGATCTTTACAACACGGACTTTCGTATTACTTCAACTGGACCACATTCCACTCAAACATCTAATTACTACCGGCTATATAAATATACATTGGTTCTAAAACAGGCGTTATTACTGTCATAAAACAATGTCACAATAATATTATTCAAATTTTATAAGTCGCTTAAAAGTGACAAAGTATTATGTCGGGGGAGCCGATCGATTTATGGGTCCTGTGCATTAATTTAAACTCAACGTGTTCGCGGTACAAACCCAGGTCGTTTGGGTGTGAAACGAAAGGATTTTAATATTAATTCATTTTCAAGGGATTAAAGCTCTTATTAATTATGATTTCAAATTAAATTAAGGTTCGAATTCGTGTGGGCGGTTACGTCGTTCTATGTTAGTAAATACGGTCGGAGAGCGAAGGTCGTTGAAGGTTGTAGTTGGCGCGCTTTTCCGCGATCAACGGCACTAGATTAAACAAGATGGCGGGAGCGGCGCGTGCGCAGGCCGCTGTTACAACGCCACGCCGCTAAAATTACACTTGTCGTAATTTATTGCTGGACTATGGTAATTTATTTACCTTGAAATGTAATAATTATTCTGGGTCATTTCAATTTCAACGTGTTCTCGTTTAAAACTTGCACATGGTCCTTTAAGACAATTGTTAATTCCGAATTGACCTGGATTAAATTTAATGATTTTAAATAATATTGTTATGCAAATATATCTATAATGTTTTATGAATTAGTACTTACTTAATAAACAATAATAGACAACTAGGACATACAGTATTAAGAGAAAAATGTAATGTCGTCGTTTTTACTCAACTGCGCGACGCAATGAGGGTAATGTATTCAGTCTATGTACAAACATACATACATATGTATGTATGTATGTATGTGGCACAATTTAGACCAAACGCGTGGGTGGATTTTAATAAAGGAGACGTCGTTCGATTTGTCATGACAGCGCAAATGTCATAGTAAGCAAAAACATTTTGTTGAAAGCCGATTTTTAACGCCGTAATATGAAAAATAAAAAAAATGAAAATCAACGAACTATGTCAAGTGGGGTATCGTTGAATGAGTATTTAAAAATCATTCTTAGGTTTCTCATGAAGTTTCTTAATCATAATTACCGTTTAGGATAAGTAATAAGGATCTTACTTACATGCTTCTAAATACAACTGATATTGACAGGGTAGGATTTACTTCAAATAACCGTCCTGGGGCACAGTATAAATGCCGCATCTTGACCTAAATTATTAGCTATTTATATTTAATAGTAGAAAAAGACTATTTAAAAACATAGAAAATCTTTAAAAAAATCTCTCACGTCCCAATTTTTGCCACCATGGCCACTGGCCCCTAGCATAGCAAATTTAGCGCTGGATATTGATACAGTACTGTTGACTGTAGAAGGTCTTATTACGCAGTCGGGTTTTAGATATTTTAATTAATTACTTGTTAACTCAACGATAACAAATGTGAGCTACAACCTATACATGTCTTAAACATAATCTATTTCAATCTATATTTATTATTTCCAGGCCCGCGCCGTCCATACGTGCAAAGTCGGCGCGGCGCACGACGGCGCCGATTCCGAACGGCGCCTTGCCGAACCGATCCTTAAAGAAAAATTCCATATAAAAATTACTTTAAGAAAAACCAATGTAAATCTTCCTTATTGTTGTTAAACGGTACGAGTACCTATTCAACGATATTCCACTTGATACATACATACATACATACACTGATAACCACATTACCCTCCTTTGTGTCGGCCAGTCGGTCAACTTCGTACCATTTAAAACATAACAAAAATTATCATTAAAATCAATTATTAAATATTTACTTAATTACACGAGCAACATTTTAACGGCTCTGATTTAGTTCAAAGCTTTGATAATAAATGTGCTTTTAATGCTACGATACTATGGCACGAGCGGATTCCGATACTATTATGAATTTTCTTTATCTAGTCATTGCATTTCAACGACTAAAGTATTTGCGCCTTAATCAATGTAAGATAGAGAAACATGTGTTATTATGTAATTAATATTATTTTATCAGTGTATTATTGTTATTTTTGTTACGGTTAATAGTTATTATATTTTTTTACTAAATCATTTAAACGTATGATTGATGTAAACAGAGATTTTTAAAAACTACCGTTCTTTTTAACCCGCGACCAAAAAAGATGGGTGTTATAAGTGTAACGGGTGTATCTGTGTGTCAGTCTGTGGCATCGTAGCTTCCTAACGAATGGACCAATTTTGATTTTTTTTTTGTTTGAAAGTTGGTGTAATTTGAAGATTATCAACTCTTATTTGTTTGTTGAAAGGATCTGAGCTATTTCTACTGATCTGATCTAATCGAAATTCACATTACTTTAATGATACTACAATTACATAGTTACATAATCTTGATCTGATTCTGCAACATCACCTGGAATCAGAATACACCACTCCTTGCCAACTTACAGCAGAAGTGTTGAAATGACCTCAATGAATAAATTGTGAGTTTTTTTTTTTTAATTTTGAATTCTAGATTAATACGTTAAACAAGCTTTGTCCTGCGGCTAAAAATCCGTACTACAAATCCGCGTCTAAGCACAGTTTTGAGTTAAACATGCTTTAGATATAGATTAACATAAGTTTAAGTGAGTTTAATAGATGTTTAAAGCCTATTTCAGCTGTCAAATGTAACGTATAACATTTTATCAATAAGTTTTTATGAGTTTATTCACTGTTAAGCAAGTTAGATAATATTTTAAGCAATGTTTAATTTTTAAACATTGTTTAGCTAAACACGTGTTCAACATGGTTTTAATGCGTCTTTTGTAGTATGACAGTTAGAGTTTTGGATTATCATAAGCCGAGAATAACACTTCAAAATTTTGCTTTCAACTTTCATAAAAAATTACATAAGTTGTTTGTGATTTCTTTACAACTGAAAGAATTTACCATAAATGCCTTTATTTTTGACAGCAACAGTTTTCGTGAGGTTACCTAGGTAACTGTTACCTGGTTACATAGTTGTATTATGACAATTTCGAAAATGACATTTATTAATATAATCCTTGTCTCAGGATCCCGTAATTAACTAAACGGGGACTTAAAATTTATTGTACTTTTTTATTGAGTACACAATATCTTATTGACATCCATTGTGGTGGAAAATTTAACGTATTATGTTAACATTATGTAGATACGTCAAGTTAATTAATCAGTGAATTAATTATCTATTTGATTAAAAACAGAAAAAAACTCTATTTAGGATGAGATTATCAGTACATCTTATATAAAAATATTTAAAATATTTTTCATTTTTAAATGCATATAACATACATAATAACCTAATTTTTTTTTAATATCGACAATTCTCGTGGGAATCAAAAGCAATGCAACTTTCTACTACAATTTATAATTAATAAAGGATATATGAATGATCATACATACTGATAATTGTGTAATTATTCATAGAGGAACTGTTTTACGAAAGTTGTCATCGTCAAAGGCTAAAAAGCCTTGACCAACTGTAATAGAATAATACCACGAAATACATTTCCAGTGGAAATTTATATTTAACAGACAGACACGTGACATACATATGTCTATGCTTATACGCCTGTTTTTACCCTGAGCGCTATAACTTCGGGGTTTTCATGCGTCACGTATATTGATACCTTTTTCCTAAAGGCCGGCAACCTTAACTATTTATTGGTTCGCTCCTATGAGTTGTAGCGTATTATAATATAGCCTATAACTCTTTTTAATAATCGGATTAATTAATGCAAAAATTAATGATTTTTCAAATAAGATCGGTAGTATTAGAGATTATTTGTTACAAACAAATTTTAGCTCTTTATAGTATTAATAAAGATGTTGCTCATTAGCCCAACCAACGCCCGGGGCAGAATAAATAGGGCGTGCCCACGGGCCATGGGTGCGTGAGATGTGAGTCCCGCACATCCGTTTTCATTAAGACCCGCGGATGACTGCAGTCGCGATGGCTTCGAACATCCGTATGCACCAGTGGGGGTGCAGTTAGGGCAAGACCACACTTAGCACTCCTGAGACGAGCTCGAGAAAATAAGTTCAAGCAAACCAAGTTACGTATATTGCTTTTGAAGTGAAAATATAACAAACAGTCAAATCAGTATAAACATACAATTGTAATTAACGTTCAATTAAATCGAGAGTCTAAACAATAAAATATCAGACATCCTTAAAACCAGTAGTAAGCGAATTGAATTATATTTAATCTATTTCACGTTATTAAAGTTTCGAAAGCCGAATGACCTCAATGCTGTGAACAAAAGCTAACAAACGGTAACCAACTTTAGTTTCATTTATTAAATTCATTTAGACCTACAAAACGTGATATTTTTAAATGTTAATTAAACCACGGTCAGAGGTCGGTGAATAATAAATTAGTTTGTTTTGTAACTATAACTTTCTATAATAATAAATTCATCAATAATCATACACACGTTTAACTTTGAAACAGCACTAGAAATAATAAATGAGTTTGAAATAAACTAATGTACTTGTATAATAAAATATAAGCAATCATATATATGTATATATTTAATTATGTGTATCGATGATTATTGATAAAAACCTTTACAAAAAAATTAACCGATTTCGAAAACGAAATAAGTAACTACAAACTAAAAAACAAAACTAAATATATTTTACAACATTGAAGTCGGTGCCAAGTAAAATTTTCAAGTCATAGCGCCAAGTGTTATTGGCACCGATGGTGAATAAACATTAAAAAAAATCATAGAACCTCCTTCTTTTTCTAAGTCCGTATGACAGCAAGTGAGGCCGAGTCAATTATTTATCAAAAGACATAATAATTTATTATCTCAATAATTGATAGAAAAGGCTTTTCTACTTACACATAAAAGGATCGGCGACGCTACTCCTCTATAGGTAAATGTGGGACACATTTACCTATAGAGGAGTACTTATAGTACTTTACAGAATTCTTTTTACAGTTTTTATCAAATTTTATTATGAAATAAAATCACAATCATTTTACTCAAAAAACGAAATATCGTATACCCAGATTTCATCCCGAAATCTTGGAATAATATTTGCCTGCAATATCTACTGAGCCACTAACCCTTTGTCGTTATATTAAAATTCTAATGTTTTTACCGTAACCTTCATAATTAACATGATTATATTTTTGTTGGTAATCGGTTCATTTACGTTTGAACTACGTTAAACATATCACAAAAACATGATACACGGGTCAAATGTTTGTAACACCATCCATCACTCATATTAAAATTTAACTAACAACATACAACTAAAACAGTTTTCGTCACACCATTACACCGTAACACAAAGTAGTTTGAGTTTAATAGACCATTCACGCTACGGTATGCAACTAGCGTGTATTACCTATCAAATTGTGGAAGTATTTTAAACGACTTCAAAAAAGAACACCCTAATTCATTCGTATAATTTAAACTATAATAATCTATAAAGCCTAATTTACATTATGAATTTAATAGTAGGAAATCAATTTCTTAACATTAGTTTCGCGAATAATTTTACGTATGAACACCAAGTTTTACAATTTTCTATACTATAGTAGATACGTACGTATTTTAGAAAATCAGAATAAGTCATCCGCACCTTTCTTTCCTTACTATCTATTTTAAGATAAACAATGGATTTTAACAAGCTTTATTATAAACATACATATCGTCGATCTATATGTGTTAGCTAGTACATGCAAACTATCGAACTTTATAGGACAGACAAAAAAACTTCTTTTAAAGCTAACTATAATAAATATGTTTACTTTTTTAAATGATTTACACTTAAGATATTATAAAAAATATTATTATTATAAAAGTCAATTATTTGAATGCCGTTCTAAATAATAATAAAAATTGATTTTTACCTAACAATTTAGGTAAAAATCAATTTTTACCTAACAATTTAGGTAAAAATCAATTTTTACCTAAATGGTTACTTACGAGGTGTCACATATAGAGCGAAGAAACGTCCTTAATCAAATCACAAAGCCATACCTTAAAGTCACGCGACTCACACATTCACACGACCTTGTCGCAACACAGTCCGCGAGACGGTGCGACTGTCGTACCATGAATGGTCTCTTTTCCCGTCATCGTAACAACAACAGTTACGTAACGCGTGGACATGTGGACGACAATGATACAAAAACGCGACAGTTATTCGCAGCCGGTTACGTGGACAATGAAAGTGTTCTAAGATGCAATTTAATAAAATTATATCTCTCCCGCCTTCCGCGTTCAATTATCTTGTTTAATTATAAATTATATTTATTAGCATATAATTTTACCGTTAGCGGTTATATTTTATTAACGTTTCAGTTAAAACTTTCTAATACTGAAAAATAATTCTCAACTTTTCGCTTACAAAATATGGTAAACGTATAATTATCTTTCTTTTATTATTATATAATTTTGATGATTAATATTTAGATGAAGTAAAGTGTCATTCGATTTATAATCTTCCGCGGAGTGTCATTGGTTATGTGACGTCAGAAAAAATCAACATGGCGGCTGTAGGCTGTCAAAATAATGGTTTTATTATTAGAGAGTTGGGTTTTAAAGTTTTTTTAATAACTTTAAGTCCTTTGAAATGCAAGTGATGTAAGCATCCAAAAACAGTCAGTAATTTTTCAGGAAAAATGTAGTAAATTTTTAATTAAGGACAAAATTTTCAATAGTTTATATCTTTTTATTAAGGATTTTGTCAAGAATTTTAAACAAGGCACTGTGGTAGCCTTACTATGAGCAGACACAACTGCAAAAAAAGCCTCTTTATAATAATTACGCTCAGCCACTGTCCGGTAATATATCACATTAACCCTCGAGTAAAGCGGGTTGATAGTCTTTAATAATTGTGCTGAAGATACACCCTAATGTACGGGTAATGCATTCATGGTGTTGTGTATGCAAATTGAAATTATATGATAATGGCGACAGGCATTTTAATAAAGGTATATTTTAACGGGATAAGTACGTAAGTTTTTACAATCTGATTAATAACCAAATAAAAAAAAATAATCAATTTTTTTCGACGTTGTTCAATATTATTAAAAATATTTTTTTTCTTGTTACATTTGTACGCTCAGTAATACGCCCAATAAAAAATAAGTTTCTAAAATTTTCAGCTTATAATATTTACTATTAGAGTATATTCATTGTCTGTTACTTTACCTACTTTTTTGTAATTTTTTTTTCAGAAAAGTTTGTCTGCTTTCCTAAAAAAATCACCACTGTTTTATTAGTAAGACACATGGCACAATAGCCTTTGAGGAACAACTTTTCAAAAAAATTCAAACACATTCCATAGTCTCAAATACATAAGCACTAGATTTACCTGTTGTAAGAAAGATCGTTCATCGCTAACACAGATTGTAATTACATAGTTCTACTTTAAGTGTCCTGCAGCAGCCTACTGCGGAGCTCGGCCATTATGAAATTTATCTTGCGAAGCAACGTATCAATTACAATAGCAATGTCGAAGAAAATCGTGTCATTAAACTGATTATTCTTTACTTCGTCGCTAGAGAGTAGAAAAGTATACAGTTTGCTTTTTATATTTAACTTTTGAAACATGAATTTAATATGGCATAACATGGAACAAAGTTTAAGTAACAATATTATCAGACAAATAATAATGTAGCAATTAACATTAACAAAAACAAATAATTCTATTAAAAATAAAAATAAAGACAAATTAAAAATAACTATATTCAACCTAAGTAACTATCGATGTCACAGTGAGGCGAGATGCCCAAAACACTGGCAGCATTACCTCTTTGTATGGCCAAAACATTATATACCAGTGTCACAAAATTTGGTACGATATTTAAAAAAAAAAAACATTTTTTGAGGTTTAGATAGTTTATAAAATAAAAACAAAACAATATTACGTATGAGAATTAAATTATTGTTCTTCCATACAAGTATATATAATGCAATTGATTTCTCCATGCATTTATCTACATAGCATTTTGAAATTAAGGTAAAATTTAAACTTAAGTATAAATTCGATTTTTAAATTACCATCTGACTGTTTGTTTTTAAGCCTAATTGCGTGAGTTTTTAAAGTAAGTTAGTTTTTAAATATTACTGGGAAATACATTTATAAATACAATTAACATATTAAAAAATGAAAATATATAAAAAAAAATCAATAATGCAAAGCATGAGGTCCCACGAAACTCGAAGAAAATTTAATACAATATATATTTAAAAAAAATGTAATTAAAAACAAAATTGATTGACCTTATAAAACACTTCTTATAACTCCTATTCGTTGTGTCTGGTCATCTACATGAACATAATGACTTCCTCACATTTCAATTTGTATTGTTTTGCTTTTTTCGACAATTTGTTTTTACAGGAAATTAATTATCACTACATTTGTGATGAGTAAACATAATATTTTGTCTTAACATTTTTATTGTAATATTTATGTTATATAAGACTATCTTTTCTTCGCGGGTTCACTCGCGTTAATGTAGAATTTGTTTAGAAATAATACGCAGATATACATAAAATTGTCTATAAAAGTAAAGTAACAGCCTGTAAATGACGCACGGCTGGGCTAAGGCCTACTCTACTATTAAAGAGAAGGTTTAGTGCTTAATCCACCACGCTGCTCAACTGCGGGTTGGCGGATATGCATGTGTCAGAATTTCTACTGGCACGTGTAGTTTTCCTTACGATTCTGTTCTTCACCGTCGAACTCGAGATGAATTTAAACACAAATTTAACACTTGAGTTTGAACCTGCGATCATCCGTTAAGATTGCCATGTTATAACCACTAGGCCATCTCGGCTTTGAATGGAAAATGGAAGATTGAGAATAATTACCAAAATGCTATCTAAAACCGAATGAAAACAAAACATGTACTATACTATTACCAAAACGTACTTAATGATTAATTAAAGTTAAATTAATTACGTTAGCCGATCTGAAAACCGCTCCACATTGTTTACAATCTAACTTTCACGTGACCCGACCGCGGACGGACAAAGCCGAGCGGAGCCGAACATAGCCGATAGGAAAGTCGTCCAGCTGCGGGTTGACCATCGCCCACCGGTCTCATTACTCTCATTATAAGACTAGCTATGCCCTGCGGTTCCAGCCGCGTTTTTTTGAGGAAAAAATATATTTATATTATGTATACCTATCCTAATTAAATCGGATATTGATCACTTTTACATTGGCTACGATTTTTCGCATAAATGTTTATTTAATTTAATAAATTAAAATAAATATATATTTTTTTAAAGTAGCCTAAGTTACTTCTTATAGTATTAGCTATCTGCGAATAAAAGTTCCGTCAAAATCGGTCCAGCTGTTACATAAATTAGCTGTAACAAAAAGACAAAAAATTTAATTTTTTTTTATGTATTTATCGTATATACTTTAATGTGCATTTAGTGAAAATCTGATAATTTAATATTAAAAAATAGACACTTCAATTTTATTTTTTAGTACGGATATGGATAGCTTTTTCTGTGTCCTGTGGACCAATGTAAGTAGATTGTACAATAATAATTTGCGATATTCTTAGATTTTCACGCGGCGAGCTCCACCCTAAAAATATGTTGTTATAAATATGACGTGAGTGTGTCTGTCTGTGTCGTCGTGTCTCCTTAACATATGGGCAAACTTTATTTAATCGAGATTGTTTGGATGTTCAGACGCTTAGAGATCATCGTCTCTGTTCTGGTCTAATCGTCTAAAAATTTAATGTACCTACTGGAAATTATATTAAAATAACATAGTTGCTTAACCTTGCCCTGATGCTGCAACATCACTTGCAATCAGCAGGGTACACAACTCCTCACTAACATATAGGAGAAGTATCGTGTCGGGACTCGCTATGGTCTCATTGACAAGGACGAATCCAGCTGTCAAAAAAAGGTTGTGGTCACAGCCAACAGTACTACTGCAAGTCGTTGTATAAAAATCACTCAAGACGTAAATGTGTCTGTTTTCATTTGAAAATAGGTTGCGCTGAGAAGCTTGTGGAATATGATGTAGTAAGTAAGTAACACCAGTACATGTCCCACAGCTGGGCAAAGGCCTCCTATCCTATTAAGGAGGAGGTGTAGAACTTAACTCACTATGCTGCTCCACTGCAGGCGGATATAATGTGCCAGATTTTCCCTCGCCACATGGTAGTTTCCGCACGATGTTTTCCTTCACCACCGAGCACGAGATGGATTTAAACACAAATTTAGTATTCGAAATTCAGCGGTGCTAGCCAGGTTTCAACCCTGCTGTCACCGTTTAAGATCATAGTGGTCTAACCACTAGGCTATTATAGAATATCTCTTATAATGTATACTCCTTTATAGAGTGAGTGCATTTCACATGTACCAACGCATTATGCAAAAGCTCCTGACCATAAATTGAGCTGTGCAATATCGATTCTTAACAAACAGTACAAAGCAAATTGCCACTTTCATAGATAGTAAATACACATTGTACATTATGTATATTTAACTGAAGGCTACAACGCTACTTTATTTCATCTCCTATCGCCAGCGAATGATGCATCTTATTACCATTTAAATTACGAATGAATTAGTTCTGTCAAACTTATGTAATGAATTAGTCGAAAAGAAATGGAACAGTCATTTATGATCATTTATAGTTTCCAATGAAGCAAATTGTTTTAGAAGAGACTTTTGGCTTTTTTTTTACTACAAAATGCTCACTGTCTTCCGTGATTGTTGCCACTTACCTCCTATTGAAAGTCAGCGGATAATCATAGATCCTGCACGGCTGGATTTACACTACACTAATTTTAAAAGTATTTTAACCGACTTTCAAAACGGAGAAGGTTCTCAATTCGTCGGTCTATTTATGTATGTTTACTGATTACTTAAAAACAGCTGGATCGATTTGGTTCATTCTTTTTTTTAAAGGTTTTAAATCGTTTTATTAATTTGTTTTAAAAATCAAAATAATTGGAATAAGTAATTTTAATTCGATTCCCGTTTTTTTCTAAAAAAGTAACAAAAATTAAAAAAAAAACTTTCCGTTGATTCAGTTGGTTCCATAGTTAATTCTTTCAGGTGTAAAATCAATGACGTAAACGTCAATTTACGTAATTAATAAACGTAATTTACGTAAATCTGTAAGCAAAACTTACAAGTGTAATTTTCGCCTAATTGTCACATTTTTTTAAAACAATAATATTAAACAATAATTGTTTTTGTTGGTTTTGATTCACAAATCAAAATTGATTAAATAAAATCACAAATAAAACATATTAATTACACAAACAATTTAGCGCGTTTTCACGCAAACATCGACTTCATAAGTCATTTGCAAAACGAGTATAAACCCGAAGCGCTTATCCATAACTTATTCAAGACTTAGATCACAGATATTATACGGATAATTTAAAATAAACATCAGCGGGCCTCATCTGTTAGGCGAGCGGTTATCTCGCAATTATCTAGGCTTATCACATCGCCGTGACAGACTGGAGCGTGGGCGACGGATTGCGCTGTCAGCAAATAGCCGTTTTGTCGAAATTATGAGCGACTCGAACCTAAGGGGAATAAAGTAGCGAACGCCCGAGGCTTTGAGTTGTGGGTGTAACTCTATCCCACGTTTTTAGTTTTCGCTGAATCGTGAAACGCGAGTAATTTATAAACTGTGCTGTGTTTATGTATCTTGAATGTAAACGCGTTCGTAATCGAATAAGTAAATTCAGTGGCTGTTTTTAATTTAATTATTCTCTAAATATTACAAATTAATATTGCCATTCGCGTTTTTCTTTTTGTTTACACAAAAGCTTTAAATGCTGTTTTCAAATTTATTTAAAGAAATTCTTTTGAAAGATTAATTAATGTCTTTAATGCATTCGTATTCAATTATAAGATAGAAGAGAAGCAATGTTTTGTTAATCAGTTTTAAAAATATGTTTTGGCTTACGCTGACTAAACTATATATATACATGAAATTAATGTACTGCAAAATAGTAACTTAAAAAAAATGTCTGCAATCAATAGTACCAATTTTAGGTAAAACATGTAATAAGTGGCGGTAAATTTAAAATCAATAATTTTTAAGTAACCCGTGAGGAGATGAGACGAGTTGCTAGTATTATCTATACTAATATTATGAAGCGGTAAAAATATTGTAATCTTTGCAAGTAAAAATCCGATTTCGAAATTTATTGCGTTGGATAGCCTGTCTATTGTGACAGGCTATAGGCTCTATCACATCACGCCTATGAGTCGTAGACTTATAGAAGCGAAGCAATAACCCTAAACGGAAACGAAAACGAAACTAAACTAAACCGCGAGGGATTACTAGTATTATACAAACGATTTCAAACTCAAACTCAAACTCAAAATATACTTTATTCAAATGCGCTTTAACAGCACTTTCGAATCGTCAAGTTACATGTCATATTTTCATTTTTGATTTTTATAAAGCTACCACCGGTTCGGAATGTAGTCTCTACCGAGAAGAACCGACAAGAAACTCGATAGTAACTCTTTTAAAATCATTTATACATAATGTATTTTTATTACATTTTAATTATGTTATCCGGATAGAAAATCAACGCTTATCAAATCCACGCCTCTTTGTCGTCAAAATATTCTTGTATGGTATAATATGCTTTATTTATTAAAGATTTATCACAAATAGTAGCGTTCATATATATTAATACTGTTTTTTTCATATTTTTCCTAAAAAACTGATAATCAATACCTAAATATTAACGTAAAGATTTTATAACCTAAAGGTAACAAATATTACACCCGTTGTACTACACAATAAGATTAACGATGTAAATATTGTCCTGTAATTATTCTTTTGGTGTACAATAAAGTATGTATAAAAATAAATATTAAATTATTTTTTTTATTAATAATGGTACACAAAATAGGAATACAAAAACAAAATAAAATAAGCCGTACTTTCATCTACATTGAAATTTAATATTTCATTTGAATTTGGACCTTATGTCAAACGGTAGTTACGCGGTATTGGACTATCATAAATACATTTTTTCCTCACAACGAAATCTAAAATCGTTACGCGATAATTGCCTAATATTAAAGCCGGCTACCTAAGGTGCACTTGTGAAATTTGATTACCAGGAAACATGGCCGCTGAATGGTATCAAGTCGCGAAGATAAGCGGGTCTTGTTATAACAGAATAGATTACAGCGGATATCAACGGTTATAATTTACTCTGGACAATCACAGGTTACGCGTAACTATATTTTATCAAATTGTATCTGCTTTAGTTCTTATATCGATAGTTGCACTAATAATGTGTGTAAGTTTATCTATCTGTCTATAAAGTTTTCATAGTAAATATAATATAGAACTCCGGTACGAAGAGCGAAGTTAGTAAATTATTTGTGATACATATATTTACATATGGATGCTGATAGGCAATAATGTGTCAGCCCACAAAATGTCGAATTTGGAGATATTGATGTATCCTGATGGAGAGTCATGTATTAATCATTATTCAAAAATGTTTCAAGTCATCTAATCTAAATTAGTACGGAAAAAAGTTTCTTAATTGAATATTTCGAGTGTGTTTAAAATTTTGCAACAAACAATAATCTAATATATTTGAAAAACATATTATTAGATAAAACTTTTTATTGCACCAATCTGCAATAATTCATTATCTATCAAAATAGAAAAGAGAAGATGGATATAAACGTCTTCAAACAAATTTGTTAAGAATAGGTTTGACTTCTTTAGACAGCATTTTCTCAAAATTAAGTTCGTGTGGCTTGACACAGTATTCCTTATCAACGTCCATATAGCAAATGCACATAATAGTAATATTTAAGGGTCATAATACGTATGTTGCGATGTCGCATTTTGACAGTTTAATCTATCAAAATGGACCGCATGGACCAATTTTAATTCTTTGTTTTGTTTGAATGCCAATGGTATCAAAATGGATCCTAGCTATAATTTATGAAAATTTGTTTAGATGTTTCAAAGTTATCAGCTCTTTTCTAGTTATTGACAATATTTGACGAACTTGAAATTTACTATACTGCGAATGATATCAAAATAACATCGTTGTGTAAACCTTAACTAACTTACAGAAAAAATATCGTGTTTGACTCGTTGAAATGTTTTCAATGATTGTTGTGTTTTTTTTAAATTTTCAATTTTATCAGATATCTTAGTGATTAGAGCATATCGATCTCAAGCGATGACCGCGGGTTCAAACCCTGACTAGCACTGCTGAGTTTTCAAGTGCTAAATTACTCAGCGGTATAAGAAGAATTTGCCTGAAAAAATCTGTATCTAATGTATATCCCTTTCGTGGAGCAGCATGATGAATTAAGCTCTAAAACCTTCTACATTCCAGTGAAACATTTACAGACTGTTACTGTATTTTTTTCAGTGCAAGAAATAGGTATGCTTTGCAGCACAGCATTTTCTTTTCTATTACCTTAATGTGGATAATCTCTTCTCTCGTCGATACGTCTCTACGTCGCTTGCAATATTATTTTCGTTTCAATCGTTAATATTTTAAGTTTTTTCGTACCTTAGGTCAATTTAAAAGCAGTGCATTTCTCACGGAAGTCCGATGTAGATCACGAGATACCGCGAGGTTATGTTCTCAGAACTTATCAACAGGTTTCGACAAAACCTGGACTTAAACAAACGAACTCGTCACGAAACTAATGAATAATGAAATAAAAAATAATTTACGAAAATGAATATTTTTAATAAGCATTAAATTCAGAATTAAAAGTTTTATATAAAAACGTAAATGTCGCCGAGGAACAGTAAGCGATAGGGTTGTGTGCGTTGATATTGATAAAAATGTGTATAAATATGACTGCGCGGGCGCAGTGCGTGTGTCGGCGGCGGGAGATAAAAGAGAGCCTGCACTTACGCGCACTGCCGTATTCATAGTCTGGTACGGCATTTGCTTAAAAAATGCAATGATTAAATATTATTATGATTCGTGTATTTAAAAAAGTATATTTTTTAAGATTTATCCAACCTTTTTAGTATGTACCTACTGAAAGGAGGCGCGGTTGGTAAACGAATTCTTGCTGTCAATACGCGCTAGCTGGCTAATGATACGTTTAAAATAGATGACAATTAGTGAAACGGGAATTCAATATTATAAGAAACTATTGACACTATGTAATACTAGTACGATACTGTTACTTTCAGTATATAATTAAATATTAAGATTGTTTAAATGGTATATTTCAGCCACCTTACTACTTATTCTCATGATTAATAAAAAAACTATTCGATATTTTACAAAACAATTTTGCACCTGAAACTATACAGAAAACAACAAAAAATTCAAATCAAGTATTTTTAATACCTTACATCAAAGTTACGACTATCTAAAAGTAAACAATAACACGAAAAAAAACAATTCAAATTCGGAACAAATTTTCTTTTCCGAAAAAAAACAAAAACGAAACGCCAATACAAAAGCGCCAGCCTATAGCCGCCGGTCGGCGCTGGAATGTGCTACAGTTTAAATGAGGCTGCGCCGGTGAACCGGTCGGCCGGCCGGTTCGGGGAAAGGGCATGATTTATAGCTAAAATTAAACGCACCAGCTCACACTGCCATTATCGATTCCGTGTCATACGAGCCGCGGTAATGAACGCCATTATACCGTACTACGTTGTGATGAGACGTTGTATCAACAATAATCATCGTAATTACTGTCCGTACTCGATATTGTGAATGTGAAAGTACGTCTGTCTGTCCGCTTTTTTTTGTTTATTATTTTTTTACGCCTAAAACCCAGAAGCAATCTTAATGCATTTTGGCATAAATATAAGTTACACCGTGACAAAGGACGAAAAAAAAGGAATAATTAAGAGTGAAATAGGGTATGAAACTGTGTTAGAAGATTCTACAATTTTTCAAATAAAATGTATATACAAAATAATAATTATTCTACGCAAACAACGTCGCGGGTTTTAACTAATTGATGTTACATTATAAAGTTGATAAATTATACAAGTTACACAAAAAAAAATATAATTTTCTTTTTAAAATAAAGATATAATTATGTATAGCATGATAATTTAATGATACCGGTATTTTGAAAAAAAAACATTTACCTTCGTTTAGCACATGATCATTAAATTCTTTTGATCAAATTATTGTGTCGTAAAATTTGTTTTAAGGGAATAACTACCGGATTTCTTGGTGATTTTATTTAATAGAAGAATTCCGAATCGACAGTGCCCTCATTATCAAAATATACAGCGAATTTCATTCAATTTCAAGTAGGTTTTAAGTTTGCTGTCACTCTCAAACGATACACAATGAAAAGAGATAACGCGAGACTTAATGACAACTTAAAATTAAGGAGCGTTTGATGAATTATGGACATAAGCGTTGTTTTCATAAACTCGTAGAATCAAAATGAATAAATTATGTTTCCTACTACTAATACTACTATTATGAATGCGAAAATCTGTGAAAATAGATAAAGAAAAGTTTGCTCTTTCACCCTGAAAGTACTGAATAGATTTTAATGAAATTTTACAGTCATATAGCTTATAAGGAAATTAGAATAATATACATGCTTTTTTATTTCAACATACCACGCAGTTAATATATATAATAGCGTCAATTAGACAATTATACTTTTCTTATACTTCGTCTTTCTAATTCCTTAAAATATAGTTCATCCATACTACTATTATAAAGCTGAAAATTTTAACTGTTATTTGTTTGTTTGAATGCGCTAATCTCAGGAACCTCTGGTTCGAATTGAAGAATTCTTTTAATGTTAGATAGTTTATTTATTGAGGAAGACTATTGGCTATATTACATCACGCTACGACGATCATAGAAGCGAAGCAGTAATCATGAACGCGAGTGAAACCACAAGAGACAGCTAGTTATGTATAAAATTATATTACCACAGTAAATAAACAAATATCTCATTTCTCAATATTGCAAATATAAACATCCATTTGTTATTTAAAAGAGATCGCTGGACCACTTTTGTTTATCCTTTCTATAGGAACTAAACGGAATGTTACACAACATTGTGTCCAGATAATCTACGAATAGTATCTTTCTAAGATAATCTAAGATTTCGAATGGGAATGGACACTTTAATAGTTCTAAATAACGAGCACTGTTATGATGCAATCCCAGCTTAGTAATTAAAGGCATGATATGTTTGTTCTTTTTGACAACATTGCAATATTAGATAATGTAAAGGCTCTGTTACAGCAACCTCTATTACGAGTAAATACAATAGATACTATAATACCACTACTATTCATTTTATTATATACAAACTTAATTATTTAAATTGGAACAGAACATTGATTTATCTCTTGAATTTATTATTAACTTCAAAGATTTTTGAAACATTACAAAATATGTTTCTGAATTTCCGAACTTTTGTTAGAGAGCAGCCATCAACGTCATATTTCTAAAGCTCATATACTTCATGACGTTATAGTACGGCTATCCCAGCATTAAATATTAAGCACACAAACTAATAAAATACATATGTACAAATATATACATACACATAAAAATAATCTTTATAATATTTTAACCCAAGAACCGTAACTGGACGCTGATAAGCAATACTGTGTCAAGCCACACGGACTTCGTTTTGAGAAAATGGCGTCTAAAGATGTCAAACCTATTATTGATATATTTGCTTGAAGACGTATATATTATATAATTAATAAAAAGCAGAAACATTTATGTAATATGTTATCTAATAATAAGTTTTTAAATATTAGAGATTATTTTATAAATTGCAAAATATGGAACGCACCTGAATTTCGAAACTTTGCGTTAAGGAACTTTTTCCATACGTATTTAGTTTATATGACTTGAATTTTTTTGGATAATGTTAAATAGGTGATGTAGTATCAAAATACATCAATATCTTCAAATTTGACTTTTTGTGGGTTGACACATTATTGCTTATCAGCATCCAATTAAGGTTTTAAGAAAAGAAACAAAATAGGCTGTGCTTACGAAATTAAATTATGAATAAATAGTATCAAAGTCCACGGACACGAGGCACTAAATTATATTTAATGTAAACAGTTTCAAAATGTACAAATAGTTTTCTTATAAAAATGTATATATGTATGCTTATTAAAATCGATAATAAAAACCGGTTTTTATTTTAATTATTTAAATTTAAAACTATGTGATTTCGAAACGGGGATCACATAAAAGTGACAAGAACAACGGGATCAAAACATGTTCGTATAATTTTATTCAATTAAATTTTCCTAATTAACTTTATGAAAACATATATTTAATCGAAAAGATTGTATTATTTGAGATATTAATAATTATCAATTACCAAATATATGTAAGCGAATAACATCAGCATCCTTTCGATGCACTAATTTAAATATTTTTTTATTTATTTTATGTTTGTAATTGTCAAAAAGTTCTTATGAAAGAAAATGTTTAAAATATCGAACTAAAATTGAAAAATTTAAGTCGCAAAATCTCCATACAAGAAGTCAGTGAAGTCTTATTCACGTGCGAAGGGGCGGGCATCTAGTAAATAATAAAATTAACTGCTTAAAATAAATAAAACGTTCAATATCATTCACAATTCTAAAAGCAAACAAACCTCAATAGCCTCAAACAACGGTAGACCACTTCATAAAAAGTGCTAAACGCTACTTACTTATAAATGGTCCTCTTATAATGGCGTCCATTGTTAGGCCGCTGTTCAAAGCCTCTTATAAACTAGACAACACCATTTGTTTACCGTGTTCGCCCACTGACACCCACTCCCGCGCAGGCCGATTGAAGAGGGACGAACGCGTGTTATATTATTAAAACCAACCGCTATGTCCGTCAAGTTTGGCGCGTTTATTTTAGTCTAGCAGTTTCTTGCGACTTCGCCAGCGTACATTTGGAAATTTGATAAAAGTGATTCAGAAAGTTAAGTATACTTAGGAATTTGATACCTATCAAACTTTCAACCCTCTTTGTAACCCCTTAGGGAATGGATTTTTAAAAATTCTTTCTTAGTACATACTTATAGGATTTAAGAAACGTTTGTGGAAAAATTCATGTTTCTAGACTTAGCGGTTTCAGTTCTGCGTTGATCGATCACTCAGTGAATATGTCAATCGGTCAGTTTTGATTTACACATATGTTATATATATATATTACAATAATGTATAAGTATGTATATACAACTTAATATATACTATATTACGTATAAGTTTCAATTTAATACGGCCAAGGTATTAGATTTTATATATAAACGTTTTTACCTCTTTTCAACCTCTTAGTGGTCTAATAACAAAAACACATTCTTCTTGTATGCTTACAGCTAAAAAGACACCTACTGCTAAAATTTTAAGTTTGTAGCCCTCACCGTTCAGGCTCTGTGTTAATGAACCAAGGAGGACAAGTAATTATATTATGTATATGTATGGACTAGCTTTCACTTCGCTTCAGATATATACATAAATTAAAACAGCCTCTGAACATTTAGAAGAATATACCTTTGAAATGACATCAGAATTTTTAAAATAAGTTCAATGGTGCCGGATTTTACTTCGCGTTTACAAAATTCGCTCCGTTTTTATTACATTCGTATAGATGAGCTGAACATTTCATTTTTGATACACCATACATTTAAGGATTAAAGAAGTTTTCATCTCAAAAACTTAGTAAACTATGCACCGACATTATTATTTTAGATTATAGACAACGTTTTGTTCGCAAATCCTTATGGCCAATAGGTTATCAATGCGGTGTAAGACGACCTCCTGACCGCGGCAGATGTAAATTTGTCCACTATCAAAGTCCAAGATATGATCCGCTTACCATGCAAATAACAATGAGAAAGTCTGTGTAGCTCGTTGGAATAGAATTCGTAAATTCAAATTAACTTATAAACAATGAAATATAATATTTAACAATGAAAATAATTATTAAAAAGGATATAGTTTTTTATAGATTTGTATTGTGTTGCGTAATCACACTTATAAGAAAGGAGTTCCTATTTATATGAGTTTAATAGGAGAAAATCATAAAAAGAACTATTGTAATATCATATGCTTATAGTTACCGAAAATGAAATAACCGTAATTAAAATAATAATTCACAAAAATACGATACCTAACGTTGATCAAAGATTCATTTCGAAAGACACAATATTCGCAGTACAGTTATCGAGGCCTGAATTGAAAACAATTTTCAAATAATTTTTCATTCCATTGTTCCTATTGGTCCATCAATCGCTGGTGTGTGTTGCGTATAAAAGTATATATATACAGCTGGCTGAGATAAAATCGAAGTAGTTGCGCCGCGGCAGCCGTGGCGTTATCTAGATCGCGGAGCTAGTAACTGCGGCCCGCAGGTCGTTTCATACAAATTGTATGGCGTATCTACTACTACTTTTGGGCATAGTTAACCTTAGAGTTTTCTTGTACGATGCTCCGGTCCGCTAATAGGCTGGATTCATCGTGTCAATGGTGAGAACTCGGACAGTTGATACCATTTATGCACTATTAAAACCATACACGAACGAAATATTGAGGTTTAAGAGTGAAATAGGTTTTCATTGTTTATTTACAAACACCGACGCGTAAATAATCATTAAATGTAATTTATTTGTATTATAAACAGTGTAGTCTGACCTAACTGAACTATCTACTTCCAACAGTTGTCAAATTATATATGAAGTATATTCTAAATTCAATAATATATTTTTATTTTTAATATACATTTATGATTTGTTATTAGTTACCACATGGTGCCCGCGACTTCGTCAGCGCAGTATTATTTTTCCTATTTCAAGTTCTTGCAGTTTCTCGAGCCTTCTTTTTTCAAATTAAAAGTATGGATGTCCTGTTTCAGGCTCTAGACTATCTCTTTACCTACCAAATTTCATTTGAATCGGTTCACTAGTTTAGTCGTGATTGCGTAACACACAGACAGAGTTACTTTTGCGTTTATAATATAAGTAAATTTATATAAAAACTTAAGTATAAAACTAAATTATTTAAAAACGTATAATGTAAACATAGGAATATGAAAATTTAGTAAGATCGTGCTCAGTCCAATGGTTTATCAGATAAAGTGACAAATGACCTTACGGGCATTCGGCCGAAAGATCTAACGGTTCAAGTTTCCTTTTCGAGATAATATAGTGTTTGTAACAGAGTGTCAAGGCGCACCACTGCGCTTGTCCCGCGGCCTTACCCTCTATACGGAAATAATGTTACTCTAACATAAAAATATGGTCTAACTGTCGACTAAATTAAAAATGACAAGATATTTTTTTTCACTAACTTTAGGAATTTAAAAAGTAATATTATTCTTAATTACTTCACGGCAGTGAATTTGAATTGAATGGCATACCTATAATTAATTTACCTACAATAATACTAGTTATTGTATCGTAAATACGTATTTTTATTTGCAGTGCTCATTGCTTATACCATTATTTAATTATTTTACCCGTGAATTTTAAAACTCGTTTTAACCAACTTTAAAAATGGAGGTGATTCTTCAAAATGTAGAATTTTTTTTGCTGTTTAGTTTACTTGTATTTATTTCGTTTTTGAACTTTTCACTAACAAATAAAGGTTGCATTCGTATTAAATGAATTAACCTTTCTGCTTTTCTGTTACGTAAAGACACTGAAGAGGTCTCTTTCAGAAAATATCTTATACCAACGATATAGCAAAAGCAGTTTTTATAAGTTAAGCTTATCTTATAAAAAAACTGGATGCTGATAAGCAATAATGTGTCAACCGACAAAAAGTCAAATTCGGAGACATTGATGTATTCTGCTAATGCATTACGCATCATGCAGTATTCGATATTATTAAAAAAAGAAATCAAGTCATCTAAGCTAAATAAGTACATAAAAAAGTTTTGTTGAGTTAATATTTCGAATATTGAGTGCGTTTATTTTGTAAATTGCATCTCATATGTTTGAAAAACTTATTATTAGATAAAACTTTTTTATAACAATTTCCTTTTAATTAATTATATCTTTTATTAAAATAGAATAAAAAAGACGGATATATACGTCAAATAAATTTGTTTGGTTTGACATCTTTAGAGGCCATTTTCTCAACATGAAGTCGGTGTGGCTTGAAACAGTATCGTTTATCAGCGTCCAATTACCAAACACCTCGAACAAAACATAAATAAGAATTTCCACATTTTCCAATCCATTTAAACCAAACCCACA
This sequence comes from Hypolimnas misippus, assembly GCA_037950945.1. Lineage (NCBI taxonomy): Eukaryota > Metazoa > Arthropoda > Insecta > Lepidoptera > Nymphalidae > Hypolimnas > Hypolimnas misippus. The sequence goes on along the minus strand of JBBEEQ010000006.1, from coordinate 3,982,212 downwards.
TCCGGTTATCCATTTATTAAGTGACAAAACAAGACCTCGAGTCGATCGAAATTTCGCGTGCAGCCGATCTGATTTTACAAGATCTAGATCATTCGGGTAGGCATGCAACAGGTAGTAGCGGTGGCGGTAAGTGGGTGAAAGGTTTCATTGTGGTGTCACGACCGGCCACCCATTTATATACTTGTAAATAAATGAACGCGAAATTCAGATATACCGTTATTGTTCTGATCCGAGATAGGTTCGAAGATAAGACGAGATAGCTACGACTGTTTGCTAGGACCTTGTTTCTGTTAATGCTTATTAATTGTTAACGTTTATCTTAATCTAGATATAATATTGTTTAATCGTAGCGATGTATGGATGCTATATGAGAATACATCTCCAACAAAACGATACATAGATTGAAAATTAGCCATGATAAGAATTGCTCCTTTATTTTATACAAGCTGACCCGGCGAACATCGTCCCGCTAACAGTCAATGAATGTCGTGTTACAGATTAGCTGAACTTAATTTATGATTTTCTAACGGTTAATAAATACAATATAAATATCAAATATTGAGATAAACACGCAAAAAGAAATAAAAAAGTACAAAAATTAATCAATCGCGTATCAGCAGGGTTGATTTAAACTATGTACATTTTGTACATACATTCTCTTCTAAATTTTTTTTCAGGCGAAAGACGAATAAGGCGGATCATTTGCCGATACATAAGGAAACGTATTAAAAATGTCATATCTTCAAAACAAATAATAAATGTATCGTTTTAGTTTGCGAAAATTTTCAAATCACTTAAAAGCCAGCAGTACCAAAATCGACAAAAGATCATAATTGAATTACCTATAAACTATTTAATACGATTATTTTGTTATTCAACATAATAAGACAGTTTTTGATCAGCATTGCACTTTCAATTCAATTCATTGGTTAATGGTGCAACGCACTTTATCGGTGATTAATCAGAATCAACATGACTTTGATATCGTTGCAACAATGTAATAAAAAACATCAATCTATATGACCGTCGTAAAATTCCTGAAAGCCTTATTTTTGGTAGAGATAATTATCTCGTAACGTTTTAGTATATTGTAATTAAGATCAAAATAAAAATCCAAGTTTATCTCTTTATTTGACAGATCGAAAATACAAACTAAGATTGATTAAAATATAATCGCCATTAATGACAAAAATCGTAACGTACATAATAAGCGTATGTACCTATGCACTTATTTACCTATAATATGTAATCTACTCCTTTTCGGAAGTCGGTTAATAAGCATATTATTATATTGGTATTTAAAAGAACAAACAAAAAAAAATATTGACAGATTCGTTGGCGCAATGGTCACTGCAACTGACTAAAGCGCTAACAGTCGCGGGTTCGATCCCCGCTCACGGCAAACGTGTGTATTGGCCATACGGACGTTTGTCGTGGTCTGGGTGTTTGTGTTAGTGTTGTGTTTCCGGACCCCGACACAAGGTCATGAGATCTTAATGGGGGCCGTTGAGTGTGATGCGTTATTTATTTATTTATATTTATAATTCAAATTGAAATACCCCATTATACATTACAATAGCACTCAGCCGTAAAGAACACGATACATAAAGCACGGTGCACATAATGTAATTTATTAGGTAATATTATTATTTACAGCGTTCAGACTCACCATTACTCGGAGCGAAGGTGAAGCTATCTTGCTGAGCGTTTCCTGAAACAATCACAGGATTTATTTTCTTGCCCTTACGAACTACGAACTCGTTATTTAATACCGCGAAAAGTAACAGAAATGTTAAATATTAGCTGAAATGGGAAATGTATTCGATGGATATTGTACTAAATATTTTTAATAATTACAATTAGTAATAAAAGTCAATTAATACGAAAAAAAAAAGATTGTAGACCTCATCCAAGCCACTGCATCTAGGTAAAGTTCCCAAAATACTGACAGCATTACTCCGTTGAATGGCCAAGCTGATCCTTTGACCGAGGTGGCTGCCAGATTTTTATTTGATGGATATATATTTTCCAGAATACAAATCTTTGATGGCCAACTTATAAAAATACTAAAGAAATTTGTTTTTCTTTGAATCGTAGGCTAATTATGTAGTATGGAAGTGTAAAAAACTTAATTAAACTTAAAGTAAAAACTTAATTATGTATCGAAAACTTGACCTGATTGATCTAGATAAGCTAAATAAAGTGAATATTAAAATAATATAAATATATTTTTTAGTTTTGGAAAAAGGTGTTGATTGACGCAACCTAATCGATATGTAGCATTAAGTTGATAAGAAAAAAAGACTTTTTTTTTATAAAACATAATTAAAACGAAATAAAAAATCCGAATTAAAATAAGGTTTTTAATTATTACATACCTCTTGTTAACAATTCCAACAATTTGCTCGAGAAATGAAACTCGGGCGTAAACATTCTTATCATCACTTTCAGTACATCACTATATTATTAAATTACAAAATATCGTAACAAATTTCACTTTTACTCGCACATCGCGCACTACGACACTCGATTTTATTCATTAACTACTTTTTAAATTCAATATTATTCGGAATAAAACAATAATACATTGTACAAAATTCAACAAAAGTTATTACTTCACATCTGTCACTTTAATTTTTTAATTATAAAGACGGTTAAGTTTCAATATTGCGCGTCAGTAATCTGTATTTGATGTTATATCAGTATTATTAATCTGTATTTCCGCTTACAACGAACGGTTCCAATTTCAAATGTTTCGGGAACGTGACGTTACTGTAACACAATGTAACATATTAGTTTCTGAACGACGCGCGGATCGGCAGTGTTTAATTATGCCGTCCCGATTCATTAGTGCAGGGATCAGGGACGGCCGGGGACGTATCGAATTAATTGGTGATATTTATTATTTCCTAATAAATAATTAAAGTAACTGATAACAGAACACACACAAGTAATCATACTTATACGAATAAAACATATTTAAAATGTTACTATACGACGAATAATGGCTTAGAATCATAATTACAACTGTAAAAAAAATATCAATTTGGAATTCTTCATTAAAAACTATTATATATTAATTATATTCCATTGGAAGACAAACGGACAAAATGATGGACGTACATTAGAGGCCTAATAATAAGGGTCCGTAGAACGTGGGGTACAGAACCTTAAAAACATAATTATGTAACAGATCCATTGTGGGCGAGTATATTTTACAATTTAAATAGACAAACAGACATGTAAAACAATACAATGCCCATAGTTATTTTAACGACAGGAGGAAACTATAACTATTCCAAAGAGCTATTGAAAGTTGCAAACAATCCGAGCTCCGTTCCCAAGAAACATTTTAAATATTTTATTTACCGCCTTTCTTAAACCCGAGTACGGCCCACGGCCCGGCTTCAGAGGTCAGGGTTGCCGACGCTCGTCTTTTGACCTCTATACGGCCGTCCTTCATTTTCGTACGTTAAAAGTATATCTCCATCCTCCTCGCACAGGCCGCGACACATTGCTTGACATATAACCCTTCACGTCATTGTTGTAGCGTTCCCTTTCCCGCGTCCGACGCAACGCGTATCGCCTTTTCATTTCAACAGGTTATGACATATCGGTAGCCTTATGACCCGAACATCGGTGATCGTGCTGTCCTCTTTTAGCGCTCGTTTTAAATATATACGCGTCCCTGTCGCACATGTCGCGACCTCTACAACTAGCCACTTGAATAGATTAGGTGTTTTCGTACGAGTGTGGGTTATTCATTGATAGCCGGTTCGTTGGCATTTTAAATGCATAAAGTATAATTGTTTGTTAAAAAAAATATTATAAGTTATTTATTATATAATTTATAATCGAAAACGTGTTTTGCAGATCGATATTGTTTTTTTGTATATATATATTAAGGCAGTTTAAAATATCCGATCGCATTAGGATCTAAATTGGTACTCTCACATAACTTACATATTAAAATTAAAAAAAAAAAACATCCGACAGTCTCATTGAGACCATTATTACGATCCCCAACGTGCTGTTCATTAGTAAAAAAATAATATCCTCTCGATTCCAAATTATGCTGTCATCAGGTCAAGGTTATGCAACCCATATTTTAATATCGTTGAAATAACAGAATGGTAAATGCCGAATCTATCAGACCAGTAGAAGTTTCTAAATTATTACTAAGAACCATTTCGATTACATCAGCTTTTAAACAAAAAATTGCATCAAAATTGATCTATTCGTTTCGGCGCTATGATACTACATACAGTCACAAAGATACTCAGACACATGCTAAATTTATAACACCCGCCTTTTTGCGTCGGAGGTTAAAAAATACATTATTTATTAATAAAGAACTAATATTAAGTTTCTGTAAAAATGGTCTTAGATCATTTATTGAATATGTATGTGTTATTTTGAATAAAGTTAATTAAAACCAGAACTAAATCATATGTATGTATATGCCATAGTAGCTTTATGCATGCAAAGTCTTAGCCCAATCGGTTTAAAATTGACAAAGTTTCATACAAAATTTAATCTCCTATTTTATCACCTTGGGGGTAGAAATGATGAAAATCCTTTCATAGTGGATGCCTACGTCATAACATCTCTCTGCATGCCAAAATTTAGCCCGATCCGTCCAGTGGTTTGGGCTGTGCGTTGATAGATCACTATGTCAGTCACTCAATCATAAACGCTCATCAACCTTAACTCTTACACATTTCTAATTATTTTTTATAATTCTAATATAATTAATTTTTAATTTTTTTTTTTACATTTTTGTATTTTTTTTTTACTTTAGATGGACAGGACAGGTGTTAGATGGATGAATAAGTCTTATTAAAAATCAATCTATAAACAATTTTGACACTATCCGCAACATTGAACAAGTCTAACCTTAATAATTCCATCTTAATAATATTATAAATCACTCCTCGTAATTAACATCAATTAAATATTATGGCTGCAATATTTTATTTTATTTTACAAGTCAGCTCACACGTATAAACACAAGTAACACACACATATGTAGATGTAACGCGTAACTTTTTCCAACGCTGACCTGCGATCGAGCGCACCGACCACTGCATCGTGGATCTACTAACACTGCTCTATTTTGTAATAAAAAATAATAGAAAATGCGATTTATTTAGTTCTACTTAGACCCCGAGCAATGATACTTTTTAACTATAGATATGTTAGGTTTCTTGTATTGGACGTTAAAGATCTAATTCTTTCAGGTGTGAATCAATGAGGAAGAACTTATGTAAATCTCTATGGAAGTCTAAAAGCAGGTCTTTAAGTAGTGTCGTTGTATACCTAATATTCAACAGTTTTATAAATAAAATAAATGTCATGAGAACTATGTTCTCTCTTCGATATTGATCCAATGGTATTTTAAATTAATGATGACATCGAATAAAAATCATGTGAAGTCAAGTGTTTGTAAAAGGAATTGTTAACTAAGAAATTGTTAACTTCTATTGGACAACCCCCTATTGACTTACATACTTAACAATTAAAATTAGCCAACATTTAATTACATATTTGAATACATTTGTGTTCTGGATCGCCTTCTCCAGATATCTCTCATCCATTTATACCTTCAAATATAATAATTAAATCTACGAATAAAAAGCCTCCTCCATCGAGCGCCAATCCTAGCTCGCCGAGAAGAAAGCGCGATGTCTGGCGTCGGCGCGTGCGCACAGCGTGTTTTTGCTGCGATGAATATTTATCGCTCGCTCTTGCCATTAGCGGCCGGGAGGTCTGTTCCTCGTTCAACTCGAGCATAATTAAACATTTTTTTTATAATTATATAATTTTTGTATTTTATTCAAAAATGTGTTTTGAGCTTTAAGCAAATCTTTGTACTTATAAGGTAGAGTAGGTGGCGAGATTATGTACTTCAACTGATTGAAGCACTAACGGTCGCGGATTTAATTTCCGCTCATGACAAACATCTGTGTAGTATATGGATAATAATCACGTAATCTAAGCTAATAAAATAAATACTTTATTGAATTTCAAATTACATCCCTATATTGCTGTTTGTGTAAAACTTCTTTGACTTAAAACTAGCCTCCCAGTGGTTCCATCAACACAAAATTGACACATCATGTTTCAGTGTCAAAAATCTATGTATTTCTCTTCTGGTCCTATCTTATAAAGAGGTAACCTCTTCATATTTAATATAACGGGTCTTATCGCGATAACTAATGGTAGTAGTAGTACCTTTTTATTGCCTGACGTTTCGATGAAGTTGCATTCGTCGTAGTCATAAGCTGTGTCAGCTAAATAAGACCCGTTATATTAAATATGAATAGTATAAATCGCGACAGTTAAAAATATATAGGTTACCTCTCGTTAAATTATAATTTATAAGTTAGGAACAGAAATTAACGAAACATATAATTTTCTTAAATTTGGTTGTATTCCCTTAAACCATTTTTTTTTCATTTATTTTTTTTTTTATAATAAAAATCGTTCAAAAGACGAATACGGCACAAACCCTTACATCGTACACACAGATAGTTGATGACTTTAAAATTGATTCACCTCGTCTAATAGCTGATGATTTGTGGCAGTGTTTTGACGAGCGCTGACTGCCGGCTTAACAAGTGCCGTGATTCGATACGTGATATTATTAACTGTAGATTATTTTTTTCTATTCTACTTCTTGTAACTTCTGTTCTTTAACACTACGATTTTTTATTTTAACGTGAAACGAATACTAACTTAGATATTAGATTTAGGCGATTTTGTTCCAATAAGAATTATTACAATTTTTTACTCTGTATAAAAATGGAAGGCAAACGAGCAGGTCTTAGATATTGTAAGCACCAGAGGTGCCACCAATGCGTTTCCAGCTTAAGAATGAATAAGTGATGAAAGGGAATAGGAAGTAAGGAAAGGAATGGCGGAGAGCTTAGGCTTCAGGTTCTCACACTCGATGTACTAAATGCAGCTGCATTGGCTACTTCACGCCGATCTTTTGTGAAAGTGAGATACTGTCCCGTTCGAACCACCCATTTACCTACGACTTGTAGTCACTTGGCTACAACTATAAAATTTGACCAAATATCACTTCTAACCAAACAAGTCTTAGATATAAACACATATTAAACCTTTCAGTAATTTTCAGTTTATATTTAATTTACAGTTTGTTTTAACGCATGAAATAATAAGGACAATTTAATTTTAAAAAGACAAACTATCATAAGCTAGCATATTGCTCTCAGACTCATAAATATTTTTGTGTACCTAAAGATTTACTGTCGGTGCTTTTTTCGCATTCACGGCTTTTATAAAACTTACTTCGCATTTATTACTCAGTTACAGATTTTTTTATATCAGCAACGAAAGTAAAACTTATATATGTCAAGCCACACGGAATTCATTTTGAGAAAATGGCATCTAAAGATGTCAAACCTTTTCCTAATCAATTTGTTTGAAGACGTATATAACCATCTTTTCTTTTCTATTTTGAAAAAAGTTATAATTAATGAAAAGCAGATTAATATATTTAATGTGTTATCTAATAATAAGTTTTTAAAATATTTCAAAACATAGAATGTGCTTGAAATTGGCGACATTAAATCAGCATCCATATATAATTATTGCTTTAACAGTTTTTGGCAGTATGCAACGATAGTTTTACACAATAAGCCTAAAAATAATAACAATCAATTTCGTGTCACTAAATACACAATCTATTAAATTTACACATCAAAATCCAAATTACCATCTCAATTCTCATCGCACACGCAAAAAACACATTACCCCCTTTGATAACCGTCGAGTAAAAAGTAAAAGAAAATACGTCTGTATTCACCTTAATGATACAGTATGTGCATGGAGCAGTAATTTTGTTTTTCTCTTCCCATCATATTAATGTTTGGCTCGTGCCAGTTATTAGTCGGTCGCTTACGGAAGCGAGCACTTTCTTACTAAAGCCAATACTACATCATCTCACAAACACGAGATTTTATTCTTTATTGTTGATGGAATAAGGTGTATAATTGGGTGAAGGCTTTTTCCGAGCGCGGGGCGATGTTGCGTACTATACAACATATAGAGTCCGTTCAAGTTTTTGCTAGGTATCCGGTGAAGCTAATAATTACAGTCTTGTACGGCTGTGGGCTTGGTGCGATGGGTGTTTCCGTTCCATTTTTTACGTACTGATTTCCCGCAACGTACAGAAGTCAATATGTCAGTTTCGCTAGCTTTAGATAGTTTACGTATTAATTTTCTGTTATCTGTTGTATGGAGTTTTGTTAAGCTAGTAGCGAGCCGCCCCAGCGACAGGCAATGCCTCGGCACGGCTAATGCATATAATTTTTTACAACATCACATTACGAATCTTTGAAATTCTGCCTTTCCCTACTAAAATATGCAGTTATGTAATACACATACAAGGTTTGTGTGTTTATGTAATACACATGAACCTTGCTCTGTTTATTGATGAAATTCGCATTAAAATCCGTCGCGTAGTTTAAAAGATCTAAGCATTCAAACTGCTGGAAACGACTTTTCTATACTATGTATGTCTTTTGCTCACGGTTTAAGATGTATAGTCTATTTTTCTTTAATTGGCCGATTTGGTTACTAGATCCGGAAGAAAAATCACGTATTTTCGAAAATTATTTTTAATATATTTTTTTATTGGCACAATTGATTCAGCAATCATTCGATAAATAATGTATCAACTCTAACTCTTACGTGTGGTTCGCAGTACGCTGTATTTGTCTGCTAAATAAGACAAGTGTAGAAAAATAAGTATAGATTTAATTAGACCGTTTAAACATTTTTTTCTATCTGGCCGATACAAAACGTGCGCCACCTCTGAGGTGTTAATTGTATTATGCCTGTAACAATAAGTTCAAAAAGTTTTTAACTTTCCACATCAAAACGAAAATAGCGACAAAACGAGAATTCAATCCGCACTATAATACAAATGTAAGATTCGAAAGTGTTTAAAAAAATCATTTTAATAAAGAATATTTTTAGTTTGAATTTGCACTTTTTGCATTTCGTGCCAGGTGTTCTGCCAGTCCAGCCATGGGTCGCACGCTCGCAATGTTAAATTTAATATAATGATTTTTATACTCAGTCTAAAGCAAAGTATAATATCACAAACAAACATTACTATGCATATAATAAAATATTACATCATTCATAAACTTAGTCTAGTAAAACATAGTTGACTCAAGACCTCTGGTCACCCACCGTTCGCCCGCAGTACCCTCAGCCCTATAATCTGTGCAATATAACCGGTGATTTGACGCCGTGACCACCGACGAGAAATGTCAGGGGACAGAACTATAATTACGGTCTCGTGCCCTGTGGTATATGAAGGTCACACTAGTAAGATTCTGTACTTTGTAATAAGTAATGACATACAAGATTTTAGTTTCAAACGTAATTGTTATGGAACTACCAACCGCGACTTCGGCTGCGTATGGGCATAATATTTTTTGACTTTAAACTTGTTATTTTTAAATTATTTTTCGAAAAAAATATAACCGACGTAAAACAGAATGTGTCTTGTATATTTAGGCAAACGATCGCAGCAATCTAATGTCATTAAAAAATTGTTCTTAGTTATTTAAGAATTTTTTTTTGTTTCGCTCCTAAGATCTTCATTAGGTCCTTCTTATAGCTGCTTATTTATAAAGAAGGAAAATTTGTTTGTAAGTTCATTCATACTTATACATCTATAGTACATACATACTGTTCGAATAAAGAACGTTATTTTTTTAAAACGGTTAAAAGTTATCGTTCTAATTTGACCACTTGTACATTATAACCTACGGATATTCTGATAATGAGTTCAATCAAAATCTGTTCCATTCCTCTCCCATAATGTAAATTATTCATACATAAAGGCATGTCGACATCAAGATGTAACTATTTTTACGCATTCACGTCTGTTGTACAGAATACAATTGCAAAAAAAAATATTTTAATATTACAATGGAAATTTCAATAGACTGAATACGTTATCACTAGTATTAACTTGAAATATGTACATATGAATGAATGATATTATACAGGATATCAAAAAAACAAACAAAATATCGTTTCTCCTAACGCTGGTAAATGGAAAATACATGGCCAGTTCACATCCTGTATAACTATAGTTTTGTTATAAACATATATATTTTGATATCCAGAATGCACTTTGGACGACTTTTTATTATAATTTAATGGGCCATGAGAGAACTTTCGTTGATGTGTTTTGTTTTTATTAATTCATGTTTTTAAAAGCATCATGTGATTTTAATATTACCATTAAAAAAATTATTACTCAATATTAAATCCATCCCTACTTTAATAATATCAAGGAATAAAAAGTCACCACACGACACCTTAACGACCAAGCGCACAAAGCCTAAGAATGATACATTCATATGTGGCTACACCTTTATAAAATACTCCGTATGACAATAGCAGTCGCTTTGGTGGATCACATAAGTGTGCTCAAACCCTAAACAGAACAATATGAACCAATTTGTCAGCCTTTATTAAGTATTCACATGTACCGTGGCTCATTACGTAGTTACGTTTTCCCGCCCAAAAGACCAAGATGGCGTCATGGGAGAGTGCGCGTGCGCAAACCACGGGAGCATAAAGCACGAACGTAATCATAACGAATAACAGGTCTATACAGTCTTGTTGAATATAATCTATCATGATTGTAGATAGTATAATTTATATTAATTCATAAGCATTTGCCTATATTAATATTAAACATATATTTATACTGTTTGTGTGTATGTCACTAACGGCTTGGTATACTAATTGTTATATTTTTTCTTGGTGATTGGGAGAAAAGATTTATAATAGACCCCAAGGTGGCGCTATTAAGTAGGAAATCTCTATCTGGTTTGCTAAGTCAATTACATTAATTGCAGAGTTTTCCAACATAACTCATCTAAAGTAATATTATAATATTTTAGAGTGTTCGTTAGCGCGAATGGTTTTTTTGTTTCTTTGTCACTTTGATTTGAAATAATTTGCAATGGAGAAAACCTACACCCTGGATTAACAAGTAGTAAATTTTATCCCTCGGGCAAAAACGCGACGCGAACCCAGTGTGAAATAAAATTACCTAAATTGCATTGGTTAGGTTATTCACATATACCTTAGAAGCCTACAAAAAGTATTTATCGTGGTTTTCCTTTTTTTCCAATAACACACAATCTAATTTAAGTTTTACGAGAATACTTCATGAAATAAATCAATAATTTAAAAATAATATATTCTTAAAAGAGTTAGCTTTTAAGAGTTAGTTCTTAAAAGCTTCTTAAAAGAGTAACTACTGAGTTTCTTGCCGGCTCTTCTGAGTAGAGTCCACACTCCGGTGGTAGCTTTACGTGGAACTGACATCACAAATTTGTAAATTGACGATTCGAAAGTGCTTGTAAAGACCTATTTGAATAAAGTATAATTTAAGTTTGAGTTTAAAAGCTTGTAAAAAGACAATTAATGATTAAACGTGATAATAATAATTTTACAAAATTAAAACTATTTTTGATTTTTATAAAATTTTAGAGAATATCTTTATCTATACGATACTCCATAGATGTCGACACAGATTGCTTTCATAAACATCACAATGTCACCAATGTTTACGACACACATATTTGCAAACAGTAATCACAGGGCTCTGAGAAAACCGGACGGGCGGGTATTCTCACGCACGGGCGGGTTTTCCACTGCTACCGACACACGTTAAAATGTTTCAAAATTAATAAATAATTTTTCATGTTCAATATACATTTGTTGAATGAATTAGACTATAAAAAATATAAAACAGACAAAATTAAATTTACAATTCATAAATTACTGTAAAGATCGTGTCTGATCGGAATGGTGGTAAAGAATGCTAGCAGAATTACCTCTTTGAATCACAATTCCCATTCTTTGTGCGAAAAATCCGTCAACCCTCCTGCTAGTGGAGGTTTTTTTTGTATTACTACTTTTTTTATTAATATTATAGTATTCATAGCATTGAACTATTAGACTGATAACTACAACTAAAATAAAAATATAACTAATAACCGCCTCTATAGTCTAAATGTAAATCTCATTTTTATAAAATGTCTTTTTTTTGTTCACGCAGGGGAAATCTTCGTGAATATACCCGTTTTCTGGGGGAGATCGGGTTATGTGGAGATTTGTACCCCCTAAAACCTCTGCGATGGCCTTCCTCAGCACGGAAATAGAGATATCTCGATATCGCGCATGCGCATCCGCTGCATATAATTAAGTCACTTGTCACTTTAAAATTATTCACATAAAGATACGTATTTCTACTCAATGTGAGAAATAAATGCACGTAAAAGCGGACCAAATGGAAATCCCAGCGACCCGTCCAAGTGATATATGAACATGCAAATTATGCAGTAATAGCAACAAAGGAGTACGTTTAACCAAGTGCCCGCTGCCCAGCGGAGGGGAACCTCAGTTTATTGAATAACAAGAACCTATTCGCTACTTCGGTCGTGTGGCTTTTTGATTTATATCAAAATATTGAAAGAAAGAAAGACGGTATACTTTATTGTACATCGACTCATATACATTAAAAAGAGGCGTATGGTCAGTTAAGGTACTATATATTTTTTTAAAGTAAAATATTTGTGTATTTGATGTTGTGACGGTAACAATGTATTCAGCAATTGTCAAAATTAACTTTAAAACTAATAACTGAGATTTTTCGCGTGTATTGTCTGTACTGTTAAATTTTTTATTCGCGTATATTTGCCTTCTAATCTACCTAGAAAGAAATTGAAAATGTTTTAACGTATTATACATAAGACTTAGAAATGTAATTCTCGCCTAATATAAGTTTGTCAATCAAAATTTAGAAAGTCAGTTAACAATTCATGTGTAATAACTTAATAATTAATTTAATTAATCAAAAATCCAACTGCCTAAAAAGACTATCTGCAGTCAGCATTATCGTACCAATATGAGTTCTGTCTAAAAGCCTATAATTGCGAATCGTTACTAACTTAAAATTGTTATAGATCATAAATGATAATTCTGATTGAAAAACGATATGAGAAACCTAATAATGATTATTAAATACATACATTGCTGATAAACACATTACCCTCCTGTACGTCGCGTAGTCGGATAAAAAGGAAATCTAGTCTTATTTTTTTATTATTGCTTAAATAATAAAAAACAAACATACATAGGCTGATAAACACATTACTATATTTGCATCGCACTCGAGTGCACGAAAAATAATATTGTTCAAATCCTAGGAAGCATGAGACATAATAGGTCCCACTGCAGTACTATCGACAATCATAAGAATATCCATAAAACTCTTAGGAGTATCAAAATACAAAACAGTCCAGTTGCTATCATTACGTCTCTTAACGTCATTATAAATAAACGGTGAAAGAAAATTTCCTACGGAACCACCGTCGTGTTCGCTTTCAGTAAATGATATAGCACCCATTGCAATAATTTTCACCATCACAGAATTGCTTCTCACTGCATAATACGTATATGATAACTTCAATATTTTTCACTCCCGATCTCATACTAACCGATCCCTAATAAGGATCGGCGGTAATAGCCAACATAGGCGACAAGCCGACGAGCGCGAAGAAAATAAAAATTGAAATTGTTTTACCGAGAAAATTTAATTTGTATTAACAATGTTGATCTCAACTGTAGTCCATTCACTACAGCTGGTACAGCTCGTCTGGAGCGAGTTATCAGAACATTTATAGATATAAATCTGATTGCCAGAATACGAAAGTAAAATATGTAGGAGAAAGAAGTATGTGGGTATATTCAAATCCTCCTGTCTGATTTAAAAATATATTTGTGTATAAATATAGAAAAACCACAATAAGCAAACAATTACGCACCATTAGTAATTATTTGCGTAATCGTTTTAAACTATATATTTTTACGAAAACTTTGATAATTAGGAGACATTTAGTTGGAGTAGTGTTCGTTATTAGAACAAAAAATGATCTTCCAATGACTTAATAAAGATTAAATAAAATACAGATTGATAATAAATCAACAATAATAAGCTTTTGACAACTTTTTTAAATGAACTAGCAGTCTGAATTCGACCATAGTTTATTAAATTATCAATCATTACAAATTATCATTAAAAAATGACTACAGGCTAATAATTAAAAAAAGAGTATGTATGCGCGTGTGTGTCAAATGCGTGAAAGTTAATTTAATGTTTTTTATTGATTTTATGTATGGACTGTGATAAGCAATACTATGTCAAGCCACACAGACACAGACAGGGAAAATAACGTCTAAAGATGACAAACCTATTCTTAATAAATCAGTTTGAAGACGTATATATCCATCTTTTCTTTTCTTTTTTGACAAAGGGTGTAATAAATAAAGAAAAGGTATAATGAATTAAAAGCAGATTGATATATTGAATATATTAACCTAATAAAAAGTTTTTCAAATATTTGAGATTATTGTATACATTGCAAAATATGGGACGCACTCGAAATTCGAAACAATTAATTAAGAAACTTTTTTCCGTACTTATTTAGTGTATATGACTTGATTTTTTTCAATAATGTTAAATAGGTTATGTAGTTTCAAAATACATCAACATCTATGAATTTGACTTTTTGTAGGTTGACACATTATTGCCTATCATTATCCATATATTGATTAACCATTATTAAAAATAGATATTAGTATTCCTCGTTCTTTTTCTATATAAACTACGTATTAATATATAGATTGTATATATATATATATATATATATATATATATATATACAATATATATATATTAGATAGTAACAATCTGTTAACCGGATACAATACAGTCTGGGAAACAGTTTACAATAATGTATTCCGTAATTGCAGTTTCTTAGCATAACTAGACCACTTTCCATTTATTATTTTTACTACAGTCATAAATTATAACTTTATTACGATAATAGGAATATAATATAATAATATTTAATTAACCATTCGCATATTCAACATTTGAAATATAGATAATAAAGTTAATAGAATAATCTCAGACAAGAACAATTATTTATTAATTGAACTATCTTTTGCTTGCTTGCTTCGTTCATCAAAAACATTTTTTTTTTTTTTTTTTGTTTACGCAGGGTAAATCTTCATAGATACCCGACTCCTGGGGGGGAGACCGGGTTATGTGAGATTGTACTCACTAAAACCCCCTGCGATGGCCGCCACAGCACGGAAAACGGAGAGGCTACGGGATCGCTTTCGCAAGCACGTCCGCGGCCTCTCCCGTGCGTTATCAAAAACATAACTTGTAAAAAAAAACCAAGTCTCGCAACTTAGTTCTTTTACCATAAAATTTGTGAGACAGGTAATGCCAAGTCGGTTAATTCGTTCAGTACTAAGGGTCCTTCTGTTTTAAGTTGTTACGTAATTAGCTAACCTAACAACATCTCATAAAATTTGGCGATATTTTCTTAATTAATACATTTGTGCGAAGCCGGTATGAGCTGTTTTATTATGAGTGTATTGAGCGGTAATTGTTTTATGGGCTAACATTGTATTTACAGTATAATAAGACTATATGAAGTAAGAGAGTTGTTTATAATGACAATGATCGTAAAATTATATAATTATTTGTCATTATATTCACTTATAGTTATTACATTATTAATAAATTAATAAAATAATTAAGACGTTTAAAAAAAGCAAACAACTTCAAAAGCCAAAAAACGCAATTTCGTTTACTGGGATGACATATTAATTTCAGTTATTTTGATTTAAAAACCTTCTAAGCGGATTTCTGACGTTAAATCCATGTTTTATGAATACGGAACCTTCGCCTTTTTGAAGTCGATTGATAAAAAAGCAGTACTTTCAATCAATTACCTATTACGTACACGATAGCAAAGCGCCTTATTCGTAACATTATGTTTTTCTAATTGTATGGAATTACTGGCATGTCAGCAAAGTACCGGCTACCGGAAGCGTCGCCACTTACCGCTACGGGTCGGTGGATCTACGTTTGTCAACCGGCAATCACACAAACAAGATGTTCACTCCATTACGTACTAATAACATTAAGAGTTTCAGTGTTTGTTTGTTTATAAAAAAAAAAAAATTAGGGGGTTCAAGCGTCGAGTGTTTAAAAAGGCCGGTAATACACCCGTGACATCCCTGATGTTGCAATGTGCATGGACGATACTGACAATATCAGGTAGTACTATTTGCTCGTTTGCCTCCTTTCTATATATAAAAAAATAAATTCATTAATTACTAAACAATTATTAACCATACTTTTTTTCAATTTCAAACAGATACTAATTAGTTATTAAATGATTATTAAAATAGCTTATTTTATCAATCAATGATATGAAAATTGTTTATTGTACTGTTTTGTACTAATATAATACATTTTATTTGGCATCATATTTATTAAACGCTAAGATATACTTTTATTTTATTTAAGTTTCAGATTATTTTCGTTAACTAACGGGGTTAGACAAATCTGAAAAAGTAGCAAATGAAATGTAATACATACTTATAGTATTTTGATTGATATTTTCATGAATATGAGTAATGAACGAAACTATGGTATTGTAAAAACAATAATTACAAAAAAAAATGACAATTTAGTTCGTATAATAACTATAGTTTTACCATTAAACCCAATTATGTATTATAACTATAGATATTTTATGCTCATACAATTTGACATTAAAAGTCTGTACCCATTTCTTCAACTTAGAGAAGCCAAAGTTACTTAGTCCAAAGGTACTGTCGCCTGTTAATCTCAGTCTCCAGGTTGCTAGGCAACATCGTCCAAAGTTGTCTGCATTCTCGGTGCCAAACTTCGTGAACTTATAACATATAATTATACGATATAATTTTCTGAACCACATTCATCTTGAATTTTAACTGAGCTATTTCGTTTAAAGATTGGGATCTTTAAAAAACGATTACACCCTCTTATTAACAAAAACAATAACTCTCATTTACACCTTAGGTCTAATTTGTATCTGTAAAAATTAAAAGAGGATTACATTTAACATGAATACATTAATTGAGTAAAAAAGATAATTATAACTATACGCGTATAAATAAATTATTTTTCACACACTATGCTTCGCAAAAACTATGAACGGAGCCAGTAAATGTTGCTTGTATAAAAACATAAGGTATTTTACAGACGGTTTTGAGACTATAACTGAGCATCAGGAAATTAAATATGTGAAAAAATTGTTTTAAAGTTCAGAAAGGAAAATAAAATACATAATTATTTTCGTTGTTTACGATTTGTCTAATAATTATTTTTAGTTTTTTTTTTTTGTAATTTAAAAAATTTTTTCGTAAATTAATGACTTAGGTTAGCACAATCAAAAATAAAATTGATTTTTTTTTACAAAAATAACATATTTAGAAAAATCCAAATATCTGAATAATATCGTAACTTGTTTCTAGCATCTATAGTTATATAATATCTGTCGCTTCATAAACATTTTAAAACAATAAATTTATGTCATCAAAATAGCCAAATTATACTACTATGAGTCTTGAGTTTTAATTGATTGGTTTGTTTTACAATAAATAATCTAAGAAGAAAAATAATCAAAGTGTTTTTCATTTATTGGAAACAAGGCGACCCGTGTAAAAAGTTATTAAATAATTACGTAATAATCTTAAACTGTACTTCAGTAATAAAAACAGAATTTGTGTGATATTTACTTAATTTTCATCATTAAAATATTGTCAAAATGGCGTATTGAATATCCGTTTTAATGTAATATACAAAGATGATGAAAAACAACGTGGCAGCGTGGCCAATAGAAAACCAAACTACTAATTACTGGATCAACATTTTAGCAAAAACATTGAGTGTTTTTACGTCGATTTTTAATTAAAGATATTCATTTTGATATTTTTTACTTTCCCGCCCAATCAAAGGTGTGAGGGCCATTCGTCCTAAAAATTTTAAATAAAATTTGGTGTCGAGTAAGATTTATTTTTTCCATAACAGTCTTAAGCTTTACATATAATTTGCGTATATGTATATATCGCGTATATTTTTTAATTTCGACAATAGTAGTTTGTAAGAGTCCTAAACCCGGCGACCTGGCAGGCGATACAGTTGGCTGCGTGTATTCAATCGCTCTGATGCTGACGGCAATAAGGAGAAGTGTAATTGGCTGGCTGGCACGCGCCAGCCACGCGACTTAGGGTCACATTACACTAGCGTACACTTGACATTACTGTCATATTTAAAAACAAAATATAATATTAGAATAAAAAAAATGTTACATGTAATTTTTATTATGCACAATAGACCTAATTACGCGTGCTACGTTATTTATATTCATACCATTTATTATTAATTAATTATTTTTTTATAGACATTTATAAAAGCCGAGATGGCCTTTTATCCGAGATTGGCCATATCCACCAACCCGCAGTGGAACATTGGTGGAATGAGCTCTCCTTAATAGGAGAAGCCTGTACTCAGCAATTGTATATTTAAAGGCCGTTACTACTTACTATATTCTATTTATCTAACATATATGTAGATCGATACATATAAAATCACTTGTCCTGACTGATTCATCAACGCAGAGCCTAAACCGCTGGGGCTACGAACTTGAAATTTTGGGAGTAGGTGGATTTTAGGTTGTAGACATCCACTAAGAAAGGATTTTTTGATTATTGAGTGTGAAAAGGGGTAAAAACGTTTGTACGCAAAATCTTATTCAGTCGTCGTATTAACTTAAAACCTAATACACATAATTCTGGGTGATAATACTGAAATGTAAAATAGAAAACGGGGTAATGTTATTCCAGACTGCACTGCAAGGGGGTTGTAAAGTTTGTATGGAGAAAATTAAAAATACATTTTCTCCATACAAACAATTACGGCCATACGGCCGAAAAATTGGCCGATTATTAATTCTAAATTCTAAATTCTAAAATATACGCGGGCTCAGTCGCGTGCAACTGCTAGTAACATTATATACATACATTTATATAGCATGATATCATATTCATCTACGGTTTTCTTCTTAATGCTTTTGTAGACGTAGAATTAAATTTTCTTTTCGGTGAAATAATTGCAAATATACTCAAAAACATAATAATTTATGGCAAATCATTACAATAAACCTTTTAATCTGTACATTTTTTTTTGAGATAAGCGATTACAAACAAACATATACAGCTTTATATAATTAATAATAGATAAAATTTTATAAGTTAAATTGTTAAAAAGATAAATATAATATTTTTCACACAAACTTTGTATATATTAATAAATTTGCGAGACAACTGGGTAAATAATTTTCCTACCAGTTACATCAACTAGTACATAGGATTATAATTCTTATGATATACTTGATAAGAAGTATTGTAGTGTACATTATGGTGATTGCTATAACTGTGCTCGAGATAACGTTTTTGTGCTGTATTTTTGCTACCATGGTTTTACCCTCCCTGGTTACGATTGATAATTATCAGTTGTTGTATTAAATTACTATCAAGAAAAACTGTTTCTGTTCCGTTTTAAATACATTAGGAATTTATTTATGTTTAGTAAAAGTTTTTAATAAATATGTATTTCTTTATGTTGCAATTTTCTGTAAGTAGATTTTTTGTAACTAAATTCTTTAGTATTAATTGGTATTATGTAGTTGGACATAACCAGTTAGAAACTTTCATAATTTAATATTAATTACACCTAATATGTTATATTCTTAACATAAAATTATATTAATTATGTAGCGGTAATTCGCTAGGTTTAAATCTATATAGACAAATTATTTTTTTTTCGTTTTATTTTTTTAGAGAAATGACAATGGACAAATGGACAACTTACCCTGTATAGATTATAAATTAATCACAATAAGTACGTAATTATGACTTCGTGTTTTATAAAAATATATTCCATTCGCACAATGATATCTTATAAAGACAGTTTTGTTACGTTCATACTTTTTGACGTTAAAAATCTGTACCCATTTTCAATTTTGCGTAGTTCGTTGATTGACTTGTTGGTTCAAAGGTAATCTCGCCTGTTTACTCAGTCGCTAGCTGAATGCTAGGCAACGTCATCCAATATGATGGACACTATGAATGCCAAAATCCATGAGCTTATAAAATAACTATATTTTCATAATATATGTCTTATTAGACTATAAATTTTGGCACCCATGTCTTCTACTTTTTGGCGTTGCGTATAATCATTGCCTATAAAATCTGCCAATTAAAAAATCCAGCTGTCAAAGTTGGTTGGAAAAATATATAACACATAAAAGGTACAGATAAATTCATAAACAAAAAAATAATATGTGCTTTTTTGAGCAATTTCATTATGAAAAATAAATAAAACCGACACAAAAAATTATTCTACAGTTAAATATAATGTAATAATAACAATGCCGAATATATATATTTTGTCAAAATCATTCTTGACCCGGTGAAATAAATCCTATCACTATCAAACACCATAAAATACAACGAGAAACAGTTCCCCGCTACACGGAAGCTTTCAACACTCATGAATAAATGACGAAAGGTTTAATATTTATATTCTATTTTTTATACCAAGAAATTAGCATTTAGTGGTTCAGTACAAAGGTCGCGGTTCCATCAAATTAAACATTAGTTTTTTCTCAGTCGTAAGCACGGCGCGTGCTCGCAACGCTTGCTTAGTTTTATGATATGCGCATTTTATATTGCTAACATTTTTGCTTACTTTGTATTTTAATTTATTGTAATAATACTCTGCGTTATTGTTTTTTTTTATCTGTGTATAAAAAAAGTCAAAGTTGTAACGGGTTTGGTGTGACACTTGATACTGTTCATATTATAATTCTTTATTTATTTATTATTCAATATATCAATCAAGCTCTAAATTAATACAAAAAATAAAAAAGGATTATTTTTTACAAAACATTGTAGACCTCACCTAAGCCACTGCATCTGGGTAAAGTTCCCAAAATACTGGCAGCATTACCCCGTTGAATGGCCAAGCGGATACTTTGACCGAGGTAGCTGCCAGCTCTTGGGTCCCCCGTTATTTATATATTACATTTTCTTATTTGCAACACAATTAATATGTTTAACGTGGCGCTTACGATTAACAACATTTTTATGAAAATATTTTTAAAAAAAGTCCACGGCGTATTGAGAACCTTCTCGTTTTTTGGAAGTCGGTTAAAAAGGGCGATTTGTATAAATAACATTTTTTTATTAAACTATTTTTTATACTGAAATGATTGGATACTTATTGAGACAGAAAACAGTTTTATTTTCTAAGCAGTTAACTCTTACAAGAAAACATTAAATTTTGAAACTTTCTTGTTCCTCTTGTTAGGTTATATGACATTATAATTTTTTTATATAAAAGTTTTTTTTTAATACCCGTCTATGACGTAAACAAACGTATCGTAATATAATCAAACTACAATTCATGTTAATTTAAATAACTTTTCATCCAGAATATAAGTTAGCTTCAATCCAAATTTAACTTAAATCCACACACTCACAAACCAAACGAGAAATTAAATTTTTAGTTTAATATTCTTTCCAAATAAACCAAGTGTTTCTCTACAGTAACTTTAAGTTCAAAACTTGTTTTAAGCTAAGCTAGTAGGTGTAAACCGATCATACCGCAAGACTTATACACAGAAGTAATCCTCTTTGGATCCCGTCTGCTCCGCGGCCATAAACAATGCATTCAATTATCAAGAGCACCTTCACACCCGGTAATTGGTGGACGATTCAGCACTTGTACGTAGAGTCGCCATGGTGTATGAAAAATGTGGATATTATAGGGTCCTGTACTAGTTTTGATAGATTTCAATTACGTTAATTTCGATTGGTATTCTGCCATACATTGACTGGCCGCACCTCTAGCCAATTGTTGGTAAGGTGCTGCCAGTCAATGTGTGCAAAATTACAGATAAATCGTACTCAGCGCTGGATTTGCTATAGGAGCACTAGGGGTAATGGCCAGGGCGACAACATTTAGGATCAAAGCGATTTTTTTCGAGATTTTAAATTAAATTTTATTATACTATACTAATTTTTTTTTTATTTTTAAATATTGTTTTTTTTTGCGACTAAAACAGGGCGGCATTTAGAATAAATTCGACCCTGCTTGTACTACAAAGATTAACAAACATGTCATAAAACTCTAGTCACATAGCGCGTCCATTTTGTTTAACACAGCCACTACGTGTTTAATATATTAGTAATGAACACACATGTTGTGTTCGCGGCGCTGAATGTGAATGTTTAACAACATTGTAACATATAACAAGGCCACACTAATAATACATTTTAAGTAACATGTTATAGTTTAATTAGATGGTTTGGACGCACCATTAAACACACAAATATCGGTTGTGCGCACGACAGTAGCGTTACCTACCTTGACCTGTAATATTACTGATAATTAAATTACATTTTACAATGTGCGTTACGATTGGCCCACAATTTCACGGGTTCCTTTTTCACATATACAGTTAATGATGTTATTTTGTAATGAACGTAGCTTACGGTCATTATTATGTATAAAATATTTATTTTTCTCGTTATTTTTTCTTTGTTTGCTTTAATTATATTCAAACGATATTTTTACCACCTTACAATAAAATGACTCAGTTTATAACGGCATGCCAGCAAATAAAAAAACAGAACAAGCATTAATTTTCCTAAATTTAAAAGAGTAGAGTACATATCTCACTGATAGGTAAAGGCCTCCTCTCTAAGAAGGTTTTAGAGCTTAATCTACCACGCTGCTCCACTGTGGGTTCGCGGATATACATACATATGTCAAACTTACTCCCGGCACATGCAGGTTTCCTCACGGTGTTTTCCTTTACCACTAAATTTAGCACTTGAAAACTCAGCGCTATTAGATTATTGATTGAAATCGCCGTTTTCTAAGCACTAGGTTATTTCAGCCCATATAGGTAATTATATTATGGTAATCTACAATATAATGTACAATTATATTTGGACGCTCATAAGCAATACCATATCAAGCCACGCAGACTTCATTTTAAGGAAATAGCGTTTAAAGATGTCAAATCTTGATTAATAAATGTATTTGAAGACATATATATCAATCTTGTTTTTTCTATTTTGATCAAAGGAATAACGAATTTATATCAGATTGATAAAAAAAAAGTTTTATGTATTAATAAGTTTTTTTTAAATATATTAGATTATCGTATATTCCAAAATATGGATTTCACAACACACTGCAATATTCGAAAAAATTAATTGTGAAACGTTTTTTCCGCACTAATTTAGTTAAGATTACCTCAAATATTTTTTTAATAATGTTAAATACATGACGCATCATCAGAATACATAAATATCTCCGAATTGAACTTTTTGTGGGTTAACACATTATTACTTATCAGCATCCATTTATGTAAATGTGTGATATAAAGAACGGGACTATCCCAAAATCGCCTACAATACAGCGTCACTACAAATAAACAGTTGATTATAATGACCGGCGGTCAACAATGGCAGCCTCGAGCTGAAAACGGTGAAATGGTGTAAATCAAGTAGATAGTATTAGCTGCTATGATTTACTATGTCTTATTTACTTTATAGCTTCTATGCTTTAAATTATTTACTTGTAATTAAAAGTTTTAATAATCTGTGGCCGTTCACCGCCGTTAACTCTTTAGATTAGTAGAATCTATTTTGTCAATATTGTTTAATTATATACGACTCCAGCTCGTCCCAGCTTCGCACAGGTGGACAAAGATCTTAAAATCTTTTTAACTTACATTTATGTATTTTTGTTGTATTATTTTTATATTTTAGTAAGGATCCATATTTTTTTTCTAGCGTTAAATATACCCTATGTTACGCGTGAATGTAGATTTTCAATGGTGAAAGAATTTTTGAAATCGACCCAGTAGTTGAGTGTTTCATTATAAACATAATAAATCAGCCAAGTGCGTGTCGGGCCACGCACAATGTAGGGTTCCGTAGTTGTCAGAATTGTCAAGATCGGTCAAGCAATCTTCGAGTACCTATTTTCGTAAAAAAGTTTACGACGAACTGGGAACTTTAAGTCAGTTTATACAATATACGTACTTACAATTTTAAACCTTTTGTTATTATAAAATTATTTTTAATTTCTCTTTATATTTCGAGACTAAAATATTTTTAATGTAAAATGAATGTTTGAATGTGAATTATACTAACGATTTTGAAGTTTATATGTTCGTCGATTATTTATTATTCTAACAGTTGTAAAATATACTTAGCGCCGATAATTTTCCTTCCTGATTAGCGCCTATGAAATCTATGGAGATTTGGTTGAAAACTTCATAAGCGCGATTCAGAATCACTCGCGACATGTTTTATTGAGACATTGTTTTATACTTTATTTTTTAATATTTAAAAATTATTTAAAAAAAATTTTCATATTTTTAGACGCAGCAGTTTAGTGGGTAGAGGGGGGGGATACTTGACTCTAAGAAAAATTGACACTTCAAAGCTTAATATTTCGGAAACAGTTCGTCGTTCGGAAAAATGGTTTTCCCACACCTGTAACATTTTTAAAAGACCTGTCTAACGATACCCCACAACATGGGATAAATGAGAAAAAAAATTTTTGGTCTCTCTTAACACATAGGGAAGACACCCTGAAAAAAAAATATTTTTAAGATTTTATTGTACGACTTTCTCGGCGTAATTTATATGTATACTCATACCGAATTACAGCTTTCTGGTATTAAGGGTTTCGGAGCAAAGCCGCGGACAGACAGACAGACAGACAGACAGACAGACAGACAGACAGACAGACGGACATGGCGAAACTATAAGGGTTCCGTTTTTTACTACGGAACCCTAAAAATACAAGTCTTTTCTCTATATAATATTAGTGTAGACAAAGGTAACAATGACTACATTTTGCTTGTCCAGTCAATATTATATCTCTATATTTTAAAAGCATAATACATTTATTGTAAATTGAATTACAGTATCGTTTTAACAAAATTAATTACTTTACATGACATATCCGAGCGGTATGATGATAAAAATGCTTGCAGCGTTTCCCTTTGAATTACAATCACCAATAGAGACAAGACCAGAAGTAATATATATTAAATTTATTTGCTCTACAGCTAAAGTTAATAAGAGTAGTGTAAATTAGCTAAGAAATTAACGTTATTGTTTTCGTATGAGCACTTGTACAACACTATTAGCGGTAAAAAAATTTCAATTTGCCTATACATTTGACATTACATGTTTAAATAAAAAAAAAAGTGTTTTAATTTAAATAAAACCGCGTTATTACTATTTAGTGCTACCTAAATAACTTTAAATTAAAACGTGTTGACTTAACGTTAGTAATTAATTATGTGATAAATTTAATTAATTTTCAGATATTTATTTACTTAATTTTCAACATTAGAACGAATAAATTCATAGTAAAAATCATTTTTAAAACCAAGCTTTTATTCGACTGCTTTTAAAATTAGAAATAAAATATATTTTATATGTCCATTTTGTAAAACATATATTATTCTCGCAACAATCTTTAACATCATATAAAATTATATAATGTAACAAAATTATTAGTTCGATTAAAAATCAAAAATAATCTCCCCACGGACGGAGTTGCGACCACAGATAGTTTTATATATATTTGCCCATTTCCGAACCGAACGCAACCAATAAAATACCAATTAATTAAAACATACACGCATGAACACGAAATTCGCATTAACAAACTCAGCCAACATAAGCTTATTAAGTAAACGTAAAACGCTAGTTAGTCGTTTAGTCGTAACACAGAATATAAGTTACACGTTAGGATGCGCGTTCATCATAACATAGCATTGCAAAGCTCGGCCTGACGTGATTGTTTTATATTTAATTTTACTACAATTATTAACTAGCTGTGCCACGCAGTTTCGACCGCGTTAATTTGAGGAAAACTTATATTTATATAATGTATATCTTCCTTACTTGAATCTGATGTTGTTCACTATTTCATTGGTTTCAGTTTAATTTTATCCTAACCCTCTGAATTATTTCTTAACTAAAATAAATGTTTATTTAAATAAAATTAGGCTAAGTTACTCCTTATAACATTTTTCCTGTTAGTGAAAGTCCCGTCGTAATCGGTTCAGCTGTTTCAGAGATTAGGCGGAAAAAATTAAATTAAAAATATTTTTTTACATAATATACATTCCTTTATGTAATGCTACCCGGCGCTATATCTAAGCTACAAAGTCAGGTTTACCGCGGCCGGACGCGGCAGGTGCTACTGAGGGTTCAATCGGGTTCACGTCCCCCTCCCTCCCACAGCATCCGTGCAAACCCGTTCCTCTAATAATATAACGTAGAAATGAAAGATTAATGAGAGCAACCCGCGCACGCCTCCTTCGCTCGCGAATTAGTGCTGTGACATGGGGCTATCGATATTCTTATATATCGATATTTTTTATATAATTTTTATGTTATTTTATGAAGTCTTGTAACAAAACTTATAGTGGTTATAAAAGTGGTTTTTAATTAACTTCGTAATTTTTTGCTTTTTCAGTATGATACATAATCGAGTGATTACTCATTTCAATCACAATACAACAATAATTTTTCCTATATATTAATAATACTCTAGTTGGCCATTTGTCATACGCTTGTATATTCGAATAATACAAGAAGATAACACCATTTGTAAGTAGCGCTTACCACGAATAGTAATGATAATATTATTTATAATAATAAAACTTTTTCTAACCAATTTTATGACTTGCAGTTAAAAGAGGAAATTCAGCTAGTATTCTTGCCATAATTCCGTACAGACATTATTCGCTTAGAAATTACAATGATTAGCAAATATTAAAGTTTCGTTTTTTGTATACATCATGCAACTTGATATGGTTAAAATAAAAAGATGAAAAGAAATACGATTAGATTTATCGATATTGCAGTTAATTTATAAATAACATCTCTAAGATAAACTCGATCACGGCGCAATGAAGACCGCCTGATAAAATATTAGCCGCGTGCCGAGCAGTAGCTGATGTCCGATGACACTCGCATTGTCTCTGGAATGCGAACCGAATTATGTTTTATATATATGTACTATAATAGTCGTTATACTTGACTTATTACTTACTAGCTTTTGCTCGCTGCTTTGTCTTGCGTTAACGTAAAATTTTGTTATGTGAAACTTTAAAAGGGTATATATAAGTCATTTTGTGTAATATATTTAGCAGTTTAATGGAGAGCGACAAAAATTGCATAATTTTACACAAAGAAAAAAATATATAATTTAAAATGATACATATATTATTACTTCAAAATAGTGTCTATGATAAATGATGGATTTTTTTCATTTCCTTTAAAGTTGCTAATTTTAACTTACGCATTATTAGAACTTGAATGACAATATTATACATAAAATATAGCCTACCACCACGACAGATTTTTGTTACTTAATGTTAAAAAATATTTTAAATTTATAATACTTAAGCAAATGAGCCAGTTCAAAAACAATATTAAAATAAATGTTTTTATTTAATTTTTTTTTTTTTTGAAAAATTTTTAGTCATCTTTACATAAAAAACACATTTATTTACGTAAATAGTTGTAACAGAATGCATGAATTTTTATATTGAGATGGTATGTTTTATGTAAATAAAAAATGCCTTATCTACACAATTATTAAAAACTGGTTTTACATTAGCATACTATTTTTATATTAAACAGTATAACAATACGATACATATATATGTATGTATATCGCGTACAGTTTTTGTGTCCATTGTATATTTATATTATTGTTTCATATATGTTTATAACTACTCAAAAAATGAAATTCTAAAGATATGTCTTATATATATTACATAAAATAACATGGCATTATTTTAAAAGAATGTATTTTATGAGCGCAATCAATGTTCTAGTAAATTAAAAAGATAGGCATTCATGTAGAATACTTATCTTTTTAACGTTTAAACTATGATATAATTTGGGAATTTTAACCCAGATGCAGGGGCTTGGATGATGTTTAAATTTTTTTGTAATAAATTATATGTATACAATTTTGTAATAAGTTTTATTGTAACCATTAATTTTAGTGTTTAATATTTTAAGTTGTTAATAAAAATGTATCGTCATTTAATTAAGTGAAAACGTTATAAAAATAACGTAATTAAGTGTATCTTTGTTACATCGATGTTGCAATGAGGCTTGCAACAAGTCACGCCACGGTCTCATTCACCGACAGATACGACCCGCGCTGAGTGGACTCGCATCTCTGGGTAATTATTAATTGCAATCAGTAGTACCTTCGCGCATTACGGTTAAAAAACATTTTTTTTTTATCTATACCGATATATTTAATGGATTAGGTGACCCGCCCGATTTCACCCGCGTTGATTTGAGGAAAAATTATATTCTTCTTTTTTATTAATCTAAGTAAAAAAAAAATAAAAGTAGCCTAAGTAACTCCTTATAAAATGAGCTATCTATGAGTGAAAAGTCGGTTCAGACATTTCAAAGATTAGCTAGAACAAACCGACAGACAGACAGGTAAAAATTGAAAAAATATGTTTTTGATGTAAGTACCGTATAGATTTTCATACACATTTAGATAAAAGCTGTTAATTTTAAATTACAAACAGACACATCAATTTTATTTATTTTGTACCAATATAAGATAACTATGAACTGTCAAAAAATGAGGTTTCATTGCGAGCCTTTTTTTTAATCGCTGGGTGGGTGGGCATTTACTCCTTACTGTGGACTTTTGGATCGGAGAATACGCACCAGACTACCCACTAAAACCCAGTCGTCCTAATAGGGCGCTATGAGATAGCGGGCGCATACTACCGTGACGCCTTGACGGGTGCCCAGCCTATGCAGGCCTAACTAGGGTGGAACCAAGTTTTAGCCCACTCTTGCAGAAAACCTGTGTGAAGAATTAATATAACTGTATTTCATACGAGGAGTAAAAGAACCCAAAGTATTTTACTAGAAAGCACTCGTAATGAAGCTAAAAGACAAGAGGTTTTTGTCCGTTTCTCCATGCTCAGAGCAATTGGGGGCTGTAATCTCCCTTTGGCCCATCCTTTATCAGATGAGGTCGAGGCTTTATTACGACTATTCACATCTCGTACTAATTTTAGCTTTTAATATAAGATGTTAAATTTGGTAACTATCCACTTGTTGTGTACTCTACGGAGCGACGTAGTCCAAAAGGACTAAGCTCCTTAAATAAAGAAAAAAAACCCCAAAGCATTACCCTCTTTCCCCATCCTATTCTTACATTCTATCCGTCATTCCTTTTTAACCCTTGATCAAAATAGAAACATGCTATACAGACGTGTATATTTGTGTGTCTGTGCCACCGTAACTCCTTAACCAATGGACCAATTTAGATTTTTAAAATTGATATTGTCGGTATGGTTCTTAGCTATAATTCATGAAGATTGAATAATCGTACAAAGGTCATCAGGTCTTTTATGTTTATTAAAAGGCAAATTTGGCACTGCTCGCACTGTCTACTGGTCTGATCTAATCGGAATTTACTATACTATGTCTTCAATAATACTAAAATAACATAATTTTTTCATCTTGATCTCAGCTAGTTTTTCATCTTGACCTGATGGTTCAGCTAATGGTCACCTAGCAGTCGAAATTCGACCGAAGTTCATTAATTTTTCAACCGATTTCAAGATTGACCACAGATAATCTATTCTTAATTTGACCACAGACTTGAACAATAAACAAATAAATGCATGCGTGTGTGTGTTTCAAATACATGGTATGTTTGTGTGATGTTTTTTTTATTGTTTTAATGTGTTTTTTTAATGTATAATTAAAATATATATATTAGCATTCCTCTTTCCTTCTCTATAATAAATTATGTGTGCGAAATTTCTTACTCCCCCGTCCGAACAATTTTCGTAAAAAGGAGTACATAGTTTTTGCTTTACATATTAATAATTATATTACATATTCAAGCTCTTTTAATCTCGCTACACCCATTTTTATAGATCACAGCCAGCGATACAAAGTGTAACTTCATCAAAACTAACGGTACAAACCAATCATACACGAACAAGAACAATAACCCGCAGTGCGGAAAGACCCACACTCTCGAATAGCAAAAACGAGGGATGCACACGACCGCGCATGCGGTACATCCAGCCAGATGCAAGACGCACGAGCGACTCGCGGTAACGAACTGGAGACCTTTCTTCGTTATAATCAACTTTTACCAGCGAAACCATTTTATGTTTTATTTATTATTATTTTAGTAATCTATATCAGCGAATCTTTATTAGTTCACGGACCCGTAGAAAATTTTAAAGAATCTAAATAAAAAAATATAGACATAAATTTAGGACAATTTATTTTAGTACTGCGAAAAATTATGCGGACAAATGTTATGTCAATCCAAGTGAGGACTAATTAAATAAACTTAAGCGCTTACAAAAACTCAAAACTCAAGTAGCTTCTAATTTGTCTCTGCAAGAATAATCACATTTTATCTCTTCTCAATTCGGTTTTATTAAATCCAGCTACTTTTATAAAATACCCTCCCTCCCCTCTATTTTCACTCTATTATGGAACTCCCTACCTTTATCCATTAAGCCAACTCAATCTCTTATGACATTTTAAAAAGCTTTTCAAAGAAATGTTATAATGTTACGGAAATATTTTTATTATGTATTAGAATTAATTATTGCGCCGCTTCCCTACATTCCTTTGCCCAAAGTTTGCCTGAAAAAGATCGCTGTTTAAGCGATAAGGCCGTTGCACACAAAACAACCTTGTACCTTTTATAACTTTGTTGTATTTCATTATTTCGTTGTATTTGTGTGCAACACAGAATAAAAACAAATAATTAAAAATACTTTGTTAATGTGAAAGTTGGTGCAACTAAATTAGTAATATTTGGGTTGTTGTTATTAGTTACTTAGTTGTAATATCAAATCGGACTCAAATGTAATCTCTGTGTATGTTTTCGATATATAATTTAGCAGAGAATGCTTTTCCAACCTTTATTTTCCTTATCGTTTGCCCTTTGTGGCCATTTCTTTCGGAACATTTATCTTAGAATGGATTTGCATAAATATATAGTGAAATCTTAGATTTGCATAAATATGTAGCGTAAAATTTTACGGATAATTGTTTTTCGTCGATAAAATTACGTATGTCTGAATACAGATGGCACGATAAAAGTGGTAAAAATGGATTAAACGATGATCAAGAAGGATATTAGATTTTCTTCAGTAATTTTATTTTTGAAGTGAAAATTTCTTTAGGTACATTGAGCGATTTATGGCAGAGAATGTTGTTATGGGCTTGCAGCGCCGTCAAGTTAATGCGGCTGCGAACGTCGAGGATAATAGATTTTTTAACCGACTTCCAAAAAAGGAGGAGTTTTTCAATTCGTCGGGGACTTTTTTTATGTATTTTCATCGAATTCTCTGCTGTTTGTGGACCGATTTTGAATATTTTGTTTTAGTTTGAAATGGTATATTTTCAAGTTCCCAGTGTCATTAGGTCAAATCTGTTGGAGTCCTGGAAAAATTGGAACTCTTCAACTATTATAGACACCGTATATACGGTGCTATTGATAGTAACTTATGCATTTGCTTTCGACAAGCAACATTTGGTGAAGTGGAACTGATGATGAAAACCACAGATGGCCACCGGAACTACCCAATAACAAGTATTTCACGGGTTGCGTTTGGATGACTTCGATATGATTACTAGACAATTTATGCTTGTCACGATGCATACGGTGAGTTGAGTTGATGATGCAACACCAGCAGAACTCTTCAATTATTAACAGCTCTTCATTAATTTATCGGGAAAAGTGTATATTTCGTAAACGTTGATAAGCAATTGGCATTAGGCTATTGTATAAGGTAAATCACTTAGCCTTACTATAGTCATAACGTAAATGTGTAAAATAAAAACTTTTGCAAAAATTAAACCGACTTCAAAAAAGAATTAAATATAAACACATAAACTAAAAGGCAAAAGACAAATTTACTACGACATTTTAAAGTCGGTTCTAGTAAATAACACCTAAAATGTTTTATTTACATGGTGTTTTTAAAACACTTACTGCCTTACTACAAAAGATTTAAACAGACGTTAAACGCGCGTCTTAGACAGTTTTGAGTTAAACATGCTTTAGACATAGATTAATATACGTTTAAGTGAGTTTAATAGATGTTTAAAACCTATTTTTGCTGTCAAATGTAACGTATAACATATTATCAATAAGTTTTTTTTATGAGTTTATTCGCAATTTAGATAATATTTTAAGCAATGTTAAAATCTTAAACACTGTTTAGCTAGACACGTGTTCAACATGGTTTGAACGCGTCTTTTGTAGTATGACAGTTATTTTCTTATTATTTTTTTTATAATCACTACTGCCCATAGTAATATACAGCACCAAAGGTGCTACGAATGAGTTGTCAGCTTTAAAAGGAATAGTATGAAAAGAAAAAGTCCATCTCTATTACTTACTCCCGGATCTCATCTATATTAGCTATATAACACCGATCATCTGTGAGAGTGAGGTACTGCCCTGGTTGAGCAAGCCTGTATACAAACTGTACTCAGTGGGATACAGCCAGGCTCTACATCAAATATTTCATACTTTAAAATTTTCACTTGTATCAGCACTCACTAAGACTGTCTATTTTCTTTTATTGTTTACAAGGAAGTAAAAAATTAAAAGTAAATCGTAACAAAGTCATCCATTTAAAAGGCTGTGGGCGTAAAATCACAGCAGAAACTAACAATAAACAAAGTGCAGATAAGTTAGGAGCACAAAGCTCCATTGTCTTCGTAGCTCACCTGGTTATCAGATTCTGTTAGATATAGCTAATTGTTCCGTGGTCACGCTTTTACTAATGTCAGATTTTTATAGCATTAGCTCAATGATTTTTATAAGTATAGTAGTAGATATGTAGTAGTAGATACAGTAGATATGTTATGTATGTAGCTAAGAACGCAGAGATTAAGGTTTGGTTCTAATTAATATTACTAGTTATTACCAGTATGACTAAACGTTCTACTTTTTAACATAATCTGTAACTGTCATACTACAAAAAAACGCATTAAAATCATGTTGAACACGTGTCTAGTTAAACAGTGTTTAAGATTTAAACATTGACTAAAATATTATCTAAATTGCTTAACAGCGAATAAACTCATAAAAAAACTTATTGATAAAATGTTATACGTTACATTAGACAGTAAAAATAGGTTTTAAACATCTATTA
Organism: Hypolimnas misippus; assembly: GCA_037950945.1. NCBI lineage: Eukaryota > Metazoa > Arthropoda > Insecta > Lepidoptera > Nymphalidae > Hypolimnas > Hypolimnas misippus. Next base: position 3,948,931 of record JBBEEQ010000006.1, on the reverse strand, counting down.
AACTCACTTAAACGTATATTAATCTATGTCTAAAGCATGTTTAAATCAAAACTGTCTGTTTTGTAGTAAGGCAGTAAGACTTTTAAAAAAAGAATTAACTTCAAAAGCAAAATTCGCAATTTTATTTATTTAGACGACAAACCAGATATTTCGATTTTCACACCAAATCACTAAATTGATTTAGATGAATTCTATGGGATCAATCTGAAAGTGTATACTTTTAAGCGAAAAAAGGATATTCAAAATCGGTTAATAAATAACAGATAAAAATACGATACGAATTGAGAACATCCTCCTTTTTTAAAGTCGTGCTAAAATGTTAATCTTTAATCTTTATTCATAAACAGTCTATTTCTAATATAAATTACAAAGAATAAAAGTTTTATAAAAAAGTATCACAACTTTAATTCGCTCGAGTAATAATTAATGTCAAATTATTTTCAACTCTCTATAAACCTTTGGAAATTTCACCTATAAAAGTGCACAAATCTTTATTATATACACTAATATATAAAACTGTGATGTTTGTTTGTTTGAACGTACTACGTTCTACGGTATTTGGTTCGCTTACATCTTAGGAACATAACATAGATAGATTACAGTCTAAGCTCTAAACAAGTCTAAACTACTTTTGACTGACTTTGCTTCTATGGGATGAACGCAGCAGTTTGCACGCGCGTGCGCATACAATGTCTAACATCCATAGCAATTCGAAGCGCGTAGCATGAACGGTTCATGCGTGTGCGCAAGTTTGGACGGGGCTTTATAAAGCATCTGTCAGATTTAGAAAATACGTTTTTGTGTTAAGTTGCTAGTTAGTTAAATTTAAACACATTAACATAAGGATTTTAAACACATCACATTAGTTGTAACCTGATGTGTTAGAGCCGAGATGGCCTAGTGGCCTAGAACACGTCGAGCACCGCTGATTTTTCAAGTGCTATATTAGTGTTTAAATTCATCTCGAGCTCGGCAGTGAAGGAAAACATCCTGAGGAAACCTGCATGTGTCGGAAGAAATTCTGACACATGTATATCCGCCAACCTGCAGGGTAGCAGCGTGGTGGATTAAGCTCCTAAAACCTTCTCCTTAATAGGAGAGGAAGGAAGCCTTTGCCCAGCAGTGGGATATTTACAGGCTGTTACTTTACTTTTTACTTTGATGTTTTTACAACATACAGGGGAGAAGCTGAAGCTTGCGACATATACATATATTACTAGATTTTAATAAAATTTGCCCGGTCGATAGCCTATATTTTCATTAATTATATATAATATATAAAATCCGTAAATTAATACCATCTCAACTTCCGCTCTGTATTTAATTCTTTAATTGAACTATATATTTTATTATTAATTATTTTCCAACATAACTATATAATATACAATAAAGTGATTGGATTCATAAATTGTCGAGAATATATAGTAAAAATGGCTTATTTATGTCGATAGTAAACGCGAACGACGCCGCGGGCTCTGTTCGTGTAGGAATAATTATATTATTTTATAAGTGTACTGCGCTGATTCACAACGGTTACTGTTATTATATCGTAAAATTACGAACGCGTGCCTCCAATTAATTACATTTTGTAGACGCTTTCTCAAACATAAAACTCACCTTGTTGCAAGAATTCGTAAACAGCTGTAAATATTCAAAAGTTCTACATAAAGTACATGGAATCTTAAATTGAAAATAAAGAAACATCCTACAATGTATTCATTGACACCATTTCAACTAGCAACAACAGGATAATTCTCCACTAAGTTGGTGAGGAGTTGAGTGTCCTGCTGATCCCAGATGCTTCACATTAGGTCAAAGTTACGTAACTACATATTTTATTTTAGTATCGCTGAAGTTACTGAAGGTCTCTAACATTCAGTCATGAGGCTAAAAATATGATAACAATTAAATCGCCTAAAAATAAGCAACTGTCTATGTATTCACTCAATCACGTGACTTTTCGAAGTCTTATTTCATTTTACATACATTTTGAGTTCTGTACAATAAAATTCAAAAATCGCTAAGCATTTCGTCTAGGCCCCCAGTGTAGTAAATTTCGATTCGATCAGACCTGTAGAAGTTGCTCAGATCCTTTCAAAGATCCCGAAAGTCCTTTAGTCTGAACAGATCTTCATAAAATATAGCTGAGAACGATTCCTATTACATAAGCTTTAAAAAATACATCAAAATTGGTCAATTCGTTAGAGAGCTACGACGCCACAGACAGACACACAGATACACATGTCAAGCTTATTATAACTAAAGTTTTAGTCCGAGGTTAAAAATATATCTCAAGTTACCCGCCCTTAGTCTTAGTTATTTTGCTGTTTGTAATTTCAGCGAAAATTCAGTTTTAAATCATTTTATTTTATATTACTAAATTAAATAATTTCGCCTATATTTCCATAAATAACTATTTCAGGTTTTTTTAAAGCGACCTGGTTAAAGGTTGATATTTTAAGTTGATAGCATATAAAAGTAAAAAAGTAAAGTAACAGCCTGTAAATGTCCTACTACTAGGCAAAGGCCTCCCCTCCTATTAAGGAGAAGGTGATAGCATATACGTCAATATATTTTAATTTATATATTCCAGATACATATTAAAATTAAAAAAAAACTTATTATTATCCGACTGCCGACGGAATGTTATGTTTTTCAAGTATATACATACATTATCTAATTCTTTAGCGCGCTCTACAGTTTAAACTATTGAATAAATGAAATGTCATTAAATTCTCTCTAATTGTAGGAAGACACAGAATATATTATGTTAGCACTCGACGAAATCACTGTTAGCATCCAAGCAAAGACTTAAGACTTTTAATATTTTTATTTAGATTATTACAGTATTTAAATACAATTTTACAATAATCACTTATGAGATCACCCAGTTTTAACCTAACACTAATATTTATAACATTATCCAGCAAAAATCAGACTGTAACTGATGTTATTTTTCACATACCGACCGTTTATATAAACTACCTTCAACCGAAAGTCAAATGACTACAACCAATTACAATTTTTATATTCACAATATTAAAACTAAGAATGCATAAACACAGTTAATTCATAAATAAAACAGCTTAATTAAATTATCTTTGTATATAATTGTACCATGGTGTTATACTTAATGTACGATGTTAACAATTATTCCCCAGAATTTTGATGAGAACGGGAATTATACGGGAAACACCGATCTCTGATATATTAATATTATAAAGATGAAATTGATTGTTTGTTTGTTTGCATTGAATAGGCTTCGAAACTACTAGACTCATTTGAAATTATTGTATCGTTGGTAAGCCCGTTTTTTTTGAAGAAGATTATAGGCTATTTTACATCACGCTACGACTCATAGGAGCGAAGCGGTAACCATAAACACGAATGAAACCGCGAGGGACAAGTGGTATATAAAGGTAAAATTCATTCGACGCTAGAAGGTAATCACGGTAGCTACTGGTCCAATTTTAAAGTTCTTTCACGAATATAAAGTTATACTACGGAAGGCCTCTATAGTTTGTATGAAGCTTGCTTTTTATTGATACCTTTTGTTCGCGTTAGGATTGTGTAGATTAGATTTTACAATAATATACATATATACAAAAAATATACCTTTGCATCTAAATTAATGTACATAACTTTCAAATTGTACTATAATATTTGAAGTTAGTGTTCCAGTGTTTACTTAAGGGAAGCAAAATTCTTTATTTTCTTATACGAGCCGAGATGATCTGTAGGAGAACACGTCGATCTCAACTGATAATCGCGAGTTCAAATCCCTCTGAGTTTTTAAATGCTTTTGTGTTCAAAAATTCATCTCGTGGTGAAGGAAAACTTCATGAGAAAACCTGCATGTATCGAGAGAAATGCAGTGTGGAGTGTGTGAGTGGAGCAGCGTGGTGTATTAAGCTCTGAAGCTCCTTCCTAATAGGAGAAGAAGCCTTTACCCAGCATTGGAACATTTACAGGCTGTTACTGTTTACTTTTACTTTTATTAAATTAGTATGTAGACTACTACAGATTATTAAAACATACATCTTTTCCCAAATTTCAATACGAAAACATGAATAGAAAGTGCAACAAAATTAATCATACAAACAAAACTGGCTTTGAAGTAAAATGGCGACCCTTGTAACCGGAGCAAGGTCCAGTAGAAATGAGAGGAATATCGATCATTATAAATATCCAGCGCGCGCTAACGGCGCACGCGCACGCGACCTCCGTCATAGACTAGACAATGCGCTAAACAGAACCTACGGTCTATTCTACCTATATATATATATATATATATATATATATATATATATATATATATATATATATATATATATATATATATATATATATATATATATATATATATATATATATATATATATATTCATTTTCAATTTAAGATTCCATGTACTTTATGTAGAACTTTTGAATATTTACAGCTGTTTACGAATTCTTGCAACAAGGTGAGTTTTATGTTTGAGAAAGCGTCTACAAAATGTAATTAATTGGAGGCACGCGTTCGTAATTTTACGATATAATAACAGTAACCGTTGTGAATCAGCGCAGTACACTTATAAAATAATATAATTATTCCTACACGAACAGAGCCCGCGGCGTCGTTCGCGTTTACTATCGACATAAATAAGCCATTTTTACTATATATTCTCGACAATTTATGAATCCAATCACTTTATTGTATATTATATAGTTATGTTGGAAAATAATTAATAATAAAATATATAGTTCAATTAAAGAATTAAATACAGAGCGGAAGTTGAGATGGTATTAATTTACGGATTTTATATATTATATCCTCCTCCTTCCTAATAGGAGAAGAAGCCTTTACCCAGCATTGGAACATTTACAGGCTGTTACTGTTTACTTTTACTTTTATTAAATTAGTATGTAGACTACTACAGATTATTAAAACATACATCTTTTCCCAAATTTCAATACGAAAACATGAATAGAAAGTGCAACAAAATTAATCATACAAACAAAACTGGCTTTGAAGTAAAATGGCGACCCTTGTAACCGGAGCAAGGTCCAGTAGAAATGAGAGGAATATCGATCATTATAAATATCCAGCGCGCGCTAACGGCGCACGCGCACGCGACCTCCGTCATAGACTAGACAATGCGCTAAACAGAACCTACGGTCTATTCTACCTATATATATATATATATATATATATATATCTGGACTTCTTAAAGCGTCTTAAATAGCGTCTAAAGATGTTAAACCTATTTTTAATAAATTTATTAGAAGAAGTATATCCATCTTCATATATCCATCTTTTCTTTTTTGTTATAGGAGGTGTTATGTTTAATTGCAGATTATAAAAAGTTTTCAAATTAAAAGATGATTGTATAAATTGCAAATTATGGAACGCACTTGAAATTCAACACATTACATTAGGAAATTTTTTTTCCATACTTATTTGGTTTAGATGACTTGATTTTTTATAATATAAAATAGGTAACGAATTATCAAAATACATCTCCGAATTTGACTTTTGTGAGTTGACACATTATTGTTAATCAGCATCCATATATAGAACAAAGTCGAGTTAGTTACGTACGATATATTTATATCATATTTTCTTTGTTTTTATATTCTTGCTAAGTCTATACACTATTATTTAATATTCTTAATAATAATTAATAATTATATTATTAAATTTCAATTCTACTATAGTACGTTTAATATATTCTACTATATTTATTCATACATCAGAACAGCTGCACCTTTTTGGCTAATTCTTCTATGTTATGTTCGTATATAATTATCAGTACAAGGTATATGTATAAAAAAAGATTGCGAATATTGTACGGAATAGTAAAAAAATGCTCTATAAATAATATTTAATTTATTAATTTATTAAGATGACATATTTTTTTTATATTTGCATATGTATAAGAATACAGCAAAAAGTTTATACATTTATAATATTATATAGGTATTTTTTTTTTATTTACTTTTTATATATACAGTGTACACCAATAACCCTATTTCCTCTGGTCATAATATCCTCAGCAACATGGTTGCCTGGCAGAGATCGCTGTTTAGCGATAAGGCCGCCAATTGTACTTATACTTGTTATTGTATTTTATTGTATATATGTGTCCTCGGTGTACAATAAAGTATACTTTCTTTCTTTCTTTCAATATTTAATCAAAAGCGAGTGAGATTCAATTTGTACACCTGTACAAAGCCGAGGCGGAGAGCATTTTTATTAAAACTTAGACGTACATAATTACATTTTTATTTTCAAAATCAATTCAAAATCCAACACAGCAGACCATGTTAATATTAAAATTTCTTACGGAATCACAGGTTTAATTTGTCAAGGTAACACCGATTAGGTCATTGATATGAAAACAAACAAAGAACTATGTTCTTATCATTTAGTGGAAGTGCTTTTAATATCTTGCATTGAATAGATAAAGATATGAGAATCATAGTAACTAGACATGAAGCAACGATAAACAAACTGACGAAAGTATTGTCATTTACTAATTTCTCGTGAGACTTTTTCTAAGGCGAGAATCACCGTTGTAAGTTTTACTTAGATTTATAAAAGATTTACATAATTTGTTAATCAAATAAAAGAATCTATTACCAGTGCCTTATTTTTTACACTCCCGGCTTTACAATTACCAGTAACACGGCTTTACAGTATGTAAGTGTCATTTTTGCCATATATTTGGACGCTAATAAGTAATACTGTATCAAGCCACACGGACTTAAATTTGAGAAAATGGCGTCTAAAAATCTCAAACATATTCGTAACAAATTAGTTTGAAGACGTATATATCTTTTTTTATATTATGATAAAAGGTGTAATGAATTAAATGCAGATTGGTATAATTAAAAGTGTTATGTAATAAAAAGTTTTTCAACTACATTAGATTATTGCATATTGCAAAATATTCACTTCAAAATTATAAAAAATAAATTAAAATACTTTTTTCCGTACTTAATTAGTTAAGATGATTTATTGAATAATTTTAAATACGTGACGTATTATCACAATATATCGATATCTCAGAATTTGACGCTTTGTGGGTTGACACATTATTGCTTATCAGCAACCATTTATTACAAGCAAAAATAAATTCCAGAGCCACAATAGTACACCTAAACGATTTACTACAAATGCGTCAGTCGATAAAATAAATTAACGAGTTTGTACATATATCTAATGTAATCGTTGATTTAATCAACATATTAAAACATAAAATATGTATTTTTTATGGAAATAGCGGTCAAAGGAGCAGACGGGTCAACTGATGTTAAGTGACCACAGTCGTCTATTTGTAGCTTCAGATGAACCGCAAATAAATTGCGAAATTAGGAATAAGGGAGATAAAGGAGTGAGAGAAGGGGGTTAAATTCCGCTTCTCACTCATTGTACAAAATGCAGATTTCTTTATGTAAAAAGAACGGTGCAATCGATAAAATAGTATCATCTGATGTTAATTGGCTACTATTAACATCAGATGATGCTATTTTGCCACCATGATGATGATACCAGGGGTTTGCGATTACATTGCCGGTCTTAGAAGAAAAGGTGAAACTCTCAACGCTTGAAAACCCCCAAGTTATCGCGCTCTGGGATAAACTCAGGAGGCAGATCATTCCACGACCTGTACGTACGTGGGAAAAAAAGGATATTTTACGCTGATTTTTTGTGAGAGTGTAGAACTTCGAACTAGCCCGTATTCGTGTTGTAATCAACGAGTTACAGCTAGATTCTATCACAACAAAATAATATAGCAATATTTTAATCATTACATTAATGTCGAAACAATATTCTATATTAGATCTTTTTGATCGCGTCCAATTTTTCGAGCATCACAAAAATGAAAAAAAATGGATAAATATAAGTCTTACATAAAATATTTATACATTCGACATATACATAATCTTTGCCACCATTACACCTCGTAGATTGCTCCATGTTCTAAGATCTATAGATCACTGCGCTTGCTCTCGATACTTACTCACTACGGATAGAAATTAACAGCACGAGAATCGAACTCGTGAATTGCTTCTTTACTACATTGTAACATGGCTGTATTTTCATTGCGAATGTAAATGAAATCGCATTTTTAAAAGAAAATGCATTGGTCGTAGTTGACATGTAATTGAACTTTCGTGATTAAGTCCTTTCAACGATCGTATTTATTATAGAATTAAGATTTTGAAATTAGTTAGGAAGTTCATTAAAAAAAAAACAAAAATTTTTAAAATATTATTAATAAGATAATAATCCTAAAGCAGTTTTATTTTACAACCTAAGTAACTTTAGTTAATTATTAAAAACCAAAAAAAAACTTCTAAATAAAATTTGACTATCACATAGTTAAACACTAATAGTTAAACAATTGAAAGTTTCGTAAAAATTAATTAATAGTCTACCTCCCATATGAAACGGAAATAATTTTAAGTAGCCTTAGTCAGTTTAGATAGAGTCATAGTGTCACTCCAAATCAAAAGTCGATTAACACACAACACGAGATATAATAGGAACTTAAAATCAAGTAGCATTTGACTTCCTGGGCGTAACTATAAGGTGGCAAGGCTGGCAAAATGCCACCGACCCCTGACCCGAGAAGGCCTCCTAAAATAATTGTATTAATCAAAATCTTATTAAAGTAAATTGTTATTTAATTCTAAATATGTATACTATGCTCTTAAATATAAAACTTATCAGATATTTAACTAAAGCACACACAATATTATTAATAGTTTTAGTTTTGGGGATCTAAGTGGTTCATTAAAATTAAGTTGTAACGTGACGATTTTTACTTGGATGCCCTTTCCAAAGAATTTGCCACGGGCCACAGATCGCATATTTACGCCTCTGTTTGAGTCTAAGAAAGTTAAACTCACGAATGGACAACACCGATCGCAGATCCACCGAGCATTCGCCGTATTTCAGTGGCGTCGCTGTATAAATTGCACGCGCTGATTAAACACTATCGCGTCGGAAGTACATTCCGACAGCGATTTATTCATTCATTAGCTAAATGACCGCTTTATCCGCTAATTGGGGGATTGATAAAGCCATTTTTAAGAATTAAAATGTTATCCTCGATGCTCGGTCGACGTTGCTCGCTGACCGGTCCCTGAGCTTAATTAAGATTACCGTAGTTCGTTTATATCGAAACGTTTCTTTAACTGAACTTGCTGAACTTCATATAAGAGCTTGCAGGCTCTTTTGTCTATAGTGTAACTTATACCCTGATATACAAAGATTTTGTTCTTGTATTGTTTGGATAATGTTAGGCACTACCAGCTCCATTTTTATTTTATGTCCATCCATTGAGGAATTTTCATTTGAAACATTATTCGACGATCTATAAGATTAGAGCCTTAAAAGTCTGATAAATACCAAAATTACGAAGGCAAAGAAGGAAAGTTATTGAAAATGGAGCTAAAGGCTGAAAAATCTTCGGCAACTTAATTTTTAGACGATAACAGATGCACTAGAATTTTTTTCTTGTATGTAAGTCAGCTAAACGGAGAGCTGCTCAGCTCATGTTGCGACCGACTAAGACCCAATCCATACGCTGGTTTTCAGTGCAATGTTTATATACATATATAAGTGAATTTTAATTGACAATCACTGAATGACTTGCCTAAATACAAATACAAAAGAAAACACATTCAGAACACTTTCACGGCTGCGTTTATTTTAAAATAAGAAATCAAAAACCGATGCTGAGCGTAACTTAAAGTGAAATTACATTTGTAAAATATACTCTTATAATTAACATTAAAACTCTGCAACCTACACTTTGTAACCCACAGTTTTTGTAAGGCTATCTATGTAACTCTAGTTACGTAGATAGCCTTACAAAAACTGTGGCTGACAAGACTAAAGGCACTGACATTGACACTAAATTATTTTAAGTGTAAAGCAATGAGAAATAACTTATGTAAATCTATATAAACGAAAGCAAAACTTAGCGTAATTCTCGCCTAATAATAATATCGGAACAATAAAGGTTATTGCGAAGCAATCTACTAATAACTACGAGTCAGAAGATCAGTTATAATTACACGGAGCAACTAGCAGTCCATAAATCTCCATTCTAATAGAAAACAGAGTTTCAACCGGAACGAACACATCAGTCGCAACCTTTTGCCGTGATGCTATCGCGGTTAACATGTAAATCGCTAAGATTTATAAATGTTATGCTTACCTAAACACTTGTTGTGCCACACGACTTTGCTTGATAATCGAGATTAGATAATATTATTATTGTGTCATGAATTGGGACACTGTTATAATGTGTCAAAGGCTACCTTAAAATCTAGGAGGTGTAATACTTTATCGTAAATTTGTGTTGATATTAATGTAGGATATTTATTGGAGCATTGGTCCAAAGTACATACTAAGTATCATCGGATGTGTTGATGATTTATAGATTTTTGATTTTGTAGTAGGTAATATTTTTTACTTTCTTTATTTTTTTGTAATAATGTTAAACCTACTAAGTTACTAATTGCTTGTAAAATTTGAATATTTATTCTAGAAATATAGTGATTATTATTATTATTATAAATAGTAGTAGGCTTTATAACTTGAACCAAAAACGGTACTAGCAACGAAAGGTCAAATAAAAAATAAAAAACATGTCTTAATATACTAACAGTTACTGATAAAGTAACATAGTAAAAAGAAACATAATAAAAAAAATACTCTAAACGATTTCAATGTACAAACAATGTTACTATAACACGTACAGATTACCGAGACAAAAGGCACGCGTCGGGTGCGCGCGCGCAATTAGCGGCGATCACAATGAGTCTTAACTCCGGCAACAATAGCGAGATGGGAGATAGTGCTATCACAGGATCACGATGTTCCTGCACTCTGAATTAGTTTGCTTAACCTTTATCCGTATTAACCTCAGCGACAGATGCGAAATTTTACTATATAAATAAACATTAACGGTTTACCACGTTTCAACAATTATACCAAAAATTAGAAGAATAAAGAAAGAAATCTTTTTATTAACGGAAAAAAAATATCCTGTCAAACAAAGAACCATTCAGCTTATATTAAGGCCGAATGAGATCAAATTCAACGCTAGTTTTCAGTGGTTAATAACGGATATAACATAGAGCGGACCAACGATCAAACCTAACACCGTTATTAAAACCTTCAAATTGTAGCAGATTCTCTCTCACTTTCATAAAAATATATGAAATCTGAATTAAAATCATTGCCCTAAAACATAAACTTAAACATTTTCTCAATAAAGCTGTGTAACTTTTACGTACCGAGTCTATGTTTTGACTTCAATTAAGAACCATAACAGCATCAAAAATATTAAAAAAGAATATATGAAATCTTAATCAAAATCATTGCTCTAAATAATGAATTTATAACATTTTCTGAATTACTGTGTGACTAAGTCAAACAAGTAATAAGTCTATTTTTTTACATCAACTAAGAACCATCAACAGATGAGGTCTACAATGTTATGTAAAATATAATCCTTTTTTTTTTGTATTAATTAAGATGTAAATAGTTTAATATATAATCTTTTCTTTTATTTTTTTTTTTAATTTATGTATATAAATTAATTAAGGTCAAAGAATGGCTTATGTCTGAGAATAAAATATTAAAATAACTATTTATTTATACTATACTATTAAATTTAAATCTACTAAAAATATCTATTATATAATATTTTGACAGACACGTTGGCGCAGTGGTCACTGCAAAGGACTGTAGCGCTAACGGTCGCGGGTTCGATCCCCGCTCGCGATAAACGTCTGTATCCGCCATACGGATGTTTGTCGTAGTCCGGGTGTTTGTGTTAGTGTTGTGTATGTTTCCGGACCCCCGACACAAGGTCACAAGATCATAATGGGGGGCGTTGAGTGTGATACGTTTGATGCGTTTATTTAAATGCCTTATAAATAATCTTAATTAGGACAATATATGCTGTACATACAACTTAAAGCAGTAAGTACTTCATGCATTTCTCACCTTTCATTTTGCTCTGGCAACGTAACTGATCGATGATGCTCGTCAATCTGTTCTCCCTGTGGGTGGCACTTTTTCCCTCATCACCTTCCTCCTTCATCACTTCATCATCCTTAATCACTTCACCATCACTACACTTTCCCTCTTCGATGTCTTGATCCAACGACATTGTAAGTTGTTTACTTTTAATCACTGTTCCAGACATGTTTAATGAAAGAATTTTTAATTAAATAACGTAAGGATTTAAAAGTATAATTTGGTTATCGTAATATCGACAACTGCAATGAAAAACATCTTATTTACTACATCAAATATTATTAGAATTCCCAGTTAGTTTTGCACATGATAACTTACTATGTTTTAATGTTGATGAAAATTGTTATTTCAATGAATTTCGATATTACTCCTATATAAGCGCAAAAATATTTTTTCAATTTTGAAATAAAGGATTGAGGATGATAAGAACTTCCATATTGCCAAAACGTGAGTTCAATTGTTTCTCATTGCAGGTGTTATTTTTGAGATCTGCCGTTCTTAATGTAAATTCAGAATTCATTTTATTAATTGGTCGATTGTACAAGGATTTATACATAACTTCTAAAAGCACTTAAAATTTAGCAACTTTGCTAAAATTTGGTTCAAATCTAAAACCATTATTTTTAGCGATTCCTTAATACTTCTTTATTACTATTTATATATAACTACATCCTGAAGAAAACAAGTTACATTTATTATTTTCAGTAAATATAATATTTTTGTATAGAAAATTGAAATGCATAAAAGTGATAATCGAAAAACATTCTGCTTTACTACAAAAGATGAAATAAAACCATGTTCAACACGTGTTTAGCTAAACAGTGTTTAAAAATTAAACATTTTTTTAAATGTTCTTCTTCTTTATTTTGTTTTGTGGTTTAAAATGTTATCAAAATTGCGACACTGCGTGTAAAATTATAAAGAAATCAAATAACATACGTCATATTTGACAGCTAAAATAGGTTTTAAGATAGGTTAAAAACGAAATTGTCTTTAGACACGCATTTGTAGTACAGGACTTTATAGACACGCGTTTAACGTATGTTTAAATTTTTCGTAGTAAGGCAGATTATCTCCATGTCCAAAGTCTACAAACACGAAAATGGTGCCTCCATTGACAAATGAAGACATTATTTACGTTTCCTTTATAACAATAATAAATACGGGTATATAATTTTCAAACAAGCAAGTCGATATCTATCTTTACTGGTTTATCATATGTGTTTGGTCAGAACAAGATTAGTCACAGAATAATCAAACGATAAGAGGGGTATTTGTCCGTGACTATGACCTTTACGCTGTACGGCTTTACCTAATAATTTATGTATTTTTATCGATCATGAAGAGAAACTGCCCTATAAGCTACTTTATTCGATTCAATTATTTAAATAATGACTTTTAGTTGTGAAGTTATAAGAAAATTAAGACTGACGTGACTCTAGGGTGGCCAGATACAAATTAATGAATTCCAGGACAATTCTTGATTTGTGGTACAGCATAAAGAAATAAAAATAAGTAAAAAAGTTGACTATTTTTTAACTTACAATAAAAAAATATTATTATGTGGAAAAAAAAAACTTTCTATAAAAATTAGTAGGTGTTCAAGGACGATATAATATATTTCCTGGACATGGGACAAGACGCAAAATTCCGAGACAATCCCAGATTTCCCGGCCATCTGGCAACCCTACATGACACTGACGTTCGCTGACATGGCACTTTTTACTTTTCAGCGTTCGCAGCAAAGTCGCAGCGTTCAGTCTAGCTTATCACAGTGCTCTCAGTTGGACAGCACCAACGTCTGCTGGCTGGGTGCGTATTTAAACATTAAAGATACTTCGTTAACCTTTCTATAAACTCATATTTACTAGATACTTCAGCCATTAAAATATCAATATGTAATTCGTTGTTAACTACTTAGAGTAAATGTTTTTTTTTTTGTTTATAACAATTGTAGTATTTATTTAAAAGTTACTAAACTTTAATATTTTATCATTAAATTTTAAAAAGAAAATGTTATGTTAAATTGTGTTATTTATTTTTATTATATTAAATTATTATTTTTTATTAGCAGGTTATAAGAAATTCATATTAAAATTGATGTATAAGTACAAAACACATACAACATATACACATACAATGACGTAACTATAGATGCTGGCAAATTGTCTATTTTATACTAAATTTTAATAAATTTATGAAAGTCTTAATACCTACAAGAAAAGAAAACATTATATAAAAACGAATGCCACAAAATACATTACATATCGGTAAATGACTATTTACATTTTGAAGAATTAAGTTGTAACAGCCCAAGTAGCGATATTATTGAATAGAACTATGAAACTCGCTACACGAGTGTTGCAATCAATCACCAGTGATAGCTACACAATAAACAAGACTTTGCTTTTAATGCTCCGTATAATTCAAAATCCTAACCGATCACGCCTTCTATTGTCTAACACCACCTGTTCAAAAAGGTCACTTATAAATATAAGAACATTACATTACAACCGAACATACCGAAAGAATCGTAATACGTGTACCATGCACATATATAAAATCAAAAACCATACCAAAATCAATAGAACCACTGTTAAAATATATATATTACACAAAACACATCACTTTCGAAGATAGAAATATCTAGAAATATATATTTCACTTTTTGTAAAGGTAAATTCAACAGGTATGGCTGTTCGGTTTATCGCGCGTTCAACTGATAACTGTGGTGTCAGGTCAAACGAGCAAATGGGGCACGGTACGTACACTGATAAGAGACGATAAGGGGCTCTTAACCTTCCGATGCCACTTGCTTCGTATCCTGAAGAATTCGAGCGTATCCCGGGCGCTTGGGGTAGTATCATAATACTTTACTTTAAGGTATATGTTTACAATCTATTGAATATGTCATTATTTTTTTTCTAATTAAAAATCAATATTTTTTATAAATAAATTATATGCATTTATTTAATAATCACTATTTGATACATTTATACTTTTATATTTTCATAATTTAGGTTACTTAAAATTATTACTTTTTTTAGTAAATGAACCAGTTACCAAATTAATGACAAACCAAAAATATAGGATATTAATATTACAATTGTAATAACCCTATCAATTAGAACAACCGATTTAAAATGCATTAGAATATGACTTCATGACGAAAATAAATAATCATAACATACAAAAACAAAGAAATAAACCATTTATTTAAAAAAAAATACAGTCATGAATAAAATAATATAAGCAAAATAATGTTATAAATCGTAACAGTGTAAGTACAGAAGTACAATGAAAGGGCACAAGTACAGACGTGCGACCGGTCATAGCGTCGTGACTGCTGATAAGCTGATAACGTTGATAACGAGTGAACCGCGGACAAAGCGGAACGTATCGTGTTCAAGGAAACCCGCCGATAATGCACATTGTCTGTATAATCCACGACGATTATAAAATACTATCATAAGAATACTCAAAAAGATATATAAAGTGATCACAAACCTACATTTCAAGTTTATATAATTAGGAATTTAAAAAATAACATTAAAAGTAAAATATATCATTTCGTTTACTTGGATGTCAGTTATTCCAGTAATTTTGATTTTTAAACAAAACTACTAAAACACTTTCTATAAAAAAGGAATCATCAAAATCGGGTCAAGAAAAGACGGAGTTTTAAAGTAAGAAACATAAATTAAAATAAATTCTACGAATTGAGAATCTCCTTCTTGTTTTAAAGTCAATTGAATAATGTTTAATGCGTTATACAATATAATCGTAATGTAATCTTAAAATTAAAAACGAAGTACGTTTGTAAGAGTATCTACTGAAACGATTATCTGTTTTTAGGGTTCCGTACCTTAAAAGGAAAAACGGAACCCTTATAGGATCACTTTGTTGTCCGTCTGTCTGTCTGTCTGTCTGTCTGTCTGTCTGTCTGTCTGTCTGTCTGTCTGTCTGTCTGTCTGTCTGTCGGGATGTCAACCCTTTTTTCTCAGAAATGCATAGACGTATCATGTTGAAATTAATATCATATACTCAAGTCTACGATGACATGCGGCCGTGAAAATATTAAAGTTCTAAGTCAACGCAATCAAAAGATAATGGAAAATATGTCGTATATTTTGACCATTTTAGCGTTTTCGCAAGGGAATCAAAACCTATAGGGTACTTCCCATTGACCTAGCACGATGAAATTTGGCAAGAAGTAAGATCTTATGGTACAAATAAAGGAAAAAATCTGAAAACTGTAAATTTTTGTATGTATGTTTGTCTGTTTGTAAGTTTGTCTTTCAACCTTTTTCTCAGAAACGCGTGAAGGTAACAAATTTTTATCAACGTCAAGTACTCAGAGTTGTAATTACTAAGAGCTGTGAAAAAATCAAACTTCTAAGTTAACGCAATCAAAAGATACGGTCATTTATATCACATATTTTAAGTATAATAGCGTTTTTAACGTTTTCGCAAGGGAATCAAAACCTATAGGGTACTTCCCATTGACCAAGCATTATGAAATTTGGCCAGGAGCAAGGTCCTTTAGTATACATAAAGGAAAAAATCCGAAAACTGTAAATTTCTGTTCGTGTGTCTGTCAGTCTGTACGTCTGTCTTTCAACCTTTTTCTCAGGAACGCGTAAATGTATCAAGTTGTAAATTGATCAAGCGGAAAATATATTAATCTTAGAATTAAAATTATATGTACTTGTAACAAATTAACATAGAAGTTGACCATGGTCAAAAAAACAATTTTACAAACACTGAGAAGAAATTTGTATCAATACGAAAACATTAAAAAGCAGCAAACCTTTATAAACAACGCAATGCAATCTATATATCGCAGCTAACAAAATGATAGCGCGATTCAGCGTACAGCTAATGCCATCTATTACAACATTATGACATTAACTGTGATATAATTCTGCTCGATTAATAAAAATTTTTATTTTAATTATTATTTAAACGCGCTAAAAATTATAAAATAAACTTTTCATTTAAAAGTTTTATCGTCGATTTATAACGTCATTACGTAATTAACATTCAATATAAGAGCTTCACGCGATTTGATTTAAGTACTCGTATTGACTTAGTACGAAAATTTTAAAATTAAATTCAAACAGATCGAGTTATTTAATTTACTTATTTATCTACACATATAAGTCTTCTGGTTATTAGTAATATAATTAGTTATTTATAAATAAACAATTAGTTTTGTTCGAATTAAGGACTAATTATTTTCGTCTTGGCAACACTAATATATATTTCGATATTTTGATTGATAATGTAAATCTAAATATTTTACGAACGTAGTGCAGGGGTAGTTGAGTGTAGTAGAATAAAATAAAAATAAAACGAGAATAAAATATAATATAATTATGTTGTTAATGTCAAAGTCAACAAGTTAGTTCATTGAAATTGTCAAGAGATGGCGCTAGGTGTATCCTGAATCGCGCTATAACTTTTTTTTTTGAAAGTATAAGGTGTATTAGTACTTAAAATAAAATTTTGCGTTTCCATGGATTGCATCCATGATCGTGTTTTAAATTAAAGTGCTCCTAAGTAGTTTCAAAATAGTTTTTGGAACGTGATCCATATTTACATAATATTTGATTATATTTAAGCGACTTCTAAATAGGAGTGTTTTCAATTCGACCTTGTATTTAATTTTTTTTTATGTTTGTTCGCCGATTACGCCGCCATTTGGGTACCGATTTTCAAAATTTTTTTTTTGTTTGAAAA
This sequence comes from Hypolimnas misippus, assembly GCA_037950945.1. Lineage (NCBI taxonomy): Eukaryota > Metazoa > Arthropoda > Insecta > Lepidoptera > Nymphalidae > Hypolimnas > Hypolimnas misippus. The sequence continues at coordinate 3,931,143 of JBBEEQ010000006.1, read as the reverse complement.
GGTATACTTCCAAGGTGGTCCCATTGTCTTCAGGTCAGGATCAGATGATGGGATCCTGGAGAAATTGAGGGAACTCCTCAAATATTATAGGCAAGCGTATACCGATTTAGGTATTTTTGATAGTAACTTATGTTGGAACTGATGATAAAGACCACAAATGGCGTAGATGGGTTATATATAGATTTCTATAAGTTTGTACGGAACCCTCGGTGCGCGAGTCCTACTCGCACGTGACCAGTTATTATTAAGTCATTCTTCGTCTTAAAGTAATAGAATTAATGATATTATACATATGTAATTGCAGGCCCGCAGCGTCCATACGTGCAAAGTCGTGCGACGCACGACGGCGCCGAGTAAAAAAGGCGCCGGGCCTATACTTACATTTTCAAATTTTTAATATTTTCATTGGATTTCGTATTAAAAACTTTGCGGAAAAGACTTGTTGATTGGACTAAACCATTTTCTACTAATATCGCCACTACAAAAAAGGCGCATATAAGACAGTTGCACGACGGCGCCGATTAGGCTTTGCACGGGCCTGTGAATTTGCGTATATTCTATGAGTTAGCGGCTGACCTTACCATATTATATAAACTACCTAAGATGATATTATATCTATATAAATTAAGGTAAAATTTGTCGCTAAGAAATGTTATAATTATTTTTAGAATTATGAAAAGTAAAACTTCAAAACTGATACTAATATCCCTTCAATAAGTATATTCCATAAAACGATCAATATATACATATTTTACTATTATACTAATTAATTTAACTACTTTCTAATAGTAAACAATTATGTAGAATACGAAATGTAAATGTTAAATACAACCACAGGCTATCAATATTTTTCCACGTGCTGCACTTTAAAACTGATAAAGTTCATCTCCATATCAATTAGTTCTACAATGTTAAATCATTACAAAACATTGGATTGTTTATAGTTCACTTACGACTTCGTCCACGTGAAATTCTCTTTTCGCTTAAGACGACGTATCGAGATAAAACAGGCACCAGTTTTTAAGCTGGAGCAGTACTAATACAGCCGTAAAAAGCGCATTCAATTATTTGCCGTAGTTTTTCCATGATATACAAACAAAGCCAGCCGATAATTTTTTATTATATAGAATACATAGATTATGTTATAACTCGGTTGAAATTATAATTTTATCTTTATTGTATCCCGTTCAAAGATCAAAAAATACGAGTAGATTTATTTAACAACTAGATTCTGGTCGCGGCTTCGCTTACGTTATGTAGATTTTGTTTTAAAAATAGTTCTTTTGCGTATGATGCGTTTAAAAACATATAGCTATGACCATTTAAAATGTATGTATATTTCAAATAATACAATAATTTTTAAAACAGTTGCAGTGGTTCCGAAATTTACTTCGCACATCATAATTAGCCCGATTTTTATTGCATAACTATAGATTGTTTGCTCGTGTTAACAGTATTATTTATATAATTATTTTAAAGTCGTTCCCTTTCAAAAATTCGTGAAATGTTAAAAAACGATTATACTATTTATATTCAATTATAAGACGAGAATTACACTATGCTCAGTTTTTTCAGGTGTAAAAGCAATTATAAACAATTTATGTAAATCTTAATAAAAGTCTGAGAGCAAAACTTACAAGTGTAATTCTCGCCTTAAGTATATTTTTAAAAGAGAGCGCCTGACGAGTGTATTAATCTATTTCTACGTTACGATTGTTGCTTCTTCACTTTTTAAACATTTTTATTACAATATAAATATTTTAAATGTTTTTGTGATAAAATAAAGTTGCAGTTAATTTGTTTTCTCAAGTGCTTTCTGAAATGTTATAAAATATAGTTAAGTGTTACAAGTAAAATAATATTACTTCACAATGGTGTTTTTTTGTCGCTATATAATATCTTTCTTAATATTGCAAAAATAATCACCGATAAGCCATTTTTAAGATCACTATACATTTTATTAATGAAAATTAAGTATATATTTCAATCTAAATTTTTTCATTGAAAATAATATTAATTAGACATATTATGAGCAACGCATTGCCAGGTCTACTAGTAAATTAAAAAGTGTTACAAGTTATAACAATTGCGTAAACACATTACATAGCAATACAACCGATAGCAGTCAGTTATTGGCAAGAAAACAATCTTCAGTATCGTCGCAGACGTCATAGGCTAAATTTGGCGGCGCGAGGTCATGACCCGACGCCCTACACACGCGTCTGATAATGGTTGTGAATATTGCAAAGATGGCGCTACGGTATTAACAACCTTTACGACTCTTTAAACATCTGTTTAAACACGACCAATGAAAATATCGACGTAGACAGATGACTCGTGCGAATTTTCGTAATTAGAGCAAAAAATTATCTTCAAAGTGACGTAACAAACACCTTTGAGAAATAACATACGCGTATCTATAAAATATAGATGGATGTCATACATACATGTAAATTATAAATGTATATGAGACTTGTTAGATGGCTTAGTAAGATGAGAATTGATTGATTGACGTCTCAATCATTAGCTAACACATCTAGAGTTTGCTAAAGAGATTGAAACTAATTCTTTTAGCATTGAAATTGAAGTAACCCAATAAACACATTTAGCCTAGACTAGTCGAGATGAATTATGGAATTCATTAACTCATCAAACGGCTCATTAGTAATGCAATCACAGTAAATAGTCATTTTATCAGGCATCAATTATATATAAGAAATTTGATTTGGAGTTAGTATTAGTAGTATTAGATGGTAAAATACCATTTCTATTAATTTTTACCATACGTACGTGTTAAGATTTTAATAAATGACTCCTGAGTCTACATTTAACTTACAAATTCCGAACCCACAACATTGCTCTCATAATATTAGCACAGATAAAATCGGCGCGTAACATTTTCATATGTGAAAATGATTATTTCAAGAGAAAAACCAGAAAAATTAATAGATGTATAAATAACTTCGAAGATAGATAAAATATATAAATATATTTTATATCTTAGAACCGTGCAAGATATTTTCGGGTTTGTCATAAGTATCGCAGGTTTGGATGGCGGTCGGTAGCGCGTCTAATTCTGGCGCCGAGGTCGTGACCCGACGCCCTGCGTCGCGTGTTTCAGACTTCTGTTTTATCTGTATCGATTTAATTACATTATTAAAGTAGTATAAATAATATATCTTTGAATATAGAGTTATACAAAACTATTACTATGATTTTATATTATGCAAAATACGACGTCGCGTAAATGCGAGAAAAACGCTGTTACTTAGTCTTATTTCCATCGCTAAAATTAAAAAAAAGTAAAACGTTGGAGTGAAGATACTAGATTTAACTTAATACAATTAATTATTCCGTAATTTATCTCTTGATATAAATTCAACAGAAAAAAACATAAAAATGCCAAGTCCATTGAACTATTTAAATATAAAATTAGTATTAATTTTATAGAAAAATACGAATGATATCTGTCAGTGACATAGTTTAACATATTTTTCTTCACGGGTGACCGATGCGTGGTATTTATTTGTAATGTGTTTGGGTGTTTGGCGAGGTTCCACGTCTAGATGTATTTCAGGAGGGGCCGAGGTCATGACCCACCATCCGAGGGGTGCCTGTGTGCTATATTATCTAGAAATAGTTTCTAGTGAATCGAAATCATGCTTAAAAATTTGAAGAAACTTTTGTTTCTTAAAAGTTTTAAATTACCTAATAGATATTTCAAAGCGATAACCGCAATGCTAATACTCCAATGACCATTTTGTATAGAAAGAGGCGAAACATTTTATTTTATCTTGTTTATATTTATTTACTCAATTATACTATTAAAAAAGGTACATACATTTTCGAAACTGTTTATTCCATATATCATACTTTCCTTTTTGAAACATAATCGCATTGTCATGTAATAGAAAACAATGCCACTTGAAATACAATTCGAAACAATCATTCTTAAACACCTGTTTAATTGCACGTAGAACAGAGTGGTTCATTACAGTAGCTCGTGTCTCTAACTTTGTCACAATGAAAATAAAATGGGTAAGTACGAAATTCCATTTCATAATCAAAGGTTTGGTGAAAATACCAAAAGAGAAAAAGGAATTAAATATATATTTGTATTAATTTGTGTATTAATTTCAGGTGGTCAGCGTATATCTTATATTTTTTATTCTAAAAGATACTATGACACAATATTCCAATCCAGACACAAGTGAAATGCAACAACTCCAGTACAATCCTTACAGAAACCCACTAAATCAATTTCAACAATATCCACAACTATGGAACCTGCAAGATAATTTTAACTATAAGGAATATATTGATTACGATGAAGAAAATACCTGCTCATGTGAAAACTGCGAGGATCTAAGTCCATCTTGTCGAAATATGTGCCCAAATTGTGCTCCAACGCCTTTACCCCTACCAAATCCCGGTTATGTTTTTCTACCGTTTCCATATCCTTACCCTATAACAATGAAAAGCACTACCACTACAACTAAACCTCGTAAAAAATCAAGAAAAATTACAGTTACCACCACAGAATCAACTACAACAGAAGCAACTACCCAAAAATCAACTACAGAAATAGGACTTACATTTAATGAACAAACTGATGCAACAAAAGACAAATTAGAAGAATCGAAAGCTCCAGAGGTCATCACTAAATCATTCCAAGTGAAAGAGAAAAGCCCATATATGCTGACGTCATTAAGACGAACCAAACCCAATTGGCTACCCAAGTACGGAATAGTGCCAATTTCTAACAAATTTGCGGAGAAATTGATGTTACAACTGCGGAGCATGAAAGTGCTGCATCCACGCAAAGATAATTTGCGAGATGTTGATGAAATTACGCCTTTTAATTAGAAATATACCTGACCTAATTATTGAATATTGGAACATGTAATTGTTATTTTTTTCTATTAAATTATTCAAATGAATGAAGTTACATTCAAAATGGCTATTTTCAGTTGAAATATTTTCATTTTATGGACATAACCATATAAAATACATTATATATACACAGATTTATATTTGCCGTTACTATAAAACTTAATATAAATATTTTATGTTTAATAACAAAATGCTTTCCATAAATGCACGTACAGCGTGTGTTGAAAAACCTCTTTATGTGTAAATCAATATATAATAATTATTAGCATAAAATAAAATGTTTTGGTGCTTAACATCTGTATTATGAACGTGGTATGGACTTTGTTTATTTCTAAATTAATGTATATTTATATTCAAACTAATACTTATTATTCCTAAGTTTTAAGTTTTCAACTTTTAAGTTTTCCCCTCAGATTTACATAAGTTGCTTGTCATTGCTTTACACCTGCTAAAGTTTAGTATCTGTAAATATAGTTTTAGCCTAATACATATATTTTTCAGATAATTAATGTTGAGATTATTATACTAATTCACAAAACATTATCCCAATATGCACCAAATGAATATTATCGACATCCACAATCGTACACACAAGCAGCCTATTTTGAACTTTATAACGAGCAAGAGTATAATTGGCCAAAAGATAATATCAAATCAAACAGAAAAAGGAAAATTATTACAGATTATTTTAGTGCGGAATTTGTTCGTAGATCAAAAAAATTTAAGTGCAAATGCAGAAAGAAAAAACGTTCGTATGATGAGTCACTAAGAAATTGTTATTGTGATAAATTGTCAGATAAAAACGATTTGATTCCGAATTACGAACCTTATAAAATTGTGCCCATACAATATCCCGCAACATATTGTTCATTACCTTGGTTTCAATGTGATCAAGACAGCGATACAACTGTCGAAGATAGTCGTCAAAAACATAGAGATAAAAATAAAAATGATATTGATGGAGATAGAAAAGATAAAGATAGTAGAGAACACAGAGATAAAGATAAAAAAGATATAGATGGAAATGAAAAGGATCAAGATAGTAGAGAACACAGAGATAAAGATAAAAAATATATAGATGGAGATAGAAAAGATAAAGACAGTGGAGAACACCTAGGTAAAGGTAAAAAAGATATCGATGAAGATAGAAAAGATAAACATAGTAGAGAACATAGAGATACAGATGAAAAAGATACAGATGGAGATAAAAAAGATCGAGATAGTAGGGAAGATGAAGATAAAAAAGATATAGATGGAGATAGAGAGGATAAAGACAGTAGAGAACACCGAGATAAAGATAAAAAAGATGTAGATGGAGATAGAAAAGATAAAGATAGTAGTGAACACAAAAAAAAAGATAAAAATGGTAAGGATGATAGGGATGAAAAGGATAAAGACAAAGCTGACAAGAAAAATAAACAAAAAAATGGCAATCATAAAAATGACGCTGATAAACAACACGAAGAGAAAGCTGATGATGACAAAACAAGGGCTGATGAAGAACGTTCAACAGTGCCCTATCAAGCGGACGATGATGACAAATTATTGCTCCAACACTTACCAAAAAAGAAACAATGCTTTCGAAATAAATTTTTAAAAGATAATAAGGGGAGTAGAGTAGGAAGATACTTCTATAATGACTTAATTATGCGACCAACATTAGATGGTAGTTCGTTTCGGAAAAGTGCTTATAGTAAAAAAAATATTATATAACCGTAACAATTTCGTCTGACTCAATAAATGTACTTAAACTGTAAGGTAAAAAGACAATTTTAAATTATCATTTTATTCTATGCTTGATATTTAAATAGTTACGTTTGATTTATTAAATAACTAACGACCCGCCCATTTTCGCACGGGTACATTTTAATTTTTTACGGTATCCCATTAAAAATCTTCTAAATCCTTGCCTTTTCTCTACTCAAATATACATGTATTATACATATATAAAAACATTCTTGAATTGCTTCATTTATTGTTGAAAACTGCATTAAAATCCGATGTATACTTTAAAAGAATCAAGCGTACAGACGGCGGGAAGCGACTTTGTATTATACTATATAATGAAAACCAAACTATTTATATAATGTTTTTGTGTGAATGACTGTTTGATCCCTGTCTTCTCTTCGTCTGCATATAATTATTATTTTAAATAGTCCATTTTCTTGAGAATTCAATTTTCCATGTAAACTTCATTCCCTATTTCGTAATATTTTTATGTATTTATTATATTTTATATTAATTCACCTTCTTCAAAATTTTTAGCGTCACAAATTAGCGTATATATTTCTCTGAGGTCCAATTTATATCTATATTAAAATTTATCAAATTACTTCTGCGCTTTAGGTGTAAAAAAGTAACAAACATCCCACATACAATGTCACTTTAATAATTATAATATTATGTACTGGGGAAGTCGAAATTATTAATAGAAATATGTTCCTATCTGATTCTCGTTTCTTGATATTTTTATTTCATACTTGATTTTGAGTAATCATTGATGCTTTTTTTTTAACCAAAAGTAGATAATCGTCATCATATTGTTATTTGATGGTTAGCAGTCTTCCTGGTCATGCAAATTTCTAATATTAAATTTTTGTTCATATTTTGGAACGCATTAGGCCATTAACAAAAAATATTTAAAAAACTAAAATAGTAAATAATGAAAAGATACAAACGATTTAAAAATAATAAATAAAATGATTGCTCTAGGTTATCTCGTTTTAGTTATTAGAAAAATTTATTTTATTATTCATTCATTAAAATACAATATAAAACTCATTAAATATTTTAAGCTAAATCGTGAAAAATAGCGATCGAATTTATTTTTTTTGAATTCCCGTTTATTGTTATAGACTTCATATATCGACTTTCAAATTGAGAAAGTTTTTAAATAACTTACAAAAATAATTACTAAACTAAAACTAAATATTTTTTTCAAACAACTTTGTACCGCATTTTTGCTTCAGTTATTCAAATATTATACTTACTTATATAGTAAATAAAGGATCTAAGTACTAATAACCGAGTGTATAATAAAACGAGCGGATATTAATTGATAATGAAAAGCACGAAACTGAAAACTGTAATTAAATGACTATTTCGTGACTATATAATAATTTCGCCAATACATATTTTCGCATTAACAACAATATTATCACATATATATTGATAACACTAAAAAAACGAAAAGCACTCAAAGAAACACTGTTTGCACCTATTGCAACTCATCACTTCCTAACCACACTTAAAGTCATGAAAAATGCTTATAACGTGACCGAATTATTCGATTTTACATAAATTACCGATACAATGCCGACATGTAGCGTGGCCTGACCTTTCAGAAGTTAGCGCGACTGCGCGAGAGTCGCGCGGGGTCACAAACGAATTATTTTTAGAGTTGAAAGTTCGAAATACATCGTTTCAGGCGTCTTTCATAGCTACGTACGCTTCCGTCAATATCTGGAGATAGTTTGATTAGATACAAATTAATTACGATTCATATATTTTTTATTTTCTTTGTACCTAAAAATGTTTATTGTTTTCCGTTATTTCAAGTTTAATTAAAGATGCATGTGTTTATTTCGTTCTTCTTTATAAAAGGTTGTTTTTATAAAATCCGCCATGATTATTAATGTAACAACAGGCTAAAAATTAAAAAAAAAGCAAATAATTTTCACAGATTAAGTAATACGTTTTAACGTAGATATATTCTAACAAATAGTATAAGTATGTCATACGTATGTTGTAATAAAAATAACAAAGAAAACCAATTGAATATCTGCAATAATTTCAGAATACATTGTGTTCAGGTATCTATTATAGACTTGGCTCGTGCCAGTTTGACCCCTTGCTGTAAAGGTTAGATGGCAATCGTACATTCTATCAACCACGGCTGCCATTAAATTGTTAAGCCTGACCTTTTAACAAACGCTACCTAACTTCGCAGATGAATTGACCAGCGGCTAGATAGTTTAATTGATAATATTTAATGAAATAGCTATTAAGCTAATGGGATAAGAAAATCTGCATGGAAGTATTCTGAGAATCTGAAACCCGCGAGTCGTGTTCTATAAACGCAATATGTTATAAGAACTTTGCTCTCGTGCCTTGTATAGAATAATTAAGGTGTATTTGAATTTAGAATTTAATATAGGAGTGAACTTATTTAAATTCCCGTCTAACACAATAATCAATGTTAAATATTAATATGGGTTTAAAACACTTATTATTAATAAAAAAAATTGTGTAATAATACTAAGTTAGAGCCTAACTGTAACCCACTGACTCCAGCTCGTATGCGAGCTGGTTAGAGGACCGACAGGACCTCACTCTCATAGAAGATCGGCATGTACTAACTAATATAATTATGTAGTTGTGTTTCGTGCGTAGGCTTGAGAGCCAGAAGCCATACCCTGTCTCCCATTCTTTTCCTTACTCCCCTTTAATCCCTTATTCTCTTTTAAGCTGGCAATGTATTTGTGACTCTGATATTGCAAAATTTATAATGGCAACAGTGATCATTTAACACCAGGTATCCCATCTTTTACCAGCAATTTTTATAAAAATGTACTTATATAAAAGCATGTATAAAAATATGCTTAGAAAAAGGATGATGATCTTCACTCTATTCCCATCGCAATAATAACCAAGTTAAAAAAGTGGAGGTTCTCAATTTGGCTATTTTTTAGTTGTTTTGTTTGTTACAAAGAGTCTTTCGACTTAAATTACTATTTTTATTCAATAGGACTTTAGGTATTAAGGTCATCGAATTAAAAATGTCTCCAAAACGAGTAAGCTAAACTGCAATACGTCTAAACTCGTTACACATACAATACGATTCATAAATCTATAATTAAAAAAAACTGTTCTATTAATATCTTACGACATTAAAACCAAAATATACGGCTGAATTCTCAAGTGCAAAAGATTTTTTCGATTATCCAAATATATGATTTTTTTAATTTGGTCTTTCGATATATCACCATTACGATATATGATTGATCCAAATGATAACTGGACGCTGATAAGCAATAATGTGTCAAGCCACACCGACTTCGTTTTGAGAAAATTGCGTCTAAAGATGTCAAACCCATTCTTAATAAATTTGTTTGAAGTCGTATATATTCATTTTTTCTTTTCTATTTTGATAAAATGTATAATGAATTAAAAGTAGATAGGTTTATTTAATATGTTATCTAATAATAAGTTTATAAATATTTGATATTATTTTATAAATTGCAAAATATGGAACGCATCTGAAATTCGAAACATTGAGTTAAGAAACTTTTTCCATACTTATTTCGTTTGGATGACTTGAATTTTCTGAATAATGTTATATAGCTAACGTAGTATCAAAATACATCATTATCTACGAATTTGACTTTTTGTGGGTTGACACGTTATTGCGTATCAGCATCCAACTATGTTATATAGAGATACGGATGAAGAATTCTTCAACAGACGACGCCAAATGTTTTGGAATTAATGTATTCGTAGTAAAAAGTACTACGTATACGTTAAAATACTACTTACAAAAAGAAACGACAAAAAGGAAACTTTATATTCGTGAAAGAAAAAAAAATATAAGCAGTAAAGGCCCTTTGACCTGGTTGAAATTACATTAATTTTTTATATCAACGCCTAATGTTTAAATACATTATTAACAAAACTTATTAATGTGAAACTATTTCCTATAAGTTTTTTTTTTCAATAAAAGAGGAAATGTTTTAACACAAATAACGCCTTTCTAAGAAAGTAGAGCAAACGCGAAAACATGTGTAACTGCTATATAAATCGATTATTATTAAAAATAAAGCAGCAATAACACATTTCAAGTAAATAGTAATAATTAAGATGAAGAAGAATGATACAATGCTAATATATTATGTTATAATAAACAGTAGAACCCCGGTGATCAGCTATTTAGTCCAACTCTTGTAATCACCGCCTAATTAGTCAGATTAAAAATTCTGTTTCAAAAAATTCCGGGTTAGTTAATCGGATTGTAGAATACCGCCAACGTTTTATAATTATTTTATGATAGACAGACAAATTTGATAATTCGGGTCAAACGTTGCAAAACGTTTGGCGGACTACCGATGTACGCGGCAGCGGCACAAGTGCACGACAGTGGCGTCGCCTAGCATTAGCAGAGACCATAATATTATTGACAATTCAATATTTTTGTTTTACTCAAGTTAAGGCAATTATGTGTTTGTTTCGAAATGTCTGTCACAGCATGATTGGCTGCAAAAGGCTTACTATGTATATTCTCTATCAGGGTAGTATAGCTTTCATAATCAAAAACAAGAATAAATCGAGAGCACTGACGTGTAACGGAACCTTTTTTTATTAGCAAAACAAATGCAGAAAGCCGGTCGACAAAATATAAAAATACTGGCAAAATTCGCCTTTATGTATTATTATTATAGTTTTGTTAATCTAACTAAATTTGCTCCAGTAAATTTTTTGTCTGTGGCTAGCACTATGTAATATAGAAAATCTGAGAATATTTAATATCGATGTCGAAGTTTAACGCATTCGCCATACATAGGTTTTTACCTATGAAAGCCTCGCCTCTTTTTACGTAATATTGTATAATATTTAATCTCTATCTCCTAATTCGTACAAAGTCAATGTTTTATTAGGTATTGCCGGTGTAAAAAATAAGATATGAAATATTTCAAATAGTTTGTACAGAATGTTTCAAATATATTTACGCAAAACTTGGATTTTTTTTAAAAGAAACACATCATACAGAAATATATATTTAATTTAAAAACATAATATGCAATTTATTTATTAAAATAATTTTATTTTCTTACTTTAAGAAGTACACAGCCATTTTTGATATAACAAAATGCTACATATAATATGTCAAATTTTTGGGGTCATTGCCTCACATAACCATAGTAAAAAAAAATTCCTTAATTAGCCTAATTTATAAAATATTTTAATACCGTTAAGTATTCATTAATATAAAAATTGTACTAATAATTAACTAGTCAACATAGATTATAAATGAATTTAATATTAATTTTCCTATTTATCAATAATTATTTACAATTACAAATTATTACATACTATTAAAAATAGAATTAACTGTAGAGATGACACAAGTTTCCAGCACCTTAAAATAGGACCAAGTCCTCAAAATACTTAAACGCTTCGTACTCAAAGTACAGTCACAACAAAAAACAATCCGTAAATGCATTCAATTTTCGACATAAAACAATTTACTTAAAGTTGATTTTCCTATAATAATTGGAAGACTTCAATATTAAAAAAGAACATAGTATCAAAATGTTATTGTTATTCTAAAATTATCTTTAATTTTAACGTCTTACGATCGAATTTTCAATGTCCATATTCGTACAGTTTTGTAACGGACTGTCCATTCAATATTGATCCTTATATCGGTGAGAGAAAGTCGATTTTCTTTAATTAATTTGTTCTATTCCAGCATGTCAATGGTTCATTTAGTCTGGATCGCGAGGGAAGAAATTAGTTCCTGAAAGTTCGTGACGTACCACGCAGCCCTCTTCTTCACTTCTTCTCTTACTACGTTACCGCCAAAACCTTTAAAAAAATAATATATTAAATTAAAAATTACACCATAGTTTTATATCTCTTCTTTTCTCGTAATGTATATAAACTACACTGTAACCGGTTAACAGTTACCTATTATTATAAAAGCTGTGAGAATGACAAAATAAATAAAGTCAGACAGTAAAGTCTTTCAGGTGTAAAGCAATGACAAATGAGTCTTAAATAAGACCTATTAAATATTATAATTAAAAAAGGAACGGAGAACTAAAAACTGTTAAAGATATGAAAAGAGGCTTTCAATTACATTGAATACTTTTTTTAATATATCTTATACGCCGATTTATAAAACGATTTAAGAAAATAATGGTGATTCCGTTTAAAGATACAGTACCTATAGGAACCTATATAATTCCTCCTCGATAAATATAGCAAACATTTCATAGAAGTGACCGTTCAATTAATTAATAATTATATAGGAGATAAATCATCTTACAAACTCAATAAGCCATATTGATCTAACATCAAATTTTGTTTTTATACTTTTGTAATTGAATACACAGGAGCTATTTACCTATAAAGGCGTCAGCGGGTGGACTCGCTTCAGCGTCAGTGGCGCCATCTCCGATCATCACGAGCCGCTGGTAGCCGTGCTGTTCCTTTAACCGTCTGATCACCATGCCTTTACCTCCCGACCTTGAAGTCGGTTCGTTTTCATCGAAACCAGCATATTCACCTGTAAGGAAAAAAGAAATTTAAATTTCGACAGGAACAAAGTTAACATGTAAACTATAGACATGATAGGTTCATTCTATTTTACGTAATAAATTTGTATCCCTATTTTCAACATCGATAAGCTCGTTAATTGACTCGTTGGCTCAAAGATACTCTCATCTGTCATACTTAATCGACAACTGGTTGCTAGGTAACGTCGTATAAAGAGTTCGACTTCCTGGGCGATAAAATTCATGATTTCTATTACAGATTATGATTGTGTACCATTGATACTGCGATGGTAATTTATGTATATTACAATATTTATTTTTGACAGTAATGTGTCTTTCTTATATATTTCTCTTATCTTAATTACTAGTCATATATCTCCTACTTGGTGATATTTTTATGATATTAATAGTATTATTAATCAAAGAAATATTGTAATGTTAAAATCTTATATTTAATTAAAATAATGCTTCTTCATATATAATGCAAAAGATGTCATATATTACATTACACATCACGTGTCTAAGTATAACCCAAACAAATTATTAATATCTCGAAAGAAGATTACAATGAACGGTATTTTATTACGAAATCTATTGACACTAAGTGATATAAAAATATTTATAAAATATACCTAAATAATTATTTTTATTGTCACTGATGTGACGAGTTAACCCGAAAAATTCGACTTAGTTTCTTTATGTAATCGGAAAATTTTCATTATTCTCAAAGGACACACCGCTTTTAATAACATTCGAACTGATAAAATCAATATCTTATCTGTCGTATGATTCATATAAATGTTATAGAGGACGTGTTTTATTAATAAATATTTTTGAAAACAATCTACTTTATTATTGGATTAATTTTATCTTATTTTGCGTCATTTGAAATGCGTTTTTGTAAAATATATTTTTTTAAATGTTAGATATAGAATATTTTAAAGTATTGCATTTATATCATAATGCTATATTTAAAATAAACCAAGAACCAGAATTGTTATCCAGACGTAGAGCTTTTTATTTATTTATTTTTTTTTTTGTTACATAAAAGGGGGCAAACGAGCATACTGTTCCACTTTATGTTAAGTGGCTACTATCTCATGAACATCTGCAAGATTAAGAAAGTTGCAAGTGCGTTGCGGACTAGCGACATTTTAGTCTTCTTCATTGTATTAAAAAAAGGCTATACTCAACTATTAAAAGGGCTAATATCCATCTAAAATTTATAATTTATCTGTTATACAATTGATACATTCAGTTCATTCATCTGTTAAACACGTGACGTAGAGTCGCCTAGCAATAGAATCAATTGGTGTCAATAAAAAGACCATACCGATGTAATATATATAATAACAAGAGTTGAAAAATAAAGACGTAATAAATTAATCTAATGTACTTTATTATATACTTTTGGTATCTTTAAAAGTATATAAATCTTTTTTTTAATAATGCATATAAACAAGACGTAAATCTTGGCCCACTTCATATTTGCGTAAAGATCGTCAATGCGCACGCACTCGCTGCGTGCGCGATAATTCACTATTGTTTTTCTGTTCCAAATGATTTACGAGCCATATCGTTATACAAACAAAAATTAACTATATTACTTAAGTCCTACAATATATTTCCCTTTAGCATTCTATACATGATAAGTTGTTTTAATTTCAATCTTATATCGTTGCAATTAAGGACCTTTTTTAATTGGACGAACGATATGATCTCTCTCGACAGTAAACACGTCGAGAAATGGCCTATGTGTATTGCATTAGTCGGGTCAAATGTCAATCCAGTGGGGTCTGTTATGTATTAATTATCATATATATTAATTAATCAATATCAATATTATAAATAAAATTGTCGTCAGCACACAAGGATGCCGAAAATAAATACTACCAACAACTTAACGCGGACAAGCGTCTTTTTACTTTACAACTATGTTTTACACGGGCTTCGTTTTGAGAAAATGGCGCCTAAACATGTCAAAGCTGTGCCATATTTTCTTTCCTATTTTGATAAAAGTTATAATAAATTAAAAGCAAATTGGTATACCAAAAGTTTTATCTAATAATAAGTTTTTCCAATATATGAGATTAATGCTTAATGGAAAATGTTTCAAGTATGGAACGCACTTAAATATTCGAAACATTAAATTAAGAAACTTTTTCAGTCTTTATTTAGTTCAGATGACTTTAAACGTTTGAATTGAATAATGTTAAATACGTATCGCGTTACCTAAATTTGACTTTCTATGGGTTAACACATTATTGCTTATCAGTATCCAATTATGCATTCATATGCGAGTATACGCATTTCTTAAGAAGAGTTTATTTAACATTGACCCGGTAAGTATCAATTATTAACTGTATTTCTTTTATTAATCTCATAAAATAATATTTCATAATTTTATTGTCACGTTCATACTATTAGATGTTAAAAATCTGTACCCATTTCCAGCATTAACGAGCTCGTCAAGAGTCTTGGTGACCCTAATATTCTCTCGCCTGTCATACTTAGTCGTTAACTGGTTGCTAGGCAACGTCTTCCAAAGTGGTCGACACTCTGGACGCCAAAATCAAACAGCTTACAATATACCTATACTTAAGTTAGTTATATAATATCATCGATTATTGAAAAATATCTTCATTAATATTATAAATGTCAAAGTGATTTCTTAATATATCTAATAAATTAATACATTAAAATAAAGCAAATAGCAATTACTATCAATAAAATGTATTTATCACTTATTTGGCGCGCATTTGCCACAGATTATAAATACATTTATATATAGATTCACGAGCATAAGTAGATGGGTCAAATACTGACATAACACTGATTACATTAAATCAGTGAACTTAAGACTCAATTTGAACTATGAATGTAAGATTAGGACGAAACAAAATTAGACTATTAGATAATAAAGTAATACGAACGGATTTTAACTAAATATAGATAAAAGAAAAATCGAAATAGTATTCAACTTTGATAACGTATTATATGAATTATCAGAATTAAATTCTCATGATAATCATAATCCATTTTAATAACCACTGTATTAATTTATATTTTTATATAATTACATTTATACAGCACAGCTAAGTGTTGCAAACAACAAATTGTAGTCAAGTCAATTGGGATCAACCATCTTATTAAAAACGAGAAAGGTCCTCTCTAAGTATATATTTTTAGCCGATAAATTCCTAATTTCAATTCCAGACCAAAGTGGCATATTATAGTGTCTTTCTGTAATATAAAAGGGATGGATCTCGGCTATAATTTGTGAAGACCTCTCAAGACGTGTTAAAATTATTAGCTATTTTATGGTTATTTAGACGATATGAGCTTCTTCTACTGGTCTCATAATTTGAAATTTACTACACTGTGACTTCAGTAATACTAAACATAGTTACGTAACCTGGACCTAATGCTGCCGCTGTCCTATAATCGTTGATTAAATCACATATTTGCGCTCAATCGGCGTAAGGTTTGCTGAGCTGTCAAGTGACTGTTTAGTCTGTGACATTCGTTCATTTGTGACTCTGTGACATTAGAATAAGATCCGGTTCCTAGCGGCCTCTCTGCTACATGCCGCCGATACAGGAACACATTAAATATTGGTTCCGGTAAATCATCGTGTGTTTACCAACAACAAAACAGGAATATCATCTAGAATCAGCAAGATACAAAACTTCCCCTCCACCCACTTACAGCAGAAGTTTTGTGAAATGGCTTGTTGGAATGACCTCAATTAATAGATTATTGGGAGTTTTTTTAAATGTTCGATTTAAAATTGTAATATAATGTATACGTTTTATTATTTGCTGTTAGTTATTATATTAGATACAAGTAGTCATTTCATTCATTGCCAATCAATACTATGATGTGATATTGAGGATAATTGACATGTAAATAAAATCAGTAAGGAAAATAATTTATGTACGTAACTGAACAGAAACACGTTGTATAGGGATTCCCTTCATATAATTGACATAATACAACAGGAAAATGTAATGAAAATTTATCTATCATAATAAGAATACGAAATAGTTGAAATAATAATACTAAATAATTCTAAATGTATGATCTAGTCTTAAGTACGGTTTAATTAAAGGATTGATTGTAAAGATAAATAAAACAATAATTGATAATATTGAAAATAAAATTAAAAAAAACTCCCGACAATCTACATATTGAGAAAATTTCAACGAGCCCCACCACAATAATTCTGCTGTAAGTTGCTGAGAAGTTGTATATTCTGTCGCTTCCATATGATATTGCAGCGTCAGATCAAGGTTACACAACAATGTTATTTTGATCATTCATAGTATAATAAATTTCGAGACGATTAAACCAATAGAACTTGCTCAGATATTTTCAACAACTAGAAAAAGCTGATGACCTTGAAAAGTTTCAAAAGATTTTCGTAAATTATAGCCAGTAACCATCTTCAATTACATCAACTTTTAGATAAAAATAACTGCATTAAAATTGAACACTGATAAGCAATACTGTGTCAACCCACACTGACTTTATTTTGAGAAAATAACGTCTAAAGATATCAAAGCTATTCTTAATAATGTATTTGAAGACCTTTTCTTTTCTTTTTTTGATAAAAAGTATAATTAATTGAAGCTGATGGGTGTAATGAAAAAAATTATCTAAAAATATATGTAAGTTTTTCAAAAATATGAGATTATTGTATAAATTGCAAAATATTCGAACGCACTCGAAACTCTCAACTATAAAATATAACTTTTTTCATACTTATGTAGTTGAAAAGACTTCAATTTTTTTAATAATGTTAAATAGTTAACCAATTTTTAAAATACATCAATACCTACGAATTTGACTTTATGTGGGTTGACACATTATTGCTTATCAGCATCCAATTAGCCTACGATGTCTCAGATACACGATACACGCGTCAAACATACGACACCTCTTATTTGATTATCAACATTAACCTAATCTGTATTCTAGACATCTGGACAAAATTAAACTTATTACTTCAACTAAATTATAATGTAATAAGAGCATCGTAATTCAACCTGCAGATGAGGTGAATTCTAGTGAGTATCAAGTTCATCTTGCAAGATCATTCTGAACATGTATTACTTCATCAATGTCACGTGTGACGGAAATAACTGGGTGACATGCAAATTTTTATCAAACCATATTCATATTATTACATACAGCTACTGGCGGAGATCTTTGATGCTTATCGTTATAATGTGGCCAATGTACTAATTATTATTTTTAATTTACACTATATTAATCTAAAGAAACATCTATATAAGAATGAATGAAATTTTAATCAAATAATAACAACACAACGCAACCTGGAGCGATATAAAAGTCAATTAATATAACAATAATATTAATTATATATATACACACACACACACATATATATATATTGACAAGTTTGTCAATTATCTTCTTGGCCCAAATATGCTCTCGCCTGTCAAACTCAGTCGCTAGATAGTTGCTAGTCAATTTCGAATTTTAAGTTCGTTCTATATTTTGCAATTTATAAAATATTATCAAAAACTTAAAAACACATTATTAAATAACACACTAAATATATCAATCTGTTTTTAATTCATTATACGATTGATCAAAATAAAAAAGATGGATATACACGTCTTCAAACAAATCTATTAAAAATAGGTTTGACATCTTAAGACGTCATTTTTTCAAAATAAATTCAGTGTGATTTGACACAGTATTGCTTATCAGCGTCCATACAGTATCATTGACATATAGTAATTGATGTCAACAAGGCACACGACAAGTATTCTCAAATGGTATGTACTTGTATACGCAAAGTCTTTAAAGTTTATTCACCTTGCAACAATTATCATACGATTGTCTTATCAGATATATAATGCGTGAATTCGTTTAGTGTACATAATAGTTGTGAATCAATTTCTAGCTAAATCGATAAAACAACAGATGTTTTAGATAAATTCCGCCAATCAACAAGATAATAGATTGATATTTTTAATCTGCATTATAAATTTGACATACAAAAATATATTGATATTATTTAATCTATATACCGTAAACAGGTAAAAAATATTTTTTTTTAAGTAATTATAGCCGTTAAATTTCCATTGTAAATAGATATGATAAGTATTTTTAAACAATGGATACAATAATAGCATTTGATACTTTTATTTTGCAATAACAAAGTTATAAAAATAGGTAGTTTCGATAAGTGCCTAATAATAATTTTATTGTGTGGAAAAAAAAAGTCGATCAGCAGAACTTAATTGATTATGCTACGTAGTCGAGTAATTAGAAGTATTTTGCATAATGAGACTATTATTTTGTTAATTTGCTTACTTAAAAATGCTTACTTCTTAAGTGCTTATTACGATTTACATTATTTTTCATATATACAATACATAATACAACTTTGAACTTCTGTTTGAGATTATTTTAAATAGCTTTATTTATTTAATTTTCGCATTAAAAATACACGTCTATATTTTTCTTCAATATCGAATGTATAATACGTTATAATACATATATATCAATTTTAAGTTAATCGAGCACAAACAAGTATAAACAAATAGATAAAAAATTGTTTTTAAAATTAAAAAAAAAAAACGCATTTTCAACTTTCTACAAAAACAATATTTATTGTTCGTTATTTGGTTTCGTTGTCTGAACGACGAGAAATTGAATTATTTTTTTCTTTACCTTTTACAGTCTTTATGAATATATAACATTAATATTTGGACGTTTTATCAGAATACATCAATATCTCCGAATTGGACTTTTTGTGGGTTGACACGTTATTGCTTATCATTCATTTATTATTTTTAGAATGTAATCGTTCATTTCAAAAACATTTCAATTGGGATATACCTCGTAACAACACAAGAATCATATAATTAGATCATACCGTTACAATATGTCAAAAAATGATGAAATATCCATCTTATGTATATGAAATTAAGGGTCAACGTTTTCTTAGCTCAATACGACTTATTCCTTCGATACTGAATGATAACTCGTAACCTCGTTCTCTGGAGGCGTGCCCGTGTTTATCAACATGGAAATGCTTTGTTTATGATATCGCGTAGATCGTTTATATATGTTTCATTGTTTTATTTCATCATTGCAACTTTTTAATTATTATTTTATTCTTTAAATACCTCTACTATAATATGCACGTATTTTACATATACAACTTCTTGAATCGTTCCGTTTATTGACGAAAACCGCAGTAAAATTAGTTTTGTAGTTTAAAAATGGAACTTCGTTTTATATTATGTAAGGATTATATATGAAGTACATATATCACCAGATCCACGAAGAGATAACCATTATAATGGCAGGAGTGCGTTCTTTAACCTAAATGAAGTCGCGAGATATTACTAGTGTATAATCAAATATAACTCACCATTAAAGAAGAATTTCAGTCTATTAGCGTATACATTGCGCGCTGGGATCCCTAGTTTCACCGCCACAGGCTCTATTAAACTTCTGAATCCACCAGACACCAGGTATACCTCGACTCCCCTTTCGTGTAAAATTTTAACTAGTTCACTGGAAATAATAATATAATTATATAATACACGCGAAGAAACGATAACTAATTCCTTAAGTTTGAGGCAATAACATGAAATACTACGCTCTGGTAAAACCAAGTTTTATTTTCGCTTGGCAATAGAGAAAACCCTAAAGTTGACTAAAATTGGTATACCTAATACATATTTCAATATAAAAAAAAATCTTTTTTAGACTAGGTAACTGGCCCGACGTGACTTCGCACGGGTGTAAATTAATCGTAAAAAATTCATCAATGTCTTATTTCGAGTGTTAAAAATGCAATATTTTTCCAGGACACTTTTCAAACACTTTCTTTCAAATAAAACTTTGTTTTGACATTAGTGCAGCTGTTCTGAAGTGATGAGCACAAACTTTGAATCTTGTAGCCTAGTATAAGCTTACCATTTATGAAAAATAATTTTAAAAAAATATAATACAATTTTTTTTTTTACTTTTTAACATCGATTTTGCTAACGCTGGTAAAAACACATGCCCCGTTGACATTATGTATATAGTTATATAGATAACATTTTTAAATATGCATTACTTTATAATTAGGCCAGTTGCAATGCGACCTCCTTATTAAGTCATTTGGAATTTCTATCTTACAATATAAGTGTGAAATCAGCGGGGTCATAATGAGATAGCGAAGTGGACTTTACCGGTTTATTCGAATATCGTGTTACATATTTGGTTAATTTGTTTGTTGTTTACGTGTGGCGTTCGTGTTGTGAATCTAAAGGAAATATTTATCGACACTTACAAATAATTTTTTACATGTCCTTGAAATAAAACTTTGTTACATGTTATGATGAGATATTTTTTTAATAATTTGTCTATTTTAGTAGAAGTATGTAAACATAGTGAATTAACTTTTTTTAAACTACCCTCTAAAAGAGTACATTCTAACATTACTTAGCGTCAATTTGAGCTCGAGTTATCTTTTTTATTTTATCCATTCATACGGATTGTTAAGCCAATATTTCTTATATTTATTACGTAGGTAAAATACTATTGATTGATTCACTCACTCACTCACTCACTCATCAAGAAGTCCCCACAACTATAAAGCCTTAAATAAAATGCTTGAAATTCAGAATGAGTGGATACTGATTATTATATTACAAGAGGATTCTTGTAATATAAAAATCAGCTAAGAACTGGTCTCGCAAAAATTAATTTCGAAGACGTGTTGCGGTCGCCCGCAATTTAACGCATAACTTAAAAGTTTCACAAAAAAAAAAAAACATTTATAAACGCTAGAATAATAAACGCTTCACACTAAGCGATCTCATGATCTCGTTCGGGGTCCGGAAACACACAACACAAACACTCAGACCACGACAAACATCTACATAGCCAATACAGATGTTTGCCATGAGCGGGAATCGAACCAGTTAATGCAATAAGGTTACACCACTGTGCCAAGCTGTCGTCTAGCTAGTAATTTAAGTATTATTTAAATCATACAAACACTACTTACGTAATTCCAGGTGTAAGATGAATGGGGAATGTGTCTAAGAATTCCTTAATCTGGTTTACGTTGGGTCTGATGATGTCCAGTCTCTTTTTGAGCGCCTCCTGGAACGTCATATTCCCACCCATAGCCTCAGCAGTTCTAAAAATAAAAATAAAATAATAAAGTCACGTGCTTCCCACGTCATTCTGTTTTTATCAAGGTAGAGGTTAAATTGGAAGAAATTTCACGAACAAATTGCGTGATTTTTTTTTATTAATATAATGCTATTGCCATGTAGATGCTTCGTGATATTTCAATATTTATGAATTTAATTAAGTTAAAATAAGACATAGTATCTGAAGTTTTTGGTCTGTTGTATGAGATTTATACTATAAAATGTTAGAAATCGTATGTTTAGTATTCAAGCATTGAATTCAAAAATTCACTTTTTAGGCACAAAACACATCCTTTATACTTGGGACTTAGGCCATTTTTTTTAGAGTTTAATGTCACCTAATATTGACAGAATAGTTTTTTTTCACAATCTAAGATTATGAAACATAGAATTATATAAAACTAAATTTAATTCACTAACTTAGCCAACTCACTTCACATAGATTATGAATTCAATCACAAGTTCATAATAGTAAGCGTATTTAATTAAAAGAAAGTGTGGCCGCATCAGTAATAAAATTTAATGAAATAAATAAAATCAAAATACTTATAGGAAATTTCCAGAATTGGACGGATACGCGACTAAATTTGGCATGTACAGAAAGTCGACCAGTTCCTCTTCAGACCGGTTTCGAACGGAAAAAAACAAACCTTGGTTGCGAGAAATAACATTAAAAACGTTACAATTTAACGTTTCGAAAAAAAAATCATAAAACATATTGCTTTTTCACGCAAAAAGTAGTTAATAGATTTTGATGATCATCTATATAACACACTACTCACATACACACACATAGTGGCTACTGTTACGCGACCTAGCAATTGTATGAATAAAATCAATGACAAATTAAATAAAGCGGGAATCGCAGCAAAAATTATTTCGGAGCCCTTGGTTTCAAGTTTAGGACATAGGATAATGCCTCATCTCCTAATAAGAAGGCTTAGGAATTTATTCTGAGCACTAAATGTTTTTGAACACAAATTTAGCATTTATAAAACCCAAAAAACCCAATGAAGCTTCAAAACTGTACGTGAAAGATTTTTTTCATGCACAGGGGCGAGGCCCCTTAAGTCGTAGGGCCCGTAGCATGTGCTAACCCCTGCTACTAGACTTAATGGGGCCTTGAATGTGATAGGTACTAGAACGTAGAAATACAAATATGTCACGAGAACGCATATCTTGGGAATATTTATAAGGTTAACGATTACGTTTATTATACAAT
Organism: Hypolimnas misippus; assembly: GCA_037950945.1. Taxonomy (NCBI): domain Eukaryota; kingdom Metazoa; phylum Arthropoda; class Insecta; order Lepidoptera; family Nymphalidae; genus Hypolimnas; species Hypolimnas misippus. The sequence goes on along the minus strand of JBBEEQ010000006.1, from coordinate 3,907,558 downwards.
AATCGAATGATATGATTAGATACTGTTGCTAGGCTAATTTAATAATGTTAATTATTGCGAAACCTTTACTAACGTCAATTGATGTTTTTGATCGTATTTATAGACCGAAATAAAAGGGGAAAGAAAAAGAGTTTGTAAGGTAAGAAAAATAGAGATTTTAAGAGATTTTAATTTTAACATAAAATCATTTCTTTTAAAATTGCTTTTGATAAAAATATTTGTAAAATATTTTCTATGTGAGTATAATTTTGTGATTAACGTTTACTAAGCCAGAATATATTTAATGAATTACTAGCATTCCGATCGAGACTCATCTCATTCCTACACGTACCGTGATTTTTTTCGGAATTAAAAGTAGCTCAAGTCCTTTCGAAGCATGTTAACTACATCACTGTAAAATACCGAAATCTAACCAGTATTTTAAAAGTTTATTCGTTAAAACATACAAAAACATCACGTGCTATTGTTTGTACTTAGTCACATTCAATCGATAATGAAATCTATTATCGTTATCATTAACAAGTTCTACGACAGATTATTATAGAAATCAATAACACATGGGGCTAATAATACTTACAGCCTATTTTTCTTTACTAGTCCTATTTAGCAGACAAATATGGCGCATTTCTAGCCACACGCAACAGATAAGAATATATCGATTGAATGATTGAACTGAATCATTTTTTATAAGGTAAAATTATAATAAACAAAATTATTCGAAAATTCTTGATTTTCGTTCGGGGTATTTTTACCAAATGTCCTTATTTATTATTAGTATTAGTAAAGAAAAAAAGACTATAACTAGTAACAGAATTAAGCTTCAATATAAAACCTTAGACTTATGTATGTGCTGAATATTTTACGTTAAAATAAGAATACTTCGGTATTATAAATATTTTATATGAAAAAAAAAACAATTATTATTATATACAAGATTACTAGAACAATAAGAAATTCGACCTAGTAATAATAAAAATAGATCGATTATAAATTCTCAATGTTAATTAAGAAAACGATGTCAATGTTTAATGACAATCGTAAGTCTTTACGTCTACAAGCAATTTATGCATAACTAACTTTAGCTTGGTTCGTTTTGATGATAATTTTATTATTATTGATGAACGTCCAAAAGATTTTTTTCCCGGGAAACAGCACGTATTTCTGAATAAAAGGTTTTTGTACCTATGACAACATGTATGTAAAATTACAAGATCGGTTGAGCAGTTGACGCAGGGCCGCATTTAGGGGTACAAAGAAGTGAGAAGCATAATTATTTTTCAACCAGAATGTTAAATTTTAATCTTAAAATTCTAATCTGGACTTTTTGATCTATCGATATTTTACCTTTTTTTGCATTCTTACTTATACGTACGTGTACGTAAGAATCCAAAAAAAAGACGAAATTTAACCCATCTCGGTTTAAGGAGCCGAAGCCCCGTCTTCTACTAAATTCGGTTCTAAGTTAAGGCATGAAATCGCGACAAATAATTTTACATTTTTACTCACATTTACATTTATAATGAATTAAAATTATAAGGAAAATCGTACTTACAGTCTTTTAACTTCTTCGCCCTTGCCACAGAATCTGGCGAGCTCGTCAATGCCCTCATCCTGGATGACGGTGGAGTCAACGTCGAAACAAACGCAATCAGCTGTTCGGAACAACTCCTGGACGGTCTGCTGCGGTGACATTACGCTTATTGAGACCAGGGACAACGTCTTCAATGTTGCCAGTTGAAGATTGCTTTTCAAACTGCAAATAATTATATTCATTCACATTTTTCATATATTTAGTGATAGCAATAACCCATTCCAAGTTAATTTTATTTTTAAATGATCTACCTACTTAACTTTTAAATTCAACTAGGTAACGTGTGCATGCATCAATTGTTATTTGAAATGACTGCTGGTTTAAATGTTATTGGCCCTATTTATATTTTACACGATCTATTATTTTCCTTGTAATAACTATTTGTAATGACATGCATATTATTCACGATTGGAACCGTAGTTATACGTCATCTGCATAAAAACCATGAACTAAATAAACACCACTCGTAACTTATAAGGAAAAAACATGTATACAGTTATATACTTCAAGAAAAAAAAAATTATACCCAAGAAAACAATGAATATATAATAACATGCAAAACGTGCAATTAACATTATCCACGTACGAAATAATAAATTTTAAACCTGTATAAAGCCATTTTCGTCGTCTTCCCAAAATATATACAAAACGTTACAACTCGTTGGTGCGTTCTAAACAAATTACAAATTATTTATCTCACAAATAAGATGATATTAAATGAAAATCACTTAACCGGAAACTATCGCGAACACGCCTCCGTCGAGTGTGATATCATATAGTACAGTGTACCCGAGCCATTTTTATCGCCTTATATCCACCAGCTTCCCCGAGATAAGGCTGTGATGCGAGCTACAACACTTCTATCTGAGAGCTACGTACTATGAATGACGTCACTACGTCATACTCGTTGAAAGACATGCGGCAGACGAGAGACATGTTTGAAGTAAGGGCGTCGAAAGGATAGCTATCTCGCTCGCTCGCGATATAAGCGTATGGAATGTTTGTTGAAACACTTGTTTTGCGAATTGCGTCGGGCGCAAAACCACCTTATCAGCGAAAACCGACGTAGTATGCTATTATGCTAATGATAATGTTCTTGTTTTTATTAAGAAGATGCAAAAAAAAACGTTGTTTCCATGTAAACATACTAAATCAAAACAATAAACTATTTTTAAAATTTTCCACTTAGAATACACATAATTATATGCAGTTACTATTTTTAAACCAACTTCATTTGCTACACCAATAATTTTAAAGATATACAAAAATAGATAACAGGTAATATTATTTTTCATTTATTAATGCCATTATATAGTCTTTAAAATTATTGTAAAAGTTAAATATTTCATTAATTTTTAATATCAATGAAAGAGAGAAATAGAGGGTCTTATGTAGATCAAGGATTATTTAGTATTTCTTAGATCTATTCCTTTCTCTACAGTCCTTAGGTAAGAGCATAACAATTATTATAAATTCATATAAAAAAATTAGCCATAATGAACTACAGTCTATGCCTCTTTCTTCTAAAAAAAGGTAATTTATTCTTTAAAATGATATTTATCTTTATCACAAATTATAAATATTCAAGATTTCCTTCAAATAAAATACAAAAACTCAACATGCAGATATGAGGTATATTTGAAGAAAAAACATTATAAAATGTTTTTTACAACATCTTGACAATAACAAAAACCACATGTGTTTTTTCAAATGATTTTATTCATAAGATTATAAGAATCAGGTTATCAGCTGGATAAGGATAAATACTTAGTCATTTCCAACGTGCCATTGAGAACAGTCAATTCTTAATGTATTATCAGTGTGTGCAAGGTTATCGAGTGTGTCATGCAAACATTGCGTGAACGTTTCAGCTTTTATTTATTTTCTGTTGTTATTCTTTAGGGCATTGTTTTTGATTGCAAGTTTTTTTTTTAATTTTAGTAATGTTTAATAAGTAATTGTTACAATTTCAAATATGATGTCATTTTCATCTTTAATATTATATCTTTATCTTTACATAATATAAAACAAAGTTGCTTCCCGCCATCTGTACGCTTAGACCTTTTACACAATGCAATGGATTTTAATGCAGTTTTTGTCAATAAACCGATTGATGCAAAAGGAAGATTAATCTGTATAATACATAAATATATTAGTAGAGAAAAACCGAAAATTTCAAAGATTCCTTATGTGATGTCATAAAAACTCCATTATACCCATACTAATTCAGCATGGGTTACTAGTATACTATAAAACAATGTCGCTTCCTTCCGTTTGTATACTTAGAACTTTAAATCTATGCAATAAATTTTATTGGATATGTAACACATGCATATTATAATAGACAAAAGCTGAGAAATTCAAAGATGTAATATGATGTAACAAAAAACATACTTCTTTACATATGTGCAAAGACCAATAATATACTTAGAAAATGCTATAACAATTTACATCATTTAATTACCTGACAACAATTGTATTGTTTTGTAATAAAAACTTTTATCTTTGAATCTTTTATGATTATAAATATAATATTAGATTGTACTTCAAAAATATTCACAATGACGTCCTTCAAATTATCTCTATCATAACTTTTACTTCCTCATATCTTTAGCAGTGGATTTATTTTTGTGATTAGAAACAAAAATATTCTCTAATAAGAAGATATTGTGAGAAAAATTTTACTGTATAATTAATAGTAGACATTTTAGATTTATGTAAAGTTTACCAACATTGATAAAAAGAAAATATGTGTCATATTTGTTAATTTTACTTCTAAAATTTCCTATGGATGTACTTATATTAATAGATGAAAATCGTAGAAAGAAGTGATATTCAATGAGTTAGCACTAAATATTGTAAACGAGTTTGAACTAGTTATATCTAAAAACAATATTTCTACATTGATAGACAACCATTTATGCTGAAAACTGGTTCAAACCAGCTTATTAAGATTATTAAGGCGTGTTCGATATTGCACTCAATATAATTTAGGAATTGTTTACTGATTACAAATGGGGTCTCAATTAATGTTGTAAAACATAAATATGATTCTTTAATTATCAGTAGAATAATATATAACTTTTATACAAATATTATATATAAAATTGTTACATTGTGAAATCATTAACTAAGAATATTAAAAAAAAATCTTACTTTAATTTAAATGCAAGCAAGCACACGCTGAATGGTGCGATGGTGAATGTTGACACATATAAAAGAAAATTATGATAATAACGTGTAATAGATTATGACATAATAATTTATTTAACAAGGTCAACAAGCGAAACGGAAGTTAATAAATTAATTGATTATTTTGACGTAATTTAGTACTGTATAATACATAACTATTATTTAATTGAAATAATATTAAGATGTTTACGTACAGATTTATTTCCAAAAAGTGTAGTTTAATTTAACTGATGTCGGTTTTTTCTCAATTGTAGCACTAGTTTAAAAAAAAAATTAATAACCAATTTATAAATAGTTAAGTATAAAACAATTAGATAGCAAAACAAATCACAGCTGATTGAGGTTTTAATAATTCTATTTACAAATTACAACCTAAATGGCAAGAAGTAAGAACTAAATTAATTTTGACATTGAAGTTTAGTTCAATAACGTGAACGCCTGAAATACATTATTCGTACAACTAAAAGCCAAACAAAAACAGAGAATTGAGTTGAATTATATTTATCGTTGAAATGTTTTTCGTCTAATAAAAAGATACCCACATACTTGACATTGCTATATTAACAATTTATTCGTTTTTTTATGATTTGTATCATTAAACGTTGTTAATTTAATAATGTTTAAACAATATTTTTATTTACTTATTTTTTATTTTTGGACGAACGAAAATTTTAATTGAACAGAATAAGTTATGGTCTTCGTATGATCGACACCCTAAATTGACACCCATATGACAGAGAGTTTAATTTTAAAGAAATATTAGATTTGCTTAGTTATAAAAGGCGATTAACTGATTACACGATGCTTACACGATTTTCGCTTAATATTATATTACCGTTTTTGTATATCTATTCCGTGCCTGCTTTACTATTTTTTATTTAAGTACAAGCAATGATATTTTATTACTATAGTTTTGATGCGTTAATACTATTTAACGTTAAAAGTAATCGATAATTGATATACTTGTCAGTTGCCTGATTGGCCTAAAGATACTCTCACCTGTCCTAATCAGCCGTTAGTTAGTTGCTACGCAATGTCATCCAAAGCGCATGACATTCTAGATGCTAAAATCCATGAGCTTATTATATTCCGACTTAGACTATTAATGGGCTAAGTATTTCTGTAGTTATATAATATTATTGGAAAAGAACCTTTACGCATTCGCCAAGCCAAGATTTTTATTTGTGGAAACCACGCTTCTGTCTACGTAGCATTGTATACTCTTTGGTAGCCAATTCCAGATAAAATACCTGACATACCCAGAGAAATAAAATAAAACGGAAGACATGGCTTTATGGCTTAAAATTTAATTGATTATGAATAAAAATTACAAAAGACTTGGCTATACGGTGCCTTTAATACCTTTGCCTTTTCCCTCTTAGCAAAGAAAAAAGCGAAAAAAAAAACAGAGAAATAAAATGGCGCAAAAAATAATTACTTAAAATCTGTTAATAATAACGTACGTAAGCAGAGAAAAAAGAAGTTTCTTCTAAATAACTAATTTAAATAAAAACACCTTGGTATAGGGAATATACAATATTTAGTCTAATATAGAAAAAAATGAATGTCATTCAAAGAGAAACCCGCTCTCTTAAAACAACAATTAAGGCAAAACCTAAGACCGAATTGGTGCGAAAAGATGCAACGCTAGGTATGTTGAAAGTTAAAACAACTGGTGCCGCCTACTTTTTTTCCGTATAATAAAACTAATAATATATAAGAATTAACATATGGTTACTAAGGCGAATAATCAGAATTCACATATCAGATCTTCCGATTATTATCTAAGCGACAAAAACGAAATTCCCTTTATGTAACTTTTTTATTCATTTGCGTTTTTTTTTTTTTTTGTTTTGCTGCATAATGTGTAGTTATAAATAATTGAAAAATAACTTTCCTATTTATAAAAGCTGTTATCTCTCACCTCTGAAGGTTGAAAAAATTAAATGCATAGTATTTATCGACCACGTGTTAATTGTTACCAAGTGTTAGGTACAATCTTTTTGTCGCTTTTTAACATACATTAATTGATGTAAGAAGAACTAGGCCACGTTAAAAGTAAAATTTGTATCTTAATTATCTTGTTTTCAAATATACATAAATACGCAATTCCAATTATATTATAAGTAAATAGTTATTTTTAATTCTTGTCATTGCGTTTTTGTATAAGATACTCGTAAATTAAAATTACTTTTTATGGAATTTCCAATACTTCGATGTGGAGCAGGTACTTATATAATTAAGAAATAAAAAGTAAAATTCGATCCATTAAATGATCGTAGGTATTCGCGGTTCAATGTCCATGTTGCCTTCTAAACCACATAAGGCGGTAAATACTATTCGAAAGTTAAGTAAATTCCCTGCGCCCCGTTACGAGTTCAATATGGAAAGTCTTTCTTCATCTAAAAGATCATCCATGGGACCACCTTCGGGGCCGCCCCCGACTTTGAAAAGAAAGTAAGTACGATTCTAATTTATTTAAGTATGGTTCAAACATACATACAACCAATACATATATATATAAATATACATATTTCCAATCGAATTATTGACATGGAAAGGGGTTGGAGGTGCTAAGGAGCCAAGGTCCTCAAATTAATATAATTAGTAATATCGAGTTTCTTGTCGGTTCGTCTCGGGAAGCTACCGCCGGTTCAGAAGTAGCTTACATTCTAAATAGGTGGTAGCTTGCCGTTAGTGTAAATAGTTTCTTTTTTGTATTGATTTAAAGTGCTCGTGAAAGCCTACTTGAATAAAGTATATATTTAATTTTAAATTTGGATACAGTATTGACAAATTTCAAATTTAGCAAATTTAGATATGACCCCCTCTTCTTGTCCCCCAAACCAAAATTCTATATCATCCAGTGGTCAACGCGGTGGCGGTGACAGTTTGGATCAGTGCCATTATATAGTCCATCATAAGAGAGATTCCTTCCATTAGATTTAAGTTTTGTGTACAGATTCGTGTCCAACTCGTATTCGACTAAACCTGAATCTTCCTCAAGCGGTCAGGCGCAACCTCGCATTTTAGCGAGTGATTCAGCAATTGCCGATACCTCAGACTTTTGTACTCCTAAAAATAGACCGTCAGCATTAAGATACATTAGCAGCAGTAGTAGAGGTACTTAAAAAATCAATTACCCAAGTATTAAGTTTGGAATATATCATAAAAGTAAATACATACTGTATTTTGTCTATGTGGAAGACAAGATGGAAGACATTGATTTATTTATGATTTACACGGAGTTTATGCATCACCAGTAATTACATAATTGCATTTTGTCACAATGTTTCATACGAAGTAATGAGAATATAAGCATTTTCCTTACAATTTTTAAGTTACGTCATATTACATTTAATACATCGTTTTATCGATGTATCTTCACGAGGTAAGGCTAATGATAATCGCTTTGCTTGTAATCATTTTGTGTATAATCCTTCATACATTTTATATTGCACATGTTCATTCCCGTTTCTCATCGCATGTCACGACCCTATTTTCAAGAGGAAATACCCTTTCTTAATTAGTCAAGACAGAATATAGAATCATAGTTTTACATTTTACTTCAATTACTTGTAATTTATATTAAATTTTATGATTATATGATAAGTTCTATTAAATGAAATAAATTTTATTTAATTAAATAACATAGGTTGCCACAGTGGGAATAGATCTGCAAGATCTACGAGCGCATCAATTGTGGATCCTAGCGTTATTCTAGGTAAGGACTATAAACCTAGTTTATAGCTCCGTAATTTTAAAAATATTTAGCATTTATTTATTTTCTTTTTAAAAACTGGTATAATAATAGGTGGGACGTCTGATGTTGGGTGATCATCGCCACTCATAAATATTTGCAGCTCTAGAAAAACCACAATTGCGTTGTCAGCGTAAAAGGGAGTGTGAGATGAATAGGAAGTAAGGAAAGGAATGGGAAAAGGGTACACTCTAAACTCTTTCAACTCACCGTACTAAAACACTGCTATGTATATTAACACTTCAAGCCGATTTTCTGTGTCCCTGTCGAGCAACTTCAACAACTAGTATATGTACTAGCTGCATATAATGAACTTACAGGTTGTCTCTAAACTTTCTATTTGTATCATTTTTAACTTTATCTGTAATAATAGTTTTAAGAGAAAGTTCCATATTTTCAGCTATATCAGAGGGGCGTGGTATGGCTCGAGGAGAAATAGGTATAGCAGCCATAGATCTACGCCATCCCCATATGGTGTTGTGCCAGTTTAGTGATACTCTACTATACACGCACACGCTCACGAAAATTAACTATTTTAATCCCATTGAGGTTTATTTTTTTTTTATTTACTTTTATTTCTTTATATGGTAGTTTGTTTTTGAGAAAAACCCATTGAACCATTTACCATTTTGAACACGTCTCACTGTTTATGTTTTCATCCAAATTTAATATTTTTTTCTGGAATATTTAACTTCAAATTATTTAAAACAATTAAAAGTTACACCAATTTAATTTGCTTCTTCAGATAATTGTGCCCCATACTTTCTGCGAAGGGCCTCAAGTGAATCAACTTTATAAATTAATCAAGGATCGCTTTCCATTACTAAACCTAACAGCTGTACAAAGACGACACTTTAACGATGCAGCTGGTCGACAGAATATACAAACTCTTTGTGCTCCACAGTACAGTGCTGTTTATCTGCAAGTTTTACATAAGTACGACATAAAAACTCATTTGTCAAAAGTCTCTTTAGTTGAAAAACACATCATACTACGCTACATCTATTGTAAAGGACGAATGTTTGCTGCGATATAACGCAAAACTACCGAACAGATTCTGATGTGCAGTAATATAGCTTATACGTCAGAATAATATAAAAATATTGAGTAAATTGGTCAAATTATAGCGGTAAGAGTTAAGTAAGTTAGAAAAACCTTGCTCGTACATAGATGTAGTTACTAATGTCTGCTAGCTATATAATAAATAATACTTTTACTTATAGGTTCTATGCACTCACAGCTGCGGCAGCTGTATTAAAGTACGTAGAATACATCCAATGTATTGTATTTGCTAGAGAATCACTAAAAATTGAATATCATTCTTCCGAAAATACTATGATTATAGGTAAATCATCCAATTGTACTATTAGGTCTTCATTTAATTGTTTACTGAAGATCTGAATGAACTGGTTTATTCGTAGATGTCGGAACAGCGACACAGTTGGAATTGGTACAGCCTTTGGTACCATCAGCTGGTCCTACTTGTTGTCTATTAGGTGTCCTAGGTCCAACTTATACGGTTGGAGGTATAAGAGCTTTAAGAGCTGCTTTACTCCAGCCCTCGTGCAACAAAGAATTTATAGAAGCAAGATTAGACGCTATTCAAGAACTAATTGAAAGTGATTCAGGTTTAATGGTAGATTTGCAGGTATAAAACCTTTGGTCTCAAAAAATATTAGACTATTGTGATGTTTTTATTTAGTTAGATCTTAATGATGCTATTACTAATTGTTGTTATTGAGTTTTATTTATATTTCATAAAACATCAAAATTTAGGACGTAATAAAGAAATTGTCAGATATAGATAAGATTTTACTATTGTGCATCGAAACACCTAATCAGAATATAGACAAATTTGGAGAGGCTCAATTAAACCAGACACTTCTTTTAAAAACTACAATGGAAATGGTTCCAAAATTGATAGAAGCTATGAAAACAGTTGAAAGTAGAAGACTAAAGAAAATAAAAATGGTAAAAATTATGTTTTATAATGACGTTTAAATTAAGATAACATGCAATTATTAGTTATTTAACCCAAAATGGTTTGAAGGACTTAGAAAATCCGCATTACGAAGAAATTGCTAATCAGATTAAAAACATTATACAAGATGATGCTCATCTAGAGAAGGGTGCTATGGGCAGCTTACAACGTTGCTTCGCAGTTAAACCAGAAATAAATGGTCTTCTAGACGTAGCTAGAAGAACTTATTCAGAATTAATAGAAGATATCCAGAAGATTGTCGAACAATTAAGTGAAACATACGATCTGCCGATACGTCTAAATCAAAACGTTATGAAAGGATTCCATATTGTACTTCCTGTTGCTCCAAAAAATAGGAGGCTGTTTAATGTTGAAGATTTACCTTCTATATTTATTCAGGTGCCTATAATGTAGAAGATAGCTGAAATATTTTTTGCTAAATTTTACTTTTATTGTTAATTTATCTAATTTTATTGAACTAACAAAATCTTTATCGAATTATTTATGGTATTAAAACAATAAAAATATGCTTTAATTATATTAGTGATATTTAACGATTTTAGGAAAGATGCATGCTCAAGGACTTCTGAGTTAAATTTATTGACATGATATTCTTAACAATATACACATAACACACATAATATTATTCCTGATATTTCCTCTATACGTCTAAAATATTGCTCCTAATTAAATCTATTTACTATAGGTAGTGTTTAATGGAGCAAGCGTTACAATGACCACAGAAGAATTAGTTGTACTGGATCAACAAACTAAGGAAACACTAAACGAAATACAGAAGATGAGCAACATGTGATTTACTTTTAAATTTTTTTGGAAGATTTTACTGTTTTTAAATCAACTAATTAAAAACAATGCATTTTCAGTGTTATTTCCACATTGCTAAAGGAACTTCGTCCATTCATGTCAAGCCTTTACACACTTTGTGAGGATGTTGCTGAATTAGATATTTTGCTGGCATTAGCTCATGTATGAGCAATTCAATTACTTACAGCCAAATTTTGAAACGCTACCTAATTTTAAGTTGTCTTTAAATCTCTTGCGACCTTCGCTCGATAAGTCCCCTTAAAAGTAACAACAAAGATCCTTAACATTAAATAGTGCTTTAATTTTGGCCGTTAGTTACTTTGGTTCAATTTTTATGTCAATTTCAATGAAAATTGTAATTGTTTTAAAGGCAAGCAGCATAGGTTCATACATTCGACCACATTTTAACAGTTACTTAGAAATACGTAACAGCGTTCATCCTCTTTTGGACTACAACAGTCAAGTTATGCCCATTCCGAACGACATCGTAAGGATATTTCCTCTATTAATATAACTATATCATTGAATATCAGTGGAAACTTTAATATTATTTAATTTTTAGTTTGCGAGCCCAGAGCAAAATTTCACGATAATTACTGGGCCTAATATGGGAGGCAAAAGTGTTTATATAAAACAGATTGCTATAATGCAAATTATGGCGCAAGTAAGTAAGCTAGTTATGGCGACTTATTAATTGCAAGGGGTTTCACAAAAGGAGCTCTGTAAGAAATGGGGACGGAGGAACCGAATGGATATTTTGCATGAACCGTGTACTGTATTGTCAATACTAAATAAAATAGTTTTTTATGCAGTACCTACAATTTTATTAACCGGAACAACTGACATAAGAAAGGATAAAAATATCAAAATTAATTGGTCGAATTCATATTCGTTTCAGCTTGGTTGCTTTTTACCTGCTACCAATGCAGTACTTAGGTTGTGCGATAGGATATTTTCAAGGATTGGTTTTAATGATAATGTAGAATTTAATGCTTCTACTTACGTGATTGAGGTAAATTAATATAGTAAAATGAAGTTACTGAAATGAACTTATTTTAAAGAAACAGTTAAAAGTAATTTTACCTACAAAAATATTTAATTTCAGATGAAAGAAACTCAGCACATTTTAAAAGGTCTAACTCCAACAAGTCTAGTTATTATAGATGAATTATGCAGGTGAATTAATATTAATATCTTCCAACAAATTTATTTTCACTTAAGTACCTATTCTGCTACTAAAATGGCAGAGGAAAATTTTAATGTTATAACTATTTATAGAGGAACAAACGTAGAAGAAGGCACCAGCATAGCATGGGCTATCTGCGAAGAACTCCTGATGAGTCAAGCCTTTACTTTCTTTACGACACATTTTATCTATCTTACGAGACTGCGAGATTTATATTATAACGTTATTAAGTAAAGTATTAAAAATATCTTAGCTAAAAACGTTTACCTTTCAATTAATTTTGTCTTATTGACAAACTTATATAACTACACAGTCAATACTTAATAATAAATTGGTTAATAAATCTCCTAATAATTTCAGTTGTCATACAGCAGTCGAAGAAGTGCTAACTAATTCGCCAACATCTGAAAAGAAATTAGTTTATAAGCACAGAATTGAAAATGGTATCACAAACATTGAGAACTACGGATTAGCTTTAGCTGCAAAAACGAATTTACCAACTAATACCGTAAATTTGGCTAAAGAACTTGCAGAACTCGTTGCTAGAAATAACAAGGTAATAAACTATATAATGCAGATTAGTATTCTTGAAAGTACATGGTATTTTCCTTCTAAATATTTATATACTAAGTGTCACCAACTTCACTGAGATAAAAGCACAGGCTTAGCTGCTGAAGGTGATTTATAATATAGTTATGTGAATTAAAAATATGATATTGCTTTTCAGCCACAACTATATCTATCACCTATTAAAACCAACGAAGAATTATTGTACGAGTTAAATGCAAAAATTCGACATGAATCTCGTAAAACACATAAACCAGAAGCAATGATAAAAGCAATGATACAAAAGTTCAAAAATGAAAATCCTGAAGTAATAGCTAAAATATGCACAGAAAAAAGTCTTCAAAGTTATAATAAATCAGATTCTACTTCCAATGGTAGAAATTCGTGTCATTTGGTATCAGTTAGTGAAGTTAACAATAATAAGAATGCATTATGTAAAGAACTTGATCTCCAAGATAAAAGTGTAGTTCCAAATGAAAAGGTTCAATCTTATAATAATTTGAATCAGACTCGCTTAAACAGTGAAAGTGTGAATGTTTATACATCTGTTAAATCATCCACTGAATTACTTAATACTTTTATAGAAACTAGGAAACATATTTCAATTCATAAAAGCCAAAAATCTAATATAAATGATACGAATAGTATTAAAACAGCCGTAGAAAATAATAACGGTATGAATAATGATCTAAGTGATCATGATAACGATATTAACAAAAACTTAAATCCAAATACGATTCCATTTATTAGTAATGATTATAACGTAATGTACGTTAATGATAATTATACTAATGAAGATATCAATATATCTAACGAAAGTGAATCAGATCTAGCAGCAGCATTAACCCAAATTATTGAAGAACAATCAGAAGAAAGTACAAATTCTGATCACGACAGCGATATATCAATTGATGAAGAGTTAATGAGAGAAACTGTTAATGAAATAAACAAAAATCTTAATAAAAGTAAATGTGATTTAATATTGGATACAATCGTCCTTACTCCACCATTAGAATTTAGAGATTCAAAATAGAAGTGAACTTAAAATTATATATCAATAAATAAAGCTCCTTTGAATTTCTCTTTTGTTTTATAAAAGGTATCTCTCCAAGTGGAACGTTTACAGACTGTTACCTAATAAGTTTTGTTCTCATATTTTCAAATACACAGTAGGTTTCTAAAGCAAAAGCCGAACTTGAGTAGGTCAGTTGTAATTAATGAGGGACACAAGAAAATAAATGTTTTTATATACGGACTTTTAATTATATAAGATCCTTTAAATGTATTCTATATTAATACCTATTATTTGTTTTAAACTTGGTCTACGTATTTCTCAATGAAAATAATAAAATGAATAAAGACTTAAAAGAAAAAAAATTAAACCGTAAACGAAACAAGTAAACTAAAACGCAAAAATAAATTTGAAGTTGACGCCAATTAAAAACGTTTATGTGTTATTTACTGGTTAATTTTTTTTTAAAGTTTTTAGTATACACTTTTAAGTTACGAATATTATAACTAGTTTGTTTGTGAGGCAGTAGTAAGGGACAGTTTGCGATTTATCTTAGTTACAATAGCCTACTGTCAATTGCTTATCACCATTTACAACAATTGCTTTTCCCGAAAGAGAGCTGTGAATTATTGAGAAGTTGTCCTGGTGTTGCAGTATCAACTTACCACCTTACCATGTGCATTGTGACGAGCTTAAATTGCTTAGCAATCATACTGAATTTTTAAAAATTAATTAGTTCCGGTGGTCATCTGTGGCCTTAATTATCAGTTCCAATTCACCAAATGTGATTTTCTGAGAGTAAATGCACGAGTTACTAACAAAAATACTAAAATCGGTATAGGTGTGTTTATAATATTTGAATAGCTTCCTCCTTTTCTCCAGGATCCCAATATCAGATCCTAACTTGATGAATAAACATAATAAAAAATACATACATCCGAACATAGAACCTCCTTTTTTTAAGTCGATTAAAAATAAACAAATTTGTAATATCAAAATAAAAATTAAAAAATTAAATAAAAATTAAACATTACTTTTGCGTTTGTTCATGATTTCCAATCATACATTTATGTTAGAATCTCATTTTTAACCAACGTCGTAAAAAGTGAGGGTTTTATGTGTGACTGTAGGTATTTTTTTTTGTCAACTAGATTTCCGACCAATTTGACTTTGTTTTAAAAAATATATCTAGCAACTAGGTAACAACTAAACATGACAGGCGAGAGTATCCTTGGGTCAACAAACCAATTGACAAGTTTATCAAAGTTTGAAACGATATAGACATTTATCGTGAAATAATACTATATCATGATAAAAGTCTGTACCGATTACCAACTTTTCATACGAACGTAACATATTTATAGTTGTAAAATACTTCTTCTTTATTTTGTTTTGTGGCTTTTAGTTGTGAGTTGTAAAATATCATCAGTATTTTTATTGTTTGTGACATTGCGCAATGAGACTCAATTTTGCAAATCGTGTAGCCCTAGTTTTACATGCAAAAAGTTTGTCTATGGCTTATAATGTTACTTAATTTTTTTTTCCAAATATGCTCCCTAGCCATCGACATCTTAATTGTGATATAAAATAATATACAATTAAATCGAAGTTATGCCATTTGTAACTAAAGTGTAACAAAGAAGTGTCTTTGAAGATAGGGCAAATATGAGATATATATCTATGATTTAAATATTAAACAAAATTTCTTTTGGCAACACTGATACCTATGCGAAAGCAAATGGCTGCCGGTTGCAATATTTCATTTTCTTAATAATTGCAATCGATAATCGTTAATTTTATCCAATGTATTTTCGTGATTTTAATAGATAAATTAAACACTTAGATAGGAAGTTAAAAGTGAGTAATCTTTAATGAGTTTAATAAGGCCAGTGGTTACCGGTAATGGCTGTTTGTAGTAGTGTCGCGTTAGTGCGTTTATATAAAGCGTCCACGTGTATTTTTTTAGGAAAAAGGCGCAGCGATGTCGCTGCCGCCCTATCTTCTGGGGCCCAACCCTTGGGCCACCATGATGGCCCAGCAGCAGTTGGCGGCGGCGCAGCAGGCAGCGTTGCAGGCTCATGCCGCCGCCGCCGCTGCTGCGCCACCGGTGCCTCCAGCTCAGCCTCCGAAACCTCATCACATTCCTGAAGAAAAGATCAAGGAAAAGGGTGAGTCATATTAACGACTTATGCAAAGTTTTTTTTTAACCTTTTTCCCAAGCTTGTATTTAGAACAATGGCTTCTACCCATACTACGCATTCACTAATATGTATTTGTATATATCTAAAAAATGAAGTTACGGAATTATTCTAATTAATTCGCCTAGTTTCGTTAAAAATATATAGCTTAAATCTTTTTGTAATGCAGCAAATATGTAAAGTAGCAATACACTAGTATTGAATTTCTTTAGGTTGTTAAATACGACCAACGACAATGTGCATTTTTAATTGGTTTACAAACAAATCATGAGCCATAAGCTATTTTTTTGTTCACTTCTTTCTTATGTTAATATCAATAGCTAGTTAAGCAATGAAGATGATGAGCTTTAGGATATATCTTAAGTCCTAATTTGTCTAAAATTATGAAATTTGTATAAGTGTAGAATAGTTAGCTGATTTTAGTTTCAATAATAAATCTTTTTCCTCTCTACTCATATGCTGTATGCTGTTCTTATTATCAAAGTGAATGTAAAGATGTTGCATGTTTAGTATTAAACTGACCAATGTAATGAATTCATCAGTTTGTACTTTGTATGATGTGTATATATTAGGATTGCAAAAGAGTCCAGTTTCAATTGAAATTAGTCTAAGTTTGAAATATTATAATTTTATATTGCTTGCACCATGGCTTTTTTATTACATAACCATTTTTATTTTCTTTTTATTTTGGAATTTTTACCATGAACTGGAGTGGAGAATTTAATAACCCTGAAGATTTTTGTTAAAACAAATAGTTTTTTTTTAATGGTTCTGATGTTTTGTTAGATTTTCAAGTGTGATAATTAAGCTTGGTTAGAAGTGTAATAGATTTCAATAACATAATTTTTTATCAGTTCTTTACTTAATTATTTTTAAACATACATTGGCTGGCAGCATCTTTAATGAAATTTTTTCTTGTCTAATATATTTTCAATGCAATGATTTTTAAGATATGTTTTATAATACTTTGGCACTGTTAATTGACATTTAACATATCGTTATCAGTTTTCAAGTTCCCCCGGGTAGTCTTCTAAGCTATTTGGAGGTAAACTTTGAAAACAGATTGTCTTGGCCAATTTTTTTTGGGTTTCTTGTTATATATAATAATATCCCATAAGTCGAGCATTTTTGTTTGACATTTGATGATAATGATATAAGTGCTGATAAGCAATAATGTGTCAAGCCACACTAACTTCATTTTGAGAAAATGGCATCTAAATATGTCAAACCAATTCTTAACAAATCTGTTTGAAGACATAGACATCTTTTCATTTCTATTTTAATAAAATGTATAATGAATTAAAAACAGATTGGTTTAAAAGTTTTGTCAAATAATAAGATTGATATTTTTCAAAATATAGCACACACTTCAATATTTGAAACAAACAATTAAAGAACTTTTTTCCGTATGTATTTACTTTAGATGAAATTTTTTACTATTATATCACAACTATCAGAATACATCAATACCTCCGCGTTCGACTTTTTGTGGGTTGACACATTATTGCTTATCAGCATCCATATATTATAGTAAACTACATATATCTTCAAAAAATAAAATCCACTACCACTCATCGACATTATTCTACACCATTGACTGATCCAAGTCCTGGATTTCTCCATCTTTTGTTACTGTGTACAGTATTGTTACATGGGTTTCATCTTTTTATTTCAACTAGATTTGAAATCCCGATTGATTATTTCAATAAAGTATGTGGCTCTCATATTACTATCTGTTCCTATGAAATCAAAAACAGATCTAATTTCCTTTTCTTACATCTTTAGTATCTCTATGGTGATTTTTGTATCATTTTTTGAACCATCTCAGTAGTACAGTGCCTTGATGCAAGTTTTAACTCCACTTGTAAATGCTAAAAAGATATCAAATTCATTATGGTTTGCTGAATTTGTATAAAATTTTTCTAAATTGTTACATTACATCAGAGAATTTGTTATTTTCTTCAATGTAAAGCAAAATCATGACTATAAATCTGAATTGTTAGCTAACAAGTCATTATAGTTGAAATGTGCAGTTGTTTACCACAAACGCATTGTTTGCCTGAACGATATCCCATGGGATTTCATCATCAATATTCTATATTGATATCAATGCAATCAAAATCATGTTATGGGTTTGCATTATAATTGTGAAAATGATGAATGAATTTTATACAAAAAGAATGAATGTTTGTTTTAACGCAAAAAATACTAAACTGATTTTGATGAATCTTTACAGTTATATATTTTATACGTCAGAATAACACAGATTTTATTTTATCAACATATCCTGGTGGAGGCTTGTTAATAATATGTATGTTTATATTACATCCCCAAGGCACAAATTTCACCATTGAGTAGTCTATGATTGAAATTATTTTCAGTGGGGTAAATAAAAATAAGCAATTGATATAAATTTTCAATTAAGTATTAGTGAAAATTGCTGTTATTGCAAACATTTCTAGTTTAAAATTTTTTTTATTCAATATTAAAAAAAAGCCTTTTCATAATAAAACAACTTGCGTAGTGATTTTCTATTTCAAATAAAAAAAAATACGTTTTTAAATAATTTCTTTATTAATTACTTTATATTGACAATTGAATTTAATGGCAACTTTTTTAACAGCTCAAAAATGGCACCAACTTCAAACAAAACGTTTTGCCGAAAAAAGGAAATTCGGATTTGTCGATGCACAAAAAGAAGACATGCCACCTGAGCACATACGTAAAATTATTCGAGACCACGGTGACATGACTAGTCGCAAATACCGACACGACAAGCGAGTTTATCTCGGAGCTTTAAAATATATGCCACATGCTGTTATGAAACTCTTGGAAAACATGCCAATGCCTTGGGAACAAATCAGAGACGTAAAAGTGCTGTACCACATAACTGGTGCTATCACTTTCGTCAACGAAATTCCATGGGTCATTGAACCAGTTTACATAGCGCAGTGGGGAACAATGTGGATCATGATGCGTAGAGAGAAACGTGATCGTCGGCACTTCAAGCGAATGAGGTTCCCGCCTTTTGACGATGAGGAACCTCCTTTGGACTATGCTGATAACATTCTAGACGTTGAACCCCTGGAGCCCATCCAAATTGAATTAGATCCTGAGGAAGACGCGGCAGTTGCTTCCTGGTTTTATGACCACAAACCCCTCCTAGGTACAAGACATGTGAATGGATCCACTTACAGAAAATGGAACTTATCATTGCCACAAATGGCAACTCTATACCGACTTGCTAATCAATTATTGACTGATTTGGTTGATGATAACTATTTCTACCTATTCGATTCTAAGAGTTTTTTCACTGCCAAAGCTTTAAACATGGCAATACCCGGTGGGCCAAAGTTTGAGCCACTTGTGAAAGATAATTCTGCTGGTGATGAAGACTGGAATGAGTTTAATGACATCAACAAGATTATTATTCGCCAGCCAATTAGAACAGAATACAGAATCGCCTTCCCGTATTTGTATAACAACCTGCCACATTTTGTACAACTTTCTTGGTGAGTTTAATTTTTTTATTAGATTTGTTTTTCGTATGATTAGGAATTGACAAAAGATGTTGTGATGATTTTTTTTTTTGTTTCTAACAGGTATCATACACCCAATGTGGTGTACATTAAGACTGAAGATCCAGATTTACCCGCTTTTTACTTTGATCCCTTGATCAATCCAATCTCTCATCGCCACACTGTGAAGTCTTTAGATCCGATCCCTGAGGAAGAAGATTTTTTGTTGCCAGAAGATGTTACACCATTCTTACAAGAGACTGCTTTATACACAGACAACACCGCAAATGGCATCGCACTTTTGTGGGCTCCAAGACCTTTTAACATGAGATCAGGTAACATTCTGACAACTTTATGTTTTCAAATTACTTCAAAAAAGGAGGAGGTTCTCATTAATATCGTAGGGTTTTTTTTTGTTTTTTACCTACGTTATTTCTCATCTGACTTTGAGAATTTATTTTTTATTTTTATTTGATAGGATCCTATTATGGAATTATTTCCAGATTGGTCCTAAAGAAATTTTAACGAAATCGGTTTAGTGATTTGTTTTAAATTAGAATTTACTTGTATAAATGTGTCGTCCGATTAAAAGATAGGGTTAATTTTGCTTTTAAAGTTGGTTTCTTTATTTTGTAAGTCTTAGTCATTCTATTGCTCCTTTTTTGTTTTGTTATTTAGACTTTAGATATTTATCTAACTAAATGTTATTTTAGGTCGAACTCGTCGTGCTATCGATGTTCCTCTCGTAAAGACCTGGTACAAGGAGCACTGCCCTCCTGGCCAGCCTGTCAAAGTACGCGTGTCTTACCAGAAGCTGCTTAAGTACTATGTGTTAAACGCACTCAAACATAGACCGCCGAAACCGCAAAAGAAGAGGTAATTATTTAATTCTTTTAATTATACTTGAATACTACAACATATTTGTGTTAATACTTATTTTACGACGACAACGACATTACGACGGCTTTGTATAAAATTAAATTTTTTAGTTGTCTTTGTTTAATTTTCTGAATATTTAATTCATTGTCTAGATATCTATTCCGTTCCTTCAAATCGACGAAGTTCTTCCAAACGACGACCTTAGATTGGGTGGAAGCTGGTCTTCAGGTGTGCAGGCAGGGTTACAATATGCTCAACTTGCTCATTCACCGAAAGAATCTTAATTACCTCCATCTCGACTATAACTTCAATTTGAAACCTGTCAAAACTCTTACGACGAAAGAAAGAAAGAAGTCACGTTTCGGAAATGGTTAGTATAAATAAAATTTAGTGTTTTAAGATCCTCATTCTCATATTTACTATTAAATATGTAGCTCAGAAGTGTAATCAATATTATTTTTGGGATCCCTTTTGTATTTGTTTCTCTAAACTCAATTTAACTCAACTCTCAAAGTCATATGTATATCAGATACATGAACATTATATTTGTTTGATACATGACTGCGCGTTAAAATATAGGCTATAGAACAGCGTTACAAGTAAAATATATACTGGTCTTTGAGAATTAAGCTCTTAACCTTCTTCTTAATAGATGAGGACTTTGTCCAGCAGTGGGACATTTATACCTTATGAGCTGTTTACTTTACTTTTTTTATTAAAGCTTTTGGTCATTGAGGCTGGTTTAATAAAAATTTTATTCGTTTTGTAGCATTCCACTTGTGCCGAGAAATTCTTCGTCTCACGAAATTAATTGTGGACTCCCACGTCCAGTACCGACTGAACAATGTAGACTCCTTCCAACTGGCTGATGGTCTACAGTACATATTTGCACACGTCGGCCAATTGACTGGCATGTACAGATACAAGTATAAACTGATGAGACAGATACGTATGTGCAAGGATTTGAAACATCTTGTCTATTATAGATTCAATACGGTGAGGATTTTGCTATACATAATCTGTTTAACACTTGCATATAAGAACTTCAATTAATAATAGCTTGGCATTAATTTTTTTTTACTATAATTAAGTATTCAGTATCATTTTTGTTTTGTCTTAGGGTCCAGTATCAAAAGGTCCTGGATGTGGCATTTGGGCTCCGGGCTGGCGTGTTTGGTTGTTCTTCATGCGTGGTATCACGCCGCTATTGGAACGCTGGCTCGGAAATTTGCTGTCGAGGCAGTTCGAGGGACGACATTCAAAAGGTTAGGAAATCAATTTTAATCTTATATCAAATATAAATGATGTTCTTGTTTTTACTTTATATTTAGGTGGCTTCCCTGTTGTCACATGGAATGATTCCATATAATATATAGTTGATTTATTCTAAAATGTCGTCAAATAAAGTTAAATTGATATTTTCATTATTTCAAAGATTATAGATATGGTAGATTTTATTTTTATACATAATAGTGATGAAAATTTGCTTTGATTCGCAGGTGTCGCTAAGACTGTTACTAAACAGCGTGTTGAATCCCACTTCGACTTGGAGCTCCGTGCGTCTGTAATGCACGACATCGTTGATATGATGCCGGAAGGTATTAAACAGAATAAGGCCAGGACCATCTTACAGCATTTATCTGAGGCTTGGAGGTGCTGGAAAGCCAATATACCTTGGAAAGTTAGTATAGGTTTAAATATAAGAATAAATACACCATGGTTATAAGTGATCATTTACAGAAAATTGATTTTACACAGTTTCAACTCAATGTTTTCATTTTATTTGTTTGATTGATAAAGTAATTGAGATTTTATATATTTGTATATTGTTTCTATAAAGAAACAATATACAAATATAATTATGATTAGGTTAACAAAAACTCATAAATAATTTGTTAAGAGTTGTCATAATTAACATTTGACGAGTTCTTTCATATTAATTTACAATAAATATTTTCAAATATATTTTCTTATTAAAGTAGAAATATTTGTACTCAGGTACCGGGACTCCCAACGCCTATAGAGAACATGATTCTCCGCTACGTGAAGATGAAAGCAGATTGGTGGACGAACACGGCTCATTACAATCGCGAACGTATCCGCCGTGGCGCCACCGTCGACAAAACTGTTTGCAAGAAGAACCTGGGTCGACTCACGAGGTTGTATCTCAAGGCAGAGCAGGAGAGACAACACAACTATCTAAAGGTATAAAATGGCTGTAAATTATGTGTCCGTATATATCAAATTAATTATGCTGATACATACACTGTAATCACTAACTTAAAATTTAACTTGCAATATAATTTGACAGATAGTTTGAACAGAGCAAGTTAATTTAAAAAGTCTAACTAGGTCAAATCTAAAACCTATGCTATCTTGTATGTAAATTTCTATAAGATTTGAGTTTGTAAATCCAAAAACATCTCAGCGTGACCTGAAATGGTAATCCACCCCATATGCTATCTGCTTCCTAGAAATAATAAGATTAAGGCAATTGCTTGATTATCTTGCCTAAAAAGTGGCACTTGTTTACTATATAAATTTCTTAACACAGGATGGACCCTACATCTCGCCAGAAGAAGCCGTAGCGATCTATACAACAACAGTCCATTGGCTTGAATCCAGACGTTTCGCACCCATTCCATTCCCGCCACTCTCATACAAGCACGATACAAAGCTTCTCATCCTAGCTTTGGAACGGTTGAAAGAGGCCTACAGCGTCAAGTCCAGACTTAACCAGAGTCAAAGAGAAGAGTTAGGTCTGATAGAACAGGCCTATGATAATCCACACGAGGCTTTATCGAGAATTAAGCGTCACTTGCTTACACAAAGGACTTTCAGAGAAGTAAGTCTTTATACAGTTGCAGTAATTATATTTCTTATCCATACATAGACTTAGAATTTTGTAACAATTATAATGTTCGTAACAAAATATGGAACAATAAAAAATGCGAAATTGTTTCTTTACACTGAGTTAAAAAATTATTGGTTTCGAAGTTAATCATATTTTTTATTATGTGTATGCGCAGTGATATTTTCGCCGATTGTACCGATTTTTGTGATATTTTTTTGTCAAATAGTTAAGAAAGGTATACTTCATTGGTCCCCTTTAAGTTAGATGAAAACAACTACCCATAATTATATTCGAGTTTTATTTTTAAAGAAAAGAAATACTACTCTATCATCTTTTATTTCTTTTAATAAAGAGTTTAGTTGAATATTGGTGGTTTTTCATATTTTAAAACATAAACAATCTTAAATCAATATTTTTATTTATTTTGTAGTGTAAATATTAATTCATCCAAAACATTTGATGCGAAAGAAAAAATTTGAAGTTCTATTAAAGAGATATGTCCCTAATCCTAGGTAGGTATAGAGTTCATGGACCTATACTCGCATCTTGTACCAGTTTACGACGTGGAGCCATTGGAGAAGATAACAGATGCATACCTCGATCAATACCTGTGGTATGAAGCTGACAAACGTCGTCTATTACCACCTTGGGTGAAACCGGCCGACACTGAGCCCTCACCGTTACTCGTCTACAAGTGGTGCCAAGGTATGGACTTGTTTACTGCTAAAATGTATTTATTATGTGTGTATAATGTACTACGGGAAAGCCTAGTTGTAGCTCACTGACTAAAGCTTATACACGGGCTTTCTTCTCCGAAGTTGTACCTCACTCTCATAGCAGATCGGCGCGAAGTAGTTAACATATCTACGTTTCATGTGGCGAGCGAGAGAGACAGAAACATAACCCCGTTCCCCATTTCCTTCTCAAGTTAGCAATGCAAGTGTGGGTCGTCTGATGTTGCTAATGTCCGTGATCACTTAACATAAGATTTTGGATATAAGCTGTTAAATTCTGACCATTAAAAATTGTAGAAATAAATGAAGTCTAATTGTATTAGATATATTGTAAAGTATTTTATATAAGTTTTTGAGATAATTGAACATGTTATGGGGTTGATATTAAAAAAAACTGTTATAATTATGTTCTGTGATCATGGAAATAGAAAAACATATAATTATTTCCATAAATAAGTTTATTTCGTGTAAATAAATGTTTATATTTTTAATGTATTTATTATTTGTGTAAATGTGAATGTCTCGAGAAGATTATAGAAGAGAGAAGACGGTAATGCGATTGCCCACAGTGTGTGTTGTGGCAAAGGAGATCAAAATGGTTATACCATCCCCTTGTTACAAACCTCACTTTGGTTGATCGTACATGCATCGAAGGAAAAGCTGCATTTCTACAAGTCATGTGAACAGATTCAAGTAACATCAATATCTCCATTTGTAAAAGATTTTTATTTTTAATAAATAAAGTGCTATTATATTAAATGTATGTACAACACTATTATATTCATAAGTACTAAGATTAATATAAATAACCAAAAATTAATTTGTAAAATGTAATAATTATCCTGTAAATATATATCCAAATGCCATTACTACTGCTTATTAAAATTTAAAAGCAAACACTTAAAAGGGACTTCCGATTTAAAATATTTGTTTATGTCTAGGTATAAACAATTTGCAAGATGTATGGGAAGTTGGCGAAGGAGAATGTAACGTACTACTAGAGTCCCGCTTCGAGAAACTCTATGAGAAGATTGATTTAACGCTCCTCAATCGTCTCCTGCGTTTAATTGTTGACCACAATATCGCTGATTACATGACTGCGAAGAATAACGTCGTTATTAATTATAAGGTACATACTAATGATTTCTTTCAATTGTTTTAGGTGTTTTGAAAGAAATTTTGTTAAATATTTAATGTAAAAAAATACCGTTAAAACAACTATACATGTACTTGTTTGAGTACAGCTGCGGTAAAAAGTTAATAAAAATACATATGCCCGTACTTGTATGAGTACAGTGAAGTTCATGGGTTGATAAAAAATGACTCAACGGTCCCCATTAAGAACTCGTGATCCTGTGTCAGACGTCTGGAAATACAACACAAACACTCAGATCACGACAGACATGATCGGGAATCGAACCCGCAACCGTAAGCGCTTTAATCAAACTCAAACTCAAAATATATTTTATTCAAATGGGCTTTTAAAGCACTTTCGAATCGTAAAGTTACATGTCATATTTTCATTTTAGATTTTTATAAAGCTACCACCGGTTCGAAATGTAGTCTCTACCGAAAAGAACCGACAAGAAACTCCATAGTAACTCTTTTAAAATCATTTTTATTACATTTTATTTATGTTATGCGGATAGAAAATCAAAATTGACCACTGCGCCATATTGTCTGTCAATTGGTTATAAAGTTTTATTTAGCGTTTTCAATTTTAAAGTAGTTCGTTTTATACACTAAACTTAAAGCTTGGACCAGGATATAGGTAAATCAAAGGTAAACAGGCTGTCCATTGTTATGGTCTTAATTAGTTTAATTGGCACTACGAAAGGATTAATATCTTTGTTTATAATTAAAATCATTAGTAAAGGATTTCTATATGATGAATCGCGTAGGGGTCCTGAAACCAGAGAATCCCTGTGCTCTGGGGGCGGTAGCTGACTGTAGGCGTTGCCGATCGCATCGCACTACAGCATCTATCGTCTGAGATTACGCTACTGATAACTAATCACAATCAGTCACTAACAACATAATAGAACGACATTCTTATTCCTTGTCTTCTTCCAGGATATGAACCACACGAATTCCTATGGAATAATTCGTGGTCTCCAATTCGCGTCTTTCATAGTGCAATACTATGGCCTAGTTCTGGACTTACTCGTGTTGGGTCTTCAGCGAGCAAGTGAGATGGCTGGTCCACCACAACTACCAAATGACTTCCTCTCCTATCAAGACAGAGTGGCGGAACAGGCTCATCCGATTCGGCTGTATTGCAGATATATCGATCGTATACATATATTCTTTAGGTAATAAAAATTACAAGATTATCTGGACGCTGATAAGCAATACTGTGTCAAGCCACTCGGACATCGTTTTGAGAAAATGGCATCTAAAGATGTCAGACCTATTCCTAATCAATTTATTTGAAGACGTGTATATTCATCTTGCCTTTTCTATTTTGATAAAATGTGTAATGAAGCAAAAACAGATAGATTTATTTAATATGTTATCTAATAATAGGTTTTTAAGTATTTAAGATTATTTTTTAAATTGCAAAATATGGAACGCATCTAAAATTCGAAGCATTGAGTTAAGAAACTTAAGTGAATTTTTTAACTGAGTGAATTTTTTTTGAATAATGTTAAATAGGTGACATAGTATCAAAATACATCAATATCTCCAAATTTGACTTTTTGTGGGTTGACACATTATTGCTTATCAGCATCCATCTATGCTTAAGGCCACCATTACACTTATAAGTATTGCTCTTAGACTCACATAAAGATTTACGTATGCTCTTTATTAATGCTTTACATCTGAAATAATTTACTGTCGGTGCCTTTATTTTTGACAGTCACAGCTTTCGTAAGGTTTCTTAGGTAACTGTTACCAGATTAGAAATTTGTTTTATGTTAATAATGAGAGCAAAACTTAAAAACCTAATGGTAACCATTCGATATTTATGTGTAGTAGGTGTTTGGTAACATACACCAAAGAACAAAACAATGCATCATTTAAGTAAACATATATAGTATGTATATAAGTATTTATAATAATAAATATTAAAAAAAAAATATTTAGATTCACCGCGGAGGAGGCTCGAGATCTTATCCAACGGTATCTCACCGAGCATCCGGATCCCAACAACGAAAATATCGTCGGTTACAACAACAAGAAGTGCTGGCCGCGTGACGCGAGAATGCGTCTGATGAAACATGATGTTAACTTGTAAGTACCGACAATTTAATACTAAACGAATGTTAATTATACCATTTAGTGCCGCCGTACTTGTTTAAGTACAGTTAGTTTTTGTAACCTAGCTTCTACATACAGATGATTCAATAAGTTTGTGACCGCTGTACTCGTGCGAGGGCACCCTTCTTAAACTTTCTTTAATAGGAAAACATTTCTGTTTTTTGTATTTAAATATGTCACTTATAAATAGAAAATAAAGGATTTTGGTTTAAAGTGCTGCAAATGTCATTTTGGTGCTTAATGGGTTAATGTTATATTAAAAAAAAAATAATAAAATTCATTAAAGATGTCATGTTAATTTGCGTCTTATATCATCATAATCAGTTAAATACATTAGTATGTTTTAGGTATATTGCTATTTGGTATATTCCCGTTATATTTAGGACTATTAAATCGGGAAATTCTGTAGTGATATTAGTAAAAAAATAAAAAAATGTAACAGAAACTGTTGATCAACTTTTTTTCAATTTGAAAGTCTTGTAAATAATTGTATTATAAGTCTAAAAGCAATAATTGTCGTAACAGAGGTCGGGCAGTTTTCTGGGATATCAAGAATCGTTTGCCGCGATCAGTGACCACTATCCAGTGGGAGAACAGCTTTGTCTCCGTCTACTCAAAGGACAATCCCAACTTGTTGTTCAACATGGCTGGGTTTGAGTGCAGAATACTGCCTAAAGTGAGTTGACTCTACTGTAGTTCAGAAAATTGTGTTTTTTTTTTTTTTAAATAACTTATTTTCCATCTATGTTATGATAAAAAAAATTTAATAAAAAAAAAATATTAATGCAATTATTTTCTGATACGTATATACCTATGTATTTTTCAATCGACTTTAAAAAAGGAGGTTTTTATTTCGTAGTGTTTTTTTTAAACGTTTTTGCAAATTTCATTTTTATTTGAAAGGGTATACTTTCAGATTGGTTCATCATAATGACTTGTTGTGATGTATTGATTTGATTGTATATAGGTTATGAAGTCAATTTATTACTGTTATATTTAAGTTTTAGTTATAATCTCAACATTTCATTCTCAGTGCCGCAGTCAACACGAGGAGCTGTCACATCGGGACGGTGTATGGAACCTACAGAACGAGGTAACGAAGGAACGAACAGCTCAGTGTTACCTTCGAGTCGATGACGAGTCACTCGCCAGGTTCCACAATCGCGTTCGACAGATTCTGATGGCTTCCGGTTCTACTACGTTCACGAAGATCGTTAATAAGTGGAATACTGCGCTGATTGGTTAGTTTTAGTAGGAATTTTCAGATTTTAGAATAATTCCATATAAAAATAATTAAAACTATAAAGTTTAGTAATTAAAATTGTAAGTCTTTTTTATTCGTAAAATTAATTAGTTTTTAAATAATCAGTATTTAAAACTAATAAACTTTTAAATACGCCTACAATTATACAGCTACAAATTGTGTTTTCGTAGGTTTAATGACATACTTCCGTGAAGCCGTCGTCAATACGCAAGAGCTGCTAGATCTACTCGTAAAATGCGAAAATAAAATTCAAACTCGTATCAAGATCGGTCTAAATTCGAAAATGCCTTCCCGTTTCCCGCCCGTTGTGTTCTACACGCCGAAAGAGTTGGGCGGTCTCGGAATGTTGTCTATGGGACATGTTTTGATTCCACAGGTACGAAAGAGTAAATAAACTAGAACAAAAATGTAATTTACTTCACAAAATTGGCTAAATTTGTGTTATTATGTGTTAGCTATATTGATATTTGACTTTTAAATCTTAAATAATGTGTTTTTAATAATTTGTTACATGGTAATATTAATATAGTTCCATTTTTTATTTACTTTTTGGAATTTACTATTTTTTACTTTTCAGTGATATAATTAAAATCTGCATGTATCTATGTTCATATCAGTAATTAAGCATCACATTTTAAGCTTTAATGTATTTGCAGTCTGATCTTCGCTGGTCCAAACAAACAGATGTAGGAATCACTCACTTCAGATCAGGAATGTCGCATGATGAAGATCAGCTCATTCCTAACTTGTATCGCTACATCCAGCCTTGGGAGGCAGAGTTTGTTGACTCACAAAGAGTATGGGCCGAGTATGCTTTGAAGAGACAAGAAGCGAATGCGCAAAACAGGTATTGTATTAAATGCTCATATTCAAAAGGAAATATTCCTATTACTTAAAAGTAAATCAATTATTTCACAATATTATAAAATAAACTTAAAGTTTGTGTTGCATTTTTAAGCTTAGCTTGGGAGCTATTTATTTATTCTATATTATCAAATGTTCGTAAATGACGTGATGAATCGCGTAGGGGTCCTGAATCCAGAGAATCCCTGTGCTCTGGGGGCGGTAGCTGACTGTAGGCTTTGCCGATCGCATCGCACTACATCATCTATCGTCTGAGACTACGCTACTGATCAAATAATCAATAAATCTTCAAATAATTTTTAATATTAAGTCTCTTAAGTAAGTTATATTAATCGTTAAATTGTAGGCGGTTGACATTGGAAGACTTAGAGGACTCATGGGATAGAGGTATTCCGAGGATCAACACTTTGTTCCAAAAGGATCGACACACTCTAGCCTACGACAAAGGATGGCGTATAAGAACCGAATTCAAGCAATATCAGGTAATATTATTAAAATTTTTAATGAACTTTGTCAATTGCAGAATTTAAAATATAATCAAGAAATGGTTAAAAGTATGTCTTGTATAATATAATATTAAAAATTGCGTTTTTTACAGGTCCTAAAACAGAATCCATTCTGGTGGACGCATCAGCGACACGACGGTAAACTGTGGAACTTGAATAACTATCGTACAGACATGATCCAAGCCCTCGGTGGTGTTGAGGGTATTCTTGAACATACGCTGTTCAAAGGAACTTACTTCCCCACTTGGGAGGGTTTGTTCTGGTAAGAATTGATTTAAGTTTGATTCCTTTGTGTTAAATTTATTTATGGAAGTGAAGTTTCTTTTTTTTTTCTACTATTTGTTCGCTACATTTTAAAGGTTAATATCATAAGATCAGAAATAATAGGAAATTCAATTCCATGAAATAATTAATGAAATATCTTATATCTTGGTATTCATCATAATTTATTAAAAAACCATAACAAATAGAACTATATGTAAAACATATATTGTGATGTATAATATACCCCTTCTAGAGTCTATTAGGTTAGTAATTACATTTGATTTGAAAGAAATGTTTCTTACAGGGAGAAGGCGTCGGGTTTCGAAGAGTCGATGAAGTACAAGAAATTGACCAATGCTCAGCGATCTGGTTTGAACCAGATTCCCAATCGTCGATTCACGCTCTGGTGGTCGCCCACCATAAACAGAGCTAACGTGTACGTCGGTTTCCAGGTACGCTAATGATCATGGATTAATTAACTTTTTTATTCACTTTGCAGATGTCTTATATTCATGTATAATAAAAATAAAAAAATAATTTAATTGATATACTCTTACTTAATATCAAAATATATTGATACCTCCCACGTAAGTTATTGTAAGCCACAAAATTTGCCGTAACAATAGTAAATAGTATTATAATTGAATGTAAAAACTTTTAGGTGCAACTGGATTTAACGGGCATATTCATGCACGGCAAGATCCCGACATTGAAGATCTCCCTTATCCAAATCTTCAGAGCTCACTTGTGGCAGAAAGTGCACGAGTCCATTGTTATGGACCTTTGTCAGGTAATTATTTATAAAGTAATAACAAAAATTTTTTTTACTTATTTTTATGGTAGTTGCTGTTCCTTTTATGTCATTTTCATAAATATTTGTAATACTATACGATTTAAGTGTTATTAGAATTAATTTGCATTTGCTGGCTGTTTATTATTATTGCAATAAACTTAAACATTTTTTCTTTTGATATAGGTGTTCGATCAAGAACTCGACGCATTGGAGATTGAAACAGTGCAAAAAGAAACTATTCATCCTCGTAAATCTTACAAAATGAATTCGTCATGCGCCGACATACTTCTCTTCTCCGCTTATAAGTGGAATGTGTCCCGCCCGTCGTTACTTGCTGACACAAAGTTAGTATCTCTATATGAAATTTTTGTTTATATTAAAACATTTAGCTGTTCTTTTAATATATCTTAATGTCGTAATTATTAGAACTTTCAATAAAAATGGAATAAAAATATTGGAAAGTTTCTACTTTAAAGTTGTTTATCATATATTTTTGTAAGTTTACATGGCCCTGAATACCATATACCTTTGATGATATATTGTACATGTATTCTGTATGTATACATAATAGTCTTTTATTTATTTTAGAGACACAATGGACAACACAACCACTCAGAAATATTGGCTAGACATACAACTCAGATGGGGTGATTATGACTCACACGACGTTGAGCGATACGCTCGAGCTAAGTTCTTAGACTACACCACAGATAACATGTCCATCTACCCATCCCCCACTGGTCTCCTTATTGCTATAGATTTGGCTTACAATTTGCACAGGTATGAATTGAAGAACTGTTATTCTTATTTACATGGCATTTTGTAAAAAAATGGTGCAAATATGTTTTGTTTTATTATAAAGTAATCCACTGTTAAATGTTTTTTTTACTTTACAATGCAGAAAGTGTTTGCAATATCTTAATAAAGTATATAATTAACAACAATAATTGTCAGCAATAAATGTAATAGAATTCTTAATTTTTTATTTATAATATATGATACATTGTATTTCTTCCCCACAGTGCATACGGCAACTGGTTCCCAGGCTGCAAGCCACTCATTCAACAGGCAATGGCCAAGATAATGAAGGCGAATCCCGCCTTATACGTACTACGAGAGCGTATCCGCAAAGCGTTGCAACTGTACTCATCTGAGCCCACTGAGCCATACCTCTCCAGTCAGAACTACGGAGAACTGTTCTCCAATCAAATTATTTGGTATGTTACTTTTTGTACAATTCTTTTAAAGCCTAAATTTCACTCAATGTGGTAATATGATGACTTATACACAATTAAGTAGTATCTCTTATGCAAATATTTGTATAAAAATATTAATATGTATAAAAATTTTAATATTGTTTATAAGCTATGTATGAAATTTATAACACATACATTCAAATATTTTTATATGTTACTAAAAAAAAAAAGAATAAGGGATGAAGGAGAATAGAAAGTTATGGAAGGGATGAAGTGGCTTTGAATATACAATGTTAATTAAATCTTTCAACCTACTATTATAATGCTGCTTTTAGAGTATTTTATAGCAACTTATTATTGTTGTTTCCTTCAGGTTCGTAGACGACACGAACGTGTACCGTGTGACGATCCACAAGACATTCGAGGGTAACTTGACCACGAAACCCATCAACGGTGCTATCTTCATCTTCAATCCGCGTACCGGTCAACTGTTCCTTAAGATCATTCACACCAGTGTGTGGGCTGGTCAGAAACGTCTTGGACAGGTAAATTAATACAAAAAAAAAATATTAAAAAACAAGCTTTTATTCAAATACTCTAAAAATAACAAAATTAACCTTACTGAAAAATGAATGTGTGATTCAATTGGCAATATTTGACTCAAACAAGTGTATGTGACACTTCAAGTTGAATAAAAATTTGTAAAAGTGGTATATTTCCCATTTAATTTTTTTTTTTAAAGAGATTCATTTTTAAAGAGAGTCATTGTTATTTCAAATGTCTGTTGACGAATATTGAAATGTAAATACGCTTTTTTTATACTTTTATAATAGAAAGATGGAGAAAAACAATTCGTAACTTAATTTAAGTCTATAATTAAATGCCTTATATTTCATGTAGCTCGCGAAATGGAAGACCGCCGAGGAAGTAGCGGCTTTAATTCGTTCATTGCCAGTAGAAGAGCAGCCTAAACAAATTATTGTTACAAGAAAGGGCATGTTGGATCCTCTTGAGGTAAGATCATTCGTATGTAATACACTATACTGTGTATACTTTCGTTCTTATTCTTCTTGATGCTGAATTATATTTAAAAAAAGATTATACATTAACAATAAACTATAAATTTTCTCTATAGGTGCACTTGCTCGACTTCCCGAATATCGTAATCAAGGGCTCCGAATTACAACTGCCGTTCCAAGCCTGCCTTAAAGTGGAGAAGTTTGGAGACCTCATTCTAAAGGCGACAGAGCCGCAGATGGTACTGTTCAATTTGTACGATGACTGGCTCAAGACTATATCGTCTTACACGGTAAGTACTTATTTTAAGGTGTTTATTTTTTTTTATTTAGTTGTTTAACAAAGTTTTGGAGAAAAAACATTAATATTAACTAGTGTCATAAAAACCGTTATATATATGAAATATGTTACTTGTCAATAAATACATTACTTAATCATATACTATGGCACTAGTTTCCAAAATGTGGTGTCTTCATCAAAATTCTTGTAAATCTTTAACTAATGTCGTAATACTAGCTGTCCCTTGTATTTTTACTCGCGTTTATGATTACTGCTTCGCTCATAGGAGCTGACTTAGCGTGACGTAATATAGCCTTATAGCCTTCCTCAATAAATACAACTGAAACAAAAAGATTTTTTCAATTCGAAACAGTAGTTCCTGTGCTTAGCGTATTAAACAAACTCTTCAGCTTTATAATATGAAGATAAGAACAATTATTCCCTTCTACAGGCATTCAGCAGACTGATTTTAATACTGCGTGCATTGCATGTGAACACGGAAAGAACAAAGGTTCTATTGAAGCCAGACAAAACTACACTAACAGAACAGCATCATATCTGGCCCACGTTGTCTGATGATGACTGGATCAAGGTTGAAGTTCAACTCAAAGACCTGATCCTGGCTGATTATGGCAAGAAAAACAAGTGAGAATTTTAAATTTTAACAATTTGTTATTATTTTTATATGTATATTATAGATGAAAGAGTCTGTAGTCAATAACATTTAAAAAGATATTAAAGAATATATTTCAATTAATAATACAAATTATTAACACCATTAATCAATTTTAAAAACACAGCGTGAATGTGGCATCGCTGACTCAGTCCGAGATTCGAGACATCATCCTCGGTATGGAGATATCAGCACCATCAGCTCAGAGGCAACAGATTGCAGAGATCGAAAAGCAAAGCAAGGAGCAGAGTCAACTCACGGCCACCACCACTCGCACGGTTAACAAACATGGTGACGAGATCATCACCTCTACCACCAGCAATTATGAGTCTCAGACATTCAGGTGATTATTCAATTGTTATTGTACAGTAGCTAAACTATTGATAAGTTGCAGCGAGTATAATTATAAGCTTTGCATATGAAAGAATATAATAGAAACATATGAAAGAATAATAGGGATTCTAAATTGTGTGTTTGTTTGATATTATAGTTTTTTGATGATTTATGAGCATATGTATTTTCGTATGTAGGCATATATGTATGTCTCTTTTATTGAGGTCTTGTGTAGTATTGACTGATTTCGAAATGCAAGGTGTGAGATATTTTTCTAGACTGGTTAAGCTAAGATTTATCTATTTATTATCTCTTACTCAATATATTTATGATATCCTTTTTTGCTTCGTAAATAGTTCAAAGACTGAATGGCGAGTGCGTGCGATATCCGCAACGAATCTCCACCTGCGTACGAACCATATCTACGTCAGCTCAGACGACATCAAGGAGAGTGGATACACATACATCTTGCCTAAGAACTTGCTCAAGAAGTTTGTCACCATTTCGGATCTGAGAGCACAGGTAACATATATTTTAAAATCGGATTAACTATTTATACAACTGAATATAAATCATGAACAAAGACATCTCTATAAAAGTTTTTTTTTATTTCTTAAGTCAGTGTTAGTTTTATGTCTAAAAGATAAATTTTCAAATATTTTCAAAAGTGCTTTAAGAACCGATTCGAATAAAGTATATTTTGAATTCGAATTTCACCTCTTTAATGAAATCATTATTCACAGATCGCGTGCTATCTGTACGGAACATCGCCGGGAGACAACCCGCAGGTGCGCGAGGTGCACTGCGCGGTGCTGCCGCCGCAGTGGGGCACGCACCAGGCGGTGCACCTCCCGCGACAGCTGCCCAAGCACCCTGCGCTTGCGCACCTGCAGCCGCTCGGCTGGATGCACACGCAGCCCAACGAGCTGCCGCAACTGTCGCCTCAGGTGAGCTCGACGTGTACACGTAATTGGATGCTGATAAGCGATACAATGTCAATCCACCTGGACTTCATTTTGAAAAAGTGGCGTCTAAAGACGTCAAACCTATTTTTTGTATTTAATAAAAAGTTTAATGAATGAAAAGCAGATTGGTTTAATAAAAACTTAATTAATACCAAGTTTTTCAAATATATAAATTATTGTACTTTGCAAAATATGGAACACACTTTAATATTTGAAATATTAAAGTAAGAAGTTTTTACTGTGCGAATTTAGTTTAGATGACTTAAAAAATGTTTGAATAATGTTAAATATGTGATGCATTAACATAATACATCAATATCTCCAAATTTGACTTTTTGTGGGTTGACACATATAATATTGACGCATATAATCTTATGTACTTTTCATAGTATAAAAAAAGTCGCTTAGATTAATTAAAACAAACTAGGTTAAATATTAATTAATTAATAGTTAGTGTCAATAATGTGTCATAAAGGTCATTTTTCCTTTCGCAATAAGTTTTTTATTTCATTTGATTATTGATAATCTTTTAAACTGTTTTGGAAATATAAAAGTAATGATTATATTTTGACAGGATATAACAACGCATGCAAAAATTATGGCCGAAAATCCATCGTGGGATGGCGAAAAGACAATAATAATTACTTGCTCATTTACGCCCGGGTCTTGTTCTCTGACTGCTTACAAACTAACACCCAGCGGTTATGAATGGGGAGCTAAGAACACAGACAGAGGGAACAATCCCAAGGGTTACCTGCCGAGTCATTATGAGAGGGTCCAGATGTTACTCTCAGATCGTTTCCTTGGATACTTCATGGTTCCATCACAGGGCAGTTGGAATTACAACTTTATGGGTGAGTGATACTGATTTTTATTAAAATGTTGTAGCATTGTCTTTGTTATCTGTAACAGTTAATGTTATAATAATAACACGACGTTTAATGAATGCCATTATACTATCTTTACTTGGGTAATTTGCAAAATATAAATGCCTTTTTTAGTTTTCAATATATAATAAGTTAAATAATTTATAACTAGCGTTAAAGAGTTTAGAAGGTAATAATAATAAGATATTTGATTCATTATGTGTGTTCTCGCATCATTGATATCAGTATACGCAGTAACCTATACTAGGAATAACATCCCTCACTTCGCATGTACATCAGTTATGAACGTTATTTAACATTTTTTTCTCAGGTGTCCGACACGATCCAAATATGAAATACGGCGTTCAACTCGGCAATCCTCGTGAATTTTACCACGAGGTACATCGACCAGCTCATTTCATGAACTTCGCGGCAATGGAGGACGCCACCGCCCCCACACTCGCCGCAGACAGGGAAGACCACTTCGCGTAGATTAAAATAGATTTAATATAATTTTTTTAAAACAGTGACAGATAATAAAGAAGAAAATGTAGCCAGTTTTTATATTTAAGTAAAAGGAGTTTTGTTTGCTGAATATAAGTCCTACTGTGTATGAAAACTGTAAATAAATGGAAATATGATTTTTTTGTTTTATTTTTAACTATCTTTTGCTCTTTGCGGCTTTGCTTGTGGTATTTGTAGGTTTTATTTTCAAATAACTCGCATTTAAACAAATATAAATAATGACCATCCTTTTTTTAAAGTGTCTATGGACATTGCAGCATTATAGGAGTTATAAATATGTCGTCAGTATAAAAAATAATAAGGGATACAAGGAAATAGAAAAAGGGGAAAGAAATGGGAGTGGAGTAAGGCTTTCGGCTTAGTCACTGTATGAAATGAAGTTACACTAGCTACTTTACACCAATCATGTGTGAGAGTTAAATCTCCCTCAGTAAGAATATTAACGGCACCATGTGGCGATCCTTCTACAACATAATTTTCATAATACAAGTTACACGAATACATTTTATTAAATAAAATTAAAACCAGTTTAAGTTAAGTACATTAAATTTTATAACGTTTATACTATTTAATGTTAAAAATCTATACCCAATTTAATTCTAAATTTGACAAGCTTGTTAATTAACTTAATGTCCTAAAGATACTCTTGCCTGTAACACTTAATCGTTAGCTGGTTGCTAAGCGACGTCGTCTAAACGGCTGGTCTGGGTATTAATACCAAAATCCTTGAGTATATGTCTATAGATGAACATTTTCATTGATGTCAATGTTTTTTTTATTAATATGATACTATGTCCTCTAAAAAGCGACATCCGGCCATAAGCGGATAAATTAAAACGCTCTTAGCAATATGTAATTTGCTACACGCAATTTAAAAGCCACGTGACAACATATCATTTACAACACTAATCAAAAATTTTGTCGAATTCTTTTTTTATGTATAGTTTTTTTTGGGCAATAGCGGAGTTTATTATTCGTTATTTAAACTAAAAGCCATTAACCCAAGAATTAAATTGGATTATTCGTTGTTCGTTAATTGTCAGTTGTCACTTGTCATTGTCAATTTTCGATTTTTCAACAATCAAAAATACGCTGGTTTTATATAGGAGTTTGTGGATTTCAAAATAACCATTAAAATAGTTTTCAATAACAAATAACTCTTTTGTTTATATATTCTTATTAATAAACATGGGAGATCGTGACGATTTTGAAGACCAGCAATATCCAGATAATGATGAATTCATTCCATATGTGACAGCCGGTAACTTAACACAAAGAAATGGCGCCAAAGTTACTCTCTGGGGGAAAGTTACAAAAGTTTCAGCTAGTGAAGGTTTTTATGTAAAAACTGTAGATGATCAGGAAATACTTATAAGATTGAAGAAGCCGTTGGACGAACCTTTGGAAGGCTGGTATGAGATACACGGTGTATCACAAGGAAAAAGTGTCGTTTGCGAAGAGTATGTGCCATTCTCCGGAGAAATGACGAAAAATATTGATATAGAAGGTCATAAAAACTTGTCAAAATTGTTATCAGCTCTCGACGATCCATGGAACTTAGGTAACGAAGATTCGAATTTTATGCAAGGAGTTACACCAATGGAATAAACAACACTCATTAGCTTTGTAAGTTTAAAATATTTGGCAGTGTTACTATTAAGATCATTTTTAATATTTCGGCAAATAAAACAATGTTTTGTTATAATTGTGTTTATTATTCTTGTCACCTCAGGCTTAAGAATATAACATCACATTTCATAAAACAAATGTTTTTAATTATTGTCTGGTTATATATGGATGCTGATAAGCAATAATGTGTCAACCCCAAAATAGTCAAATTTAAAGAGATTGATGTATTCTGATAATGTTTATGTTATGCATGTTTATTTCATATCTAACATTATACAAAAAAAAAATTCAAGTCATCTGAACTAAATAAGTACGGAAAAAAGTTTCTTAATGAAATGTTTAGAATATTGAAGTGAATTCCATATTTTGGATTATGCAATAATTTCATATATTTGAAAAACTTATTATTAGATAAAACTCTACTAGCCTATCTGCTATTTATTAATTATACTTTTTATCAAAATAGAAAATAAAAGATGGATATATGCTTTTTCTAATAGATGTGTTAAGAATAGGTTTGTGTCTTTAGGTTCGTGTCGTTTGACTTCTTTAGATGCCATTATCTCAAAATGAAGACTGTGTGGTTGACACAGTATTGCATATCAGCGTCCATATATCGAAGTATCTAGTTTATTTAAGATGTATGTTATAAATATATAATAGCAGTTCCTTGATTATAGACAAAATTTACTTTTTAAATAGATGAAAAAATAACTTAGAGCTTATTAACTACTGATTAATTATTGATATTAATAATAAAAAAAAATTGATGGGCAGAGTCTTTTGATTTAAGATAATTTATATGTCATGTCTACCAGCAATGAACCCGAGGGTAGGCTCGCACGCTGCCCAATTCCTTGTTTTTCTTTTCTTGCAACTTAATTCGTCGTTCATGCATTACTGCATTTGATAAAGCTCCTTCTATACAGGTTACTGGACGATTTCTGATAAAGATTAATATTAGAATTGTATGTTAACAAATGTACCATTATTTACAACAATATTGATTAACAAAAAAAACCTTAAATTTATAACCATTTGGGTGAGTTGTTAAATATTGTATATCACTCTCCTAATATATAATAAATACATAAATTACATATAAATATATAAATACAAAATATGTAAGCTTTACTTACAACAAGGTCAAGTGGGCATGCCTTAACCATATTAGGCATAAATTATGAAAAAAAAAGTTAATATAGTTTTTTAAACACTGCTATTATTCAGAACAATATAAAAAATACTCTTACAGAATTGTTATAAAAACAAAACTAAATATGTTAAATACATACAGTAATTTTCCATTGACTTCTATTCTAGGTTCGGCTTGACATTTCACACTGAATGGTCTGTCTTTCCCGCCTTTAAGGGCCAGTTCTGTGAGATACCTCTTGATGTATTGTTTTAACTGAATATTTTCCTTCGCCAGTTTAGCTCTTTCCGTTTTAAGGCACATAGTTTGAACCTTTACTCTGTTCATTTTCAGCAAAAATTTGTCCATTTTCTTAAATTCTTTACATTGTTGCTGTGTATAAAATTTAATATTATGAATTTTTTTAGTACCTATTTTTATTATTTTATTTAAACAACTATTTTATAGAATGAATATTTCTGAATATAAATTGTAAATACTTCAAAAACAATTATTGAGAAGTAATAATTAAAAAAATCAAAATCGCGACTGTGACAATACTATCTGCAGTCAGCAGTACTATATTATTAACAGTTCTGTCTAAAAGTTTATAAGTGAGTATTGTTACTATCCAACTTTAAATCGTTGTAGATCCTAAACGGTAATTTTGATTGAAAAACGTTATGAGAAATCTAAAAATTTTGACACAGTTAGTCGATTTCATCATTTTTTTTCTGTTTTATGATTTCTATAACAATCACTTCGTTATGACGAATCATTTATTAAAATCGGACCACGCGTTTCGTTTAAATAGTGCCAAGAAGGTACAAATCCACATACATACATACATAGATAGAGTGATAAACACAATACTCTCCTTTGCGTCGCGCAGTCGGGTAAAAATTGTTACACATCGAGATGAAGTCTACTACTGTGTAGAAATCTTTTGTGCTGGTAAATGTAATGTAAAACAGTATTCATAAACTATGTGATATCATCAAGGGGGCAAGGCGTTAGGAAACAGTAGGAGACAGTAAGGAACAACTAGTAACAGCATCGGATCCAGGATCATAGGTTTTAGGGGCGGGACCAGTAGGTTTAATTAGGGATTTTATTTTGAGGGGGTTTGATCTAACTTAAATCTTATTTGTACGGTTGTAAGTTAATCAAATATTTGAGATTATTTTATAAATTGCAAAATAGGGAACGCACTTGATATTCCAAACATTGAATTAAGAAACTTTTTTCCATACTCATTCAGCTTATATGGCTTAATTTTTTTTTAATACTGTTAAACAAGTAACGCAGTATCAAAATACATCAATATCATTAAATTTGACTTTTTCGGGTTGACACATTATTGCTTATCAGCATCCACTTACAATCATGTCGTTGTCAAGCGTTTCAAAATCAACACATGTTATATCGTCTTCAACATCTTCAACAAATAAGTGGTCCTTATCTTTCTCATATTTGCTGCAAATTTCAGCCATTTGTTTAATTTTTTGTAACTTATTTTCAACTCCTTCGAGGCGCTGAAACATACGAAACGAAACAAAATTCATTATTGCTTTGCTTAGTCCGGTCATTGAGGAAGTTCATTGTCATCAATTGTCATTACATCATGCTACGACTCATAGGAGCGAAGTAGTAATCACAAACGCAAGTGAAACCTCAAGGTTTAATTAAGTTCAGTTTTGTTGCACTATTGCGAATTTAGGACTAATAATTTATATTACCAATTAATTCATTTAGTCTCGTATACTTTTCGTTAGCTGAAGAAGCCTTGCCCAGAATTGGGACATGTCCTGGTTGTGACTTTACCTTTATAGCGTCTTGACTACCATCTACTAAAACAGCTAACATTTCGTCTTCTTTGCCTTTAGCTGCCTTAGTTTCCTTCTTCATTTGCCAGTATTTTTTTGCCAGTTCTTCCTTGCGGTTATTCATACGATTTAGTTTACTACTCACTGTATTCGTTGTCTT
Organism: Hypolimnas misippus; assembly: GCA_037950945.1. Classification (NCBI taxonomy): domain Eukaryota; kingdom Metazoa; phylum Arthropoda; class Insecta; order Lepidoptera; family Nymphalidae; genus Hypolimnas; species Hypolimnas misippus. The sequence continues at coordinate 3,865,705 of JBBEEQ010000006.1, read as the reverse complement.
TACCCATTCTTTTTGGAGAGTCAATAGAGTTTCCTGATAAGCAGTGATTATTATAGAGCGCAAATTTTTTTCTCATTACATTTCGAAAATGTTCAAAAGACGGCATAAGCAAAGTATCTGGTGATATAGCCTACGAGTCAAGTACAAGTATTTTTACCTTTAAAAATATTACAATACGTAGCTATGTGCGTTTTGTTAAGTTAACTTGCGTCTTATTTTGGTTTAATTCCTTGTAGTTATACATAAATATATTAAAACATATCTAACAAATTATTTCTTATAAGTTAGTTCCCACGAGTTCATTTGCAGAGAATAATTATTTTAAATAGACTATTTGTTTTGAAATTATGGGTTCTCCAAATCAAATTTCATCCCTTATTTCACTTTTTGCTAGTTTTATTTTTGCAACAAAATGTATATATCACCTTCTCCAGGATCCTATCTATATTTATATCAAAATTCATTCATTCAAAAATTTGTTCAGCTGTTAAATCGTAAAAATATAAACAGACAGTGAGAGTTACTTTTAATTTTAATTAATATGGATCAAAATGAATTCTGTATCTGTATTATCGCTAGGGAACAGAAAACATATTAATAATATTGACTATAAAATTTCTTTGGTTCCATTGTCTATAGTTAGATAATAGATATACTATATATACTATATTATATCCTATTATAATATATATATCAGAACGAAAATATATGCCTAATTTATATTTTAAGCTTACTGTAGCCTGTTGAATTTGTATCTCATTCCTTGCTATATCGTTCTGGTAGAAGTCATCCTTCTCTCGTAAAGCATTGTAGTGGCTCATGATGGGATTGTGTTTCTCAAGATAAGTGTCGTAGACTTCCCGCAGTTTTGACCAGTACATTTCTATCTCCAACTGCTTAGGCTTGCAAAGGTTGCGCATTACTTCTTCTTGCTAAAAATCATAATAGGTTTAAGATTTCATTTCTTAGAATGTAATTTATGTCAATATTAAAATTTAAGAGTCAATTTAAACGTCCTAAAGAATTAGCACTCTAATTTAGAATAATTATTTTTACGTTGGATAACCCCTTTTAGTGAGAAATATAAAAAGGAGAGCAAATTTTGTATGTGCAAAGTAAAATTTAGAACCACTGAACCTATTATAACACATGGGCTGAAAAGTCCCGGGCCTAACACATAGATGGCGCTAGTTTTATAGCATTTACCGCGTTTTTAATTAGTACTTATCTTCAAAAGGAAGCTGTTAAAATTTCATGATATTCTACTCATAAGTTTGTGAGTTATTGTGCTAAGAGTCTCACTACTTTTGTTATTTTCCAAACAATGGATCAAAAACAATTTCGTGTTTTAATTTTACACTGTTTCTTGATGGGAAAAAATACCGTTCAAGCGAGGCAATGGCTTGAAAAGTGTTATGGGGACTCCGCTCCAACAAAAACAACAATAAAACGTTGGTTTTCTGAGTTCAAACGTGGTCGTAGAGACACCGATGATGCAGAACGCAGTGGACGTCCAAATGAGGCGGTAACACCAGAAAACGTAAAAAAAATCCACAAAATCGTTTTGAATGATCGAAAAGTGAAGTTGCGTGAGTTAGCTGATATCGTAAAGATATCAAAAGAACGTGTTGGCTTTATATTGCATGAGCATTTGACTATGAGAAAGCTCTGTTCAAAGTGGGTGCCGCGTTTGCTCACTGTTGACCAAAAACAAGAACGTGTTGATGATTCTGAGCAGTGTTTGGCCATATTTAAACGTAACAAACGGGAGTTTTTGCGTCGATATGTGACAATGGATGAAACATGGGTCCATCACTTCACTCCGGAATCAAAACGATCGTCATCTGAGTGGACAGCAACTGGTGAACCTCGCCCAAAGCGCCCGAAAGCACAACAATCGGCTGGAAAGGTTCTGGCCTCAGTTTTTTGGGATGTGCGTGGTATAATATTTATCGACTATCTTGAAAAGGGAAATAGCATCAACAGTGAATATTATATAACATTATTGGAGCGTTTGAAGGCCGAAATTGCAAAGAAACGGCCGCATATGGCAAAGAAATAAATTTTGTTTCATCAAGATAACGCACCGTGTCACAAGTCAATTAAAACAATGGCAAAACTACACGAACTGAACTTCGAATTGCTCCCACATCCACCGTATTCGCCAGATTTGGCTCCCAGCGACTACTGCCTATTCGCAGACCTCAAAAAAATGCTCACTGGTAAGAAATTTAGCTCGAATGAAGATGTTATCGCTGAAACTGAGGCCTATTTTGAGGCAAAAGAAGAATCGTTTTACAAAAGTGGTATTGAAATGTTAGAGCGGCGCTGGAATGATTGTGTTGCTCTTGATGGAGATTACGTTGATGAATGAAACCAATTTTGAACAAAAAAAAACGCGTTTTCTTTATTAGGCCCGGGACTTTTCAGCCCATGTGTTAATTAAATACGGTAAAACGAAGCCGAGAATAAAACCTAGTAAGCCATAAAACATTACGCTACGACGTCTAAAAAAGAAAGGATATAAAGATAAATTTTAACTATTTGACCAGAGAAATTTAATGCGAGTGAAACGACGGGGCTCTTTTATTTGCATATACACATCACACTCAACGAATAGGAAACAAGGTAAGTATCATTATTTTATTTTATTTTATTAGGGTTCCGTACCTTAAAAGGAAAAACGGAACCCTTATAGGATCACTTTGTTGTCCGTCTGTCTGTCTGTCTGTCTGTCTGTCTGTCTGTCTGTCTGTCTGTCGGGATGTCAACCCTTTTTTCTCAGAAATGCATCGACGTATCATGTTGAAATTAATATCATATACTCAAGTCTACGATGACATGCGGCCGTGAAAATATTAAAGTTCTAAGTCAACGCAATCAAAAGATAATGGAAAATATGTCGTATATTTTGACCATTTTAGCCTTTTCGCAAGGGAATCAAAACCTATAGGGTACTTCCCATTGACCTAGCACGATGAAATTTGGCAAGAAGTAAGATCTTATGGTACAAATAAAGGAAAAAATGTGAAAACTGTAAATTTTTGTATGTATGTTTGTCTGTTTCTAAGTTTGTCTTTCAACCTTTTTCTCAGAAACGCGTGAAGGTAACAAATTTTTATCAACGTCAAGTACTCAGAGTTGTAATTACTAAGAGCTGTGAAAAAATCAAACTTCTAAGTTAACGCAATCAAAAGATACGGTCATTTATATCACATATTTTAAGTATGATAGCGTTTTTAACGTTTTCGCAAGGGAATCAAAACCTATAGGGTACTTCCCATTGACCAAGCATTATGAAATTTGGCCAGGAGCAAGGTCCTTTAGTATACATAAAGGAAAAAATCCGAAAACTGTAAATTTCTGTTCGTGTGTCTGTCAGTCTGTACGTCTGTCTTTCAACCTTTTTCTCAGGAACGCGTAAATGTATCAAGTTGTAAATTGATCAAGCGGAAAATATATTAATCTTAAAATTAAAATTATATGTACTTGGAACAAATTAACATAGAAGTTGACCATGGTCAAAAAAACTATTTTACAAACACTGAGAAGAAATTTTTATCAATACAAAAACATTAAAAAGCAGCAAACCTTTATAAACAACGCAATGCAATCTATATATCGCAGCTAACAAAATGATAGCGCGATGCAGCGTACAGCTAATGCCATCTATTACAACATTATGACATTAACTGTGATATAATTCTGCTCGATTAATAAAAATTTTTATTTTAATTATTATTTAAACGCGCTAAAAATTATAAAATAAACTTTTCATTTAAAAGTTTTATCGTCGATTTATAACGTCATTACGTAAATTAACATTCAATATAAGAGCTTCACGCGATTTGATTTAAGTACTCGTATTGACTTAGTACGAAAATTTTAAAATTAAATTCAAACAGATCGAGTTATTTAATTTACTTATTTATCTACACATATAAGTCTTCTGGTTATTAGTAATATAATTAGTTATTTATAAATTTACAATTAGTTTTGTTCGAATTAAGGACTAATTATTTTCGTCTTGGCAACACTAATATATATTTCGATATTTTGATTGATAATGTAAATCTAAATATTTTACGAACGTAGTGCAGGGGTAGTGGAGTGTAGTAGAATATAAATAAAAATAAAACGAGAATAAAATACAATATAATTATGTTGTTAATGTCAAAGTCAACAAGTTAGTTCATTGAAATTGTCAAGAGATGGCACTAGGTATAGCCTGAATCGCGCTATAACTTTTTTTTTTTGAAAGTATATTTACATAATATTTGATTATATTTAAGCGACTTCTAAAAAGGAGTGTTTTCGATTCGACCTTGTATTTAATTCTTTTTTATGTTTGTTCGCCGATTACGCCGCCATTTGGGTACCGATTTTCAATTTTTTTTTTTTTGTTTGAAAAGGTATACTTCCAAGGTGGTCCCATTGTCTTCAGGTCAGGATCAGATGATGGGATCCTGGAGAAATTGAGGGAACTCCTCAAATATTATAGGCAAGCGTATACCGATTTAGGTATTTTTGATAGTAACTTATGTTGGAACTGATGATGAAGACCACAAATGGCGTAGATGGGTTAGTCTTATATAGATTTCTATAAGTTTGTACGGAACCCTCGGTGCGCGAGTCCTACTCGCACTTGACCAGTTATTTTTTTTATTTTATTTTATTTTAGGATCTCCAACAAAAGATACACACAAAAGAAATTAAAAGAAGAACAATGTTACTTTAACACAATATGTGAATTAATAAATTGCTAACTTTTAATTATATTATATTATTTTATATACATAAGAATAAGGAATACAATATATAAAGCTGTAATATATTAATAAAGTATTTTATTGAGGCAACTCTTATATTCGTTTAGTTTTATGGTAAATATATCTAAATTATTATCATAGGTTGTGGAAAAAAGTTACAAAAATATATATATGCCAATCGTCTAAATATATAATTATAATTCAAAGGTGACCGAATGACTGACTGACATAGTGATCTATCAAAGCACAGCCCAAATAACTGGATGTATCGGGCTAAAATTAGGTAGGATTTTCAAAGGATTTTTAAGGGGATAAAATAAGGAATGAAAGTTTGTATGAAACTGCCGGGCTGAGTCTTTGTATGCATAAAGCTACAATGTCCTAGGCATCACAGACATCGCAGACGAAGTCGCGACCATCAGCTAATATATTACAATTTCTGTTGTTGAAATTATTGTTCATTAAAATTTTCTAATATATATAAATGGTATGTCAGAACATGAGCACAAGTTAGAATTTTTGAGAAAAAAAAAAAACTCAACTTTTTGAAAGTGAAACTGCGTGGGAAAGTGGATGAGATACTAACAATGTATCCTAACCATTGGCGTCGTGTCTAGCTCCAAACAAGGCAATTTGGGATTGGTCACAGATTCCCTTCCTGTGATTAATGTCAAACAAGTTCCGCCGTCCGTCAGTGAATCTCGACAGCCGTGACGAATTTGTGGTAATTCAGCTTCTACATATCATGGTGCCTTTGAATGCTAATTATCTAAATCAAAGTACTGGTAAAAAATTACTATAAAGTACAAAAAAAAAAATGAAAGATTGGCTATTAGGCTATGGGAAAAGATTCTAATTGTTATTTTTTTAATATTCGAGATGAACGAAGCATTGAATTTTCGATAGCATTTGGTGTTAGACCGGATTTGAAACTAGCTCGAAACTAGGTTAACATCTATAATATCTACTGGGGTTTTATCCACTGGAAGTGACAGTTTTCGACTTCCGGCTTATAGAAAAGTCACCAAATTCAATTATAAGAAAAAAAATGTAAGTACGTTATGTTTATCATAGTGTTTCATAATTTTTTTAACTCACATTAAATTTGAATTGTTTTTCTGACTCTACCGAGTAATAAAGTCATAAAAAAATGTACGTCGATTTAGTGGACCGTGTCTTGTTTAAAATGTCCTATATATTGCCTATATAACACGGTTAGCACACGAATTTACACCATTGCCGCCACGGCATCATCTCTAAAAATGCATCTTTGGAAGAAAAGTGTTGTATTACTTTTTCTCTTCATTTCAAATTCATATGTAAGTTTTATGTTATTATGTATATGGCTTTTTTTGTAAATAAATAAGTATTTTAATTTTATATATCTGATATTATAATAGATGAAAAAGTAATTGTTTAATGTATGATAACTGAAACAACAGGCTCTTAATTGCCGTTCAGAACGAGGTTCGAAAGAGGATGAGTTCAGAAGAGTTTTCAATAGCTGCGTGAATCAAATGGAAAGAAATAGTAGTCATCACTCATCAGAAGATTGGAAAGACCGAGACTACAATCAAAGAAACCAATGGGAAAGAGAAAGTAAAAATGAAAATAGAAATAGTAGAATGGAAAATAGAGATAGTGACGTAGGCGAAAGAGGTAGAAATTGGGACAATAGAGACGGTGGAAATGAGAGATACGATAAAAGGCAAAATAGAGAAAATATGAATGAAAACGGAGCTAATAGAATGGGCAATAGATATAATAGAACGAGTAGTAGAAATAACAGGGACAACATGAATGGAGATAACAATGGGTCTAGTAGAGGCAGGAATGGAATGATGAATAACAATGGAAGAAATGAACAGATAAGTGGACGAGATGATTTTTTACAGACCGAAGATATGGATACTGTAAGTGTTTTGTTGTTGAAGACGACGTTAAATTATGTTAGGGATTCGTAAGATATAGGTGTTCCAAGGGATCAGAAACGAATCTACCATCAAGCATCGTTAAGCGGTCCGTTTATTGATTATCTTCTTCCTGCTGTAATTCTTTTAGCGACTGACTGTTATGATATGTTACAAAGCCGTTTTAAAAATATATTTAGTCTATTTTATCTAATCTTAGTGCTACTAAATGGGCAAAGGTCTCATCTCATATTCAGGATAATGATTGTATATAAGCTATATCCGTCACGTTGCTATATTGTGGATTCGCATATGTATATATAAATGTCTTGGAACTTCTTCGACATGTGTCCACCAACCACCTACCCAAGATGAATTTGAGCGTAAACTTAGCATTTATGTCTTATAGAAATCTATTTCTTTTTACCCGGATGAGCCGAGATGCCCTAGTGGTTAGAACACGTCGATATCAACCGATGATCGCGGGTTCAAACCCCAGCTAGCACCTCTAAATTTTCAAGTGCTAAATTAATGTTTAAATTCATCTCGAGCTCGGCGGTGATGGAAAACACATGAGAAATTCTGACAAATGTATATCTGCCAACTCGCAGTGGAGCAGCGTGGTGGATTAAGCTCTAAACCTTCTCCTTAATAGAAGAGGAGGCCTTTGCCCAGCAGTGGGACATGAATAGGCTGTTACTTTACTTAATGTGTTTATCAGTCTATGTATGTAAGTTTGTACCTTTTTGGCACTATTTCAACCAAACATGTGGGCCGGTTTTGATAAACGATACGTCCTTTGTTTTGTCGAAACAGTTAAGATGTCATGAAAGTAAAATAATTTGCAAAATCAAAAAGGTCGATATTGACGCCATAATGTAAAAAGAAAAAATACACAACCGACGAACAATTTGAAATAGGTATTTAAAAATTATTTTTAGGTTTCTTACATCCTTTTTCAATCAGAACTACCGTTTAGAATCTATAACGATTTAAAGTTGAATAGGAACGATTGTCTATGGTTTTGTTACGCAGTCGAGTTTTTGGTTTTTACAATAAATGACTTGTGTATAAATAAATATTATTATCAGTATATTTCTAGGATGTAACAACAATGCAACGTCATAATTATTATCCATCGTCACAATCCTCTAGAAGATACAAACGTGAAAAGCGACTAGAAATGAACTCTGGACAGAGAAGCCAATACAACCCTCATTCTCAAAAGACCAATGGCTATGAGGCTAACTCTGATAAGAGAAACTCGAGTGACAACTCCAGTAAAGAAGTGGACAGGGCCTGTATACTTCACTGTTTCTTGGAAAACCTGCACATGGTATATAAAGTTATTTAACACTAGCTGCTCCTCGCAGCTGCACTCTTATTTGTGGTTATTACTTCGCTCTTAAAAGTGGTAGCGTGATGTAATATAGACGCTGATAAGCAATAATGTGTCAACCCACACGGACTTCATTTTGAGAAAATGGCGTCTAAAGATGTCAAACCTATTCTTACTTAATTTGTTTAAAGACGTTTATATCCATCTTTTCTTTTCTTTTTTTTAAAGGTATAATGAATTAAAAGTAGATTGATATATTTAATATATTATCTAATAAAAAGTTTTTCAAATATTTCAGATTATTCTATAAATTGCAAAATATGGAACGCACTTGAAATACGAACCAATTATTAAGACACTTCTTTCCGTGCTTATTTAGTTTATATTACTTGATTTTTTTGAATAATATTGAATAGTTGATGCAGTATCAAAATACATCAATATCTCCGAATTTGACTTTTTGTGGGTTGACACATTATTGCTTATCAGCGTCCATATAGTCTATAACCTCCCCTAAAAAACAGGTTATCTAATGCAAAAAGAATTACTCAAATGGGATAAGTATTTTAGAGATTTCCCTTACACAGAAACACAAACTTTCGCTTCTTTATAATATTAATAATATCGATAACAATTTATTTATGTGGGGCATATAGCCCATTGATTACAGCTCACATATTGCATGGCTCGATAGAGAGACTACACTCTCACGGAAAATCGACATAAAGTAGCACCTACAGGCTAAAGATGTGTTTCGTACGAGTGACGGAGAAGAGTTATCCGTTAATTAAAAATGAAATATTAATAATCTTTTGGATTAGTTTCTTTGATAGGTAACAAGTTATTGTTTACTGAAATTGATATTTTAGACGGACGAAAGGGGAATGCCAGATAGATATTTAGTGACGCATGCATTCATCAGGGACGAGAGAAATGAAGACTTGCAGGATTTCATACAAGAATCAATTGAGGAGTGTTTCCAAATCCTTGATAACGGTAAATTTCAGAAAGATTGTTGTTATATATAATGTTTTTTGAGTTGAAATAATTGTAAATAGAAATGGTACTTAAAGTTTTGTCCTAGTTAAAATTTTAAAACCGTAACGTAATCGTTAATTTTATTAATTTTTTTTTATAATATTGATTTTTAGGCCAATTTTTATCATTGCAGAAAATACAGAAGATAAATGCGAATTTTCTAAGAATCTATTGACATGTTTAACGGAAAAAGGAAGAGCTAACTGTGACAATTGGAGTGAGAAGACTAGTTATCTCTTCGAGTGATCTAAATGCTGTTTTATGTACCTCGGTTTTTTATAAAATAAATTGTTTATGAAAATTTTTTGTCACATACCTCAAGTCTAGCATCATTTTTCTCCGTCGCTCTTTGTATTTCCTTTTCTTTCTTATATTTCTTGAAATCAGTGTCTTGAATGTAAGTGATAAGCGTTAGTTTGAATTCTGATTTATCCTGACTATCGGTAATGTCTAATTCTTCTTTATCCCAGTTTTCTAGAAAATTATTCTTCTGATACTCATATTCGGCTTGTAACTTGTCCAGTCTTTGTGAACCTATATCTGCAACGAAAGAGTTTTTATGGACGCAAGGAATATTATGAAGGTTAAAAACAAGGAATAGCGAAAAATTAGTTAATATGATTTTTTTATTATTATTTATGGTAATTACTAAGAAAATAGCTCAAAGTTTCTGTATGAGCTTGAAAAGCACGTCGATGCTGTTCATCCGAATCCTCTATGGCTTCCATCAACGAATTTAGAAGTCGATTTTTTCTCTCCACTAAAAAATTGAAGCTTGCAATCATGCCCTGAAACATGGCAAAACAGCATAAACATTCACAACGTGTAAATGGCCACAACATAATTTGAGGTACAAGTTAATTACAATCATATGGATGCTGATAAGCAATAATGTGTCAACCCACGAAAAGACGAATTCTGAGATATTGATGTATTTAACATTAATAAATAAATAAATAACGCATCACACTCAACGGCCCCCATTAAGATCTCATGACCTTGTGTCGGGGGTCCGGAAACACTCACAACACTAACACAAACACCCAGACCACGACAAACATCTGTATGGCCAATACACACGTTTGCCGTGAGCGGGGATCGAACCCGCGACCGTTAGCGCTTTAGTCAGTTGCAGTGACCATTGCGCCAACGCGTCTGTCAAAATTATATAAATTATTAAAAAAAATTCAAGTAATCTGAATTAAATAAGTAGGCAAAAAAGTTTCTTAATTTAATATAGCGAATATTGTAGTGCGGTCAATATTTTACAATTTGCATTGATATAATATATTTGAAAAACTTATGTATTATTAGCTTTATATTATACCAATCACATACGTTTAAGTGAGTTTAATACCTATTTTAGCTGTCAAATATAACGTATAACATTTTATCAATAAGTTTTTTTATGAGTCGCTGTTAAGCAATTTAGATAATATTTTAAGCAATGTTTAATTTTTAAACACTGTTTAGCTAGACACGTGTGGAACATGGTTTTAATGCGTCTTTTGTAGTATGACAGTTAGTGTTTAATTTAGTGCAATAAAACAATTGTGATCAGTCCACCATAATTTATACCGTAAATTGCAACAGGAACTGACAGCCGCAACATGGATGATTACAGTTATTAGGTAGATAGTTAGGTAAATAATTCCATTTACCTGTATGTCCAACGCCATTTGCTTGCATTTTATTTTTCGTAAAATGTATCGCCATTCTTGATTTATCTTCGCTGTATTTATTCTCGCGTAAACTTCCTCTTTGTCTAATTTATTCTTAAAAGAAATATCTTATAGTATTAGTATTCGGAAGTTTAATTTAAAGTGATCTACTATTTTTCATTGTATTTCTATACTTATACTTCCTACTTTAAGGTGTTAAAAAACCATTTTGTACATTTACGTTTTATTTCACATCCGCTATTATTTTTATAATAACCATCAAAATAACACATATTGTATTCTAATTGTGAAATAATAATTTATTAAGTTCAATCTAAAGAAATCTATAAAATCTTTTCTTTCACAAAAATAAAAAACGTGCTAATCTACATCATTCTCATCTATTTTTAATTAAAATCTTTATATATTTCTATATGATATACATTGCTGTGTTATCACTGGGGTTCTAATCACTATACTCGATATTATTAATATATTTATATCATATAATATAAGAGCAATGATGAGTAACCTACTATCCTAGAAAGAAGGAAAGTGTACTGGCGATATGTATTAGTGACTAACTAAACAATGATTTTGATAGACAAAATACAGTACATATTTACTTTTATGATATATTACGAACATGTATATATGCATCTTTAAAAACATAGTACGAACGTGCTTTAAGTTTCGTTACCTTAATGAACCTAGCCACTAGTTCTCGTTTCCTCCGCCTCGCCTCCTCCTCGACATCAGCGCGATGTTGCAAGTACCGCGCGCGTTCTTCATCGGACATACGCGCTAATTTGTTGACTTTACCTTTCTTTGGCATTTTGATATACCTCTGGTATCTGGAGAAATAGTATTTTATAACTTTACTAATCGTCTTTTATCTCACATTTTACGTTTTATTTTTTAAATCAATTTTCGAATGTTCAATCAATCTCTACAACAAAATAATCTATATCTACAACAAAATACATCAAAAGTAGTTCGGCGGTTCAGGTGTGAAAACGTAACAAACAAAGAGACAGACACATTTAAATTTAATACTCAGTTAAACACACATAAACACTTTTTAAATAAACGAAAATAAAAGATCACTATCAATATCATTTTATTGATACCTACAGCAGATCGATAAATGTTAAAATAATTAGTTGTTATAAAAATATGGAATAATTATATAAGCATAATATTTCTTCACATACCTTTCAAGAAGCAAGTGCGTGACGCCAATACACTTTGCAAGTAAACACGGTATTGAGCAAACCAATATGTATCCTAGCAACAGGCCAGTGGAACTTTATATGCAACGTAAAATGTATTATTAAAGTGTAACTCGCGAAAAATATGTAAAAACAATAAAGTATATTATTGGTACCTAGATCCAGTATTGTATACGTAAGTCCCATCTTTTTTTATCTATCGTTGCACGTAATTTATTGTTTTGAAAAAAAGGTTAAACAATGATTATTTTAAAAGTTTAAATATCGACTTTTATTGACCAAATAATGTCATATATGTATTAACGTAATGTCAAGTTTGATGTCAAAAACTTTTAAATCTATTCAAAATAATATTTTTAAATAACACTTGCTACTGTCACAATTTTAGGGATATATTTAATTTAAAGGTAAAACCCAATATTACACATAAAAATAAAGAAATAAATAGTATTTTAGATACAGAAAAATGGACGCCCAATCGTCGGGTACATTGCAATCACCTTCAACGTTCTCTGACAGTTCTAAGACAGGTAGCAGTCGCTCAGCCGCCACCTCTGATAGAGAAGATCAAGACTTTACCAAGGACAATGGTATTTATTAACTCGTTATTAGGTGACCCGTATTTTTTAAATAAATAAACGCATCACAATCAGGCCCCATTAAGATCTCATGACCTTGCGTCGGGAAACACAACATTAACACAGACATCCAGACGTATATTTACACTGTTTATAATAAAAGTAAAGTAAAGTAACACCTTGTAAATGTCCCACAATTAAGGATTGATTAATTGAAGGTTTCAGAGCTCTATCCACCACGCTGCTCTACTTGGTTGGATACACGTGGCAGAATTTCTCCCGGCAAATGCGGGTTTCCTTACGATGTTTTCATTCACCGTTTCTCATAAGTAATGTTATAATTTTAAACTCCATAGAGGTATTTTGTCCGATTCTTTTCTTTGAAAGAGTATTCTCTCCTAGAAGTCGGTAAACGAAATTCCGTTTTTTTTGTATTTTTGGTTCCCTTTTTTATAAAAACTCAAAAAAATTATCTTTATTGAATCTATCTATTATCAAACAATAAAAGATTTATTGACACACGATTAATTTTAGTTAAAAATGCAATTTATAAGAAATCAATCTTTATCAGCGGCGTCTCCAATCGATTTGGAATGCCACATCCAAGCAGAGCGAATCACCAAGATCCTTGACGAAGCTGTTTATAAAACTAAATTGGCTCTCTGCCTCCCGAACTTGGTGCAGGAGTATCGTAATCTCAGCTCGATATTATCATCACAGCATATGGAGGACCTAGTTTTTATATTTGAGCAGTATGACAATCCATTATTCTCGACCAGTCTGCTCAATATGGCTGCTATGGAGGATGTTAAGGCGGTAAGTACCCATTTATACCTGTATGGCGTACGAAGGTTACTTTGTATAGACGTTATAATTGCTTAAAAAGCTGTAAGTAGTCTGTTGTTAGTATCATTTGTTTTAAATGTTATTTTATTTGCAAATTAATAAACGTTTTACACTCAACAGCCTTCATTAGGGTCTCATGATTCTATGTCGGAGGTCCGGGAACACACACAATAAATCTAACACGCCCAGACCACGACGAAGATCCGTATGGCCAATATAGACGTTTGCCGTGAGCGGGAAACAGAAACACGGCATCAAAATCGGCCTAATAGGAGCTACGATGCCATACAGATACACACAGATAGATCAAACTTAACACCCTCTTTTCTGGTCGGGTGTTAAAAATTGTATTTCTTTTTAGGGCGATGTCTCGTTGAAAAATCGTCTGAATCCCGAACTGGGACACCTAATGTATATAATGAACAGTTACCCGGCGCTTCGTCCGAAAGTAGAAGAAATGATTCAAGAGGTGAGGCAGTCATTATTATCTATAAATATAAAATTGAAACTGATTGGTTAACATTTTCTCTGACCGATCGATCAACGCAGAGCTGAAATCGCTTAATCGATCTAGAAACGTGAAATTTTGCACAAACGTTTCATAAATATCGTAAGTGTCCACTACGAAAGGATTTATGAAAATCCATCTTCTCAGGGGTAAAAAGAGGGTTGAAAGTTTGATGGGTATCAAATTCCTAAGTATACGTATATAATTTTTTTTTAAGAATTTTTGATCTTTGTGTAATTATTGTTATTTATGTTTTCAGATGAAAATTGAATATTCAGAACTCGGTGAGGTATGAAATTGTTACATTATATCGTTATATTTATTAACACTAAAAACACGCCAAAACACTTGCATTTTGTACAAAGCACACTAAAATTAGGTCAGTAGAAAACTTTACGATTATTTTAAATACAGAGAGGCCTTTCCGATAAACTCTAGCGTGTATAGTCGATTTAATGTTCGAATGAGACATTAATGATAGCATCATACATTTTAAGAGTTAATAAAGAGTTAATAAGAACCCATAATAACAATATTATGTTACTTATTTAAATTTTAAAGTAGGTTTAATCTGAATATAAATAGTCATTATTATAAAGGTGCGGGTTCAGCCCTTGTTATTTTTGGTATGATTCAAAATTTACTTCCTCATATTTAAGAACACGCATCACACATCCCTGTGTGTGTATAAAACACGAACAAATACAATAAACCAAGTTATTTTACATATATCGCTTTATATAAAAGCTTAGTGCTATTATGGTTGATATAAAATAGCATTTATATATATTATAGACTCGGCTGCAAGCCTCCGGAATGGAATATCTTCTAACTCTAGAACAATTTCGCGACCTGATGGTAAGGCAAATGGAAACCACCGCGGCTGAGGACTTAACCGCGAAACTCAACACTAGGAAACTTGAGGTTTCTAATCAGAAATTGTTGGGGAAAATTAAAGGTACTTAAAACTTATTTTTCTTAAATGTGTACAAGTATGTAAGACTAAATTTAAGACTTTCGAATTTGACTTTTAACTTCGTTTAATTTTCAAGATTTACTTATTCATGATATTATGTATAGAATATACGGAAACCCTGAAAGAAGAAAACGAAAAATTTGAGGAGGCAATGAAAATGAAATCAGATATGATCTCAAAGCTAGAGAAAGAGTTAGCAATGTTGAACCAAGACGCTGACATTAAACTTAAGAAAAAAATGTAAGTACATACATTATATTCCACCTGCGATAGAAATAATAAAGATTATCGCTGTATTTAGACAAAAATTACCTTATTAATTAATTAGTATAGTCGTATCCATATCCTAAGTAATAAATATGTCATTTTAAAATTATTTCATCAGTTTAGATTCTGACCGTCAAATGGTGCTAGCAACGAGAGCACATATAGTAAAAAACGAAATGCTCAAAGAAGAGGAGCTGGAATCTAGAGATATGTATGAAAATTTACTGAAAACTCATCTCATTGAAGAGAAGAACCAGCGAGCTAGACGGTGAGATTTCGGAGAATGAGTTCTAAGAAGTAACATTATTTAATAATTACTCTCCGTAGAGTGCTCTAGCACTATTACTTAAATAATATTTGACACAATCATAACTAATATGTTTTATACAATTTGCTATTGAATTTTTAGTAAAATAAAATTATCTTTATAGATTTAAAGTAGAGACCCAGTTGCTGTCGTGGCTTCAGAAGTACGATCTTGAAATGGGCGACAAGCAGGTGGAACTTGATGACTTCACTGAGAAGTATGAAGATGAGATGCAGAAATGTGAAGAACTTGAGGTTTGATACTTTTTATTGATGCATAATTGTGCCTATTTTGGCATATCTGCCATAGCTGCAATATTGATTTTTTTTTTAATTTGACGCTACTATGATTGTAATAATTTGCGACTCGTATTATAACAGTAAGAATATTAAAAGTGGAGACCCAGTGCTCTAAGAGTTGTTGTATAAAATTCTGGCCGTGAGTGCAAGTGCGGCCTAAGTTCTTCAGCAAAATGGCCCAAGATCCATTTTAATTATATTTACAACGTAACCTTACATAAAATTATATAGCTGTTGTTGGCAGACAAATAAATTTATGTTAGGCTATTACGATTATAAAGGAAGCATTGACTTAGAGATATGATCACCAAACCGTTTCTGCAAAAAATTTACATATATGATCCTAGTTTAGATATTATTTTACAATATTTTCAATCTCAGGCAAAGTTAGCCGAACAGGATAAAGAGTATATCCCACTAATGGCAGAAAGAGAAGAAGAATACCATCAAGAGATGACCGAAAAGATGAACAAGTTCCTTCTAGAACACGCAGCACGGGTCATCCAGAACGCTTGGAGGGAGGTGCTGGCGAATAGAGCTGAGAAGAAACGGGTATGACAATAATGATAATGTGTTCATTAAGATGCCCTATAAAGTTGTATTTAGGTAAAATCATTATAATTATGATTATAAGCAACATTTTTCTAATTTTATGTTGGGCCCGTACAGCAGCGATTTTTGTCGAAATTGGTGTTAAAACGTGGTTCTTTGACAGAAATTTAATTTGAAACCGATATCACTGTAATCGTCTCATCTACACACTAGCCTAGAGGTCGCTGTCGATTTGCCGTTGATAGCCACTTTGACTTTTGATGTATTAGACGACCCATGTATTCTTTGAATTACACATTCAGATAAAATATGATTCATATAAAAAAAAATATTTCTGCAGCTCAAAGGAAAAGGTAAAAAGGGGAAGAAGAAAACTTAAACGAACTCCTTTACCTTATACATGTCCTTTATTTTTTTCACCTTCACATCCTTTAAATATCCTTTAACCTTTAATCCTAAAAAATCCGCCAGCTCAAGAAGTTGCAGAAGAAAATGCAGGCAGCCGCCGCGGCAGCGGAGAAGAGGGCGGGGAAGAAGTAGTGCTTATTAACCTTCTGTTGTTTTTGTAATGTGCTAAAATAATAAACTTTTATTTTGATTCGTTTATTTTATTAATCTACTAGATGACCCGGTGAACTTTGTATTACCTATATATACTTCAATACCTCCGACGTAATTTGTTGTAAGCCACAACGCCGTTAACGTTTTTACTGAATACTCCACTAATTTGCATTGCTTAATGCATTCAAAAGGAAAAAATGCCAAAATTTTTTTTTCAAGGATTCTTCAGTCGTATTCTGTTGTAACTTTCAAACGAAAACTGATTAAAAGTGCTTTCTTGTAAAATTGTAGTCTTGGGGTTACAACAAGTTATGTGGGAGGTATCGACTTGTTTAAAATGTGGTCAAAACTTATATAAAAGATTTTTATCTACATTAAATGCAACACAACCTATAAGTAGATATTGACCAAGTTACAAAACAGTTTATAATGAAAAATTAAATTATTTTTTTTAGTATTTGCCTTATGTGAAGGTGTGCCTTATTCATGTTTCTCGCGCGTTTAAACCTTTTATGGACTTCAAAATTCCAATTCGAAGTGGATTCAACCATTTTCGAGTTTCAGCGAGACAAACGAACAGTATTTCATTTTTATACTTTAGATTAGATGACCTGGCAGATATTGTCATGTTTAAGAACTATGTATCAGAGTTCCTTATTATACTCCGCTGTCTGCCTGTTCGTCTATATGTCGGTCTGTCCGTCTGTCCGTCCGTCTGTCGGCAGGCTATAGCTCATGATTGGTAATAAGTAGGAAATGGAAATTTTCAAAGAATGTGTATATAACATACTCGTATTTCTATCGCCGCTATGACAACAAATAATAAATCCGCTCAAGTGTGAGTCGTCCTCGCACATAATAATTATTTACATTGTTATAACATTGTTACTATTGTTTTTATACCTGACAGAATTTACTGTCAGTGCCTTATTTTTGATGCTCATTTTCCTAAGATTACCGAGGTAGATTCTACCAGGTTACAGAGATGTTTTATATCAATTACGAGAGTAAAGTTTACAAGTGTAATTCTCGCCTATTAACTACACTATAAAATTAATAAATAACAATACAAACATATTACATCAAGAAGCATACATCCATCAAGTTAAAATTTTCATAATAATTGAACAAAACAATTTATCTATTACTATTATGAGTATTTTAATTTAATTCGTAATAAAACTAATTTAAGGAAATATCAGTAAGGGTTTTCCTGTAAAGCGGTGACTGTGACGTCGGAGTTTTACAGGAAAAAAATACATATATGTATGTTATACAAACGCATAAGGCGCTCATTGCACACAAATGTATGTTCTTAGTAAACACAGTGATCGTACTTTAAAAAACAGCAAACCAGAGAAAAATATACGCACAATTAGAAATAAATAATTATATTAAAATTCAAGATGTGTATAGACTAACTGCGTTCATTAATGTCTACAGTTGACTCATAATTTTTTAACAAATTAACGCATTATTTATCCCGCTATTCTAAGCACCACACGTTACAATGGATATTAAGTTTCCTATACGCAATATAGCGTGTATATTTTTTATTCTAATAAGTGATTCAATAGCGAATTTCGAAAGTGTGTGTGATTTAGGTAAATGTGTGTTCAAGTGCTGCCCTGGTAATGCTTATATATATGTAAATAAAACAAAGAATGTGTGTGTATCAAGTATTGCATTTAAAAAAGATTTCTCAGATGTTGATGTCTTTGATCATAATTTGATAAGAGTTGGAAATTTGAATGATTCATTTAACATCGTCGATGGAAAACTCTTCGATACTGTGCTCGATGTTGCACAAATACCCAGCATCAGTGGCTACGTGATTAAGGTATTACATTTAATTTTAATTGATCGACTGCTTTTGTTTTATATATATATATATATACATATATATTATACAACCATACACGTGCAGTATTATATATTTGTACGTAATAACTCTTTTATCCTTAATTCATATTGTAAATGCCAAATTAAATCTGTCTGTGTGTTATGCAATCACGTCTAAACTACTGAACCAATTTAAATGCAATTCGGTATAGACATAGTTTAAAGCCTTAGAAAGGACATAAGCTATATTTAATGCGAAAAAATGGCTGTTAGGGGTTAAAATAATAATAATAATAAATAAGGGTAAATAATCCTGCGCAGTCAAATTCGCAGGCTTCATCAAGTTGGGTATACTTTTAATTAAATTAAATAATTAATTTTATAATGTATATACAAGTACGGTTATTAAATAGGAACTTTTAAAATCGTATACTATATCATATTTCGCATAAATAAATAAATTTAAAACATCAAACAACGCAAACTTAAAAGTTAAATTAAAATATTAATACAATTATAAACTTCGATTCGTAAATCAAATTAATAAAAAAACTAATAATTCTATTAAAAATAAAAAGAAAGAGAAATTAAAAATAACTATATTAAACCTAAGTAACTATCGATGTCACAGTGAGGCAAGGTGCCCAAAACACTGGCAGCAATACTTTTTTATATGGCCAGACTGATATGCTGGCCATACAAAGAGGTAATGTACATAAATAAATTAAAATATAGTTGACCATTTTCTCAAAAACTTTTTATCGTAGAATGGAAATCTGCAGCTGAAACTAACGTTACCAAATGCTTTTCCGAGGTGGAAAATAATAAAAAATGACCGCTTTTGCGTCGACTACCTGCGGGATAATGATACTTACACACCGGTATACTCGATGGTTTGGGAGGAAATTGCCGTTAAAAACGTGTTTTACTCAATTGCAGGTATTTCAATTTAAACATTAATTAAACTAACACAATGAAATATTATAAACATCCATACGTTTGTTTTTAATAAACGACCTTAAAATCAGTATTACGTTAAGTTTTATGTCATGCTAAAACTATGTAAAATGGAAAAACGTATGTGTACATTTATATAAGGATGCTGATAAAAATTATGTTAAAAAAGTTAATTTCGGAAATTTTAATGTATTCTAATATTACGTCATGTATTTGGCATTATTCAATAATATTTCAAGTCATCTAAATTAAATAAATACGGAAAAAAAGTTTCTTATTTTAATGTTATGAATATTGAAGAGTGTATTATATTTTGCGATATGCTATAATCTTATTTATTTGCAAAACTTCTTATTAGATAAAGCTTTTAATTATACCAATCTGCATTTATTATATTCGTTATACCTATTATCAAAATAGAAAAGGAAATATGGATATATACTATTAAGAGATGTTTTTAGACGCCATTACCTCAAAATGAAGTCCGTGTGGCTTGACATAGTTTAGACTTTACAACATTTCCTAAGTATCTACTTCGTTCGAACCAAAAATAGAAATTTCGATAGAGACTTATGTACCACTCAACTTATATTTTACAGCTCTCATTATATCTTGCATATTTTTATCGCTGGTGCTCATAGCTTACATAGTTTTGAGGGAACTTACCCTTAAGCGTAAAATTCTGATGGCGATCGTGTCAAGTTTGCTTGGTGCCTTCGGCCTCTTGGCGACGCACAAAATAAGAAGGATCAGTGAGGGTGACGAACCTACTGAAGAAGAATGTTACGGGTTCAGTGAGTAAATAGAGTATCTTATTTTATTAAAAAGTACATAAAGTAGAGTAAATTCTATTGATATCTAAATGTAAATTAATTAACTTATTCTGATTATAAGAAGGTAAAATAAGTTTGTATGCGAGAGGTCTATCTTTGAAACATAAAAATTTTTATAAGTTATATTTCCCCACGCTACGAATCTCAGGAGCGAAGCATTAACCATAAACACGAGTGAATCCGCGAGCATCTAGTATTCTATATATCTATTGAATTGTAACTGCCCGATGCTTTACTCGCATCGCGTTAAAACGACTGCATGAAATTGGATACGATTTTTACATTTGTGTTGATGCAGATTTTAAAATCTGGTACTTGTTCCATTGAAACACATTGCTGTTAATAAATAATCAACGCTCTGTAATGAAGTTATATGGAGCATTATTTAATTTTAACAAGCATTGAACAAAGATTACCTATATAATTATCTGAGTCCAGTTTATAACGTTTTAAAAGTAGAGATGATCAGTTCAATAATTTTGAGGCGTAAAAGTTTGACCTAATACAAGTATATTTTCAGCTTGCTCCATTTACTTCTTCTTTTTGGCTGCTTTCTGCTGGATGAACGTTATGTCTTACGACATCTGGTGGAATTTAAGGTAATTTAAGCAAATTAAAACATATGATTTTCTATTATATCTGTCTGCTACACTAACAGTAATAGGTCATCTATATTTTTATGTTAGTCTAATTTCCTTAAACAAAACTGTGTATATAAGAATTATGAACTCACGATTTTTAGCATGTTCGTTGACTAGTGATTTTTGAATTAATATTTTTACTTGCGTTTATAATTTCCAATTGTTCAGGAGTAGCGTGTTACCACCGGGCGTCGAGTTGTTTGCTTTACAGCTACATGTTATTTTTATTTTATCTAGGAGTATTATGAGTCGAACTATAAGAGTACATCGACGTAGAAAAAGTCGCAAATTCACGTTTTATTGCATCTATGCTTGGGGCTTGCCGGCCGTAATGGCCGTAGCGCTGAGGCTCGTGGACCAGACCGATCTGTCTGAGAGGCCATGGATTATTAAACCAAATATTAATGTGGGTGGATGCTTTATTTCAGGTAAATAACTATTTAAGAGTAACGTAACTCAAAAGAGAACAATAAGCCCGAGCATTGTCACTTTGTTATTCGTCTCTTTGTCTGTTTGTCTGTCGAGACTTTTTGTTAAAACATATAAAATTTAATATATTAATTATTATTCTTCTACTGCTGATACTCGTTTATAAAAATGTGACATTTTGATTTTAGGAGACCATAAACCCCCTTTATTTAATCCCTATTTCCATTCATGCCTCATTACTTTTAAATTTGGTAATGTATTTGTGGTTCATCTAGTGCAAATGTCTATGGGCGGCGATGATCACTTAACATCACGTGACCTGCTCGTTTATCCACTATATATAAAAACTCTTTTTCAGGTCATGAAAAACTAGTATACTTATACGTTCCCATGATGATCTTGATTTTGAGCAACTGGATCCTATTTCTAATGACAGCCTTCAACCTTCGGCGTTCTAAACAAAATGTAAAAGTTAGCAAGTCCAATTATTCGAATACTTATTTAAATCAAAAGCAGAGGTAAGAATATGTTTTAATACCTATGTATTTCGTATGAAGACAAGATTACATAACGTGTTATGAAACTTGCTAGCTACGAGTATATAATACTTTGTTTAATCATATTGTAACATATAACGAGAATGTACCTATATATACATGAACTACAAGTTTTTGATTAATTATATTGATTCAGTACTTTTAGAGAGCTCTCCAAAATTTATTTTTGGCTATAAATTTTTTTTGACAGATGAAAAAAAAATCCAATTTTGTACATGTAGATATTTTGAATCCAAACTCCATATGCTTTTATAACTCCTATCGCCATTCCCGTTCTTCATATTCGTATCGCCTTTAGTAATCCTAGCTGTATCAAAAATATGTTTTTATTGTAATCTACCATTTACTATTTAGAAAACAATGTCCGACCATCATCTAATTCAATTCTTTGGTTAATTGCTTCTATTTGTGCCAATTAGACACATGTTATTTCGCCAATGTCACGTGGGAAGACCATAATCTATATATATAAAATCACTTGGGGGTGACTGATTCATCAACGCAGAGCCTAAACCGCTGGGGCTACGAACTTGAAATTTTGGCAGTAGGTGGCTTTTAGGTTGTAGGCATCCACTAAGAAAGGGTTTTTTGATTATTCACCCCTAAGATGGTGAAAAGGGGTAAAAACGTTTGTATGCAAAATTTTATTCCGTGGTCGTATTAACTTAAAACTTAATACACATACTTCTGGATGATAGTAATGAAATGTTAAATAGAAAACAGGGTACTATTATTCCACACTGGGGTGCAAGGGGGTTGTAAAGTTTGTATGGAGAAAATTTATTTTTTTGGCCGATTATCCTTAAATTCAGCATAAACATTACTTAGGCAGAATAACTAAATACATGTATGCCAGAATTTCAAAATCATCCCTTATAGTGATGCTAGGGGGTATTAAATTCTGGAACGGTAATAATTTCGCCGGTAGATTTATTTAGCTGAAACTTTTACAGCGTATTTCTATCAAGACAAAGGGATGTATTAAAAAAGAGCTTTTCGATATTTCACCCCAAAACGGGTGCAATGGGGTAAAAACGTTTGTATGCAAAATGTTATCCTGTGGTCATATTTACTTAAAACTGAATACTCATTCTTCTTTATGCTAATAATGAAATATAAAACACAAAATCATCGTATCAATATCAACCCCAACCCACAGAGGTGCAATGGGGTAGTTTAGTTTACATATTGGAAAAAAAAAACTCTAAATTAAATACTTATTATATATACGCGTTTAGTAATTAAATCCCTTCAAGGATGGTGTTTTACCCATTTTTTTAAATTGCTTCTATCAAATTCCAAAATTTACGCGGGCGAAACCGCGAGCAAATGCTAGTCTAAAATAAATATATTTGACATTGGGGTAGATCTATTAACACATCTATGTAAAAATCACCGGTAGTCTTGTATTGATGGTGCGAGTCATTTTGAGGTGACATATTGCGAACTGCTGACATGATGGTAGATAGCTATTGCCATGGTGTACTCGCATGGTAGTAGATCGATTCGCCTCACTCGGTCACATTAGTGCGAGTTAAAGGCGTCAAAATAGTCTTTTTCAAAACGATGTGTGAGTTGACGTCCGAATCGCATGCATGCTGCGGCTTGCGACGTGTGAGAGACGAGTAGCGAGTAGAATCATAAATTGTCGTGAGAACGATGCGAGCTATAGACTGACTTGCATATGACACTAACATGATACTAGTACTCAGATTGCGTGACCAATCCGAGTCCATTGCAAAGGAAGAGCCCGTTCGTATAATTAATTATTTATTATTTTACAGATTCCTGGTTTATTTACGGTTATCCGTTATCATGGGTTTGAGCTTCGTCTTGGAAGTTATCAGCTCGTTTTATCCGGACTTCTCGTTCTGGTACATAACCGACGCGTACAATATGTTCATTGGCGTTGTGATATTCCTCACCTTCGTGTGTAAGAAAAGTATATTTACTCAATTATCAAGAAGGTAATTTTCTTTTTAACGTTTTATTTATTACTAGCTTCTCCTCGCTATTTTACTCGCGTTTACGGATACTGCTTCATTCCTATGAGCCGTAGCGTGATGTAATATAGCCCATAAAGTTTCTCAATAAATAGGCTGTTTAATACAAAAATAATTTCTTAAATTGAATGAATAGTTTCAAAGATATGTAGGGGGTACATAAAAACTTATAAACACACTTTACTTCTTTATAGTATTAGATTTACCAAAGAGGATCTACCGAGTAACCAAGAGATCATTTATTAAGATTTTTTTTTAACTGATTTAAAAAAGGAAAAAATTCCCAAGATGGCGGTATGTTGTATGTTGTTTTTATATCTTTGCTAATTGTAAATTAATAATTCTTTTTTTATCAAAAGAATATACTCAAGTTGAAGTTCTTGTATATAGTACATTAGGGTCCTATGAAGACTTACGGAGATAAATAAAAATAATGCTATTTGAAGTCAGTTAAATTTTGTTATGAAAACATAATTTTCGTTACAGATTCAAGAAAAATTGTGGAGACGATAATATCGACACA
This sequence comes from Hypolimnas misippus, assembly GCA_037950945.1. NCBI lineage: Eukaryota > Metazoa > Arthropoda > Insecta > Lepidoptera > Nymphalidae > Hypolimnas > Hypolimnas misippus. Next base: position 3,841,077 of record JBBEEQ010000006.1, on the reverse strand, counting down.
GAGTAGTTTCTTATATTTTAGAAAGCAACTTTAGGACATATTTGTCAGAATATTAATAAATGAATATTTTATATATATTTTTATTTTTGTCTTACATCACTTGTATCCTTGTATCCTAGAATTCGGAATTTCGTTAAAAAGGAAAAGCAGATCCTTTGATTATACATATTTAAGATTATTTCTTAAAAGAAAAAACAAATATATTCATAGTAATAAGTTTTTAAACAACTTCGAAAAAGGAGCATGTTTTTTATGTTTGTTTATCCATTTCTCCGCCGATTGTGGACTGATTTTACAATTTATTTTTGGTACCCTTTGGGTATACTTCCGAATTGCTCTAATTGTCATCAAGTCAAGATCGAGGAAATTCTTCAAAATATTATAGACGCACCCATACCGATTTATGTATTTTTGATTCTCGTGGATTTGATATTAAAAAGCCACATTCGGTGGAGTGGAACTGATGATGAAGATCACCGATGGCGAACGGAACTACTCAATTAAAAGTATTTAACGGGTAAGGATTTCATTACTTCATTATCATTGCTAAACAATTTATTGTTGGTCACAATGCATATGGTACAGTAGAGGTGATGGTGCAAAACCACGAGAACTCCTCAATAATTAACAGCCCTGCATCCAAAAGAGCTATATTTTGATAATCGTGATAAGCAGTTCACATTAGATTATTGTGACTTAGGTAAGTCACAAACTGTACTTAGCTACTGCTTTATTATATTCGTAACTTAAAACTAGCCAGTGCAATAAATATTATAATAGACGCTATATGTATACTGATAAGCAAAAATGTGTCAATCCACAAAAATGTATATTCGAAAATATTGATGTATTCTGATAATGCGTTACCTATTACGAATTATTAAAAAAAATCAAGTCATCTGAACTAAATAAGTGTGGGAAAAGGTTCTTAATCAAACGTTTCGATTTTCATGTGCGTTCCATATTTTGCAATTTATACAATGATATCAAATATTTGAAAAACTTATTATTAGATAAAAGTTTTTATTGAATCAAACAGTTTTTAATTTACTCTACCTTTTATCAAAATAGAAAACAAAAGACGGATATACATACACTTCTTCAAAAAATTTTTTTAAGAATAGGTTTGACATCTTTAGACGCTATTTTCTCAAAATCTCGCTTATCAGCATCCATATATCATGCATTTCATTCAGGCAGCTAGTTGAACGTGCGAATAGTAAAGAGGCTAGGCTGCTAATTAAACGGCTAATTAAGTTAGTTGATTGCGACGTATCTCGCATATAAAATAGTCATAGATTATTATTAGCGAGTAGATATAAAACTTTTCTGATCATCATTAATTTGTTCATGATAAAAGACGTAGCTGTACTTAATATATTTATTAATTTGCTATTAATCTATGTTATTTGTAGAATTCAGTACTTAATATCTTATTTAAAAATGCATTAAGTTTTTTTTTTGTTCAACCATAGACTATTCATCATGAAAATATGTAGTTGGGCGTCTTAAGAGTTTTGACGAAATTCGATTTGTTAATTTTGCTCGACTACTCGCTAGCGTCGCCTCGGGCATACCATAACGCATCAGTCGATTGTCTTTAGTAAACGCGTTTTATGGGTACGGCGTCTAGATGAATTTTAATTAAATATGTGATGATATATGAACCCTGATGAGCAGTATGGACGCTGATAAGCAATAGTGTGTCAAACCACACGGACTTCATTTAAAAAAAGTGGCGTCTAAAGATGTCAAACCTATTCTTAAAAAAGTTTGGAGCAGTATCTATATTTTCTTTTTTATTTTGATAATGGATATAATGAATATAATAATGTAAAAAGTTTTTTAAATAAATGAGATTATTCCATATTGCAAAATATGGAACACACTTCAAGATTCGAAACATTAAATTAAGAAACGTTTCCGTTTTTATTTAGTTTAGATGACTTAAAATATTATTGAATAATGTTAAATACGTGACGCATTATCAGAATACTCATCAATATCTTTGAATTTGACTCTTTGTGGCTTGACACATTATTGCTTATCCTTTACACATTATATATGCATCCATATATACTTAAATCAAAGTTATGTGCACGGTTTTTTTCAGTAAATTTATAGGGTTAGGAGGAAATAGACAAACAATAATATCTACGCAATCTTACTGCGAATGTTTTTGAGGATGGCATCCGGCCATCAATCGATCGATTGAAATCGATGTTCGGATAGATGTTTAATGTTCTATCACGCAAGAACGAGTAAACAGATTTGATGAAACTTTTTATTAATATAGTTCATCTTTTAGGAAACACCTTAAATTGAGTTAATCCTATTTTATGGTGTATAAATCGTAGTACAAAAACGTATAATTAAAATATAAATTCATTGAATTAAATAATATTTGGCTGTATAAATTATTCCCGTTGATTTTTGTCACCAGCAAAAAAAGCTAATGGCGCCAAAACTAGGAGGTGGATTTCAACACTATGAAACGTAAAAATTATTGTCGCGAAATTCATTAAAACATTACTCAATGTTCTCTTTAATGCAGATTGCTGAAGTAAATTAATAAACCATAGAAAATCCTATATATATAATGTGATCCTGGAGTTTAAGATAAGATATTGTAGTGATGTTTTCTTTCACCACCGAGCACAAGATGAATTAAAATATAAAGCTTCATATAAATTTAAAAATAGATTTCTAACTTTACGATTCCAAGGTAAATAAAGTAACTATTTAGTAAAATAAAGTGGTAAGTATTGTTTTCTATTTATTTTCAACTTAATATCTTTAATACATCACACCTAAGCCACTTTCTTTATAAATACCAGGTGGGCGGAGGCCAGTCTCTTATATTTGCAGGATGTTTGGAATACTCGACATTACTTAGTTCTTGCTCTAACATAACACGTAATTGAGGACTGTTTTTCAGCACAGTCACTTGGTTTTCAAACAGTAGAGATTACCTAGTAAGTTTTCCAAGAAATTTTAAAATTGGCGATCTTATAGATTTTGTATTGTCCTTTCTGAATTTCTTCTCCACCTCGTATCTTGACGTCCCGCCATATTTGACACAGACCAGACGCATTTTGCAAAAAAAAAAATCATTCTTAACGTTAATATTTTTTGTTACTATTTTATAAGAATTACAAGAATTTTTTTTTAATTAAATGCTTCTATATATCTGTATAGTCGCTAAGCTATAACTACACAATAAATGAAAAAAACAGAAAACAAACACAGTCATTACTGGTAAACGAAGATTTAAAAAAGTAAAGTTAAAGGAAGTATTTGAATATTAAACAATCACTGTGTATAAAATCAATAAATAATCGTGTAAAATGTGTATAAGAGTACTTCAAAGTGGTATATGATTGCACTTTTAACAGATAAGATAAACCTCTCAATACGGTTGTATTGGTTAGAAGATTTATCGAATAAAATTGTATATTGTTTAATGACAAAGACTATGGTCACACTAATTAATACAAAAGCATGCTGAATAAAAAGTGTACGCCGACACAGAAGTAACGACGATGTTAAGTTAAATTTCATGATATTTTATATTCTTTTGCGAGGAAGGAAGGAGTTGGTACAGCAGCTCTCGGGATATTTTCATAATTATGTAATGAAATTGTATAGCATCGTATCTGGCTGTCACTGATTTGAAAAAATGTAATCATAAGATTTCTCTGTTGATGATAATCAACGGTTGATAGACCCCAGATTGATATTGACGATGTAATGACAGAATTAATTGATTTTTTTTGTACAAAAGCAGAAAGTGAACTTGATAAGAAATATAGCATATACAAAAGTACCCATGACCATATCTGGAAGCTGGGATTCAAGAAATAGCTCGATATTTCGGTATCATATGAATTCAAAGAAATTGATATCCCATTTGTGATTTTCTCCTTTAACACAAGAAAAACTAAAACAAGAAAAAAAAAAGTTATTTAAAAATTTTTGTTACTTGAGATGAAAAATGTGTTATTTAAAATAGCATTCGGCGCAAGAGAACACGTTATAAACAAAATTAGTCTGCGCGAACAATATTGAAAGTTTATTTGTACAAGCTGGAGGTCATATTGTGAATTTCAAATAGCAAAGAAATGCCCGATTATAAGACGAAGCTGAGACGTCGAACGATTTACATGTTCATTGCCAATAATTAACAGCATTTTGTGATTTATTTTGACGAGTATGACGAGTATTGATGAGTAAAATCATCATACTAACATTTGATGCGATGGAACTAACGAGAGATCTTTAACGAATATCCAAAATTATCAGGACTTGGATGAAAAGTGACGCCACGTCAATCGTATAGTCCAGATTTTATACAAACAGATTATCATTTGTTTCGCTTCCTGCATAATTTGCTTCGTGGTAGTGATAGTATTATGTGGACCACGACAATATCAAGAGCTACTAGAGCCAGTTTTTTGAGGGACTAGATCAGGTCCTTCTATAGGAAAGAAACAGTAAAGTTATCCAAAAGATGACAAAAGTTCATTGAATACTAAGAAAATTACTACATTCAGTAAAATCTGTTTTGTCTCTTGCAAAAATTGTTAATTTTTGTTTGAAAAACGGTCATTACTTTTTGACCAACGCAATATAATTAGTTAGAAGTATTGTAAAGCAAAGAAAATGAAATTAAAATTTGCCAATACCATTGCCATTAACATTTATGTTTATCGTTACTTTTACGTAAACTTGCGCCCGCGCATCGGAATACGGAATTCGATTATTATAGTTGACTCATGAATTTTGAGCATTTTAACGCACTTTTTACGCGGTTACTCTGAAAACCGCACGTTACAATGGAGTATACGTTTCCTTTACGCTACACGGTGATCGTATTTCTTATGATAATGAGTAAAAGTGGATGGGCTTTAGGTAAATGTGTCGCGAAGTGTTGTCCCGGTAATGCCTATATTTATGTGAACATATCAAATGTGTGTGTACCAAGTGCTAAACCAAAAGGAGATTTCTCAGAAGTGGACGTTTATGATCATAATTTGATGAGAATTGGAAGTTTGAAAGATTCCTTTAAAATCGTCGATGGAAAACTCTTCGATACTGTGCTCGATGTCTCACAAATGCCCAGTATCAGAGCTTATGTGCTTGAGGTGTTTATTTTTATAATCGACCGCTTAAATTTACACAAAGGATAATATATATTTTTAATATAAAATAAGAGGACAAACAAGCAAATTGTACCTGATGTTAAGTGGTCACTGTCACCCATGGACATTGTAACATCAGGGAAATTGCGAGTGAGTGAGTGAGCGACTTTAAATAGCTATAATAAAAAAGAGCGAACATTGTGTATGCGAAGTAAACTCTGGAACCACTGAATCTCTTTTAAAAATTATTAGGTCATTTGAAAGACACATTGTTCTAGATGGTCATAGGCTATACTTTATATATGGATGTTGATAAGCAATACTGTGTCAAACGACACGATCTTCATTTTGAGAAAGTGGCGTCTAAAGATGTCAAAATTATTCTTAATAAATTTGTTTGAAGAAGTATATGTCTATCTTTTTTTTCTATTTTCATAAAAAGTATAATGAGATAAAAGCAAATATATATGTAGGTGTAATGAAAAGTTTTACCTAATAATAAGTTTTTCTAATTTGTGAGATTATTGTTTATTGCAAAATTCGAAACATTAAATCAAAACAGTTTTTTTCCATATTTATTCAATTTAGATGACTTAAATTTGTTTTGAATTATGTTAAATACGTGACGCATTATTAGAATACATGAATATCTCTGAATTTGCCTTTTTGTGGGTTGACACATTATTGCTTATCAGCTTCCATATATGTATGTGTATTATTTTAAATCAAAATCTACATAAACGCTCGCTGTATATGCATGTGCAAATATAGGAAAGTTAATATAATAAACGTTTCATTTAAACGTTATTTCGTCTCAGAACGGCAATCTCCAGTTGAAACTCATAGTACCAAATGCATATCCAAAATGGGAAACGATAAATAATGAACACTTTTGCATGGACTACCTGCGAAATGACAAAAATACATTTACACCGGTATATATGTTTTTGAAGAAAAGTGCTCAGAAGAATCGGACTTACTCGATTGCAGGTAAGGCATTTGTATTAATAGTCATTGTAATTTCAATTTAACCCTTAAATGCGTGGTGTATCAAAATTGAAACGCTTAGTTCAAAGTCTATTGTCATCTAAACATGTTTTTATTTGATATATATACCTTATTTTGGTGTATGTTTATATTTTATATGACCTGTAATTGTAATTATTTTGTTATTATTTTCAAATAAATCTACTGGTTATGCTGTTGATGTAATTTTCATTTAGATGAAATAAAAATGCAATCATGCATTTAAGGGTTAAAAGTATATTGCTAATACATTGAAAGGGTAAAGAAGTTCCAAAGGTTTTTTTCTTTTTTACAAGCGACATTATTCATTATTATTATTTTTTGGGCTAATAAAAGTCGAGAATTTAATTTACTAAATGAATGCTAAATGAAAAGATTACAATTCTTTTATTATGAACTTTCTCAAAGCTCTTAAATATTATTTTTATGAATGAAGAAATTTTAACAAAATAAATAGAAATATACGATATAAATAATTTAATTACTTCTACAACTACAGAATAGGAAATATGGAACACAAATATGTACTAGACTTTAATGAAATTGATCCTTAACCAAAATTTTTAAATAATGCGAACATACAAAAACAATAAAAACTAGGACGCTGATAAGCAATACTGTGTTAAGCACGGACTTCTTTTTGAGAAAACGGCGTCTAAACATGTCAAACCTTGATAAAATTGTTTTTGTCTTAATAAAATTGTTTTCTAATTTGGTAAATAGTATAATGAACTACAATAAGATAGGTATAATGAAAAGTTTCATCAAATAATTTGTTTTACAAATATATGAGATTATTGTGTACAGCAAAACATGGAACTTCAATATTCGAAACGTAAAAAAAAAAAAATTTTTCGTACTTCAGGTGAGTTCAGATAACTTACAAAAATATTGCACGTAAAAATGTTAAATACGTGACGTATTATCAGAATACATCAATATCAATGAATGTGAATGTGGGTTAACACATTATTGCTTATCAGCATCCATGTAGTTTGTAATTGTTTCAAACGCAACCAACGTTTGTTTTAACCATTTATGTTGTATTCAATCGATATATGGTTCTTACCTATGTTTAGTGACAATGGACGTACATAATTATATAAGGCGAGAATTACACTTATAATTTTGCTCTCATACTTTTTAATTGTTTGTCATTGCTTTACACCTGAAAGAATTTATTGTCAGTGCCTTATTTTTGACGGACTTACTTTCGTAACGTTAACTGTGTAACTGTTACCGGATTACCGGATTATGTTACCATATACGAGAGTAAAACTTACAAATGTAATTTTCGCCTATCATGAGGGCTGGTGTATTTTTCGCCTAGAGAGAGGGAAGTGAGAGAAGTATTCTAGCCATCATTCCACATGATATGTACAGAAATTATTATGATATATAAATATCTAAGCTTCTCTTTTTGTAGGTATAAACTACATAATTATACTATATTCTAATTATATTATTCAGTACACGGTAGGTATCGTACGTAGTAAAGGGAACGTATGTATAAATTTATATGTCAAGTTCAACTATATTAAAAATGGATTTAATTATGCAAAAGTACGTTTCCGTTGACTTTTTTGTTGAAATGTTCACAATTACAATAAATATTATGTTAAGTACATTATATTTACATCCATTGTTATGAAATTTACGTTAGTATATCATTTGAGGTAGAGCCTAGCTGAAGCATACGGACTACAGCTCGTTTATGGGCTGGCTCGACCGGGATAGTACCTCACTCCCATAGAAGATTGGCGTAAAGTAGCTAATATGGTTGCATTTGTACGGCGAGTAAGAGAACTGGAAGCCTAAATCCTTTCTTATTCCTTTCCCTACTTTCTATTCCCCATAATCCATTTTTCTTTTTTAAGCTGCCAACGCATTTGTGGCTTCTGATGCTGAAAATATTTATGAGTGGCGGAAATTACTTAACATAAGTAATTCCCGTCTGGTTATTTTTCCAGATACTTAAAAAAAAAGAAAAAAAAATTGCGAAATATAAATAAATAGATATCTAGAAATAGACTTATTCATCAATTGATTTTAATTTTCTAGCTCTCATAATATCCTGCATATTTCTATTGCTGGTACTCATAGTTTACTTGATTTTGGAAGAGCTAAGAAACCTTAAGGGTAAAATTCTTATGGGGATAGTAGTCAGTCTGCTCGGTGCCTTCGGCCTTTTGGCGACGTATCAAATTAGAAGGAGGAAAGTCAATGCTGAGATACCAAACGAAGAAGAATGTTACGGATTCAGTGAGTAAATTGAGTTTTTAATTATACTAACTTAAAAAAATAGGTAAGTTATAATATATATAGTCTCAGGCGGGTAAAAACCACCACCACCTTACCACGCCTCTCTTGGAGCGCCACGGGATCGGAGGTGCATTCGACCGTGTATACTATTCATATTTAATGCAACTTCGTCAAAACGTCGGGCAATAAAAAGGAACTACCATTAGTTATCGCGTAAGACCCGTTATATTAAATATGAGAAGTAAGTTATAGACTGTAAATGCCTTTCCTCTCCTATTAAAGAAACGGTCCAATTGTAAATTCTATTTTTTGATTATAAATTACTATAATAAGCTAATTATCAGGACAATAACACTTATAAGTTTTGTTTTCAGACTTTCGTAAAGTTTTACGTAAGTTGTTTGTTATAGATTTACACCTAAAAGAATTTACTGTCAGTTCCTTTATTATTTACACAGCCACAACTTTCGTTAGGTAACTGTAATCAGGACTGAAAGTTGCATTATGACAATTATAGGGCTTGTTTCACTGGTTCCTGGTAAAGTTTGAAATAGTTATCCGATATGTAATCCAATGAATAAGGTTTGCTAATATATTTTTTTATTTCACCATCCTACTCTCTGGAAAATAATTTATAAATTTGGCGTTTATAATTTGACGGAACGACAACGTCGCCTTCAAACGTTACACAGTCCCAATTTATCTTCGCTGAAATAAATTTTGAACACTTAAAAATGTATTATTTATCGTTTCAAAGGATATCAATAATAAACTTGCATAATATTATAAAATATGATTTGATTATTTTATAATCTATATACCTATATAAAAAACCTCAGAAACTACAAGTGCTAGAGATTTCAAATTTTGCATGGGGGTTCTTCTAGGACATACATATGTGCTCACTAAGACGATTCCAAAATTCGACCCTCAAAAGGATAAAACGTTTGGAAGTTTGTATGAAAGTCCTCTGCTAAGCGCAAGTGAATCCGCGAGAGGCCTTTACTGATAAATAATACGATGTATGTACAACTTCATATTTGTGTTCAAAATGTTTTTGCGTAAAAACGAACGACACGTGGCATTTGTTTAGTTTATTCACGAGTTTGTTTACCTTGTGCTTGTTCCACGCTGAACATTTAAGCACATTGCTGTATTATTATATTTCAGTTTATTTAAAATGAATAAAACACAACGAAAATTCAAAGCACAGCGTGAAAGTGTTCATTTCACCCAAGGAGAGACGAATCTTCTAAGAGGCATGAAACGCATAATTGAAACTAAAAAAGCGACGCTAAAACTTAGAACTGCAAAGTTTCTTAAAAATTAGTAGTTAATGAAATTAATAATTGTATGTGTATAGTCTATTTTTTTTACTTGTCTTATTTAGCAGACACATATGGCGTATTTCCAGCCACACATAAGTGTTAAATAAGAAATTATAGATTGAATGATTGAACTGAATCATTTTTTGTAAAGAAAAAAAATTGTTCGAAAATTCGCGATTATCATTTGGGATATTGTTAGCAACTAAAGACAGGTAAAGAAAAATAGAATATTAATATTTTATATTTAATATTTCACTTTCTATTAATGTAAGATTATTAAAATGTAATGAATCCTAAAATCTTTATCGTCGAGTATTTCGAAACAATTTGTTCTAAGGTACATTAATTCTTCCAAAGGGATTACGTAGGTAATTTCTTCATAATATTCATTAAATTCTTATTTTAAAAATTAAAATAAAATCCCCATTGAAGAAATTAACGCAAGTTATTATTTCTTTAAAATGTTTTTGTTGAAACAATTTTATTCCTTATATTTATCCCCCGATTAAAACTTATAACGACTTAAATAGTCCGGTAAGCTACCAGGAACTTTATCTGTGGTATATTTTTATTCGAGACGTTTAAAGCCCAAAATTGCAGTTCCAATGAAGCTATCGTAGACTTTATCAGTAACCGGTGAAACAAGCCCTAAAACTTACAAATGTAATTCTCGCATTGTCGTTTATAACAATTAAGACTCTTTGGTTAAGGACAATAAAACGAGAAACACATACATAGAGCATACTAAAGATAAGCGAATACAAAAACAACCTGATTTTTTATGGGGAATGTACATTACATTACGTTTGGTTTCAAGACCCCTCTGCCCTAATTTTAAAGAGCTTAATTGGACGTTGATAAACAATACTATGTCAAGCCACACGGACTTCGTTTTGAGAAAATGGCGTCTAAAGATGTCAAACCTATTCTCAGTAAATTTGTTTGAAGACGTTTATATTCATCTTTTCTTTTCTATTTTGATAAAATGTATATTGAATCAAAAGCAGATAGATTTATTTAATATCTTATCTAATAATAAGTTTTTAAATATTTGAGATTATTTTATAAATTGCAAAATATGGAACGCACCTGAAATTAGAAACATTGAGTTAAGATACTTTTTTCAATACTTATTTAGTTAAGATGCCTTGAAAATTTTTTGAATAATGTTAAATAGGTGACGTAGTATTAAAATACATCAATATCTCAAAATTTGACTTTTTGCGGGTTGACACATTATTGCTTATCAGCATCCAATTATAACTCGAACGCCCTGTATAGACATTTATTATAGAGTACAAGATAATAAATAGAATTTAAGAATTTGTGTCTGTCCGTCTGTTTGTTTCGGCTAATCGGAAAACGGAAACTCGGAACTCGGAAAGAGCTGGACCGATTTCGATGGCACTTTTACTCGCAGAAAGCTAATATTCTGAGGTATAAAATCGAATCGTTTTGCTTTTTAAATGTAAAGTTTTTGGTCTAATGTCACTATTTTCAGCTTGCTCCATTTACTTCTTCTTTTTGGCTGCTTTCTGCTGGATGAATGTTATGTCTTACGACATCTGGTGGAATTTAAGGTAAGTTAAGATAGAACACATAAAAAGAAGTTTTTCAAGTTATTATACTACTTTTAAATAATCCATGTTTTTATGATTGTTTAATTTCTTCGACATAATAAACATCAAAAACCTAACCTTTCTTTTTGGCTTCACCGCAGTCGGCTAATAACAATGATTAATCAATTGATTATTTGGACGCTGATAAGCAATACTGTGTCAAGTCACATGAACTTCATTTCGAGAAAATGGCGTCTAAAGATGTCTAACTTATTCTTAATAACTTTGTTTGAATAATTTTTATCCATATTTTATTTTCTTTTTTGATAAAAGGTATAAAAAATTAAAAGCAGGCAGATATGTTCAATATATTATCTAATAAAAAATTTGATAAATATATGAGACTATTGTATAAAGTACAAAAAATGGAACTACCTTGAAATTCAAAACAATTAATTAGAAACATTTTTCCATTTTAATTTATATGACTGTATTCATTATTGAATAATGTTAAATAGATGCAGTATCAAAATATACCAATATCTCCGAATTTGACTTTTTGCGGGTTGACACATTATTGCTTAACAGCATCCATTTATCGAAGAAATGTACACGCCTTCAAGATGCTTAATATAGAACTTTTATGGAAACGTCCAAACCCTGTTTTACTCCCTTAAGGGTCGTATTTTACAATATCCCGCCCTAATGAGCACCTACGTCCTAAATAGAACTATCTGGATGGATGTATAGTATCTGGATGACTGGAGCTTTGCTTACTTTTTTTTGGTAACAGATATTTTGTAAAAACGAAACCTTGCTAGATCGATTTTTCATCCTCAAAATCCCTTGCATACTAAATTTCATGAAAATCGTTGGAGCCGTTTTATACAAGAATTTTCCGTTTAAACTTATTAGATGCTCTTGATAGATAGAAACCATAAGTATTTAGTACATAATCTACAGGTACACAATTAAACATATACATTTTTACATGTAAAACTTTTCATTTATATAGGACCATTATGAGTCGAACTATACGAGTACATCGACGTGGAAAAAGTCGCAAATTCATGTTCTACTGCATCTACGCTTGGGGCTTGCCTTTCGCAATGGCCGTAGCGCTGAGGCTCGTGGACCAGACCGATCTGTCTGACAGGCCGTGGATCATCAAGCCGAACATTAATGCGGGTGGATGCTTTATTTCAGGTAAATAACCGTATTTTTTAGTTATTATCTCCACAGATCTATAGCGTCAATCCCCAGCCACCGTACCCAAGTAGTTAGGACGAGTTAAGAGTTGACAGTAACATATACATATTTTTTTCCAGGTAACGAGAAACTATTGTACCTATACGTTCCCATGATGATATTGATCCTGAGCAACTGGATCCTATTCATGATGACAGCCGTCAACTTTTGGCGAACCAAACAAGACGTCAAAATTATCAAGTCCAATTACTCGAACAATTATTTAAATCAAAAGGAGAGGTGAGTCTATTCCAATATGTTTTTATTGATGTTGACATTGGTGGTGATTGGTTGTTAGTTTTACTCTCGTAATTGATATTAAACAACTCTGTGACCTGGTAACAATTACCTAGATAGCTTACGACATCAGTGGTTAACAAAAAAAAAGGTACCCGTCGATAAATTCTTTAAGGTGTAAAGCAATAAGAAACAACTCTTGTACATCTTCATTAAGGTCTAAGAACAAAATTTATAAGTGTGATTCTTAGCTTAGAACTCGAAACTACAATAATTTAATAAGAACTTCCCAATTTTACAACTTTCAAAGAATCCATAATATACCATGTTTAATTAGTATATTATTTACTACTTGTATTAAAATTAAATATATTATCGTTTTAAAATGGCGTTCTTGTTCATGTCATCTTTTTACTTTTACGTAAAGGTGCTAGTTTTTAACTTATATTTTATATATATTTCAGACATACAATTAAAATTAAAATAAATATTTTTAACTCAAAAATTATATACAAAAATTAATTATTAATAAAATTTTCATTTACCTTGTGCTACACCTTAAGCGACAAAATTTTATTATATGTATATGTAGCCGAGATGGCCTAGTGGTTAGAACACGTCGATCACAACCGATGCACGCGGGTATAAACCCTACTAGCATCGCTGGTTTTTCAAGTGCTAAGTTTGCGTTTAAATTAATCTCGAACTCGGCGGTAAAGGAAAACATCGTGAGGAAACCTGCATGTGCCGAAAGAAATTCTGACATATGTGTATCCGCCAACCCGCATTGGTGCAGCCTGGTGGATTAAGCTCTAAGCCTTCTCCTTGATAGGAGATGAGGCCTTTGCCCAGCAGTGGGACATTTACAGGCTTAGTTACTTCACTTTACTATATGTGTGTTGAAACTTATTTCTCACGCTTATTACTCCACAGATTCCTGGTTTACTTCCGGTTATCGCTTATCATGGGATTGAGCTTCGTCTTGGAAGTAGTCAGCTCGTTTTATCCGGATTTCTTATTTTGGTACATAACCGATTCGTACAATATGCTTATTGGCGTCCTGATATTCCTCACCTTCGTGTGTAAGAAAAGTATATTTATTAAATTATCAAAAAGGTAATATTGTAGGGGTGTAATTATGTTAAACTATCGCTATCAATAAATTTCGAATATAGTTATAAAAATATTTGGACAGTTAGACGCTGATAAGCAATACTATGTCAAGCGACAGCGACTCAAAATAATTGAGAAAATTACACCTAAAGATGTCAGGTATATTCTTAATAAATTTGTTTGGATGTCCATCTGTTCTTATCTATTTTGTTAAAAGAAACTTAAGTAAAAGTAATTAAAAGCAGGTGGGTATAATAAGAAGTGATATCTTATAATAAGTCTTTCTAAAATATGAGATTATTGCATCTTGAAAAATATAGCACACACTATAATTTAAAACATTAAAAAAACTTTTTCCAAACTTTTTTTTTATTTTAATTGGATGACTTAAAATGTTTTTAAATAATGTTGAATATACAACGCATTATCAGAATTTTTTGAATTTATGGGTTGACACGTTATCGCTAATCAGCATCCAGTAAAAATATCGTTTTCGAACAAAAATCAGAAATCAAATGTCAGAATGTAGTGTATTGAGTGATAGCGATAGTTTAACGTAATTGCCTTGGGAATTGCTTGCCAGGTGATTTTAGAATAATTATATTTTTTATTTCAGATTTCAGAAGAACCGCGCAGACGATAGCACCGACACGAATGTGACAAGCTTTGCGAATTAATTTTAAGACATGGCGACAAATTGTAAATATATACATTCATGGCAATATATAATTTTATTATTTGTAACCTATTTATTTCATCACCTTATTTTAATATACGGAGTTTTTTTTTCAGAAGAACAGGAAAATTTCATTTGATTATAACAACCTTAGGATATGATTTTCTTTTGGATAACGAAAAAAAAACAATATTATGTTATAAAACTGAGTTTTTAAGACACGAAATGTCTTAAAAAAGTTTCGTAATGAATTAATAATAATTTTTAACCATGATAAAAATCAAAAACCTCAAAAGTGTGGGCTTACTATTAATAAGGATTAAAGCAAATTCTCTCAAACAATTATTAATATTTTATTTTACAATTTTAAAACAAAAACAAAGAGCTTACCATACTCTATTAATGACATTAGAAATATGACGATTTTTTTTTTTTAATTTGATCAGTAATAAAGCCTAGATATATAAGAAGTTCCAATCCCAGTTTTAATTTTAGAGGTTTTCTCTTATTTCAGTGTCAATATAATTTTAGTGTGTTTTACTACCAGTATATATGTTTGTGTTGTTTGAAGTAGGTCAAAATGTATCTGATTAATATGCTAACTTTTCCAAACGTGCCGCCATATTGGAAAGGTTGGCGCCTAAAAAAATTTTTGACAATATCTTCTGTCCTACTCTTTGTGAAAATAGTTATAACTGAGCAAGCACATCGCCCATAATTTCATTCCTGACGTTAATTTTTTTTGGTTACTACGAAAGTAAAAGAAAAAATAAATACTTGTAGATATTAGTATAGTCAGTGGCCTACACAAAGCCACAATAGCAATATAGGTATAAGAAGAAAAATATTCATCAAAACAATAAACTTATAAAAATAAACAGAAAACAAACACAGTACTTATTATTGTTTTCGCAATCTATACTAACATTATAAAGCTGAAGAGTTTGTTTGTTTGATTTTTTGCTTAAACGTGCTAATCTCAGGAACTACTGGTCCGATTTGAAAAATTCTTTTAGTGTTAGATAGCCCATTTATCGAGGAAATCTATAGGCTATATATTATCACGCTAAAACCAAAAGGAGCGGAGCACCAATGAAGAATGTTTCATAATCGGGAGATATTTTCTTATTGAGAGAGCTTATGCTGCGTGCGCTGCGTAAAGGGTTAAAGTTTCGAAAAAATCATGTATGACAGAATTGATCCCCTTTAAAAGTTCTAAAAAAAAGTCCGCGACAGCATATGTCTATCTTTTAAGGTTAGCTCACTATAACCGTTTTTATGCTAACCAAATTTGTTCTAAAATAATGCATTATTAGCTAAAAGTAACTATTCCACGCGGACGAAGTCGCGGGCGGAAGTTAGTAAATTAATAAAACTATTCATATCAAATTATTTTCAATGTTTAAACTAGATTGTTACTTAACATAGTAATAAATAATAAACGAACAAACCAATTTATTAATAATAATATTATTGTTTAGAATAATATTGAATTATTTACAAGGTTAACAATTTATATATTGTAAATTGTATTATATTATTAATAAAAATATACTTAATTTTAAATAAATAAGGAAATATTTCAATATTATACAATCATTTTATTAAAAAGATAAGAGTACTTAAAAGTGGTATATGATTGCCCTTTCAACAGATAAGATAAACCACACAAGACTGTGGTAGCGTAGTTGGGTGAGGCGTTCATTGAATACAAATATATGTATATTGCTTAGCAAACATTGTGGTCGCACTAAACAGAAAAGCAAGCCGAGGAAAGAAAAAGTTTACGCAAAAATAAATCTAACGATTAATATTGTATCATATTGATATTACAGTGAACTCATAGAAATTAGTAATCCCATTTGTGAATTGTTAGTGGTGATGAGAAATGTGTAAACAAATTAAAAATCACAAGGAAATAATGTTAGATTAATTGTACAAGATGGAGTTTACATTGTGTATTTGGTGGTATAAATAATATTGTCTTTTTTATATAAAAAAGGGGGGCAAACGAGCAAATAGTACCACCTGATATTAAGAGGTTACCATCGCCCATGGACATCTGCAACATCAGAGGCGTTACTGGTAAATACTATTAAGAAATCAATTAACATATTTATTGCTAGAAATTGACGACATTTTATAATTTATTGCGACGAGTATAGTTGAAATGAGTTAGAACCTCATCCATCAGGCTAACGTTTGACGTGATGAGATCTACAAATATTTTTTTTAATAGTTAATCAAAAGTTATTTGGACTTGTATGAAGCTCGTCATTATTCCACGCCTATCGTAAAGCCCAGATCTTAAACTATTATATTATTACTTGTTTCACTCCTATCCGAAAGATGAAAAAGGTTATCATCAATCGTCATCTTTTCAGCCGTAGGAAGTCCACTGCTGGATGTAGGTCTCCCCTATAGATCTCCAAAGGGACCAGTTCGAAGTGGTTTGTATCCAGCGTCTTCCGGCGACCTTAGCAAAAAAATACAAAGGAAATTTATTGAATAAAATCTGGTTTGATTTAAAAAATTCGAGTTAATTTTTGTTTTAAAAACGGACGTTACATTTCGATCACGCCAACATTATAAAAGCAAGTATTGTGAAGCAAGTGCTCAAATGAAAACGTGACGCTTTATGAGAATAGTGTGAATATAGTTGAAATTAAAATTAGTCCATGCCATTGACATTTTACGTCCATAATTATCGTAACTATTATTTTGACGTAAACAAGCACCCGCGCCTCGAAACGCAGAATTCCAACATGACTGGATTATCATAGTTGACTCAGAATTTTGAATTATTTAACGCACTATTCACGCGGATACTCTGAAAACCACACGTACAATGGAGTATACGTTTCCTTTACGCTACACTGTGATCGTATTTCTTATGATAATAACTGATTCAAAAGCGAATTTCGAAAGTGAATGTGCTTTAGGGAAATGTGTCGCGAAGTGTTGTCCCGGCAATGCTTATATATATGTAGACGAATCAAATGTGTGTGTACCAAGTGCTACATCAAGAGGAGATTTCTCAGAAGTGGACGTTTATGATCATAATTTGATAAGAACTGGAAGTTTGAAAGATTCCTTTAAAATCGTCGATGGAAAACTCTTTGATACTGTGCTCGATATCTCACAAATACCCAGTATCAGTGCTTATGTTCTTGAGGTATAACATTTTTTAAAATTAACTGTTTTTTTATTTATTATATAATACAATAAGACAGAGTAATTGCCATAAAGCCACTAATGGGTTTATCTGGGCAAGTTGTCGTTCGCAGCGTATTCGTATTGAAATTAAAGAGTATGAAACTGAAAAGTATTTCATTTTCATTCACATAAGTTAGGTTGACTTAAGTAATATAATTTTATTTTATTACTATATTGTTATTTTTTATATACATTTTGTAAATGTTTCGACAAGTTATTTAAAATATAAGGTATTATTTTAACATTCTTGTTACCATATACATTATTAGTCTTAGATATATTTTTAACGATTCTGAGATTATTAGGCCTTATTATTTCTATGAGAAATATGCATTTACAACGTTTAAGATTTGGTAGCAATATTTATAAGAGATTTTCATTACATTGCATTATTTAAATTGATATTTAAATCTTAAGCGTTAATCTCTACTAATAATATTATAAGGAAAGAGTAGAAATTGTGTGTTGTGCGTTGAAAATATCACCATTACCATTTGAAAGGCACATCATTCAGGATGACCATAGATAGCCTATGGTCACCTAGAATGATATGCCTGTGTATGTGTGTGAATATGTATATATGCGTTTTTTTTTTAAATCAACATCTACATAAACGCTCGCCTCCGTGTGTTGCATGTGCGTGTACTTATTTGGACAAACGACGTAAAAGTAACTTCATATTTTCAAAATTCTTTTGTCGTAGAATGGCAATCTCCAGTTGAAACTTGTGTTACCAAATGCATTTCCAAAGTGGCAAACAATAAAAAATGAACACTTTTGCATGGAGTACCTGCGAGAGGACAATGAAACATTTATATTTACTCCGGTCTATTCTATGGTTTGGGAGGAAACTGCCGCGAAGAACTCGTCTTATTCGATTGCAGGTAACGCATAGTTTTAATTAGTATTAATATTAAGTACTTAACTTATTTTAAATATCAAAATATGAATGAAGCTAAAACATCGAAACAGTAATTATGTTGTTTTGTTTTTTTTTACAACCGACATTAATCATTTTATTTTTTTGTTTGGCAAAATAAAAGTCGAGAATTTCATTTCCGCTAAATGAAAAGATGATAAATTCTTTTTTGTTAACTTCCTTAAAGTTTATGAGTAATATTTTTACGAATGAATGTTTTTTAACAAAATAAATAGAAATATGCGATGTAAAATATTTAATTCTACAACCATAGACTAAGAAATAGAAACCACAAATATGTACTAGACTTTGATGAAATTGATCCGCATGTGTATTAAATAACGCCACTAGTAGAACATACAAAAACAATAAAAATCTAGAATTTTAATAAAACTTAACCAAGCCATTATGTAGTTAGCAATGTTTGTTTCAACATTAACCAATTTTTATAACATATGTTATTTGACATGTAGTATACATACTATTGTCTAAATTTTATGCTTGTCTTATTTGGTAACAATACCCGGAACGAAACTCACGAATTTCGAAACATTATGTTTCATTATAATTTTTCACTATAAAAAATGATTCAGTTCAATAATTAATCGATAATTTCTCTCTCTAATTCTTATTTGTAGTTAAAAATACATGGTGTATTTTACTAAATAAAACAAGTTAAGAAAAGTCGACTATAATAAATTTAGTGACAATGGATGTATATATGGCGAGAATTACACCTATAAGTTTTGGTCCCAGAGTTTTATAAAGATTAACATAAATCGTTTGTCATTGCTTTACACTTGAAAGAATATCCTGACAGTGCCTTATTTTGGACGGACTCATAGTTTTCTTTGGGCTACCTAGGTAATTGTTGCCGGGCTACAAAATTGTTTTATACCACTTACGAGAGTAAATATTACAAATGTAATTCTCGCCTATCATAAGGGTTGGTGTATTTTTCGCCTAGAGATTGAGGGAAGTGCTGCTAGCAATCTAGCCACCGTTCCACGTACACATGATATGTGCAGAAATCATTATAATTTGGAAATATCTAAGTTTCTCTTGTTGTAGTTATATAACTTAGTAATACGGCATATATGTGTACAGTTTACATGTCAGAATGGTTTTGCGTGAAAACGAAACGCAACAGGGGTTTTGTTTAATTTATTCACGAGTTTGTTCACTTTTTGTTTGTTAGAGTTTGTTTGAGAGAGCTTGGCTTAACTATTTAGCACATTGTTCTTTTATAATGTTTACGTTTATTTAAAGTGAATAAAGCACAAAATAATAACGAAAATTCAATAACGAGTACAACGCGAAAGTAGTGTTTATTTCACTCCAGAAGAGACGAATCTTCTGAGAGGCAGAAAACGCATAATTTAAAAAGTGACAATACTTGGATCTACAAAGTTCCTTAAAAATTAGGAGTTAATGATGTTAATAATTATATGTGTTAATATTTGTGTATTTGATATTTTAGGTGGATAAGTTCCGATGAAGTTATCGTGGTTTTTATCCGTAACTGGTGAAAAGCCCTAAAGCTTACAAATGTAATTCTCGCCATAATGTTTATAATAATCAAAACTCTTTGGTTAAATACAATAAACGAGTTATCTAACATATAAATAGGGTATCATATCAGATGGCCATGATCAAACTAATAAACACTTCAGCTTCATTTTTACTAGCTTCCGCAAGCGGGTTCGCCTGCGTACAATATTGATAAAAAACTTTAAGTGCTATTCTGCCATATAAGATATATTATCGTAAAGTTACATCAAAATCTGGCCTGTAGTTTTGGCATGAAAGAGCAAGAAACATCCAACTTTACCACTTTCGCATTTATTGTATGTATTGTAAGACTAATTGACCGTGCGAATTCTTTGAATATTTTGTAGTCATTATTACTGTTAGTTTTAGTGAAGGCATTAATTTTGAGACAATTGCATCATTTTCGTCATTTCAGTGAAATATTATCCTCAAAAAGGCGACAAAACACATGTCAAAATAAATAAACAGGTCGTTCGATTTTTAAATCGTGTCCTTTAAACAGGGAGGTGGAGCATTTATTCCGTCCGCCATTCCTTTCCTTATTTCCACTTTTATGGCTCTTCAGAAAACTCTTAACATCATGTGTCCCGTCTGCTCGTTTATCAAATATTTTCAATAATAAAAAACTCAAACGTCCTGTATATACGTTTAATATAGAATATAATATTTGATTTTATTCTTTATCCTAATTAAAAAGAGAATCGATCGAATATATCTACGTTTAGTCTAACGTCTAATAACGTTGATGAGTTCGCTAGTAATAGAGGCATAGAAATCGAATCAAATTTAAAGTGTTTTGTCTAATGGTACTATCGTATTTTCAGCTTGCTCCATTTATTTCTTCTTTTTGGCTGCATTCTGCTGGATGAACGTTATGTCTTACGACATCTGGTGGAATTTAAGGTAAGTTTAGAAAGCATATATTAATTAATGTTTTTGAGTTATTTTACTAATTTTATTATTAAACAATCCATGTTTTTATAATTGTTTAATTTTCGCGAATTAAGATGACTTTGTAATTTAAAATACCACAATTAATTTCTGTGTTGATTGTTCATTTTTTTTAGTAAACAATATTTTTTTAAAATGAGACCTAAAATTGTCACCCTGGAATCCCTTGCATGCTAAATTTCATGACAATTGTTAGAGCCGTTTCCGAGATTAATATTATATATGGACGCTGATAAGCAATACTATTTCAAGCCACACGGACTTCATTTTGGAAAAATGGCGTCTAAAGATGTCAAACCTGTTCTTATTAAAATAATTTGAAGAAGTTTACATTCGTCTTTTCTTTCCATTTTGACGAAAGGTATAATTAAATAAACGCAGATTGGTATAATAGTAAGTTTGTCAAATATATGAGATTATTGCATATTGCAAAATATAAAACATTATTCTAAACATAAAATTAAAGAACTTTTTTTCGTACCTATTCAGATTAGATTACTTGAATTTATTTTGAATAATGTTATATACGTTACGCATTATCAAAATATATATTAAATACTATTCAAATTTGGTTTAAAGGTACTATTAGACACATTTATACATTTTGTACATGTTCAACTCTTCATTTGTATAGGACCATTATGACTCGAACTATACGAGTACATCGACGTGGAAAAAGTCGCAAATTCATGTTCTACTGCATCTACGCTTGGGGCTTGCCTTTCGCAATGGCCGTAGCGCTGAGGCTCGTGGACCAGACCGATCTGTCTGACAGGCCGTGGATCATCAAGCCGAACATTAATGCGGGTGGATGCTTTATTTCAGGTAAATAACCGTATTTTTAACCGACTTTTTATTATACTTGTATAGCACTAAATATAGTACATACAAGCATGGACGTACTTACTACATAAACTCCTCCCGGGGTTAGGAGGATTCATAAAAATTTAACATAAGATATTTCTCATTGCTTTACACCTTAAAGAATTTACTGTTAGTAACTTATATTTGATATTCACAACTTTCGGAAGTACTTACGACGTATCTGTTCCTAGGTTACGGAGTTGTCTTATATCGCTCACGAGAATAATACTTACAAATGTAATATTTGCTTATCAAGCACTTAGTGTTGTAATTTGTTTACAAATAAAGAATTATATTAAAATTTATTGGATTGGGTTACCCTCGAAATATATGCACTTAGTATAAGTATTTCAATCAATAGCTAAATTGATAAAATACCTAAAGTAGTATTGGGGGTTAATTGTGATAAAAACTAAAATTAATAATTTTGATGAAAATTAAAAGCAATTTTTCTCGTCAGTGATCGATACTGGAGATTTTAAAATTACTCATCCCGTATTGCTTATCGTGTATTAGTAACACAATGCAGGTCTGAATAATAATGATATATTCGCAATAAAGGAAAACGTTCACTTTAAATAAATTGATTCATATTTTCTAGTATAATCCGTATTTTAACCATAGACTGCGTCAAAATATAAGTCACCTACTAATAATTTTATTGCATAAAAAAATAAATAACTTTTCCCCTTAATTTGTCCACTTTGTTCCACATTATTTGCCAGAATTTGATTCGTATAACATAAAATATGTGTATGTATTATACACAATAATAAGAAAGGTTTAAATTTGTAGCCATGGCAGTCAAAAAACCTACTAAAGAAGTTATTTTTCGTACTTTTCACATAATGGCTTCTATCTCAGAAACCATGGGACTTTTACAAAAACGATTTTTTGTCTACAGACTCGTTATGACCTGGCCCATATCCCATTTCAATTCAATCGTTGACTTTCGGGACACCCTGTATAACTA
This sequence comes from Hypolimnas misippus, assembly GCA_037950945.1. NCBI lineage: Eukaryota > Metazoa > Arthropoda > Insecta > Lepidoptera > Nymphalidae > Hypolimnas > Hypolimnas misippus. The sequence goes on along the minus strand of JBBEEQ010000006.1, from coordinate 3,818,013 downwards.
TAAAAAAGTTTATTTAAGCAAAAAACATGTTTACAATTATATAACTTACAATTTCAGTTTAAAAATTAAATAGGTGTACAAATAAAACGTACTGTCCCTGAACTAGGTAAAAACTTGTATTTCAGGCGATAGTGCTCTCTTATAACAAATAGCTAATTTTATTTTTATACTTATGTAGTAATAAAAAGTTTATATTCGTCGTATTTTAGCCTAATTTTACATTTTCGTTGCCGACATATTTCAAAGTATGCAATTTATCAATGTAGGTATATGTTTAATGATCTTATAATTTTTTCTTAATTACTTCATTGTGTAATTTTCAATGTCTGTTTTATTTCCGAATTTTAGATAATATTATTTTTATAAGCGTCTTTATTTTTCCTTTTGTAATATATGCTTGTTGATATAAATATTAAATAAATAAATAAAAAAATAACATACTAATGGATGGCGTAATGTTGTAGTATATATTTTTATTTCAAAATCAACTGATATGATTTTCGACTGGAAAAAAAGATGCAGTTTTAACTTCATCAAAATTGGTCCCAAGATTAGATTGGATATTCTCTGTTATTTTACAAAATTCCTTATAAATTGGGTACTCTTCAAAAATTGTCATAAAATTTGTCAACGGAGCGACTCACTTGCCAGGTCATTTACTAGGAACCTAAAGTATATACATAATTATAATGAATTGCGTACAATTGATACAATCGTAAACGGTCCCGAGTCCTGGTCCGTGCGTCATTGCTTTCGGACCATAATGTTATACCATATTAATATGAAATTAAAACAAATATAATATTAATATATTGTTTCTTGTGGTTGGGAATTTATCCCTATAATATAGAAAAATATATATTAATAGTTATATTAAATAAACAATAGATTTGACCACATATTATGATGACTCATAACTAACGACTATATTTGTCCTTAATGGAATGAATTTGATAAGAGAATAGAATTAATCCTTTATGTGAAGTAATCAGAAGGAAATATACGCCATATTTCCTTTGTAAATATGTACGTATATTTCTCTTTTTTTTTACGTACATTCCCTTTTACCTTTATCGTAGATTTAACATGGGACCAAGACCACGCAATCAAAATCCTGAATCTGCCACTGCATTTCTGCTTAGAGAATAAGAATTTTACGCTAAACTTATATTTAGAAGCATTACAATATAACAAAGTATTGCTAGCAATAACAGCTGTAATAGGTTATGTTGTTACGAGCGTATTAATATACGTGTAAACACAAATCGATTGCCAAATGTATGTAAGTTGCACCAGTTTGCCACAATCTATTTTTAGAACAAGGTTTGTTTGAAAACGTTTGTAAAATTGTACGAAAATTTATAAGTACGGTAAGTCTTTCGTACACCAGTGCGAGGCCGGGTGAGCATCTAGTACAGGTGTCAACAATTGGTTTATTTACTTTATTAAAATATGTAAACACTGAAGATTAGTCTGAAATTTAGAATTAGGGTGATGCAGGCAATTGTCAATTAATTTTGAAGATGTTTAAATCTTTAATTGAACCAGGCGTTACTTTGCGGAATTCCATGATAAATAATTAACAAACTACTTTTCTATAATCCGCGAAAAAATTAAATGCTTACGCTGCATGTGCGTGTGTATATGTGGGAGGGTAGGCGGTGTTTGCTCGCTTATGCTGCATGTGCGTGTGTATATGTGGGAGGGTGGGTGGTGCTTGCTTGTGCTGCATGTGCAAGGCGGGCGGTGCACTTCTGCATGATACCAGACAGACTGTATATTGTTTCGCGGATTATAGTTAAGTAGTTTTGTGATTATTTTTTGGAGATTTTTACCGGTACAAGTAACAGAAGTTAATTTTTGATAGAAACTAAATATAATAAGATGAAGTTTCTGTTAGCTGTTTCACTGTTTATTTAAAGTCTTCATTATTTGATGAGCCTTGATCTATTACTTTACAAATATTGCTCTGCTCTGCGTTTCGCTGAATTGCAACGTCTGAATATTAGTACGCGCTTATCCTTAAGAATGGCTCGATTGTCGCTTTATTAATTGAAAACAAGGAAACAGGATATAGGGGTAACCCCAAAGCTGACGTTTGCTGGTTCAATATTTGTATTTGTACAAATATTTGTTTTTAGATTAGGTTTGGGTATTTGCCAGCTATCGGCGAGCTGCCGGTTGGTATTACAGTTATCTCATAAAGATCTCTTGTTTGGGAAATTATGCTAGTTTAAATGGTTGCTTGCCAAGAATCAAGGTCCTAACTAATGTAAAAACTAGTAATCTGTCAAATCTGGGTTAAAAGAATATAAGCAAACCCTGTTACAAAAGAACCGCAAAAATTGTTAATAGAAGATAATTCTGTGTATGTTACACATTAAATTATCTTCTTCAGATTTCCGACTTCACCTGATTCTTGTCAGTCCTAGAATGTTTTTTAAAATCTGGACTCATTCCGCAGCGCTGGAGACGTTCCATGCTGACTCCTTATTTAAAAATTAAATCGGAAATTTTAGAATTATTTTTAGCTGACCCTCTAGAGAGCAAAAGTTCTTTTGGCTGAAAAAGTTATTCAATATTTGACCGGAAATTAACAAACAAAACCTCTATTTGGCAACGTTTTTCAGGCAAAACTCGTGTAGTCAAAATTACTTTTGCCGGATTTTTTTAGCCAAAAGAAGCTTCGACAGGTTAGAATTTTGACTGTAACATATACATGTACAAATATAAATAATTTTCTTTTTCAGGTAACGAGAAACTGTTGTACCTATACGTTCCCATGATGATCTTGATCCTGAGCAACTGGGTCCTATTCATGATGACAGCTATCAACTTTTGGCGAACCAAACAAGACGTCAAAATTATCAAGTCCAATTACTCGAACAATTATTTAAATCAAAAGCAGAGGTGAATCTATTTAAATATTTTTTTATTGCATGTTATTTGGATGCTGATAAGCAATAATGTGTCAACACACAAAATGTCAAATTTGGAGACATTGATTTATTCTAAAAATGCGTCACGTATTTAACATTATTCAAAAAAAATCAAGTTATCTAAAGTACGTAAATTCGGAAAAGCAATCTATATAAATGTCATACTTTAAAAAAACTTAATATCAGATGAAACTGTTTATTATATTAATCTGCTTTTAATTCATTATAACTTTAATCGAAATAGCACAATAAGAGATTGATATATTCTTCTTCGAACAAATTCTTAAGAATAGGTTTGACATCTTTAGGCGCCATTTTCTTGAAATTAAGTCTGTGTGGCTTGACACAGTATTGCTTATCGTGCATTTGACATCGGCAGTAGATAGTGAGAATAATGTGGAACCGTATTGTATAGAAAATATATTTTATTTATTTTTGTAAAAATCTTACACACCGTTATTTCTTTCCTTTCGGAGAGAATAACATTTGTAAGTTTTACTCTCGTAATTAACATATCATGTTGATAGAAACTAAATAAATTAATAGTTAAAATAGTAAAATGAAAATAAATAGTTTCCAATACATAATATACATACTACACTGTAACCTGGGAGCAGTTACCTAGGTGACCTTACGACAGCTATGGTTTGCAAAAATAAAGGCGCTGGTAGTAAAGTCTTTCTGATGTAAAGCAATAACAAACAATTTTTGTAAATCTGCATGAAAGTTTAAGAGATAAACTTATAAGTGTAATTCTCGGCTTAGAAATATTGTTATATATCGTCACTTAAGTTCTAACACATCGTAATTCAAAACTACCACAATTTCATAATGACTGCCTATTATCACAATTTTAAAAGAACCACTAGTGCACCATGTGAATTGGTATATTATTTACTTACGTGTCCTTAAATTTAATTTAGTGTTGATTCAAAAGGGCGTTCTTGTTTACTCAGTCTTTTTACTCTTACGTAAAGGCGCTAATTATTAAATTAAAGTTCTTTTCAAATTCAAATAAATATTGTTATTCTAAATAAAACTCATAAACAATAGATTATTAATATAAAGTTTAAAATTACGTAAATTTTATTTTGTGAATTAATCTAAACGATTATTAAATTAGTAAAGAAACTTTCACTTACGTGGTGCTAAAACTTAAGCGATAAAATAATACTACAATATGTAAGTTTATTGAGACACATTCTTTACACTTATTATTCCACAGATTCCTGGTTTATTTACGGTTATCGCTTATCATGGGTTTGAGCTTCGCCTTGGAAGTTATCAGCTCGTTTTATCCGGACTTCTCGTTCTGGTACATAACCGACGCGTACAATATGTTCATTGGCGTTGTGATATTCCTCACCTTCGTGTGTAAGAAAAGTATATTTACAAAATTATCAAAAAGGTAATATTCGTTTTAGTGTATTTATTTATTATCTGTCTTGTAAAAAGGGGGCTAATTATGTTAAAGTATCGCTATCTTTAATTTTTTGACTGGTGACAACATTTTGACAGTTGGACGGTGATCAGCAATACTACGTTAAGCCACACGGACTTTATTTTGAGAAAATGGCGTATAAAGATGTCAAACCTATTCTTAATAAATTTGTTTGAAGAAGTATATATCCATCCGTTCTTTACTATATTAATAAAAGATATAATGAAGTAGATTGGTATAATAAGAAGTTTTAAATAATACAATAAGTTTAAAAAAAAATATGACACACGTATTGCAAAAAATGAAACACACTTTAATATTTGAAACATTAAATAAAGAAGCTATTTCCGTTTCTATTTAGTTTAGATGACTTAAAATATTATTGAATCGTGTTAAATATATGATGCACTAGCTTTCACCCGCGACTTCGTCCGCGTGAAATAGTAAATGTAAATCCAAGATATAAACCATCTTCATTTCAAATCGGTTCAGTACTTTCTTAGTGATTTATTCCTGTGGGATCTTCAAATTATTTCGGGATAAAACGTAGCCTATGTGTTAATCCAAGATATAATGCATCTTTATTTCAAATTTCAGCCAAATCGGTTCAGTAGTTTTTGCGTGAAAGAGTAACAAACATACATCCGTCCATCCACATATGCAAACTTTTACATATATAAAATTAGTAGGATTATCAAAATACATCAATATATCCTAGAATTTGACTTTTTTGTTGACACTTTATTATTGCTTATCATATAGTTTTTTTTTTTTTTTTTTTCGAAATGTGTATTGCTATTGGCCCTACTGGCCTTGACAGCGTCACCGGGGGGGGGGGGGCCGAGTACTGAGACTCAGCCTTGAAATTGGGAGCCCCCGTTGGGGCTCAGAATGGACGCCCGTGTCTAAGGGGGTCTCCTAGTGAGATCGCACCTCGGCTTAGAACGTCGTCGGAGTGGAGGAATCATATAGTTAAAAATGGCATTTTAGTACAAAAATTAGACATCAACTGTCAGAATGTATCTTGTGATAGCGATAGTTTAACGTGAGTACCCTGCCGATTATATTTACTATAATTATGTTTATTTTTTGTTTCAGATTCCACAGGAACCGCGCGGACGATAATACCGATACAAATTTGACCAGTTTTTCTAATTAATATTAAGTTACATAACGATGTCTTAGATTTTCGCGATTATTACTCATTGAAATAAAACTATTTTAAACGGATTTAAATCGCGTATATTAACTATTTTTATCAGCCCGACGTTTAGACCACTTACAGCGTTCGTGATTACGGGTAGTCTACCCATAGTTTTATTTCAATATTCAGTTATATTTGGCGAAAAAGTGTAAATATATATACATGGAAACATATGTTTTTTAATTATATTCGACATCACCTATTTATTTTAGTCTATAGAATTTCAGAAGTAAATGCAAATTTCATTTTATTATATAATGTTATGATACGTAATTAAGTAACAAGAAAAAATAAAAGATACAATTAATAAAAGCACTATGGCTGCACCTGATTAACTAATTGGTGTTCCAACATGTCATGTGTTAATTTTTTTATTCCCATCGTTAACCGAGTTAGTGCCGCGCAAAAATTTGAAAATATTTAAAAATACTTCTTTAAAACTGATATCGGTTGATCAAAGGGGGACTCCTTTCAAGCAGCGCTCCCCAAGATGGCGCGTCTAACTGGTCGAGAATTCTTGCTCTAAGGAGTCTTGGGGTCGATTTTGATGAAATCTAAAACTGCATCGTTAGTTTTTTGAAAAATTAATTATTAGATAAAACTTTTTATTAAGCTGATTTGCTTTTATTTTTCATACCATTTATCAAAATAGAAAAGAATATGATGATATATATTTCTTCAAACTTTATTAAGAATAGGTTTGACATTTTCTAATAAGTCCGTGTAAAAATATCAATCGATGGAGGAATAATTTAGGTGATAGCTTCACCTAATAGTAAGTAACTACTATTATCCATGTCAACCCAAGCAATGGCATATAAAATACAACCACTGCAATATTAATAATAAAATAATAATCAAATACTTAACATTATTTTCAGGGAAATAATCAATAATAAAACTCCCCTTCCTTCAATTCATTTAATTTAATAAATTTTCACGTACTTAGCTATTTTTATCGAGAGATTATTCGAGAATATAATTTTAATACTGCGGAAAGCCCCAGACTATATTTTGGATAAATATATACTTTAATTGAATTTGGAGCGTAAATTTTGCGTATCAATAAATAAAATACAAATAGGCAAACAAGCGCTTAAGTAAATTTTGCTACCATATACGAGTACGTCCATATCGTTAAAGTGACCGAACTCAAAAATTTCCATTTTTGGCCCAAAACGCAAAAAACATTTTATACTAATAGACTTTAGTGTCAAAAAATGTTGATAGAATAGTTATTTTTTATTACAAAATCATCGACTATAACCACATAATTAAATTAACTAAATTTTAATTACTACTTTAGCTAACTCGTGTCACACAGATTTCGAATTTGGTCACTTTAATACTAAGTTTGCGACATATTATGTCCTCAGTTCACACGTAATCCAAATCGCTGCTTTTCAAGAATCGATAGCGATGTAACTAAAAATGATGAATTTTAGGGAATGGGGTTATTCAATTTCTTTATTAATGTGTTGGTGCATAGCAGTAAACGATCCCTTGATGTTATAACTTTATTGATTTAAAGAAAATTCATCATCGCAACTATTTTCATGATAAAACATAAAAGATTTATGGTCTTTGACATACTCAGTTATATTTGTTAGAATTTTGAATTACTACGATATTCTTGCAAACCAGCGAAATGTCATTTCAATCAAAATCATATTTCCTTTTTTGTGTTACAATTTAAATTTTAATAAAACATTTTATAATTATAATCCTCTTGTATCTTTGTGAAACGTTTTTAACGACTAGTCGTGCACTAACCAATTAAAAGAATAGTAAACGGTAAATACTTACATACATAAAAAGGGTTTTTAATCTTGATACTTTTATTAATACTACTTGGATCACTTGGAAACTGAGGTATCCATATTATATAAAATTGATAATACATAGCTTTAAGATTCGTGTCACATAAAAAATCTACATTTACTGCTACAAAATCTTGATTTTTCGGTACTGGGAGCTAATTATGATCAACTATCGCTATTAAAATATGCCATTTACAATTAAAGATTTTGGTACAAAAAATAGAAAATCAACTGCGAGAATGTAGCATTTTGTGATAGTGATAGTTTAACGTAATTACCCAGCTGGTTCATAAATTTCTCTATTTCTTTTTCAATCACCACAGATAATTATAACTTTTCTTCGTCGTGTAGAGTTTTCAAGTGTCTTAATGCTCGGAGGTCGATTAGAGTGTCGGAGGAGCTCTTCGTTGTGGGTACAAACGATATCGCGCGTCGGGCGCGCTCGCCGTTACGAAGTACTGGGTTCAGGTCCTGGAAGTAAGAAAATACATGATTAGTTCGAGGCTATTTGGTCTACTACATCTTATTTCTGTATAGCCCATTTTGAAATCTTTTTTTTTTGTGCCTTAATAATAATCCATTGCGTTTAAAATCCGATAGAATAATTGTTTTTTATGAATAAGTTTATCAGTATATTTTATAGGAATATTGGATTAAAATCCTTCTCAAATATTTTGTTTTATCTTACTTATTGCTATCAACTTATTGTTGTTGGTCTCAATATTATCAGAAAATTAATTAAAACTTTGCTTTTGACTCTGTCTGCTTAGGAGAAGTCTTTGTCCTAATAATTTTAATTATAATAATTTTATTTTTTCGACAATTTATTGAACATCTACTATTAATACGAGAATCTAAAAATTTGTGCTCTTTTTAATGATAATGCGCGGTCGGTGGAGTATGACATTTCGCACACTTATAATTTATATAGAGAAGATATGGAGAGAGTTAGGCGACAATTCGTCTTTATATAATATATATAGGCTATGTATTCTTCTGACATATGAAGGCTAATAAATAAGCAATAATGTTTCAACCCACAATAAGTTAAATTCGAAAATATTAATGTATTTTCATAAAGCGTTACGTATTTAACATTATTAAAAAAATTAAAGCTATCGAAACTAAATAAGTACGGAAAAATGTTTCTTAATTTAATGTTTCGAATATTGAAATGTGTTCCATATTTTATTATATAAAAGAAAATATATTTATTCAAAAAATGATTAAGAATAGTTTTGACATCTTTAGACACAACGTTCACAAAATGAAGTCCGTGTGGTTTAACACAGTATAAGCAATACTGTCATCAGCGTCCATATAAACTATATTACTGTGAATTTTGTCTGCGTAAAAGAGTGAGAAACATTCATCCTTTCATCCACTCTCACAAATTTTCCCATAAAAATAGTTATGAAAGTGTAATTATTTACTCGTAGTTGCACGTGAAGCGCGTGTGCGTTGTGCTCGGTCTGCGAGATCTTTGACTGAGCTGCTTTCAGTTCCGCGTCCAGGGTCTGCTTCTCTTTCTCCAGCTCCTTGAGGCGACGTTCTGCTTCTGTTATTGACAAACATTTGTTTATTTAATTTGCAAGTATTAATTTACATAATAAAATACTAAAAATCATCTAGATTGACAATTGACTAAACTCGTCGTTATAAAGCTTGAGTAACGTATTATGATTGGAAAATTTGTATCTCCTAAATTTTAATGGTAAAAATATTAAATATAAATAAGCCTTTTTAAGTAGTTACTTTTATAAATATTTTTAAAAGTTCCCTCCAAGTTAATAAAATATCTTACGGAAGTTTTTAGGCATGAAAACGAAGAAGTTCTTATGAAGGTTTCTGACTTTGAATCTGAATTGAAATTTTGTGGAGAATTTTATTTAAGATAAATTTAAATCTTCAATTAAATAAGACAAATGGCTTAAAACTTTTATAATATTTTCGTTTAATTACTTATACTGAAATAATGACATATAATAATCATGATGATATATGGCACAATATATAAATTATTTAAAAAATTAAGTTACCTCTGTATTGTGCTTCTTTTTCCGCTTGCAGCATTTCGAATTGTTTTCGTTTCAGTCTTTCCTCTTCTAGCATTTTATTCTGTTCTTCTTGCAATCTTTCTAGTTCTTCTCTCCTTTCCCATTCTTCTGCCAATACTCTGAAAATGGAATACATATTATAAATAATATATGTAGATATTTCGCGAAGTCACAAATCACTCCATGATGATATAGATTAGATTGATCTAGTCCATAATCTGAGATAAATTGATATATAGATATAGTGAAAAATACAAGAGGTATGTACACTATCCAGCGTACCAAAATTATTTTACGCGCCAAAACCATCTTCGTTTTATAAAGGCCTTATGGACTTCGGCATGGTTTGGTAGTCCGACACCAATCGTAAATCAAAAGCGACTTATTCTTTTAAGTTGGTAGTAGTGTTTTACCTTGCTTGTAATGCTCTCACAATTTCTTCATCTCTTTTCGCTTGGGTTTCCTCTTGTAGAAGTTTTTCTAGTTCCGCTTGGGCGTTTTTTAATTCTTCTAATTTTTTATTATCTTGTTGCGCCAATTCTGCTAACTCCTGAAATAGATAAGATTAGATTTAGTTAATCAAAATAATGAATAAATATTTCCTAATATTTTTAGTAGTCGATTTCGTAAAATACTTAGGTGAGTAGTTAGTGCTATGTATTACGAAAAAAAGCTCTATCCTTTTTTTTAAAAAGGGGGCAAATAAGTGGACATTACAATATCAGGAAAGTTGTAGGTGCAGGTCGCTACCCGCAGGTAGTCTAAACCTATGTCACAACATACACTTGCTCTCACCGTCTTCGATTCTATCTATTTACTTATTCCTTTATACTTTTTATGATCATCAGCGATATCCATTCGACGTCGAGAACTAGTGTAGACGAGGCCAGATTGAGGCGATTTACCTGAGCTTGTGCTTCAGCTGCCAATCTCGCGCGTACTTCTAGCTGCAATCGTGCGCGTGCTTCTCTAACTTCTTGTTCCCTTCTCGCTCCGGCGCCGCGGCGACCTGCGCGTGCGCGTCGCTGGTAGCCGTCCGCGCCACCTGACACGGCAGCTGCTTGACGTAGCGCTGACAGCCATTGAAGGCGACTCCTTAAATTGAATATAAAGTTTTTAGCTGTGCGAAGGATATGATGGGCAAATCCTGGCAAGCATCGCTGACTTTTCAAGTGCTAAATTTTGGTTTCAATTAATCTCTTGCTCGAAGGTGAAAATTAACATCGTGAAAAAACTGTATGTGTCAGAAAAAATTCTAACACACATCCCCAAACTCGCAGTGGAGCAGCGTAGCGTTTAAAGCCATTGGATATTGACAAGTTAACTGACAAAGTATATATTTATGATAAAATATAAAAATATTTGGCTCACTTATGGTCCTGAGTGCCAAATTCAAAGGTTCTTTCGGGAGTGATAAGCTGAAACCGTTGTATTTTCCCTTCACCAACCGCTGCTTCGACTGAACAATATTCATCAATTGCAATTCTCCCACATTGTTCCTTTTGCGAAGAGCTTTTGTAATACGTGAGAGCGCAGGGCTGGAGGACGCACCAGTACTCCCGCATTGTGGGTAGCAGGTAGCCGCGTTTGAAGAGATAACCCTAAAGAAAATCAATTATTATATTTCTAATAAGATATTGTATTATAGAATACGGACGTCGACGAATTCAAGACAAGCTTGAAAGAATGAAGGACCTATTAAATTCAAATAAAAATAACCAGTACAATTTTAAAAATATTCAACGTACGTCTAAAAATGTAATCATGTAATGAATTTATTAAAGGATCATTGACGATTTGTTCCTAAACTCTTGGGATATTCAAATATTTTTAACATATCTATTTAATATGTCGTGCGCAATTATTTTTCAATCAATTTATATAATTAAGAGTGTATAATACACTATAAATATTCTGTAATTACGATAAACGTAAAAACAATTGTGCAAAACTTTCCAATACATATCAATATTTCAATGAGCAAATATCAAACCTTTTTGATAATATCTTCAATGAACACATCATATATTTCAGCAACAGCTTCCAACAGGGCTTCCGAGTGTAGTTGTTGATCGCAGCAGTACTTCGCTTCTAGCACGGCAAGGAATGCTGCCCATTTGAAGTGCCCTATTGAGGAGCCTAGGGCCTCCCAGTCTGCTGCGTCCCATCTCAGACCCAGGCAGTGGACAAGCTGCTCAGCGATTATACCTGCTTCTGATGGTTGTAGTACCACCTGAAAAATCAGTAGGTTTTAATAAGTATGAATCTATTCTTACTTTTAGCCTTTATTTTCTTGACAAAATGTAGCTTACGTCTTTTTAAAAAGTCCAATCTATGTCTATAACAAATTCATCAAAATTGGTTTAGGTGAAAAACATAACAAACTTAAAGATAGACAGAGTGCTTTTCGTATTCATATTATTAGTACGTATTAGTATGTATAACATTTTTTATAACATTTAATGCTTAAATGATTTTAGAAAAAACGTGAACATTAATTTATGTTGAAAGCGACTTTGTTACTATTTTTTTGTTTATTAATTTGTATAATCTAGATATCTGAAAGTTAAATTACTTCCTTTTATGCAAAAAAAAAAAAACAGTTTTATGGCTGGTAATATTGTTGATAGTACAATTAAGCAAAGATAGGAAGTTAACTAGGTCATTGACCCGGTAAGTGTCTCATAAGTTCTCATATGGCTTACACATGTAGAGCTCATACAAGGATAACAATAACTTAAACGAATGTATGATTGTCGTTGTTAATTAAGTCAAGAATTTTAAACGTATTGTTCGAAGCAAAATTATAATTTGTTTTAAATTTTTAATCATATCCTACTAGAATACGCCTACATAGTATAAATCATTTGAATAGTATATTCCTATAAAAATATAGGTTCTCCATAGAAACCTTTAACCCCGTTTCCTATCTCTTGAAGTTTTAATTTCGCATCAAAAAGTAGGCTTTATCTTTCCTTAATATTCAATCTATATCTATATCAAAATTCTCCAAAATCGATTACATGATTTACACGGTTTTGTGAAACCATAACAAATAGACAGACGTTTTGAGATAGATATAAAATTACAATTATGTATATGAAATAATATTTGTCACATTTTATGATTAACTTCCTGCTTGCGTCTACGCATTTGTACCTATAGTTTTATTTTTCCACGTGAAATCGTTCAATTGTAATATGTGTATATGATTCAACTCAGTTTAAATATTTTTTAGGCTACAGGATGAATTTTAATATAAAGATAAGCGTATTAGTCATACCCTAGGTCATTTACATACTTTTTCAGAGAAATAAATGCATTAAAAATAATACATAAAAATTCTATCACCAAGCCTAAAGTCCAAGCGATAGCAGCATTTCTCGTTGATAATAAATGTTATGTGACAATCTTAACAGCTTATTAATTACTTTTAAAAGCTATTTCTGTAGGTATTCTCACAATAAAAAATGTTAATTAAGAGAATATTACTTCTAAATAAATAGTAGTGACAGGCGTTCTGAATTTATCAACCTACTTTTAACCAATAACTAAATAATTCATTTGAATTAAACGTACTTTTAATGACAGAAACATATTATCTAAGTCAAAATGCTTTAACAAAGAATGCCTATGCTCAGATCAATGTGACACCAATGCGTATTCCTTTAAGAATCGATATTAAAACAGATTCACAATTATATCATTTAACGTGTGCTCGTGTGTCGACGTGTTATAAGCTCATAGATTCTGACACTTATGCCGACCACTTTGGACAACGTTGCCTAGCAACCAGTTAGCGAGTATAACAGACGAGAGTATCTTTAGGCCAACAAGACAAGTGACGAACTTGTCAAAGTTGGATATGGGTACAGATTTTAACGTCAAATAGTATAACGTAATACGATAAATGGATACTGATAAGCAATTATGTGTCAACCCACAAAAAGTCGAATTCGAAAATATTCATGTTCACTGATGATGCGTCACGTATTTTAGATTATTCAAAAATTTTTCGAATCATCTAAACTAAATAAGTATGCAAAAATGTTTCTTAATTTAATGTTTCGAATATTGAAGTGAGCTCTATATATTTTAATAATTAAAATAATATTTAAAAACTTATTATTACATAAAACTTTTTATTATCTGGTATAATCTGCTATTAATTTATTATACCTTTTATCACAATAGAAAAGAAAATATGGATATATACATACGTCTACAAACAAATTTGTTAAGAATAGGGTTGACATCTTTAGACGCCATTTTCTCAAAATGAAGTCCGTGTGGCTTGACATAGTATTGTTTATCAGCGTCCAAATATTGTTATAAAATATTATTGCAGATTAATAATTAAATCCAAAATGTGTTCACGAGTTATAAAATAAGGATTAATAATATATATATTTTTTTTACTTACCACGTAATGGCTGGCGTCATCAGCGTCCTGCACCAAGTCGGCAAGAAGGCAGAAAATTCTGAACAATTTAAACACGGAATCGTCGCTGAAGATTGGTTTGTCCCGTGTCAAGAGATTCTTCTTGCAAACGAACCAACACACCTGAAAAATATTTGATAATCTAAGGCTCTGGACGTTGTTAACTTTACGACTATCATACCTCAAGATTATAAGTATTTGTACTTCATAAAAACCAATAGTTCCTCTCGATTACAAACTTTTAAATTTAAAGATGATATAATTGTTAGAAAATATCATAAAATAAATGTAAATATATACTGTCTTTTGTCTATGGTATCTCTTAGATTGGTTAGCTACTCATATATATTGTCAGTACGTACTCTCCAGTTCTATCTATCCTAGATTACTCTTCTTTGCTCTTATAAATATACTAGTTTCCCGCAGTTTTACCTGCGTATGATTAGGAATTTGATACTTAACAAATTTTAAACCTTTTTTTAACCCCTTAGGGTATGAATTTTCAAAAATCTTTAGTGCACACTTACGTTAAATAAGATGTGCTTGTTCAAAACTTCATGTTTCTAGGCTCAACGGTTTCAGTTCTACGTTGATCGATCATTCAGTGAAAATGTCAGACAGACAGTTTCAATTTTTATCTATATATAGATTCATAATTACAAGTAAACTAGAGACTAGAACCCCAGTAAATACATAATAATATTAGGAAAAAAAATTGCATGCTTAGTTCAGATACTTTCACAGAAATAAGAATACAATTAACTTTAGCCTACCTCACTAATCTTCTTCTCGTACTCTCTAGCGACAGGAAGGTTCAGGGTCTTGGGTAAGGAGCTAAATACTTCATGCTGCAGGTAATATCGGAATTCGTCGAAGGTCAGCTCTTGAGATGACCTGTAGTGGTCCAGGCCCTTTTCCACGCCGTATAGGTCTAGTAATGTGCCAATATTCGCTGTTAAAACCTGTAAAATTGATAAGAAGTTTATTTTTAATAATAAAAACCATAGAAATGTGTGGATATGATTTCAAGAATAAGAACTAAAAATTTCTTTTCATGTTATTGCGAAGTTATAAAGTTGCATGTTCTATTTTTTATATTTTTAATATAAAAGCTTTATTGTACAATATATTTTTAATGTAAAATCATATAAAATTAGTATTTTATTTATTATGGCCAATTTGTTAGTCTGTGAAATATAAAAGATTTTTTTGTTTTTATTTTATTTTTTTTAATTAGCGAGTTATGTGACCAAACGTTAAAGGTTATAATGGTCAAATAAGTTTGACAATTCCAAAAACGAAAGAAAAAATTTAAAAACGTAGTAACGTAAAGGTTCATAAAGATCATTTTTAATGAACTAATTTACCAAAAATGTCACAATACAGTAAATAGCATCTAAATATTCGTCTCATTAGTCAATCTTCCTTGAGCTAGATGTGAGTCAGGAGTAACATTAAACACACAGACGGATACGGTTACAATGACACTACAAACAAAAGACTACAAGTCATTTAAGCTAATGAGTCGTAAGCAAGACGCGTAAGTTTATGAGTAGGATTCTCTAACACAGACTTGCGAAGGATATATTTTTTAACTCTTCAACATTTTACAAAATTTGTAACGTATTTCTTAAAAATAAATCTATACAAATAACCGCCTATACGTATATATCTAAAAAATAAAATTGTATACGTGTAATGAAGTTCAATATCCTTCATTTCTGGTACTGGCAGTTATAATATAATATTTCAAATATAATAAAGTACATTATAAAACAATATTTAGGATATTATTTCCCTTTTGTAAGCTAATATAACAAATCTTTCTATATTATTATTTTATGTTTTACACCGACTTTCACTTCATATCATCCTCTGTCATTCCCATCATATTAAAACGTATTTCGAATATTATAACTGCCAGTACCAGAAATGAAGGATATAGAACATCATTACATACGAATAAATAAAATTGAAGTGTCCGTCTGTAATTTCAAATTAACAGAATTTTACTAAATGCATATACGGAAAGGAAAGTATATACGGCATTTACATCAAAAACACAATTTTTAAAATTTTTGTCTATCTGTCTGTTTGTTTCGGTGTTAAGGTATTCTGATATTCATAGCGGTGACAGATTCAATAAATAAAAAATCTGTTGCGACATTCTTGACTTATAAAATACACTAACCCGTTTTATTTTTATACAGACAGAAGAAGAAATACAATAATTTTAAAATACAATTTTAGTGCTTATATTACATCATTTTCTATCTAGAGCACATACTTCATGTGTAGTATACAGTTACACACTACCTAGTATTTATAGCAATCATAACAAAAATATTTGTATGCGAAACTTGTCAAAATTCTCTGCAAATTTTTAGGAATATATCGTAAAAGTAAATAGTACTGTATTTTGTGTATGGTAGCTCGTTGATCAGTTAGTTATCATTATATATCGGCAGAATGCACCCTCCCTCTCTCTAGGATAGATCGCTCGACTTTACTCTCACAAATGGATGCTGATAAGCAATACTGTGTCAAGCCACACGGACTTCATTTTGAGAAAATGGCGTCTAAAGATATCAAACCTATTCTTAATAAGTTTGTTTTGAAAAGTTTATATCCGTATTTTCTTTTATATTTCGATAAAAGGTATAATCATTTAAGGCAGATTGGTATAATAAACATTTTAAACTGATAATAAGGTTACAAAACCTATATATATGGGATTACTGTATACATTGAAAATAACTTGACGCACTTGAAATTCGAAACATCGAAATTAAGATACTTTTTTCGGTACTTCTATATCTTAGATGACTTGATTTTTTTTTTGGATAATGTTAAATACGTGACGGCTTATCAGAATACATTAATATCTCCGAATTTGACTTTTGTAGGGTTTACACATTATTGCTTATCAGCATCCAAATATATTCATAATTACCAGTATACTAGTGACTAGAACCCCAGAGGTAACTTAACACTAATATACACGAAATTTATTTTTTGCTAAGTGTGCATTAACACTAAATATGACACGCCAACTAATCTTGTATCAAATTAAGTATTTTGTTAAGATCAGTTTCAGAGTCAGACACAACAATTAGGTTTAGTTACCTGTAGTTGGATGGTGATAAGCAATAATGTGTCAACCCACAAAAAGTCAAATTAAAAGATTTTGATGTATTTTGATACTGCATCACCTGTTTAACATTATTCAAAAAATTTGAACTCATATAAACTCAATAAGTACGGAAAAAAGTTTCTTAATTAATTGTTTCGAATTTCAAGTGCGTTCTATATTTTGCAATTTATACAATGATCTCAAATATTTGAAAAAAATTTATTAGTTAATATATTAAATATATCAATCTGCTTTTAATCCATTATACCTTTTATCAAAAAATAAAAGAAAAGATGGATATATACTACTTTAAACATATTTGTTAAGAATAGGTTTGACATCTTTAGACGCCATTTCTCAAAATGAAGTCCGTGTGGCTTGGCACAGTATTGCTTATCAGCGTCCAGTTGGTTGCTTGGTGAAGCATCTCAATTCGATATTCGCTCGTACAGGCTAACGATCTTAAATAATAACAAGTAGCGAGTTCGTACATCTTTCACACGTATCGCGTTACTGTGCACCGAGTTAGTCAGTTCGTGTTATTTATCGACACGAACAAGCTATAAATAAGGACAAGTTCTTTTTAATAACAGTCCTTTATTTCAAATACAAGAACGCTTTTTGTATGCGTTAAATATTGCCATATATAATTGGATGCTGATAAGCAATAATGCGTCAACCCACAAAAAGTCAAATTCGGAAATATTAAGGTTTTTTTTTATACTGCATTACCTAATCATCATCATTCAAAATAATTTCAAGTCATGTAAACTAAATAAGTACGGAAAAAAGTGACTTAATTATTGTTTCGAATTTCAAGAGCGTTCCATATTTTGATATTTATACAATAATTTGAAATATTTTAAAAACTTTTAATTGGATAATATATTAAATATATCAGTCTGCTTTTAAATCATTATACCTTTAAATAAAAAGGAAAAGATAAGATGGATATATACTTCTTCAAAAGAAGTTTATTAAGAATAGGTTTGACATCTTTCGATGTAATTTTCTCAAAATGTATTTTATTGTATTTTCTCAAAATGTATTATGTAATTATGTAGTCCGTATGGCTTGACACAGTATTGCTTATCAGCGTCCAATTGATTTTACTTGGGTGATATTTTGATAAAGAGTAATCTCTGTTCTGTGCTAGCCATATTACTGTAAAATATGATTAATTTTTTTTTAGGTTAGGTAGAGTGAATTAAAAACAGATTAGTATTTTAAAAACTTTTATCTAATAATATGTTTTTCATGTATATGAGGTTATTAAATAAATTACGAAATATAAAACGTAATTGAAATTCTAAACATTAAATTAAGACACTTTTTTAGGTACTTATTTAGTTTAAATCATTCGAAAAAATTTTCGAATAATGTTAAATACATGACGCTGTTTAAGAAGACATCAATATCCGAATTCGACTTTTTGTGGGTTGACACATTATTGCATATCAGCATCCATATAAGTGTTTTTTTTATTACTCATACTTCTGGGATATTACTTAATATTTCAAAGATAGTATTTAATATTTCACATGTTAGATGTGATAACGAAATGTGTAAACTAAATGTAATTGATACGATTAGTTGATTCAAAAGTAGTAGTAAAGTAACAGCCTGTAAATGTCCCACAGCTGGGCAAAGGTCCTCTCCTATTAAGGAGAACGTTTAGAGCTTAATCCACCACGCTGCTGCGGGTTGGCGGATATACATGTGTCAGAATTTCTCTCGACACATGCAGGTTTACTCACGATGTTTTCCTTCACCGCCGAGCTCAAGATGACTTTAAACACAAATTTAGCACTTGAAAAACCAGCGGTGCTAGCCGGGGTTTGAACCCGCGATCATCAGTTGAGATCGACGTGTTCTAACCACTAGGCCATCAAATCATCCAATGTAGTATAATATCCTTATTAGGTTATAGTGGAGCTACTACACAATTTTATCTCAATCGAGACCCGTTAATACTGGATTGTTCAAACGTGGTTGTAATGTGTTGAATCATAATTACTAGCTGTCCCTTGTGGTTTCATTCGCGTTTATGGTTACTGCTTCGCTCCTATGAGTCGTAGCGTGATGTTACATAGCCTTTAGCCTTCCTCAATAAATAAACTATCTAACAGAAAAATATTTTTTCAATTCGAATCAGTAGTTTCTGAGTTAAGCGCGTTCAAGCTTTCAAGCTTTATAATATTAGTATAGATTTATAAGGCGAGAATTACATTCGTTAGTTACTTACTTTCGAGAGCGACATAGAACAATTCTGTAACCTAGTAACAGACACGTTGAAAGGAGTTACGAAAGCTATGACTGTCAAAAATAAGGCGCTGACAGCAACTGGCGAGAATCACACTTATAAGTTTTAATCTCAGACTTTCATAAGTTGTATGGCATAACCTTTTACTGGAAAGAGTAGACTATCAGCACTTTTATTTTTGATAGCCACAGCGTTTGTAAGGTTACCTATGTAACTGTTACTAAGTTACAGAGTTGTCTAACAAATGTAATTGTTTTATTATATTGTTTTCAATTGATTTAGAAGTTTGTCTACTATAGTACTGGCTATAAATATATTTAAGTAAATTGTGCTTAATATATAATTAACTGCATATTGCGACTTTGCTTGTGTTAAAAGTATATCCGCAATTTCAATCACTTAACCAATATATTTCTATATTAAAAATTATCATAATTGGGTTAGCGGTTTACGCTTGGAAACGTAACAAGGCAGACAGATAAACAGAGAGACGGACAGTTACTTTCAAATTTATAATATAAGTTAATTTATAGTCTTAGTGTATAGAATGGAATATGGAATGTGAGACATTAATTCGTGCCTGATAACACAAAGTGTCATCATATCAAATATCCGAGTTCTTTGAAAGACAGGATGCAAAGTTGTCGGCGCAATTCTAAAGGATTTCTTCTCCGATTGTATAGAATCATGTGGTGCATATTATATTTATATTGTTATAAAATTAACTCAATACAGAGCCATTGCTGCAACATTTTGAGTAAGACTAAATATACAAATTAAATTTTACAATATTATATTGTTTTTATAATCTGTATTTCTTTTTCGTAAGATATTTTAAGAAATATTAAACAAAAGTGCACAACAGAATGTGTTAGGTACAAAAATAGTAATATTAAATAAATACTTTGTTAAAAGATTATCTAAAAAAATTATTTATCTTATGATAATTTATCAAAAACTACAATACACTATATTTTTGATACAATATTAACGTGAAACGAGAAATCCTAAACACTTGACAAATTATTTATTTATCATATCGGAATTTGTGATAATACATAGTGATAAGTGACAACGTTAGATCATTTGAATGTGTACCGAAATACAACACACCATACTGGCCAGCATGGCTGTATTTACTGGGTGTCAACTGGGCATGACACTTTACGGGCGTTACCAGAAACGATGGTTAAAAGTAAAAAAACAATAATTTTTTTAAAAATTATTTTTCATAAATTATACATATACTGTACGAGCTAACAAGATCGTAACGTTTAAATTAAAAAAAAAAAAAAGTTTTTATTTATAATATAAAAAAAAATCAGTTTTTTACTTTTAAATATTGAT
The DNA here is from genome assembly GCA_037950945.1 of Hypolimnas misippus. Taxonomy (NCBI): domain Eukaryota; kingdom Metazoa; phylum Arthropoda; class Insecta; order Lepidoptera; family Nymphalidae; genus Hypolimnas; species Hypolimnas misippus. The sequence continues at coordinate 3,797,368 of JBBEEQ010000006.1, read as the reverse complement.
TTTCCTAGGTAAAATATCCAATACATGGCCAGATGACAACCTTTATATGGGGGTTTCAGGGGGATCACCCCTTAGTATACAACTTAGGTACATTAGATGAATAAGAATTGGAAATGTCAGCTCGTGACCACAGCGAATGTAACTTCGTCGAAACGTCGGGCAATAAAAAGGTATTCCTACTATTAGTTATCGCGATAAGACCCGTTATATTAAATATGAATAGTATAAATCGCGAAAGTTTAAAATATATAAGAATTGGAAATGGTTTTAATATAAAATCTAAATAACTTCGATTGGTATTTATTGATGTCCGGATAAAAAATAGTCTAGCTTTGTACATTTTGTACTGATAAAAAAATGTGTCAATGTAAACATTTTATTCTTCGATTAATTCGGCGGTCGTCGGCAACAGCAGTTACTTAAATGTCAGGTTTTGACAGCAACTCGTAAAAGCTATCCTGACATTTACAAAGGACGACAGGGCTGCCTCTTTTGAATTAAGAACACTTTAAGATTTGTTTTTTTAGTGTGTCTCAAAATTTAATTAAGGTTGGATTCTCGACCCCAGAAATCTCCATCGTGTTTTTTCCATTCCAAGTGCCATTGGTGAAATAAAAAGCGTCAAATTGGCTCAATTAAAAGCTATTAATCAAATAATTAAATTGAATTGAAGATTTGTTTTAAAATTGTTTTTTATTATTTTAATCAGAGACTGGGTTAAACAAATAAATAAACATAAAACATAGATTATCAATAAAAATCCAAATTATAAATATTCATAATATTTCAATTTATGTAAATACAGTTAATGTTTATTTTTTTCGTTTAATATAGTTATTTTTACTTTCTCTTTCCTTTTATTTTTAATAGAATTGTTTGTTTTTGTTAATGTTAATTGTCAATTGGGATAAAGTATAAATGTTAATGTTTATTATTTTTATATTTTTTTATTCTTCTTTGTATTAGGTATATTTAAGTAAATTAAATTAATAAATTTGAAGTATACATAGCTTTGTTTTAAAATAATAATACATTAAATATAGCCTATGGCCACCTATAATAATATCGGTAGCCATCAAATGGTATCATATTTTTTATAATAGGGTCAGTGGTTTCGAAGGTTTATTCGTACTTACAATATTTGGACGCTGATAAGCAATACTGTGTCAAGCCACGCGGACTTCATTTTGAGAAAATGGCGTCTAAATTTGTCAAAACTATTCCTAATAAAATATTTGAAGAAGTATATATCCATCTTTTCATTTATTTTTTGATAAACGATATAATGAATTAAAATCAGATTGATATATTAAACGTATTATCTAATAGATATTAGTCTAATAGTAGATACAAATATTTGAGATTAATGTATAAATTGCAAATTATAGAACGCACTTGAAATTCAAAGCAATTAATTAAGAAACTTTATTCCGTGCTTATTTAGTTTATATGACTTCATGATTTTTGAATAATGTTAACTAGGCGATGGAGTATCAAAATACATCAATATCTCCGAATTGGACTTTTTGTGGGTTGACACATTATTGCTTATCAGCATCCATTTGATCACTCTATTGTAATTGTATACAATATATATGTGGCTGATAAGTTCTAGCTAACTTTTAAAGTAATTATACCGGATAAGATCTTACTCAACGTGTTTGGAATGTAAATATCTAATGGAGGAAAACTGTTTACTTGTAAAGGCTTCCAATAATGTTTACATAAATAATGCAAGTAGTTCGCAAGACGTCTACACTATATAGTATTGAATATAACATATATTGAGTGGAAACACATGTATGACATTATTCAAAAGGATTTTTATAGTTTCTTTTGTATTGTATTATTGTTTTCATTATTAACGAGGTATAGGAAAAGGATTTACGATATTTAGGATGTCTATAGTGTATTATTATTCATATATTCGGTGATTTTTTTTTTAATTTTAAATGTTGTCAAATAAATCGATGACCTAATATTTTATTATAACGTACGAAAATTCTAAATGTAAAGTTGTTTAACTCACCGCAAAGTTACGTATATACGTACATATCGATTTAGTATTTATGTTCGAAAATTGTCCGAAAAGCGAACGATTTACACATTTCGTTTACGAGGGTAATTTATAGTTTAAGATATAACAATAAATAATAGTAACAAAAACTTTTTTTTTTCGTTCATTTTTTAAGAGTATTAAAGATGCAACCCTAAATTTCAACGTATATACCACACCTACCATAAACGGCACGCGAATATGACAAGCGAACTGGCACGTGTAAATTTACGACATTTAAAACGAGAAAAAAGTTGTATCATATCACTGAACACTGATTTACGTAATGTCTTTATTTGTAATGTAATAAAATATGTCATTGTTTTCGCTTAATATTAGCTTTAAATTATTATTTTGATGCGCCGTGACATTGACAAAATTGCATCATGCAGTTATATTTATATACGTTTTTCTTATTGAACTTTATTTATTACGTATTATTTATATACGTTTATTGCAGTGCCGTCAATGTCACGGGTCACTTATATTTTATATTAATATATTGTTGTAAGAATTTCAGTGTCCCATGGCGTGGTTTTTAATAAAATAAATAATTTTACAAAACAAAAAATGGCGATTTTTTTATATTTATAATCGCTGAATAGTTCATAATTAATTAATACAAAATTTAAAAAAAAGACCTTTTCTTTAAACTACTTTATTTCTTTTATTTACTTACTTTATTTTTATTATAGCCGATAATACCTACTATTTGTCAATAGAGTTTTATCATAACATTGTTTAATTTTATCCAAGCTATATATATATATATATATATATATACGTATATATGTATTCATATTTACGTGCCCAAAATTTTATTCTAAAGACTTAAAAACATTGAATGATACATGAACATAATACTACACATGGAACTGATTAAAGTCGATCATTAAAATTTTTGAATGAACTAGTAAATATACTGACATCATTGAGCTTAAAAAGCACACTCTCGCTTTGAAAGCTCCGGTTTTAAAGCGATGACTGTAATGAATACAATTAGGTCAATTAGCGAGAAATTCGGGTTGAACTCGACGGGCCGCGGAGAAAATTTAATTTGAGGATGCATTATACAGATGCTAGTGACCCGCCCGGCTTTGCTCGGATGTAATTTCGAGCGACCTGGTTTGAAATAATAATAATGAAGCTTATTTTTTCGGACGTCTTTGGACCTTTTGTTAGAATATAATACAACATCCTAAAAGCTATGTGAGCAAGTACGCAAATATAATTTATTACTAAAAATACATTTAATTATACAAGTATAAATGAATTTGTGATGTAATTTTATATAACTTTAATATTTTTAATAAAGCAAAATGTTGTTTTTTTCTTCTTCTTGTGTTGCTATATTTAATAAAAAAATCTAAATGATGGTTTAAACGACATCAAAATCCATTGTGTGGTTTAGAAGGAGTTACAGACGAGAAAATAAATAAATAAATAAATAACGCATCACACTCAACGGCCCCCATTAAGATCTCATGACCTTGTGTCGGGGGTCCGGAAACACTCACAACACTAACACAAACACCCAGACCACGACAAACATCTGTATGGCCAATACACACGTTTGCCGTGAGCGGGGATTGAACCCGCGACCGTTAGCGCTTTAGTCAGTTGCAGTGGCCATTGCGCCAACGCGTCTGTCATTGACATTGTGACATTGTTTCTTACTATATAGAGATGCACTTTTGATTCAGATTAAAATTCAGAGTAAAACAGTTTATTTCATTTGCCTCTTATAATAAATTTGTTTGTAATTCTAACGAAAATATGTTTTGTTTTAAAGTATTTCGAACGTCAGACGGTATTAAAAATATTTGTTTTTCTTAAAATTTACTCCTGAATGTTTATATGCATTTTGTAAAGATGCCAAGTCTCAAATCAAGGATAATGAACTGAAATGAGTTTTTAAGGAAAACATATATATATAGTATCTATATGATAAAATAAAGTCGGTTTAGTTATACCATGTATAAATCAAGAACGGCTGAATCGATTTATATGATCTTGGATTTGTTGGATTTATCTCTGCTGCTAATAGAAGAAGTAATGTTTAGAAATAAAAAAAGATTAAAAAGAAAAATTCACGAAAAAAATTAATTTTATGAGAAATAAAATTCCCGTAATTTTTGGATTCATAGTATCGATTCTGGGGCGGTATGAAGTTGTAAATAAAAATAAAACTTGGAATTATATTAATTGTAAATAAAAATATTTAAGTCTATTTTTAGGGTTCCGTAGTAAAAACGGAGCCCTTATAGTTTCGCCATGTCCGTCTGTCTGTCTGTCTGTCTGTCTGTCCGCGGCTTTGCTCCGAAACCCTTAATACCAGAAAGCTGTAATTTGGTATGAGTATACATATGAATTACGCCGAGAAAGTCGTACAATAAAATCTTAAAAATATTTTTTTTCAGGGCGTCTTCCCTATGTGTTAAGAGAGACCAAAATTTTTTTTTCTCATTTATCCCATGTTGTGGGGTATTGTTAGATAGGTCTTTTAAAAATGTTATAGGTGTGGGAAAACCATTTTTCCAAACGACGAACTGTTTCCGAAATATTAAGCTTTGAAGTGTCAATTTTTCTTAGAGTCAAGTGTCCCCCCCCCTCTACCCACTAAACTGCTGCGTCTAAAAATATGAAAAAATTCACGATAGTGGTACATATAATGAATTTAAAAGGAAAATTATCACGGCTATGTGGGTTCTTATGGTTATCGAGTTATAGATGATCTAAGTAAAAATAAATATTTCTCTTTTTAAAGCATCACATTATGTAAATATTAATAATTTTAAATTAATACATGAATTTAAATGAATAAATAAATAAATATTTAATAAGTTTAAATTAAAATAAAATATAAAATAAGGTATAAATCAATGTCTCAATAAAACATGTCGCGAGTGATTCTGAATCGTGCTTATGAAGTTTTCAACCAAATCTCCATAGATTTCATAGGCGCTAATCAGGAAGGAAAATTATCGGCGCTAAGTATATTTTACAAGTGTTAGAATAATAAATAATCGATGAACATATAAAGTTCAAAATCGTTAGTATAAAGTTCAAACATTCATTTTACATTAAAAATATTTTAGTCTCGAAATATAAAGAAAAATTAAAAATAATTTTATAATTATAAAAGGTTTAAAATTGTAAGTACATATATTGTATAAACTGACTTAAAAAAGGAAATTCCCAGTTCGTCGTAAACTTTTTTACGAAAATAGGTACTCGAAGATTGCTTGACCGATCTTGACAATTCTGACAACTACGGAACCCTACCCCACGTGTCGGGCCACGCACTTGGCTGATTTATTCTTTACTTGTCTTATTTTTCAAACAAATATAGCATATTTCTAACCACAGATGGATGCTGATAAGCAATAATGTGTCAACCCACAAAAAGTCAAATTTGTAGATATTGATGTATTTTGATACTACGTTACCTATATAACACTATTAAAAAAAAATCAGGTCATCTAAACTAAATAAGTATGGAAAAAAGTTTCTTAACTCAATGTTTCGAGTTTCAGATGCGATCCATATTTTGCAATTTATAAAATAATATCAAATATTTAAAAACTTATTATTAGATAACATATTTAATAAACCTATCTACTTTTGATTCATTATACATTTTATCAAAATAGAAAAGAAAAAATGAATATATACGACTTTAAACAAATTTATTAAGAATAGGTTTGACATCTTTAGACGCCATTTTCTCAAAACGAAGTCCGTGTGGCTTGACACATTATTGCTTATCAGCGTCCAGATTAGAGTTAGAGTTGAGAAGTTATCGATCGAATGATTGAACTAAATCATTTTTAATACTGAAAAAATATAACGACAAACAATGTTCGAAAATTCGTGATTATCGTTCTAAATATTGTTATCAAATGAGAAAAGTAAAAAAAAAAGACTATAGTTAGCTACCAAAACATAAAATATAAAAATTTCGCCAAAGAGATAAATAATCCTAAAGGTCACCAGGTCAAGGTGGTCGGGTGACGTCACCAGGCTTACCTAAATAACCTCCGATAGGGTCGAGGTAAATTACATTACTGTTCATACATCACATACGCTGTTAAGTATAATCAGTTGCGAAAGGATTAAAAACATATCGATACCTCCCACGTAAGTTATTGTAAGCCACAAAATTGCCGTTAGCGTTTTTACTGAATACTACACGAATTTGCATTGCTTAATGCATTCAAAGTGAAAAAATACCAAAAATCTTTTTTTTTTTCAAGGAAAGTTACAACAAAATACGCCTGAAAAAAGGCGTATTTTGTTGAAACTTTCAAAGTAAAACGGATTAAAAGTGCTCTACTGTAAAATTGTAATTTTGGGGTTACAACAACTTACGTGGGAGGTATCGATATGTACCTATAACCTATTTTCCGTTACTTGTCTTTATTTGGTAACCCGAACGAAAATCACGAATTTTCGAACAACTTTTTTTCACTATAATTTTGCATTATAAAAAACGATTCAGTTGAATCGTTCAATCAATAATGTTTTATCTAACTCTTGTGTGGCTGGAAATACGCCATCTTTGTCTGCTAAATAGGACAAGAAAAATGGACTATACTCATATAAGTATGTATTACTAGTGGTCGCCAAGTGGGTGAAATTTGACTACAAAGAGGAGGTATATATGGATGTGGGTCAAATACAAGGTAGTGTGTGTTATATTTTTTTATTCATTGAATGTATTTTAATGGATAATTGATAAAGTATATTGCACTCTTTCTCTAAATAAGTATAATTATAGGCAAGTAGTATAAGTATGAGTATAAGTATAAGTATAAGTATAAGTATAAGTATAAGTATAAGTATAAGTATAAGTATAAGTATAAGTATAAGTATAAGTATAAGTATAAGAATAAGTATATGTAAGTATAAGTATAAGTGTTGGAAATTTCATACTGCTTCCTGCGCGCAATTTTCGTAAAAAGGAGTGAAATAATAGAAATTTGGTAATTGTTGAGCTATTTTAGTATTTTGAATTATTTCATGCAAAAATAAATTGTCAGATGTGATCTTTGTTTTCTGAGGTTACCTACAAATTACTAGCTTAAAAGCAAAAGTAAATTCACAGTAAAGTAATTTCGATTATACCAATAGAAGTAGATCAGATCATTTCAATAACCCCAAAATACTGATAACCTTCAAATGTCAGAACCGATTTTCATAAATGATAGCCAAGAACCCTCCCGATTACATCAGATTTCAAACAAGAAAACCGTATCAAAATCAGTCAATTTACGGAGCTACAATGCCACAGACAGACACACAAATACACGCGTCAAACTTAGAACACCCCTCTTTTTCGGTCGCGGGTTAAAGATCTGCCTTATATGTTTCAAAACGTGTTTATATATTGACATACATTTGAATACCGTATAAGTTATGAGTTTAGTATATTTTTTGAGGTAATTAACACACCGACAAGATACACATACTTTCTTATTTCGATTCCGATAATTTTAGTTTTGATCGATAGTTCTTTTTTGCTTTCTAACTAAGTAGCTATGACGGAGAAATCCAACACGTTTAATACTTTCATTTTTTCTATTATAAAAAAAAAACAATATATAATTATATTAACAATAATTTTAATAAGTTAAAAAAAAATACTAGGACCTGAGTCAAAGGTCATTGCCAAGAAATTAAAAAAAATATTGTTCGTGTTTCCGGACCCCGACACAGGATCATGAGATATTAATGGGGCCGTTGTGTATTGTGATGCGTTTATTTATTTATTTATAATAGCATCCGTATAATAAGCAGCATATAATAAATAGCAGAATAGCCCATCGGGTTCAGTCGCTTATTCCTTTTTAAGCTGGCACCGACTCCTCTGGTGCTGGTCGATGGACGGCGGTATTCACTTAACATCAGGTGACGTCTGCTCGTTTTCCAGCTATTCGCTATATAAAAAATGGTTTATGAGATATAGCCCGATGACAGGAAGCCGCAATACGGAACCCTGATAAGTAATAATTGAAATTGGTTCTCTAACGGTTGCAATACTTTGGTTTCTTAGGGTTGCGGTCCGTGAAATTATGAGCTCGGGCATAACATTTATGGGCGTTTAAAACTCTTTGACTTCACGACGTAAAATACGCTTTCTAGGATATCGTGCCATATCTGAAGACATAAAGCGGTTTCTATGACAGGCAATATAAATATATATTTACCAAATTTTAACAGTTTCTTCCCGGTTCTTCTCGGTGGAATCTACATTCCGAACCGGTGGTAGCTTCCTTGGTCATATGACGACTCAAAATTACACACGACAGCCTACTTAAATAAAGTGTGTTTTTATTTTTATTCCAGGAAATTAAAGCCGAAAACTTGTAACCGAATTTGGAGATACATTCTATTATTTGCAAATTGGTTAAAAGATAATCCACATTATATTGGGATATATAATGTATAATTAAGGCATTAAACGGCATTGCGTCTTCCGGCTGCGACGTCCGTCTGTCTGGCGCCATCGAGAAGGTTACGCGGAAACACCCTATACTTGCTGCAACTATATAAAAGATAACAGAAAAAATAATTTTGGTTACAAATTCAATTTATATTGTTATATGGAGAATTGTATTTAATATATTGGAATGTTACCGGAAATCTTAAGGATATTAAAAAATGGTTGCTTACGGCATAAAAGATATCGATTTGGCGAAAACTAAGTTTGTAGCAGTATATATACAATTAATTATATATGTATAGATTAGTACAACATAAATTGATGTACATACATATGTATAGCACGTAGGTAAGTTCATCGTACATATATCAGTTTGTTTTTTGGCAAATATCTCTATTTGTGCGCCATTTAGTGTTTCTAGGAAATTAGGGCACCTAATGGTGTCGGCGCGGACGAGCCCTTTACCATAAACATCGTCTGTCACGCAAGCTTGCTAATTTACGTAATAGAGACTGTTGGGCGAAAATTACATTTGTCAGTTTCAATCTCGAGAGCGATATAAAATAACTCTGTAATAGATACGTCGTAAGTAGTTAAGAAAGCTGTGAATGTAAAAAATAAGACACTAACAGTAATATAAAAACTTCTTTGAGGCGTAAAGCAATGAGAAATTCATAACTTATGTAAATCTTTATTCAACTAATCACAGTGAAATTTTTATAATCATCTTTCACTTAGAAAAAAGATCCTGTTCCGAAGAGATACAAAAATTTAGTTTGTTCTTTTGCTTAACAAAATCTACATTAATCCGGGCGAAGCCGCAAGTAAAAGCTAGTTCCAACTCCATGTAAATTATACTTTATTGACAAACATAGTACCTAAGTAACATAACATTGAAGAAGTAGTGTTTATGCTTCTATGAGGTGCATATCACTGATTGGGTGGTGCATATTTTAATGGTATTCTTTATTTACTAACTTAATGTAATTGTAAATTGTAGAGCTCAAATATCCTATACGATAAAACACGTCAATCTATGGTTGCGCGTTAAAGTTCAGGCTAGCACCATGTTTAAATTCATCTTGTGGTCAGAGAGAGAGAGAGAAATATCGTGAGGAAATTTGCATGTATCATAAAAAAATCTGTGAAATTAATCTGTTATTGAATATATACAAGACATTCTATGACTAATCCGCAGTGGAGTAAATTATAGGCTGTTACTTTATTGTCTATGTAAGAACAATTTTTGTAATAAACATATACATATGTATATAAAAACAGTAGAAAAATCAGCAGATTTTTAATAAATCTCGTCAAATATAAAAAAAAAAACCAGTAGCTTTTAGCTAGTTCGTTGAGCGGTATGTCGAGTGCTTACATTTTTTATTTTGGTACGCGTCTAATTCAGACAGTCGATTTAAATTCGCTAGCAAAATTTGGAATGGTGGTCTCAGTGCAGGCAGTCTAACTAAAGTGCTGGATGCAAGGTTAAAACTGTATGTATATTTATCAAATGTTGTAACAGCCTGTATTTCTCCCAATGCTGAGCAAATTCTTCTCCACTTGAGGAAAAATTATGCGGAATTCTTTAAGCCATGAGCAGACGGGAAACAATTTTCAACGTACGTTTTTGTTGGTCAAAATATATCGTTTATAACTGTATTTCATAACTCACACGGTACTGAATGACAGCGTTAAAATTTTTCCGAATAATTATTTCATTTTATGATGGACTAAAGTCCCTCGTCTTCAATGTAAGACCGAGTGACAATCGATCGTTTCGGTAAATGTTTCGAACGATTCAACTAACTGAGTCTTCTCGAATCGACATGGCTCAGACGTTCTTCTGACACATGCAAGTTTTCTCACGATGTTTTATTTCACGGGTGAGCACGAAGTGAATTTTAAACACAAATGTAACACTTATACTTGGTGATGTTAGATAGAATATAATCTCGTGAGAATTAATTCAGATTAATTAAGTAAAAACATATAAAGCTTTCATAATCTCTAATAAGGGTAAACGATATAAATCGTTTATTTTCTACTAAAATTGTTTCCAAGACAATCTATATTGTACAGCGTCGAATGAATTAATTATCGGGCATGATTTATAGTGGCGACTGATGGACGCAGTTTATGCCATATGGTAAGATATTACGAGTATATATCCATATGCTAATGTCAATATCAATAGCAAGCATGGGCGATTGACAAGAATTTGGATCCTCTGAGAGCAACATGCTCAAAATTTGTAATCTGACACGACATGGTGGCTAATTGTTAAAAAATCGCTATTCAAACAAAGAATGTTCCGAATGTTTGGATTATTTTTTCACGCGTCCTTCAGCTGTCAAATAATTTGATAGCGATAGTTAGATTATCGTCATATTATATAACTACGTTTTGATAGTTTCCAATAAGGTAATGTTCGATCGGTATTCTTCCAAATATTGACTAGCCGCACCCAGTTAAACTCTCCCAGTTAGAAATACCGATCGGAAATTATTACAAGTCATAAGTACTAAGGGTCAGGTGCGGGTCCAGGGGGAACCACCATTACCTATTTACGATAATTTATTTACTTTTAAATCGAGTATTGTATAATATCTGTTATTTTTATAGTCGATTTTTTTCAAAAACTCGGCGTAGTATCTACTCGCCCCCCCCCCCTCACCGGACTCCCACAAAAATTACCATCCGAGAACAAAAACCTGGACCTGCGCCTGCTAAGGGTATTGGATTGTATTTTGGAATTTTGGAACATACGCTAAGTAACGTACATCATTCGCGACTATTTCTTATTAATTGTAATATATATATATTTCACCTTGGCACTTACGTTTATCTACAAAAAACATTGAACGTTAGTAAGAATCATGAATCAGAATTAAAACAATGGATTATAATGTAAACAGTGCTGTTTATGGTAAACGTAATTTTGTTGACTAATTTTGCCGCCAAATAAATAGCTTCCTGTGCAGTGGTTAGTTTCTAAACAGCTGTGTAACTCTGTGTTGACACGGCATTGTACTGCACGTTTTTGTTTAGGATGAATCTTATCGAATAAGTTGTGCCATATACTTTGTTCAGAAACATTCACAAGACGTTTGTAGCGCAAAATAATGTACACCATACACCTGAATACTTTTAACGAATACTCACAGGACTTGACAGAAAAATCGAAAAAACTTTAACGAGTGTATTTTTGCACGCGACTAAAACGTGCAGTGCAACGCTGTATCAACCCAGACTTACACAGTCGTTTAGAAAACCACTGCACAATGCATTCAGCCTAATTTTTTTACATTCTATTGAAAATAAAGTAAATTAAAATATAAGAAAAAATAATTTTCATATCATGGAAGGACATAGAGATGTTATTTATTAAGAACTATGTATCTTCCGCGGATTTACTAAAATAATTATATAATACTTAAATGTCAGTACTTGTTTTAATTGTTTTTCATAGTTACTATAAGTTGTAAAATAATATTTTTTAACCTTTATAATATAGCTGTACCCAGTCAGGGAATTATGTATGAGGTTGAGTTTGTACGTTTGTATGTAGAGGATAATCTATGAAACTACAGATCCGATTTAAAAAATTACTGCTTTCTTAATTGTTACTTTCAAGGTTATAGGATATATTACATCACAGGAGCGAAGTAATAACCATACCAAAACCGCGAGGTGCAACTGGAATATTTATAAAACAGCTCTTTGAAATTTCTCAAATTTGAAATATTATTATACATCCTTAGAGCGATTATATCGTAGGTTAAAGATATTATATGCAAATGGAAAACCTCCTTAATAGGAGAGGAGGCCTATGCCCAGCAGTGGGATAATAACAGGCTGTTACTTTACTTTCATGGATTTTGGCAGCCAGAATGCCGACTACTTTGGTCGACGTTACGTAGCAACCAGTTACTGATTGTGTTTCTCAGGCCCAACGAGATAATTGACAAGCTTTTCAAAGTTGGAAAAGTACACATTTTTAACGTCGAATAGTATGAATGTAATATATCTGTAGTTATACGTATAAATATGTATGTCCTAGCTGTAAAACAGGTCGCACTTTGAAAGAGGTCGTACTTACGAATATGAGCGCGAAATCGAGGTTAAAAGGGCCTAAAGTTCTGTCGCTTGAATCATGTTGAAGTTTTTTTTATGCACCATAAATCTCTTTTTTTTTTGTTCAAATAATAAAAAAAAAAACAAACAAAAAATAGAATAAAAATTTTCGTTTTTAAAACACTACTGTAAAATTGTGTTTTGTTACGTCGTATGGTCCCCATGAAAATTTCGGTTATCGATTGCTGATATTGATTTTTTTTGTAGAAGCAAAACTAAAACTTACTTAATTTAATATGTGATTTTAACTGAAAGCCTAAGCCTAATTCTCAAAATAAAAATAATCATAACTTGTAGACTTTAGATATTATCTCGTTTTTTTTTACTGGCATAAAACTTTTTATTTCAAATATAAACTATTTACAATTGATTCTCTTTAATCTCACCTAAATACAATATATTATATATTTTAATTGGCTAATGTAACAGCTACATAATGCAAAATTATCTAATTTAGTTATTATTTGCCTTTTAAGTAACGATACAAAGACAACAAAAACAATTGTGACTTTTCAGATGGATATGAGGAAAAGCATGACATCATGTAATTACTTTTAAGGCCATTACAACATCCTTAAAATATTTCGTAGGTATACCTGTTTTACAAAATTCCCAATGCTCTAAGTATATATATATTTTTAATTATTTATCTTTTTATTTGAAAGTAAAATGACTTTGTTTATTGGTTATAAATGTGTATATGTATAAATATAAAATAATGCCAAGAAAGTAATAAAAATATTGAGTAAATAGTACCTAAGTGTACTTATCGCCTTATTTTTGCAAGGTTGTGACATTATTGTCACCCTTGAAAATAAAATAGAAAGTTAATAATGTGTAATAACAAACCTTTAATTTCGATTTATGAACCGCTTGATTCATCTGTAGCGAGTCGAATGCATGCCATATGCAATTCGTGACATTTTTCAATAGAGCAGACATTATTAAACATTTGACACTTTTTCACAAAAAAAAAAAAACAATTTTTTTTTTAATAACACATTACACGTCTGTCACTCGCGTGTTCGATTTTCAAACTGGCCGCCTGGTTTGATATCAAGGGAAGTGAGTGAAGCGGAACGCTGGGCGATAAAGACTTGTGATGTAAAGTCGGATGTCTTATCGAGTTAAGGCAATTTTTTTAAACAAGAACGTTTACAGGATGATGAAGCTATAGAATACTAATGTATATAATTATACAATATATTTTACAATATATACATAACGAACCTAACGTCTATTGTTAGACGAACTCTACTTGATTAGTGGATACTTATATAATTACAAATATTTTTTAATTATAACAGTTAAAAAAAGTTATAAACTCAAATGAATATAGTTTGTAATAAAATTATGGGGCAGTAGGTATTAAATACAACAAATAATATTCTTTGAACCCAAACATACCAATGCACTGATTGACTACGCTTATTATTATTGCTATTGAAATTACCGAATTGAAAAATACACATTTTTGGGCGCAAAAATTAAAAAAACGTTTAAGAATTCGGCTGTTTATTTAGACTTTAATGTCAGAAAAAAGAATGACAGAATATCTTTATTTTTCTAAATCATAACATATTATGAGGCACATAATTATTTATTATTGAAATTAATATTTATTTTTTAACATAGCAAACTCGTTTCAGCCAGTTTTGAATTCGGTAACTTTAATAGTAATCGTGCAATATACCCAAAGCTCGCTTAACAAAATTACAGGTGCTATTTAAAATTGTCTTTTTATTGTAAAGTCGATTAATTAATGTAACATCGAAGATTTCGTACTTCAAGTTTCAATAAATAAAGGCAATGGAACCATTTGTGCAGCTCAGCCCAAATCTGTGCAAATGATTTCTTTCGTTGTATAGTCAAAAACGTTTGCACTAATATTGCTTGTTAAATCTTTTTAGGACTTAATTGCGCAAACCGGACTGCGCAGGTTAGTTCTAGACTGACTCTTATATTTTTATTACCAATTTATTATATGACTGCTTGTTGACGCAGTTACTGAAATTGGCTGCAGCGTTAATGGTCATGGTTTTGACCCGCACTAATAAGAACTCGGATTTTTATAGTTTATAGGAATATTTATTATTTTCTGATTGTTTTTATTTGCTTGAGGGCCGTTGAATATAAAGTACTAGCGGTCCCTTGCGGTTTCACTCGCGTTTATGGTTACTGCTTCGCTCTTATGAGTTGTAGCGTGATGTAAAATAGCCTGTAGCCTTTCTCAATAAATAAACTATTTAACATAAAAATATTTTTTAAATTCGAACCAGAAAGTCCTGAGATTAGCGCGTTCAAACAAACTATTCAGTTTATACTATTAGTATAGATTTGTGATATTATTTATATAATGGATATAATCGAATATTCACGTACTATGTACATATTAATCTTATGTTTGTAACTTAATCATAATTTAACACATGGAATATATTCTAATTGCTTTTAATAGAACCCATATGGTGATGATTAAGTGGTCAAGTCTTAATGTCACTTACTGTGTGTGTTGTTAACGAGTAATTTCCATGTTTAAAGCGAACCTCTTGATTTTTTACTTTTAGGATTTATATTTAGAGGACAATTATGATTTTTTTTTTTTAATATTGTAGGTATGTTTGTAATTGTTTCACGTATAGGCTACTGAACGGAGATTTTCATATATATATATATATTTTTTTTTTTAATATTATATAGGCAGATGCAGTCACACGGCAGCTAAGTTCTTAGTATTGTATAATTATTAATTTTATGCTCAATCTAAGGTCGCAAACCTTCAAAATGGCGCGTTTCCAACCTTATTACGAACCTTATTATATTCGTATTACTCACCAAACGTCGTCGGTCGTTTTATCCATTTCCGTCGCGTGACTCAGACGGCGTCCTATACAATGTAAATAGAAAAGAAATGTATACACGTTTTGCTGTATACGGTAGATGACAGATTTGTCTCGATTGTGTTCCAATAACATTTGTGTTGTTATTTAACTAGTTTTTGTTCTTGATTTCGTTCACGTTAATAGAGTAAGAGGTTTGCTAGCTTTCGATGATGTTATGACGATCGGTAATCTTCCAATAAACCAGACACTAGAGAGATTTTCTATAGAGGCCAGCCAATGTATGCAAAGTTAGTCAAATTATACATAAAACTATTATGTTAAGGTTATTAGTTTTGTGTCTTGTAGTGTAGTCTTTAGTTAGTTTATATTATTAATATGTTTATGAGAGTGAGGACGTGAAATCTATTCTTGAAAGAGGGAGGGTCCGTATTGACAATATATAGTTACTAATTGATCAAAGAATATTTCCATAGACAAAATACGCTCTATATTTACTTTTATGATATATTCCTAACATATTACATCTCGTATTACGGGTAAAGTACATTTTGTTATTATTTAACTTTCTTTTGCTTGCGGTTTCGTTTGCATTGTAGACTAAGTTAAACTTAATTTACTTTCAGACCTGTACGACGCGCCCGTTATCTTCTGAAAGTTAATTATATTATGGTTGTAACATTTGAGCAAGTGCAGACAATAAGTTACCTAAGGTTTACAGCAGTTGAATAAGCGTATGAGATAGGAGAAAAAAAACAAATTAATTTTTATATCAGACAAGCGAGCCGCCTGACTCCGCACGAATAGATGCCTATTCAACTATAAATAAGTTTTCATCTTGAATCACTTGGTTTATTGACGAAAACCGCATTTAAATCCATTGCGTCAAAAAGATCTAAACGTACAGACGGTAGGAAGCGACTTTGTTTTATACTATGCATAATGTATGTATTTTGTACTATGTATATGTAGATATACCAACAGCCGCGGTTTTGCCTGTGTTTTATTCCCTATTCTTGAGTAAACAGCTTAACAAGGCTATTTTCTTAAGAAAATACCACATTTCCTAATTATAAGCCACAGCGACTACGGAACCCTATAAATTCTGACGCTAACATGGCCGATTTTTGTAAAGTGTGATTTCTCACAATAATTTTTTATACCTTTTAACATTAATGACAAATTATATAGTTATTTATGTTAGATTTTTTATACTACATCTTAGTGTCAATGTCTGATCACATAAATTTTTCTACATTATAAAGTGAATCTTGATTTAAATAAAATGACATTCAGATAAAAAAATATGTATATAATTATTTGATAAATTAGCGAGTGATGCGACTTTCTCTACATAAGATGTATCATGCTACCGAGTTAGGTGAGTGTAGGATGGTTTAACTTTCGTTTTGTCGTCCTAATTTTTACAAGATTTCCTTATCTTAAAAGCAGTAGGTATGAACGTGTGCTTTAAATTTCCAATAAAACAATTCTTAATTTGTAGAAAGTGTAAGTGTAATCGAGTGTGCACTTCAAGGGACTTTTTTATTAACCCGTTAGAGGCTTTGGGCAGATTAGGATAATGGGGCCCCTGTGACTTTGATACAGGACGATTTCGTAAAAAATGGTTATAAACAGTAAATAGGTATTTTTTTAATTTATTCAGCTGTTAGTTTTATTTCTTTACTGTCCTATTAAATTAATAGATAATTACATGCATAAATATAATATTCACAGAAAACCTAAATTGATTAAAGAGGCACTCCTCTTATTAAATGAGAAGCATATCATCCAATGACTTTTCCATCACCTAACCTAACAGGAAACGTAATCTGACAAGAAATATGGCCCCTCCCATAGATTGGGTTACCCGGGGAACTTGCGTAAAGTAACCCGTCAGAAAGAAGGGCCTGGACAGTGATTACCTTCATCTAATTTGTTAGCTTAGGTACTCTTTAATCTCTATTTTACATTAAAGTTATTAACTAACTATTAGGTAACTTAACATTTTATTCTAAAATTTAGTATACTTACCTACTTATTCAAATGTAACATACAAAACGTTGTAATTCGAAATTCCAATTTACTTAATGTTTCCGCTGAAATCAAGTAAGTAGTAAAAGGCGCTAACAAGAAAAAAAACTTCGATTAAGATAAATTATTTACCTACAACGTTCAGAATTGAAAGAATGCGGCTAAAATCATTACATTTCACGAGGTCAATATACCAAACACCGGTTCAGGAACCATTGGGACACGTCCATATTTGTCCAGGTCAGACATGCAAATGACCGCTTCTATCGGAAGCAGCTGAAGGTTGGTCGCCATATTTGTAACATGGCGGCCGTGCGCTTTCAAATGACCGCCGTTCTTCTTAAATTAGGTATTCTATGGTTTTAAAAAATATGGGTTTCATTATTGTTTATGTTTTTTTTTAATAAGAACATTGTATCCAAATTAAAATAGTTACAAATCATCCATGTTTTTGAGAGAGATGGGAAACTATTTCTCTTAACATTTT
This sequence comes from Hypolimnas misippus, assembly GCA_037950945.1. Lineage (NCBI taxonomy): Eukaryota > Metazoa > Arthropoda > Insecta > Lepidoptera > Nymphalidae > Hypolimnas > Hypolimnas misippus. The sequence goes on along the minus strand of JBBEEQ010000006.1, from coordinate 3,779,369 downwards.
GCTATTTTTTTTTGCACTTGTGTATGTAAAAACGCGAAGCATTTTCTGAACTCAAATTTCTTTACAAAATGCTATAATTGTCATGTTAATAAGTACTTTAATATATATAACGAATGTTTATTTATAGTATATTTTTATTTCAGCTTTCAATTCAATTTTTTGATGAGTGGCCTATTATAGATTTTCTGGTCGTTAGAATTTATCACCAATCGTAGGTAGCTAGTAAGTTTATGATTAAAAGCCAATGGTGGTTTATAATTATAGATATGTTACGTTCATAGTTGACATTAAAAATCTATATCGATTTCCAACTTTGACAAATAGATGCTGATAAGCAATAATGTGTCAACCTACAAAAAGTAATTTAGAGATATTACTGTATTCTGATAATGCGTCACGTACAATGGCGGATACAGTTTCGCTGCCAGGGGGGGGGGGGTCACCTATTTGTGGTCAAGTCACAAGAAGTAATAATCTAAGTTTGATAATAATCGATACAGGTAAAAAGTTATCACTTCTTCTACTTCGATGAGTACGTTTTATGGACGTGAAGAAGTGCCAGTCGGGTGAAACGTTCTTCAATCATACAAATTATCTTAAATTAATTAAATATTTAATATACTTACAAAAAATCTATATTGTTACAAAAAAAAAAATATCATGTTAACCATCATCATGTTTAACAATTATAATTAGTGCTCTACCTAGGTCTTGGACTCAGCCCAGGGGGGGGTCATGACCCCCATGACCCTCCCCCTGGATCCGCCCCTGGTAACGTATATAATATTATTCAAAAAAAAAATAATTAAAGTTATTTAAACTAAATAAGTACGGAAAAAAGTTTTTTGATTAAATGTATCGAATATTAAGTGCTTTTCCATATTTTGCAATATACAATAATGTCATGTATTTGCAAAACGTATTATTAGATAAAACGTTTTATTATTCCAGTCTTATTTTAATTCATTATACCACCATTTATCAAATTTATAAAGAAAAGATGGATATATACTTTTTCAAACTAATTTATTAAGAATTTTACATATTTAGACGCCATTTTCTCAAAATTAAGTCCGTGTGGCTTGACATAGTATTGCTTATCAGCGTCCAAATAACTTGTTATCCCAAAAATTCTCTCGCCTATCATACTTAGTCGCTATCTGGTTGCTGGTAGCTAAAGTGGTCAGCAATCTGGGAGCCACCGTCCATGACATGCATAAATATATTTATGTATATAATATCATCGTTAAAAGTTATTATTTCTAATATAAACTTGGGAAAGGATTTTTAAATAAAACAACATTGTCTTTGGTAAGTTTATTGATCCATCAAATACTACACACAGATAAAATGACACAAAACTGACAATATACCGATACACGTTTTACGTACGGTGATAAGCGCTAATGATGCGCATAGACATTTAATAATAATATAGACATTTAATGATACCTACCGTTTGAAATACTTGAACAGTAACTGTGTTTTAAAATAATACGTCACTTTATAACTTTGCGAAATAAAAAATTAAAAATAATTTACATAAAACAAATGAAAAATTTAGAACTTAAGTTCGTAGACGTGTAATTAAAAAACCAAATAGACAAAAACGTTTGAAGTATTGCCCGAATTAAATTGAATAATAATCAACACTGCGACTGTTCTAGTATCAAAACTCATCTACACGAGAAAAATTTTCAAAATTACATACTAATTATAAGCGGTAGCAGAGATTCGAATTAAATTTCTAAATAATGGGTAATTTAAAAAAAATACATACAAGCTTTAAGTACTTTACCATCACCCAAACCTGACCCGCGTCATAAGAAATAAAAAACAATTAATTTACTATTGCAAATTGTATGCAATGGAATGTTATTATATTAATACTTATGTATAAGTTGCAATTATTTCATATGGCAAGAATTTTGCCTACAAATTATTTTATATCGTTCATTATAGCGTTGCAACACTGGTAGTTTCATTTTTAATGAAACAAAAAAAACCTTTTGGCATTTGTGTCTTATTAGCTTCAATTGTTGTTTAAATTAATAGTAATTGAAACGCCATAATAAATATCTTAAATGTAAATAACTAACTGCATAGTTTATTTAATAAACATAACCATTAAATCTAAAACATCTTAATTTAATAAAAGAAACAATTGCATATAGAACATGAATTAATTTCATAGAGCGGCCCGTGTCTTCTATTTCATGTCTTACGTTATAAATTAAATAATTTACAAGTAACAATTTTTTATATAAATTAATTACTATAAATAAAATATTACATCTAAAAATAATTTTATCAAATTATAGAGCCAAATTATTACTAAAACCCGTTTTCGTCATTTAGGAATAAATTATCATTTATTAAAGAATAAAAAGAAATAAAATTTCATTCCTATTACACCAATTACAAGTCTCGCTATCCATCATACTATAGATTTAGGAAAAACATAATAATACAAGAAGTATATTAATCGAATATAATTTTAAATATAAAGAAAAAAGCTTTAAATGACGTCCCTCGCCTAATATATATACTACAATTGTATGATGTATCTTCTTACTCATAAAATTTTAAACACATATGTGTTAGTGGCGCCGCCTAGCGGTTCAAGACTTTTACTTGTTTTATGGGCCTTAGCGTATGACATAGTAGAGGCTGAGGTTTTTTATTTATGTTTATGTCAGTGTGCGTTCTGATTGGTTTTAAAAGATTTGACAGTCCTCACCCACCCTCTACGTTGCAATATCCATAATGTTTTACGGAATAATAATATTTTGTGAACAAAATTTTATTAGTAGGATGGCATTATTGATTTTTATATGTCATATGTTTGTGACATTTTAATGGTTTTTGGGTGGATGTTTTAGTGTGGGATTTAAGTGCACTAATGACACTCAAATAATTAATTCCATCGTATATTCTCCAAACTATAATATTAATTGGTATCTTTAAACATTACGCTATCGTGCATTCAAAGCAAGATTTCATCTATGTATATGACCTTATATTTCCCATTCATACATACATTAGACGAGGTCTCATAAACTTAAAAACAGTGGATAGCTTAATCAGCGAAGGCGCCGAGACGAACATCAATACATTTAACATTTATTACGTGAATCTAGGGGTTGACTAGGATCGTCACAGAAATGTGTTTACTAGGAGAACATCGAATGACTATTATGAAGGATTTGTGCCGCCCCACCGCCTAAGGTGGCTGCATCTGTTTTTCAACTGCCACCGTTCCCCGAAATTCGGAACATTCTTGTAAGATTAAGTAATTTTTTTTTTTGGATTTTTTTTTGTAATTTACTTTGACACCTTGTCTTACAAGAACGAAACGAGGTGCGTTATTTGTATGTGTTTTTTAATATGGAATTTGTGGAATCGGAATTTTTATATCATATGGGCCATTTCAGTTTTGGAAAAACATTTTTGGGTAATTCAAATAAAGTGCGTCAAATGCGAATTGTTTGACGCACGCAAGAGTTTGGATTAAATAAAATTAATCATTTGGGGAATGGGACAAGTACTTTAGTTTTTTTATTAAAAAAAAAATTAATATCAAATAATTATGTTGTGCGTTTTCATCTACTTTTTTTATTTTATTTTTTTTTATTTTATGTATGTAGAAAACCTGATATTCTATAATTTAGGTTTAAATAAATTTTCTTTATAAATAGTCAACTCTTCGTTTCTTCCCAAATATTTCTTAGTTGATTCTCAAAGTGTGTATCCGCTTGCTGTCGGGTGTTAATCGAAAAACTCGTTTATGAGATCAGAGCAAATATTTGCGAAGATAGTCAAGAGTTAGCATCCAAAGTAGAATTTATATTTCCAAGGCAAATCGAAATTTAATCAAATGAAGCATACATTTGTCGAACATTTATTATTATACTTAAAAATAATAATAAATGTGCGAAAATGTAAACTCATTCCTTTTGACATCAAATCGATTTGACTTGTAAATTCTTTTACTATTTACGAATACGCAAATAAAACACGCTGTATATTAGTAAGTAGCAAATAAATTCGTTGCTTGCTTTTGAGGAATACGTATAATCGAGTATAGCTCCTATGGTACGGAATAAGTTTATTAGTAAAAAAATTGCGTACGTTAAGTGAACTAGGGTAAATCGTCAGTCTCGAATGTAAAACCCGACTTTGGTCGGTCAACAAAAAATAGGACCCTGTATATATAAAACTTTCTGGCACATATAAATATCTGAATTTCGATTCCACAAAATTCAATTTCAAAATCGGAAAATCGTTTATCGTATCTAAATATTTTAATTGAATTTTAAAGCTTTCATTCGAGTCTTTGTAGAATAAGTATAAGTCAAAAATTTCATCTGATCTCATCGATTTGTCTCGTTCTTTAAGAGTTTTCGATTCGCATAGACCGCATTCCCTCTGATTGTGAATTTTCATAAAGACAGTAAAATCAAACATCCAAATACTTCGATCATCCAAGAAGAGAACACGAATTCGATTCCGACAGACGATTATCCGATTCCGAAATCCGATTATCGATTTAGATACGACATCGAATCGATAGCGTCCCGAATAGTTCGATTTGCGAGCTCGATGTACCGAACTACCGTCATGTAGACCAGTGAAGGTTCTAGAACGCGAATGATGATCGTAGAAGGACCTGGACCGATTATGAAATTCGATTATCGATTCAGAAACGACAACGACTCGGTAGCATCTCGGGCCATTCGATTCGCGAGCTATTAAACCGAAGGTTCTCGAACTCATACGGGCAATGTATGTTGGATTCGATTCATCAGCTCGCGGTACCGAACAGACACTTGCGAATGTAATACAAAATTCGATAATCGTTTCCGAATAGACGACACGAAAACCGGCAAAGGTTCTCGAACGGAAGCGGGTAACGTGTTGTAAATTCGATTCTCGAGCTCGCGATACCGAACAGAGTACACAAACGAACGCAGTACACCAAAATTCGATTATCGTTTCCGAATGGTCGACTCGAAGGCCGGCGAAGGTGACGCGGGGGCGCGGGGGAGAGTCGGGGCGAGTGATCGGTGACCGTTGTAAGGCGGATGCGGCCGGTTCAAGGTGCGGAGTGGAGCGCTAGGCGGCGGGCGGGGCGCGTGCGCGGCTAGCGGGTCACCGCGCACCGCCGCGCCCGCGCCGCCCCGGCTTGGCGCGGCGGTTGAACCCGCTGTACATACGTACTTACTCGTGTATCGCACGCTTGGTATTAAAGTGACCGAATTCAAATATTACAACGGCCCAAAATGGGAAAAATAATGTTTTATCAAGTACCAAGTAACTTCGGAATTTAGACTTTGATGTCATAAAATAGTGCTAGAATAGTTATTTTTTTAAATCACTGAATTATATGAAACTAAATTTTAATTACGAACTTAGCTAACTCGTTTCACACAGATTTTGAATTCGGTCATTTTAATACTAAGTGTGGGAGATAGGGCGTTCGACTTTTAATTGAGGTGCTTCAAAGGGTAGGCTCTATGAGTGTAACAGTCTAACAAGAAAATCAGTGTTTTTTTTAGTTACTTATAAACTTTTAAATATTTGAGAACCACTGCTGCACGGCGCGCGATGCAGTAGTTCAGTCTGCATTTACCTCTTAGTATATTAGAGAAAACGTTAATACTTTCTAGTTAACATAAAAGCAACGACTCAAAAGCACGCAAAAGATGTGATGTGAATATAATAAAAATAAAAAATGTTTTGGAAGAACCTTAACTAAAAGTTGAACGTCATATATAGTTCATTCAAAACAAAATAACTAAGAGTTTTTTATCAACTACAAAAAAGGGAGATTCTCAGTTTTTCGGGGACTTTTTTCTGTATATGTTCCCCGATTGAAAGCTGTTCCAGCTTGTCCGATTTTGTTAATTCTTTTTTAATTTGAAAATTCTTCGATTTTTAAAATTCTTGTTTAAATTATAACCTGAATAATTTACTGCCGTCCCTTAAGGAGTTTCGGTGTCGAAAAGTTTTTTATCAGATCTTGATCGAGATAAAGATTTTTACATCCCTAGAATTTAAATGGGTTCATAATCACCGAAGATACTGTTTGACAGACATACGTGACAGTATTAGTAATTGAACACTCATTTTTTCATGTCGTCTAACACTATATATTGTTGGAATCTAAACTGTTCCTTTATCAAGGAAAATCAGCTTTACTTAGTAAAAATAAATGATAATAAAAAAAAATCTTACCGGAATGGTCCACGGTATGGCTGATCAGGAGTATTATCAGTGGAGGTGCTGGGCCCAGCACGTACACCACTGGCCTCCCCCTGAGTTCCACTAGTAGAGCATCTGGGCTCCTTTTAATCAAACGATAATAAAAAAAAATTAACACACTTCAATCAAATTAAATGTCAGTTTTTTTTTTGTATTTGGATAAAAATTGTTAAATATTGCTACATAAATTGTCACCATGTTGTTTAAACTCATGAGAACGAATAGCAGTAAGAAAAATGTAAACAGAGACAAATCAATTAAATAATCTAAATTTAAAATTTAAACCATTCAGTAGCTACAAGAGGAAGGTTTTCGCAGCAGTCATAATTACAGCTCCCTCACCTCATTATCAGCAGCAGTGGAAATGGTCAGCAATGGTGGTCCATCATCCCCGGAACCAACCACACCCCCACGAGCCGCCTGGCGTGCCAGCATCGCCGACATGCGCTGCTGCAGAGCCTAGATCACACCATAATAAGCTAACCATTAATTGGATGCTGATTGATAAGCAAAACTGTCAAGCCACAGGAACCTCATTTTGAGAAAATTGCATCTTAATATAATAATGTACCTTCAATTCATCCGTCAAGCGGAATGGTGGAGCATTCACGGAGTCTACAGGTGGAGGAGCCTCCCCAAGAACTTTCTCATCAAAGGAGACAACGCAGCGGCAAACTGGGCAAGTTTGCTATGGGAAAAGAAATATCAGTTATTTTAAATAAATATACTTATAAAAAAAAAATCAATGTTATCACATCAAGTGATGGTAAATTAAATATTTTAATTAAATGTTATAAACACTCCATACTCAATGGCCCTATTAGGATTTCATGACCCAGTGTTGAATGCCCGTAAGACACAACACAAACACCCAGACCGCAACAAGCATCCATATAGAGTCAAGGCTATATCTGCTTTTACTACAAAGATTTATTTTTCACAGCTCAAAGCTATTGCATTGATCTGAGTATATGATATTAATTTCTACACGATACTTTCACGCTTTCCCAAGAAAAAGGTTTTGATAGATAGACAGACAGACATCAGTGATCCTATAAGGGTACTGTTTTTCCTTTTTAGGTACAAAATTCTAAAAATACTATAATAATGTGTTTATTAACTTGGTATGGCTTAGCTTGGGCCCTTTGCCAGTTGGGTAGCTTCTCCAACTCTTCCATGTAATACTTCTTGCTGTTAGTCAAATGCTTGGACAAGCAGTGGCTATGGAAGTGGTGATAGCATGGTGTCTTGATGAACACATCACCCTTAACGAAGCCATGGAGGCAGATCACACACTGACCACTCGGCAGGTTGCATTGAGTGAGATACTCACGTACGATCTGTAATGATAATGTTTATATTATATATAATGATAATAATTTAAAACCTCACAGTAAATAGTGTTAGTCATCTGGAAAAATATAACAAAAATGCTAGACAACATTAATCATTTATATGATCTTTACAAATTTTTGTTATACAGGGAATTGAACTTGCAACCTTTAAGCGTTACAGAAAATTGCATTCAATTAGACTAATGCATCAACCTGTTGTTATTATATAAAATGATATTTACATAATTAAATATGTTATTTAAACAATAAAACAAAATTATTGTTCAATGTTATAAATAAAGATAGTAATATAATATTAACAAAAGAAATATATCATACAAGTATTAAATATTATTGATGAAATTGTAAATACTATTGCATTTTTACAGTTAAATATTTTAAAAAGCCAATAAAAAAGACACAACAACATCAGTCAACAAATGACTTCGCTAATTGCAATTAATTCACACTATGACATTGAAATCGCTCAAAATGCTTTATATAAAAAATAAAACTAATTAGATGTGGCTTTATGCAGTTTCACCAGAATCATGTTTTGGTACTTGATACAATTGTTAAAGTTTTACTCATTTACACTACAAAATTAGTAGTATTAAATTAATTTCAGGATGTTTTTAAGCATCAAGTTTTGCAGTGTATGTATTATTTTCTGATTTCATATAAAACAATATATACAATTGATGCATTATGAGTAAAATTGTTGGTAAAATTAAACTGATAAAATTAGTTTCATATCATTAATTTTGTAATGTAAATTTGGCTTTGTTTTTACTTCTACGCTCCTAAGAGAAAGAACAAGTTTAATAGAGTATAAACTTTAGCATATTAGAAGAATTTATCAACTGTAATTTATTAGTCCATTCAAAGAGAGGTTTCTTCAGAGAGAAAATATTTGTATATATAATTTTTGCATGTGATTATTTATAACTTTGTATTGTAATACTATAATATAATTATTAAATTTATATATATTGAACTATTAAAGTTAAAACTAACTAGTAAAATAAAAAAAAAAACTTACCTCAATCAGTTCGAAAACGATCGGATTCCCGACATGTCTATCCAATTTCTCCTTTATTTTTAAATTGATATTAGACAGAAGTTTATCATCGAGACCTCGAGGGTTCCTCAGGAACACCTCGGGACTAGTTTCCGGGTAGTCCGGGGTTAGCTTGACCTCCAGCGTCAGGCAAACGTACTGCTGATCGATTTGATCCCCAGTAGATGGGTGTATTACAGTCTCGATAATATTCGGTACACCATTGTCATGCTTAACAGCGAGGTCTTCGATCAAAATAGCTTCTAGAGCTTCCAATTCGTCGTATACTCTGGAAAGTATTTACAATTTAAAATTATAAAAACATTAATATTTAAAACACAAAGAAGAAAAAAACTATCGGACCTCATATCGATACTGGCCATGGTGACGGCTGAGGGCAGACTGGCTGGATTTAAATCCGGGCTAGGTCTTGAATAGTTTTTTTTACAAGTGCATTCAGTTCAGGCAGGCGCAATGCAGTCGGTGCAGCGAACAGCTGGCCCCTGGGCCGAATCTAGAAAATCAATCATGCTATCCACAGATAAAATACTCGGCACAGTGGCGCCAGCGTTGTCAGACTCAGAAACATATTTTTACAGATAATAAATACCAAAATATAAAATGTGATTATTCTTACGATCTTTAAGGTCAATAAAGAAGTCATTTGTAATAAATAGTGTTTATTATTAACGACTAATTTTGCACACTAATTGCTTAAAAGTTGTAGGTTACTAGATAATAATTTATATTGAAAAGATTTATCTTTGGGCTATTTTAGGCCTATAAAATAAATAAAAAAAGTGGAAATGTTTTTCATAAAGAAAGTATTATAAGAGTATTATGAATCAATTATTTGAATTGATATTTATTGTTAATATTAGTGTTTTTATTTCATCATGCTGACTTCAAATATAAATCTGTCTATAATTATAATAAGAGAAATATTAAGTAATGGTATTATCTATGCTTTTATGTGTCTTACTATTTATTTAGATTATATATATATGTATCCCTTGACCGAAACTAGTTTAATATTTTAAAATGTTTCTAATGATACCCGACACCGCGATGGGTATGGCGAACTTAGACCATTATTTATTATGGTTTCTAATGAGTTTTTAAAGTGTTGTGTAAAAAAATTTATTTTAATAAGAACTAAAATTTGCACTATAAATAATTATATAAAATGTTTACTTTTATTGATTATAAGTAAATTACGGATGTACGTATGCTAATTAAGCGAAAGATACTGTTATTTTTAATCACTACTTTTATTTTTATGATTTTTTACATTTATTATATTATATTATTATAATTATGCTTACTACTATCCAGGATGCTTCTCTATCCAATATGGGCTATATTGGATAGAGAGGTTTATTTCTAAGTGTAGTGTAGTTCTTTGTACAGTATATTTCACTGTCCAGTATCGAAGTCTTTTTAGCCGACTTCAAAAAAGGAGAACGTTCTTCATTCATATTGTACACATGTCGGAACTCCGTTCAATTTTTATTTCGCCAATTTTTTTTTAAATCAAAATAGCGAGATGAAGTTTGTTATCCATTTAAACGATTTGCGTACTTTGTTTTTGAATTCGGTTCCTCTTAAAAGTCCTGTTTGCTTGCTTTCTTATTTCGTATGTTTTTCTGACTGTCCGCTTCTTTGTTCAGTAAGGTTTCTTATCCAACGTGGTTCCAAGTTAAATATTTTTTTAATTGACCACCGTTGTCCATGCACACTTACAGTCAAGAGACACAAAGTTGTTGTCAGTTAAAAATAAATAAAGGATGAAAGGAAATAGAAAGTAAGGACAAGAATGCTGGGCACTGTCAGTCTGCCTGCTCCGTACGAACCACAGCTACATTAAGTACTTCACACCGACCTTCTGTAAGAGTGAGGTACTGCCCCGGTCGAGCTAGCTCGTATACGAGCTGTAATCAGTAGGCTACGGCTAGACTCTACCTTAATAAATTTATGTTAAAGTATGAAAAAATCATGTTATGGTTATTTGTTCTGCATTTGATATATTTTTTTAAAGTATAACTGATGTAAATGAAAAATGGTCAACCAGCGTCATTTGCGTTTGTATTGAGTAATTAATTTAACAGTCATGATAATACTTTAAAAGTACGTTAGTCTTGTTCTCGTTACAATGATTTAAAAGTGCTCGTTAAATCGTATTTAAATAAACAGGACTAGATTTACCTTAAGTGCCATCCTCGGCCATAGTAAAATTTCCTGGACACGGTGTAAAATGGCCTCTCACTCTCCAAATCCGGAGTATAACTTCCAAATACTAATAATCTATTGGATCTTAACAATCTAAATGTATTGTTTTTCGCTATAGCTACTACTGCAGTTATTGAAAACAAAAAGATCGTCGGATATCGTAAGTTTTTCCGTTAATGTCAGAAAAGTATGTTATGTTATTGTTTATTTATTTAAAGATATAAATTTTGAAAGCATCTTTATAAATTACTCGCCATGAAAACATCAGAGGAAAAATATATGAATACAATTAAATTAAACATACGAAAATGTAGTTAAATTAATAGTTTAATTTTGTAAAATCCTTGATTTTATAAATGTACTAGCTTCATCTTGTGGTCTTGCTCGTCTTAATGTAAATTAATTGTTTAATAATACGCATATATGCACATAAAATAGCCTATGACTATATATTGGGAATAATGTACGTTTCAAAAATGTACAATAATTTTTTAAATAGCTTTAGTAGTTCCGGAATTTACTTCGCAAATACTAAAATCGCTCTCTCTCTTTCTTTATTAGAAAGAGGTTCTCAATTCGCAGTGTATGTTCGTTATTTTAGAACTCTGTCATTTCTAAACCGATTTTGAAAAATCTATTTCGCGTTCGTGAAATATATTTTTAAATTGGACCCATTCGAATTTTTATCAAAATCAGATCATTAGTTTGGTTTATAAATCGAATTAACTGGTTATTATAATATATACTGGTATAATTGTGTTGTCAAGTTAAACGAAATTGCGTATTAATGCTTTAGAAATCCGTTGCTTTTTAAATCTATTATTATATTGGTACATATAGTTCATTTTATTATTGATATAAATGACGTTTTTATTTAAAGAAGCGATATTTTAATTTTATATGACATTTGATTAAGAAATACCTCTAAGTGATGTTTAGTCAAACTAATTTGTACACTAACAAAATTTTCTTCTAATAAATAATCAATCAATGTTACAGTTTTATGTAAGACTAGCTTATTCGTGGTTTTACCCGTATCCTGTTTGATTTTTCAATACAAACTTAGAACCCACGTCTCTCCCTATTAGGGAGTGAACTTTGGTAAATCCTTTCTTAGTGATGCTTACGTCAAAATAAATATAAGCGCGATCCGTTCAGTGGTTCAGTCAATAATAGTTCCCTTATATTCTATATTATTATATACTTGCCTTATATGCCTTAAATTATTCTATATATACGAGTTTATATATAGAATACTATTTTTATTTGAATTTTATTTTATAGGATATAACAGGTACTTCGAAATTTGCACGTGTAATGTAATGAAAACGAGGTCACAGGAGTTATTATGTACTCCGTCAATTCCCCGTATCCCCGGGCTCAGTTGCAACGCTGTATTGATTTTGAGAGTTCAGGCTCGTAAACATATACATATGTACCTATACTATAGTATGTTTTATCACTAGGCGAACCTACGCATCACAGCGGCTGTTTTGTACATAAATTATTTAAATTAAATACAAATAAAGATTGTTCTAACTTTATATTTTACTCAATCATCATACATATCATTATAAAGTTTATACATATTTCTGTACATTACCACTAGTGCAAAAAATGGTTAAGTGCGAGATCACTAATTATCCTTAAAAGATATTTTTTATAGCCGATAAAGTATAAATTTAGACAGAAAAATAAAAGGAAGCCAGACCGAGTCGTATAGAATAAAGAAATCGTCAAAAATGTAATACCTACATTTAAAATTTACAAATAAAATAAATAATAAATTCAAATTGAGCTATTACAAACAATAATAATATAATCTAATACAATGTTCATATTAAAAAAACAAGGCATTAATATTGTCATTGAGAATATCAATCTTCAAATTAAATTTTATTTTGGAAATGGTCTACACTGCCTTAGGGACAATTCGGCCCTGAATACAATTGTTCACCTATTAATAAAACGAAAATTAAGCGGAAGATCAATTCGTCTTTTTATAGCTATACCACCTATAATAAAAATGTCTATAACTCCCTATAACTTCAATTTTTCAATTTATTAACATCAAATTGTTTAGACTAGGTAAATAAAATTAAACTAAAATAAAATGTCTAATATTGCACTATTTTTTTAAAATTATTATTTATGTTTTTATATTTAAAATACAATTTATTACTATATATCCGTTCAATGCAACGTTGAAACAATTTATAATTTTATTTTAAATAAATAACCATATTTTATTGAAACTAAATCATAGTTAACTTTGGCATGCCATGCACTAATTAGTAAATAATTATAAGAGAACGCATTTTTACGATCATTACAAACACATTATTTTATGTACATCGAAAGTAATCAAGTACGCCGACTATAACTGTCATAGAGGATCTTCTTCTTCTACACCTCCAACATCCTTTGAAGTACTGCACACTTTGTGATTTCGGTGTATCTCTCTCACTTTCTTATAAGGAAAACTGTTAAAGATCGCGATGTTAAGGGAGATGGTCAAGACTATACTCCCTCCGACCACCAGAAACTAGGACTCCGTTATTAAATAAAGACCTTAGGGCGGCCAAGGCGTTTAGCGTCTAATGGCCTGCTCTGAACCCAAACCGTGCCTCCAAAAAGTCCTGGCCTCTTCGAGACAATGGATAGGACAGGCAGCGACAATGACGTCATCACCATGTGGCTTCGGGGTGGGTGCAAAAATTTAAATTGATGAAGTCAGTTCATTTTTTAAGTACGAAAATATATTTTATTTGTTTTTATATTTTACGGTTCATTGTAGGATCTAAAATTTACATTATTGTAGTATTCTTTGTTTTTGGTTTGTCCCTTAAGTCCCTCTGGACGAATGGAGATTTGTAATGGATCGTTTTGACTAAGATTCGTTTGTGATTTGCAGTTGTTTGCATGGCTTTTGATGTGGCTGGGTATGTAGGTGAAGTCACATCTATAAATAATTACTTTCATGTAAAATAATATACATAAAAAACATGTAATTTTTTGGAATAACAATAATAGTCGCTGGTTTGCTAACTACATATTTTCTATACAAAAAAATTAAATAGTTAACCGCTTACCTGTTTCGTAGTTTTCTGAAAATTTTTTTCTTACATACAAATATCAGAAATATCGAAAGACCGATAAGGAGATTGTATACATTCGGAACGTGCCATATTATACTGTTTGGTGCAAAATATGCGACAACTTCGAGTAACCAGCTAATCCCCATTATTACTGATAGTTTAACATAAAGCATTAATCTGTAACAAATAAGACACGTACCTAATTAAAAAAAATTATTACCATACTGTGGCCTGTGGGTATTGATATTAATTTTATTCGATTTAATCGAAACTGTGTTCAGACATATATAGATGAATTTTTTAATGGCATATATATGTATATATATAATATTATTAGAATGAACGAACATTTAAAAAAAAGCATCAAAACTAAATAAGTACCGAAAAATGTATTTTAATTTAATGTTTCAAATATTGAAGTGTATTCCACATTTTGCTATATACAATAATCTCATATATTTGAAAAACTTTTTATAAGATAAAACTTTTTAGTATACTAATCTGCTTTTGATTTATTATATCTTTTATAAAAATAAAGAATAAAATATGGTTATATACTTCTTTTAAACGTAATTATTATGAATAGGTTTGTCATCTTTAGATGGCATTTCCTCAAATATAAGTCCGTGTGGCTTGACACAGTAATCAGTGTCCATTTATGAGTCGCCTCAACGCTTTTTCTCGTCGAGGACTCCAAAAACCCCAGTACGCCAAAATTTAAGACGGATTTGAGTAACAGAGTTTAAGGTATATCATTTATTTTATAGCTTGCATTCACATGCTCAGCAAGTTGATTCATTTGATACCCATATTGTAGGAAAACATAAAAATCTTAGTTCGAGATATTGGATTTAGAGTGACATTATTTCACCATCTTGGGTGTTCCATCATGTTAGATTTAGAGTGACGTCACTTGATTTGTCGAGTTATGCTCAGCGAGCCCTTTCATTTGATACCCGTATTGTCGGAACGCATTAAAAATAACTACTCCGCCATCTTAGGTATTCGGCCATGTTGGATTTACAATGACATCACACACGTAATTATGCATTGTTAACAAAACTAAACGTGTATACAAAATTTCAGCTCAATCGCTTAAAAATTGAGTTGCAAGATTCCGCCCAAACAAATATAGATACATATATACATACATACTTATACATATTGCAAGTTAAATAAAAGCTTGTAAAAACATACTCCACTAATGCTACATTTTATAGTGTCAATAATAAGGTTTAAATTCTAGGTAGTACTGACATATGGCAAATTAAGGACAATGCTCATTGTAATAAATTGATTCATATTTTCAAGTATTGCCCGTAACTTATCTATACTATATATTATTATGAAGTCGAAAATTTTGTATATTTGAACGCGCTAATCTCAGGAACTACTGATTTGAATTGAAAAATTATTTTTGTGTTAGATAGTTTATTTATTGAGGATGGCTATAGGCTATATTACATCACGCTACGGCTCATAGGAGCAAAGCAGTAACCATAAACGCGAGTGAAACCGCAAGGGACAGCTAGTCTATATTAATATTATAAAGTTGAAAAGTTTGTTTGCTTGAACGCACTAATCTTACGAACTACTGATTCGCATTGAAAAATTCTTTATGTGTTAGACAATTTAGTTTAACCGCAACGAACAGTTAGCTTAAAAATAAACGCATGTACTACTAGGCTTCTGCTGTAGGTCAAGGACTGTCCATTAATCACGTAAAGTTTTTGTCAACGTTTTAGAACCCGAGAGGGGTTTTAAAAAAAATGATGATCATCTAGAAGTGATCTAGTAATGCGTGGTGAGGTTTTTATACTGAATACACGATATCTTAATAATCCCTTGTCATTATAGATTTTTTTTAGCTTAGGTTTTATTTTAGTGTTGTATTGTGGACTTTACCTATTTTTCTGTTTGCGATGGACGGCAGGGCTTCCAGCAGCTGCTGTGTCCAGCACGGAAGTACCGCGACTTAATCTCCAAACGTTAAACGCTGTCATCAAGAAGAACATCCAATTGCATATGATCAATATCAGCATTGGAATGTACAGATACAACAGTTTTTGACCACCTGAAAATTAAACTGCCATACACACAAGCATACGGTATTGTATGTAAACAATAGGCGCGTGTTTGCTTCAGGAGTTGGGAAACTTTTGAGCTCACCTTAGACGAGAATCACATTTTGATGCTGATAAGCAATGTCCACCCACAAAAACGTAACGTAACTCGAAAAGTGGAGTCAACAATGTAACATAGCATAGCATAGGTTTGAAATCTTTAGGCGCCATTTTCTCAATCTCAAAATAAAGTCCGTATGGCTTGACACAGTTTTACTTATCAGCGTCCATTTATAAGTTTTACTCTCGTAATTGATCGAGTCGGAACATATATATCTTATCTAGAATAATAGGTTTGCATATTTGTATTTCATGAAGTTAGCAAGCGCACCAACAACTAAAAAAACTGACGCAGATTTTTTACCTAAACAAGTAAAGACAGAACCCATAAGTATTTATAAATATTTTGTCCTCTACTTACCATCCAAAAAGCATGCTTGATTAGGTATTTGTGGTTTGATGAACCAAGGCATATGGCTCAAATCAGCTTCGTTTATTATCACCAAAGCGATGGCCATCAAGAGCGGGACACCCCACGCGTAAAGGCAATACATTGCGAATTTAAATTTTTCTCCTCGTCTGTGAATCGGTCTTGCATGTACGTAACCTCTGAAATATTTAAGATTGTATAATTAATTCAGACTTGTTAAGGTCTGTTTCATTCTTCATCTAAACAGCTGGTTTAAATTTAATATGGTATTGATGTAAGTTGAATTCGGGGCAAGAATTATTATTATAAGAGCCGAAATGGCCAAGTGGTTCCACGTCGATCTCAACTGATGATCGCGTTCGAAGTTTCGAAGTAGTGACAATGAATGCAAAAGTTAAATAAAATGAGATATATGACGGTGAGTATGCAAGTCGAAAGTCTGCCTCTCACTTTTAAGCTGACAACACATTAATGGCTCCTCTGGTAGCTTCTGCCAAAGTTCAAGAGCGGTGATGATTACTTAACATTAGATGAACGCTCGCCATTTTCATAAAAGAAAACAGGTGGCGTGATTTTATAACTTTGTTCGGTTTTAGCACAAAGTGCCATACTTAAAGTTGGAAATTTCTTTAATTATGTTAGTGGTAATTAATGAAGAAGAATTTTTTTGGTTTTGGTTGAAAAAGCAACCAACTTCAAGACCAAAATAGCTATTTCGTTTATTTAGATAACATATTTATTCCAGTTATTTCGATTTGGAAACCAAAATAGTAAAGCGATTTTGATAAAAATTCTATGGGGTATTAGGAGAGAAAAATTTTTTAATCAGTTAAGAAATGACGGTATTCTGAGGCAATAAGGCAATTAACATTAAAATTCATATACTAAGAAAGGATAACCCCTTATAGACTATTATTAGTTTTCGAGGATAAGCTGACCCTCTATTTTAACATTTCTGTTCTTTATCAGATATAAATCAATTTGTTTCAAATATAAGTTACATGGTAATTGTATTTTTCGTTCGTTATTTGATGGTAATGAATATAGGTATTGGAATTGAAAGTAATGGTTGATGGTAATTATTATTTGAATAACTTACCGGAATGTCCACCAGATATCGAATGAAGTAACGTTCATCCAGCAAAAAGTTGCCAAGAAGAAAAAATACAATACAGCCGCTGAAAGTAGGTCTTTGTTAAATTATACTTTTGTATCGCTATAAAAGAGAAACAAGATGCATAGAAAATATTTCGCCAGGAAATAAAATAATAACAATGACACATAAAAAATCTGTGTTTGTGTTAAAAGAGTTCTCCGTTACGGTTTTAATCCCCGACCAAAACAGGGGGCTGTTATAAGTTTGACGTATGTATCTGTGTGCATCGTAGCTCCCTAAGGGGTTGACCGATTTAGATGCGATTTTTTTTGAAAGGTGATGCACTAGGATGGTTCTCAGCTCTTTTATGGTTGTTGGAAGGATCTGAGCAACGTTTCCTGGTCTTATTATTCGATAAAATTCAAAGGTTTATTGCAATTTGTGGAAAATTTTTGCTAATACTTACTCATATAAATGCATAAATAACTAGGAAAACTTAGTAATAGTTGACATGCCAACAAGGTATAAGCGGCCATTAAGCTGAAGACGTATGCCATTAACACCATGCCCGCGAGGTTCCGTAGATCCGGCAACATTATATAGACTATCAGCACGACGAGCAGGAACATAGACGACACCAGCAATGCTACAATGTAGAATATTAGAATATAGGATCCGATGATCCTGTGTCGGGGGTCCGGAAACATACACAACGCAAACACAAAAACCTAGACATCGACAAATATTTGTATGTCGTTTGTTATGAGTAGAATCGAAACCGCGACTGATAACGCTTCAGTCAGTTGCACTGACCCCGGCGCCAACTGAATGTTTTAAATATTCTTTCAAAATAGGAGTAGATAATCAATTCATCAGGCATTTTTTATGTTCACCGGTTACTCGAAAACGGTTTGACAGATTTGGTTAGATATTTTTTTGTTTGAAAGGGAGTTCTCTCCCAATGAAACCATAAAGTTTTCGTGAACATCAGTTCCGTAGTTTTTTTTGAAAATTGTAACAACTGAAATAAATATGTCATCCAAAAGAAATTGCGTATTTTCAAGTTCTTATTTCACGATACATTTTATTATTCGGAACTTCTTATTGTTGTTATCAAATAGGATATCTTCAAAGTTAAACATATATGCAAACGGTTTTCGCGAATACTTTTTAAGTAGATATACAGTATTATTTCATGAAATGCTAACCAGCTACGTAGAAATGGTTATTTTCCGGGTAGTTTGGGGTGTCGATCACAAACCAAAATGTGGGAGTAATGTCGCTGATTAAAGTACTAGTATTGTTATTGATTGCGTACTCTACGCAGAACTGATTTACGAAAATCCATCTTTTGTATGAATTTGGGTACTCCAAGATTAATTTTCCACTCTGAAAACATTTAAGAAGTATATCATTATTGTTGCCATTTTAAAAGCATTTTTTGTTCTTTGAAATTGGTGATATAATTTATTTAAACAAATTTCTTTAGATCTAATAATTTCAGATTTCTTCTTGCTAATATATTATAAATAATATGTGATAACTTATGGTTAGCATAGTGACGTCATTAATCTACGTAAATCCAATATGGCTTGCAAATTTTGATAGGCAATCCAGCAGGAATATGCTCTCATATGCATAATTATTCATATAAATTACATTTTGAATAAATAGCAGATGGGTACAAAATGTACGAAATATCTCTGGTTATTAGTCATTTTTGTTTTAACAATGCCCTACTAACCTAAATACCCTATTTTTAGACATTTTATTTTAGTATATACGCTACTGTATACTAAAATAATAGTATAATCGCTAGTGTACCGCACCGGATTTGCATGGCCTACACAAAGGTTACGATCGAGATATTTCTTAAATCATGTATTAAAAAATAGTCTATTCCCTAATTGGTCAATTGTAAGTATATTTTAACACAATTTTTTTTTGAGAGTTTTCTCTTTCTCGACATTTTTTTCTCGACTTTATTTGAAGAAAATACCTACTGTCCAATTCAAGCAAACAAAATTGTGTCTTTTGCTTTTGAAGTTGACCTATACACATATAAAATCTATAGGTCACTCATTCACTCATAAAATCTCAGAAGCTACAGTGCTAGGAATTTCAAATTTTGCATTTGGGTTCTTTTTAGGACGTAGGAGCTCATTTGCAAAATCGACCCTTAAGAGTACAAAATGGGGGTGGGAAGTTTGTATGAAATTATAAATACTATACTAAATATATTATCAAATCATAAATACCTTATTCAAATAGGCTTTTAAAAGCACTTTTGAATCGTCAAAACAAACAAAAAGTACTTAAATTAAGGAAAAGCTACCACCGGTTCGAAATGTAGATTCTACCGAGATTATAGAGATATATGATAGAGATACTCCAGCTATATTAAATTAATAATCACCTACCTCAGACAGATGCATGAGAACGCCGTCGTCGTTGGAAAACACACTCGCCACATCAAGGAACATATTAGAATTATTTTCTCCAATATCTTCGAAAAATTGTCCGGGCACCAATAGAAATATATCACTAAAATTTTTATTAATCTTTCGCGAATAATCATTGTCATCGTAAACCGATATATTTCTGAAGTCAAAATTTCCTTCGAATCCCATGCATTTACCCGACATTTCGTCAATGAACAGATAATACTCGTCTTTCTGGCAGCATTTTCTAATACACTTTCTTTTTGCACAATAATTATCGATGTCTTCATCCCAGTCTAGGACTATATTTGACGCGTTAAATGCGGTATAAACTGAATCAGTGGCGATAATAGAGGATAAAGAAATGAAAATTATTAATATTGTCGCCTGCACCATTATTACGTGCATTTGGTAACATGAGAGAATAGAGAATACAGGATAATTCATTAATTATCCTTTAATTATAAACATATTGGGCTTAAGAATTCTCTCATTAGTTTCATTGTTTGGTTTATTCTGTTCTTGTTAAGCATGGTGATAATGTATATTTTGTATATATCTGTCAATAATAATATTTAGAGATTATTGTTTGTTATTATTAATATTATATTTAGTTATGTTCCTCGAATTTCTCGATCGAAGGTTTACAAGCTATTACGACGTTATAAAAATTGTTTAATGTAACATAATGATTGGGTTCAATTTTTCTTCAATATTTACCCAATTAAAAAGCATATATTACAGAAAATATTAATAATAAATAATATAAACGACACTTTTTTACAACTTTAATTGCTCTTTACCAGTGAAATAGGAAAAATGCAAAAATGTTCATATGAAATATGTATATAACGCTAACGGTAACGTTAGCAATTTCAATAATGTAGATTACATTGACCGTTTCATAAATATAGCCTGAATCCAGAACCAACTTCAGTCACGTCGAAATGATGTGTTGAAACCAGCATCGTATTTTTATAGGCCTTTATGCTTTAGTTTCTGTCCGTCAAATTATGGGCTCTATAATATGGGCATAGAAAGTTCTTTAACTTTACGCCATCAAAATACGCTTTCTAGGAAATCATGTCATACTATTTCCATAGTAAAAGCTTAAGTGATATCATCTAAAGACATTAAGCGACTGCTGAACAAGGGTGGATCCAGGGGGAGGGTCATGGGGGTCATGACCCCCCCCCCCTGAGCTGGGTGCAAGACCTGGGTAGAGCACTAATTATAATTGTAAAACATGATAATGATTGACATGATTTTTATATTTTTTATCACAATATAAATTTTATAATTTCATATAATTTTTTCGATTTAAGCACTTTTTACCGGATTGGCACTTATCCACGTCCATCAAAATGTACCCATCTAAATACAAGAAGTGATAACTTTTTATCGATTATCAAACTTAAATTATTACTTCTTGTGACTTGACCAAAAGCAGATGACCCTCCCCTGGCAGCGAAGCTGGATCCGCCCTTGCTTCTGAATGACAACGTCATCCTAGAATAATAAAGCATAAGTGATGCTCATTGGAATATTGAAATAATAATTTTATTCTTATGTTCAAAAAGACGGTCTATGTGCCGTCAAACATTGCATGGGTGGTCGCTTGTAGACAAAGTATTAACATCGCGAAACTCAAACTCAAACTCAAACTCAAAATATACTTTATTCAAATGGGCTTTAACAGCACTTTCGAATCGTCAAGTTACATGTCATATTTTAATTTTTATAAAGCTACCACCGGTTCGGAATGTAGTCTCTACCGAGAAGAACCGGCAAGAAACTCGATAGTAACTCTTTTAAAATAATTTATACATAATGTATTTTTATTACATTTTAATTATGTTATCCGGATAGAAAATCAACGCTTATCAAATCCACGCCTCTTTGTCGTCAAAATATTCTTGTATGGTATAATATGCTTTATTTATTAAAGATTTTTTAACGTAGGCTTTAAACTTATTAAGTGGCAAATGTAAAACTGTTTGCGGGATTTTATTATAGATGCGAATACCAGATCCCAGAAACGATGAACTGACTTTATGAAGACGAAAGTTTGGTATGAAAAGTTTATTTTTTCTTCTAGTGTTTACACAATGCCTGTCACTGTTCTTAGGAAAACCATCACTATTTTGAAAGATATATAAAATATTAACGTAAATGTATTGTGACGCAACCGTGAGAATATCTATCTTCTTAAATACATCCCTAAGGGAGTCTCGAGCTCCGAGACTATATATTGCTCGAATAGCTCTTTTTTGTAAGACAAATACAGTCTCAATGTCTGTGGCATTACCCCAAAGTAATATACCATAAGACATAACACTGTGAAAGTAACTAAAGTATACTAGACGAGCAGTATCAATATCAGTTAAATTTTTAATTTTTCTAACAGCATAAGCTGCGGAGCTGAGTCTTCCTGCAAGGGATGACAAATGGGGCTTCCACTGAAGTTTTGAATCTAAAGTAATGCCCAAGAATACTGTACTATCAATTACATTAAGTATTTCATTATTCAAAACAAGATTAAAATTTTGTTTATTAACGTTAGGTAGTGCAAATTCGACACATTTCGTCTTTTTGGCATTTAAAACTAAATTGTTTAGAGTAAACCATTTCTGTACATGCGATAGTGCATTGTTTACGTCGTCATACTTATCTTTCTTTCTGTCGACTTTAAATATTAATGAAGTATCATCAGCAAACAACACAATATCACAAATATTGTTAACATAAAAAGGCAAATCATTAATGTAAATTAAAAATAAAAAAGGACCCAAAATTGATCCTTGTGGAACACCCATTTGGAGAACAGATCCAGAAGACTTTGTTCCGTTAATAGTAACTTGTTGAATTCTACCGCTTAAGTATGAAGCAACTATATCAAGAGCTTTATCTTTAATACCATAATAATTAAGTTTCTTCAATAGCGTTTCATGTACAACACAATCAAACGCTTTTGATAAGTCACAAAACACTCCGATAGCATTCTGTGACTTTTCCCAAGCATCATAAATATGTTTTAGAAGGGCCACTCCCGCATCAGTCGTAGAACGACCTTTCGTAAACCCGTATTGTTCACTATGGAAAATATTATTAGCTTTAAAATGTACTAGAAGTTGATTTAAAATAATTTTTTCGAAAATTTTACTTAAAGATGGGAGTATAGAAATTGGCCGGTAATTACTGGGATCGCACTTATTCCCTGTTTTAAAAAGAGGTATTATTTTACTATTTTTCATAAGGTCAGGAAACGACCCCGAATCTACACATGTATTAAAAACTAAAGCTAAATGAGGAGCAATATCATTAATGATAGTACTAAGTAATTTGACTGATATGCCCCATAAATCATTGGATTTTTTAATATTTAACGATTTAAATGTTTTAATAATATCAGAAGGACTAACGTATTCAAACGAAAAACGGACACTACATAGAGCGACGTTATTTTCTAATAATGTGGTAGCGTCTAATGTAGATGAGTTTAAATGGGATGTTACCTCGTTAGGTATTTTAGCAAAAAAATTTTCAAAAACATTTGCCACTTCTACTTCCGAAGTAATATTTACTTTATCTACCTGTAGTTTAATTCTTTCATTATTATTCTTTCGCTGTCCCGACATACTATTGATAACATCCCATGTAGCCCTAATTTTATCGTCCGAACTTAAAATTTTGTTTTTAATATATTTAGATTTTGCGTACATGCAAACCGATTTAAAAATTTTGGAATAGTTTTTTACATATTCTTTAAATTTAATGGATTGATTAAGCTGCTTCATACTGTACAATTCATATAGCTTATCTCTGCTTTTGTGTATACCTACGGTTGCCCAATCACTAAATTTTAATTTAGTATTTTTATAAAATGTTTTTGTTTTAAAAATCTTATTAAATTCGGTGATAAGCAAATTAAAAAAGGAACCATAAAGTTTATTTGGATGTGGATTTGATGGAAAGTTTAAGTTTCCATTTCTCTCCTTACTTCCTATACTCTTTCATTCCTTTTTAATACTTTTAAACTTGCAAAGAATTTGTGTCTAAAATGCAAATTTTCATTAGCAGCGGTGATCAACTACCAACAGGTGTCCTAAATACAGAACCTATTTTTTGAAGTAATTTAATAATAGCCTTGAATAAAAAGTAACAAGGAGACACTATCAAGAATGATAGTAAAATAAAAAAAATCTAAAAACAAATTATTCGTAGATATTATTTGTATAACCCTTTTCATATTATTACTTAAGTAGGAATATAATTTATCACCTAAAATTGTTTTTCTCATAATCTTATAAAAAGAAATAAGACCGTAGCAAAACCAGAAATAAACTCCTATTAAAAACATTTAAAACAACGAGAGTCTTCCATATAAACGTACATAACGAAAATACGAAGAAGGCAAAATATAATGATTTAATAAATGTATGAACTTAATTAGTCACTAACATCATAAATCGACCTAATTTTAATTAGTCTCAACATCCTTAAACAGTTTCAACGTAGCAATCTGGATGCTCTAAATATTTATTGAAATAATTGCCGACACACCCATGAATAAGTATTTCAAGCCTTCAAGCCCTACACCGGTATTGATCGTTGTTGCTGTCTCTTTCCCACAGTATGTATCTCTCAGGTGATCTGGAAGGATCTAGATGGCTGGGCTCGGATGCATCTAAAAATAACGTTAAAAGCACCAGTATTGATTACGAAGCGCTGCGTATCAACTTATGTAATCCTTGTACCTTTGTTGAAAATTTTTTCACATATTATATTCTTGGCTGCATTTTCTCTACCGTTAGTTTCAATTGTTTCTAATAGACGTTATTAACCTCCGACCCAAAAAACGATTATGTCGCTGTGTGTGGCATCGTAGCTCCCTAATAAATGGACCAATTTTGATGCAGTATTTTTTGTTTGAAAACTTATGTAATCGGGATGATTCTTAGCTGTAATTTATGAATCCGAACAGACGTTTCGAGGTTATTAGCTCTTTCCTAGTTGTTGAAAGGATCAGACCAGTAGAAGTTGGTTCCAAGTTAATTAGACCTCATTCACTTGTAATTATACTGTGAATGATATCCAAATAACATGTAAGTCGCGTAACCTTGACCTGTTGCTGCACCATCAGCTGAATACACAACTCATTACTGACATCAAAAGTATTTGTAGGCGCTCGTTAAAATGGTCTTAAAAAGTAAATGGTCGGGAGTGTATTTTTTATAATTTTCAATTTATGTTATTATATAATGTCTTATTTCGTTCAAAGCCAAGGAAGGGTTAGGATTTTAACAGTCTATGTAGAATTATACATACTTGTATATTTGTACTTGCGTGTATTTCACCGTACCGCCTGATATATTTTTATGAATGATTCGTCAATACTATAATATATGGATGCTGATAAGCAATAATGTGTCAACCCACAAAAAGTCAAATTTGAAGATATGGATGTATTTTGATACTACGGCACCTATTTAACATTATCCAAATAAAAATAAAGTCATCTAAACTAAATAAGTATGGGAAAAAGTTCCTTAACGCAATGTTTCGAAATTCAGGTGCGTTCCATATTTTGCAGTTTACAAAATAATCTCAAATATTTAAAAACTTATTATTAGATAACATATTAAACAAATCTATCTGCTTTTGATTCATTATACATTTTATCAAAAAAGAAAAGAAAATATGAATATATACGTCTTCAAACAAATTTATCAAGAATAGGTTTGACATCTTTAGACGCTATTTTCTCAAACGAAGTCCGTGTGGCTTGACACAGTATTGCTTATCAGCGTCCATATAATATAATGGTCCAAATGATATAGACCACATATGGATGCTGATAAGCAATAATGTGTCAGCCCACAAAAAGTCAAATTCAGAGATATTGATGTATTCTGATAATTCGTTACATGTTTAGCATTATTCAAAAAAATCAAGTCATTTTAACAAAATAAGTACAGAAAAAAGTGTCTTAATTAAATAATAAATAAATAAATAAATAAACGCATCACTCTCAACGGCCCCCATTAAGGTCTTGTGACCTTGTGTCGGGGGTCCGGAAACATACACAACACTAACACGAACACCCTGACCACGACAAATATCCGTATGGCCAATGCAGACATTTGCCGTGAGCGGGGATCGAACCCGCGACTGTTAGCGCTACAGTCAGTTGCAGTGACCACTGCGCCACCATGTCAGTCTTTAAATGATTAGACTATTGATGTGTGTTACATTTTTTGAGACATTCAAGAATATCATACAACTGAAAAACTTATTAGTAGATACAACTTTTTATTATACTCATCTGCAATTAATTAAATGTACCTTTTATCAAAATAGTAAAGAATAATGATATAAATCAATTAATTAAGAATACGCTTGTTATCTTTAGACGCCATTTTCTTAAAATGGAGTCCGTGTGGCTTGACACAGTATTGCATATCAGCGTCCATATATGCTTGCCTTTAATAGGATCGACTAGACATATTTTTTTCCTTATAGAATAACAAAATTGAGTTAATCAGGTCGTATTTGTTATAGCCGTCGATAAATAAATAAAAAATCACCAGAAAAAAAACACCTTTTGAATTTTCTTGTAACTTATTTATTTACATGCAGAATGGCTTATAAAACTAAATTTGAAATAAAAAATATTTCTTTTATTTATACACATTTTTATGGTATAACATCATGAAAGTCATCTAATTTTATATATTT
This sequence comes from Hypolimnas misippus, assembly GCA_037950945.1. Classification (NCBI taxonomy): domain Eukaryota; kingdom Metazoa; phylum Arthropoda; class Insecta; order Lepidoptera; family Nymphalidae; genus Hypolimnas; species Hypolimnas misippus. The sequence continues at coordinate 3,752,556 of JBBEEQ010000006.1, read as the reverse complement.
TTTATTACAAAACAATCTATATAGAACTCTCATAACTTAATAACAACCATAGCACTTTTTTATAATTATTTTAAGGCAATCTACTACAACTTAAGTGATTATAAATATTAGTGAAAATATAATTCGTCTTATAAACTTCGTCGTATAAACGAACACCTCAAGCATTACATAATATTATAAAATACTAGTGACCCCTTGCGGTTTCGCTCGCGCTTAACATTGGACTTTCATACACTTTTTACCCCTGTTTACCCCCTTAGAAGTCGAATTTTCCTAAAAGGACCCCGAAGCAAAATTTTAAACTCCTAGCACTCGTAGTTTCTAAGATTTCGTTATGTGTGAATGAGTGACGTTTCGCTTTTATATATATAGGTAAATAAAATAGTAATTACATAAAAGTATTTTCTATAATTCCAGAAAACAGTGCTAACAACACCCCAAATTGATATTTTTCTACGTGTAAGGCGAAATTACATTTATAAGTTTTACTTTCGTAATTGATATAAAAGAAGTCCTTCGGAAAGCTATGAAAAAAAGGCACACAGTAAATTCCTTCAGGTGTAAAGCAAGGACAAACAACTTATGTAAAACTTTATTAAAGTCTGAGAGCAAAGTTATAAGTGTAATTCTCGTCTAAGAGATCGACTGCGATTCAGAGTCGATGCAAAGTTTCATTTAAGCTTTGAAGTCAAGCGCGACACGGACGCGATGCAACACGCTCAGGCAGTTTTTCATCTAAAAGTTTTCATTTACACACATAAATAAAATTGAAATGTCTGTTTGTAATTTCAAATTAAAAGCTTTTCATTAATGCATATACGGTATTTACATCAAAAACGCGATTTTTAAATTTTTTATCTGTCTGTCTGTTTTGACTAATTACTAAAACGCCTGGACCAATTTTAAACGGAACTTTTATTAGCGGATTTAAATATAATCGTAAAAGCAAGAAACCATCAGGGGCAGTTAATCATGTATAAGTGAACAATAATATTTTTAAGAAACAAACTCTTAAGCCTATATTGTTGAATGCAAATAGCACTAAAAGTTACTCATAAAATAACTTACATAAAAACTTAGCCTAAAAATAGCAGAAGCGTAACTATACCTTAGCGGCCCGTGGCAAATTCTTTGGGTGGGGCCTCCCCGTTATAACGTTATAACTTAATTTTAATGCTGGTTCATTAGGTTAAGTACTTATCCAAAACTATTACTAATATTGTGTAAATTTAAGTTTAATATCTGATAAGTTTTATTTTTAAGAGCATTATACATATTTATAATGAAATAACAATTTATTTTAATAAGATTTTTATGAATAAATTTTTTAAGGCCGGGGCCCTCTCGGGTCAGGGGCCTTTTGCCAGCCCTGCCCTATAGTTACGCCCCTGATCCGTAGTAGTTGAAATAACAGGATAGTTAAATAAATATACTTTAGTAATAAACATAGGGCGAATATTTAAAAATTAATTTGTTATATTTTAACACGAATAATAGTATATAGATTATCATAACTTTTAAATAATACAGATAGTATCTCTTATATTCAAAATAAGCCTCTTTTTTTAAAAATATTTTATCTTAAAAATAAATAGTTCTAGATTAATATTTATGTATATTTACATTGTCATTACATTGTAACATCTAAAAGTTAAATTATTGCATATGTTTTAATAATCTTTTTTAATGGCTTTTCCGTTGGGGCCCATTGGATGAGTAGACACTTGTAATGGGATGTCTTGACTAAGATTCGATTCCAGTGTACTGCTGCTTGTATGACTTTTCCTTAGTCCAGGGTTGGAATTGAAGTATCCGTAATATCTACAAATGAAAAATTATTGATATGAAAAACAGAATTCAAAAATTTAAATTTAATACTAGAAGTTGATGAATAAAATATGCCGAGATGGCCTATTAATTGAACACGTTGATCTTAACCGGTGATCACAGGTTCAAACCCCGGCTAGCATCGCTGAGTTTTCAAGTGCTTAATTAGAGTTTAAATTTATTTCATGCTCGGCGGCGAAGAAAAATATCGTAAGGAAACCTGCATGTGTGGGAGAAATTCTGAAAAATTTACATCCACTCCGCGGTGGGGCAGCGTGGTGGATTAAGCTTTAAGCCTTCTCCTTATAATAGACCAGGCCTTTGCCTAGCAATGCGACTGTTATTTTACATTTTTTACTTTACTAAAGTTTAGAGAGAAGTAAAAAAGGGGTTAATATTTTTTCTAAGTTATTATTTCTAATTCCATTAGAATAACAACTTTGATTTTGATTTAAATTTGGTTAAACCTTAATCAAAAATGCATGTAAGTGGCTTCAATTAGAAAAATTAATATTTCAAATTCTATTAGCTGTTGAAAAAAATATTGTCAGTTCTGATACATAACATTACAAGACAACGTAGATTATAATAAAAAATGTTGGTATAATTGTTTACTGCAGATTGCTCACCTGTTCTGTAGTTTTCTATATATTTTCTTCTTACATACAAATATGAGAAATATCGAAAGGCCAATAAGGAGATTGTACGCGTCCGTGAAATTCCAAATAT